>OY728135.1:1567821529-1568468565 GCA_963277665.1 Viscum album | reverse complement strand
ACTTGTGGGGTCTCTATCTGTGAAGACTTCTTGGACGACACCAATGACTGATTGATGTTATTAGTATAGACATGGATAGAGATGGGAATAATAATATTTATTCCTTCTTAAACTAATTTTAATAACCTAATGTCAAATTATTTAACCCTAACAATAGATTAATAAATTTTTAAGGTTCTACCAAGCTATAGATACTTCTCCAACACCATTTATTCTCTTCTTGATACGTTTTTCAATTTAATTATCTGAAATCTATATGTCCATATTATTATTTAATTTCACCCTATTCTCTTATCATATACCTCCCTTTTCTGATCCTTGATAGTGTAGAAAATTCACATTCATTAGGAGATTTTTTTTTCATGTTGATCGGTGATATATCTAAGATTCCATTCTTCTTTATACTTGAAGATATTAGTCGAGAACAACTCTATAACATGGTTTTTTCTCAATTACATGAAATATGATAAATTGAATTAGAACACCATACTGATTCCGAAACTATTTATATCCACTCTCATAATAATTAATCCTTGTGGTTATACCTCATATGAATCTCTTTGTGGTTATTTTAATTGAGATTAAGATTTTTTCCTTCTAGAGAGGTGTGCCTACCACTGAGCCTATGATATTTTGGTATTTTTAGTGGGTGAATTGTAATAACATTGTAAATGTGATAATATTCTTGAGAATGTAAAGCAAGTCTAAAATAAATCAAATTTCAATGTAATTTTCAATGACATGTTAATATGATGAACTAATGTTATCTTGTCTTTAAAAAATAATTAAGTTTAATAGATATGGGGAACAAAATTTATACAATTTTTGAGACAATTGTTAACTTGGTTTAATGAAATTTAAAGGTTGATAGTTTGAAATTTTAGGAAAATTAACCAAAATTTTATATGATTACATTCAAAGCAAGTTTAATGAATTTGGGTTAATTTAATCTCGTTTTATTTGTTTTGAATTGTAAAAATGACCTTATCATAAGAATATGATTAATTTATAATGTACTATCACCACAAATGTTCCACTATAATGGAAATTGTTGTAGGTTCGGGTGATAATTTTCCCCTTGGAATCATATTTAACCATGGGAACAAGTATGTGGTTTCAATATTATTATTTTTATTATGGAAAGTGTGACAAAACTAATTTTTACCTTGGTACGGTGTTGAACCATTAAAATTTTTATGTGGATCAATCATAAGAAATATCTAAGGCCCTAATATAAATGATATTATATTTCCATTTTCATAGTCTATTTCCTGTGGATAATTTATTTGACATTGGCAATGGAATTTGAAAAAAAATTATTAACATGATTCCAATGTGTGAAATGATTGATTATATAACATGTTATGGTTGGTAAATCCATGGATGGTTAGAACTCTAAAATTAACGTAGAATTATCCTATGTAGAAAAAGACACCCCTAGATATAGAGATATAGAATTATTACAAGGAATGTTTTTCTGAACAGATGTGTCAAACCAAAGAATGTGTTTCAGTTTTTTATTCTACATTATGAATTAGTTTTTAATTAATTCACCTATTTAACAATCTATTGGGTGAACTATATATTCATATTGGATTTTTTTAGTTACTATGGTTTTTATCCTACTAAGTTGTAATCCCACCCTATTCATACAATGTTTAGTATTGTTTCATATTTCATATAAAAAATTATGAACAAGGGAATGTGGCCTTGTATTTGATTTGTTTCTTTATGGATGGTATTAGAGTAGAGAAATGAGACCCAGAATGGGGTTCATAGATATGTTTTTTTCATTTATTTTACTTGTATACTATTTATAGTTGTCTACTTACCTAAACTTGTTCATGGAATTTAATTTGATTTAAATTTTGTAATGAAATTATCTATTTTTATTCATCTAATTAATCTTCATTCATTAATCAAGTGATTGAATTTAATGTCTTGATTTGTCTTATTTTTTATGTATTTTCTATTTTGTTCTAGAGGTTATTTTCTCCCATATATATTAATATACACTCACATTCAATATATACCCAATGACATGTGGGAAGTTGTGTTTATATAATTTAACTAATGATTTTATTCATTTTTGGTATAACTAAAGTTACCAGTCCGGATCCAAGTACCACTGAGCAGGGGAGGGGGTGAATCAGTGATATCTTTTTCTTTTGAAGTTTCCTTATTTATGAAACAACCTTCACCTCCTGTTAATGATTTTCTTCCCTACTAAACACACACAACCACAGGAACACAAGATTTACAAGGTTTACTACTCAATAAGAGTAGCTACGTCCTTGGTATGGTACGGAAATAATCCAGTGCCACACAATCCACTAGAAAACAATCCTTTGATGTTGAATAAATTGAGTAGGATATACCCTTACACTCATATATCTCTTTGAAAACAATCCAATAGTGTGTGTGCTGCATCTTAGCACAAATAGGGTAATGAAATAAATATGTGATTCTTGATGACCTTTCCCAGATCAAATCGTTCAAAACAATTCTTCACTTTCCTACCCAGAAGCTGGTAGAAAACTATTGGAGAAAACAGCTTGCGCGCCTCCTTCCACTTGCATGCCTCCTTACCACTTACGCACCTCCTTGCACTTGCGCACCTCCTTGCACATGCGCTCCCTATACTTGCGTGAAAAGACTTGCGTAGCAGACTTGTGCGGGAACACTTTCATGGTAGACTTCTTCGACTTGCGCGCTCAGAGCTCAAAATATTTTTCTAAGTCTTAAGCCTTGAAAAATGAGGAGGCGATTCATCTATTTATAGGCATTTTGGAGACTTGCGCGACCTAGACTTGCGTGCCACCACATGCGCGCTACCACTTTCACGCCACAACTTGCGCGTCACAACTTGCATGCCTTCTACTTTCATTTGTCATTTTTAATATGATGATGTTGGAATATGACTTGCACGACACACTTGCATGCCAATACTTGCGCGCCAATACTTGCGCGCCATTCTTGACTTGCACGCCACTCTCTTTACTTTTTCATATTTCTGAAATAATTCTCTTTTGAAATATGACTTGCATGCCTCTACATACTTGCGCGCCTACTGCATACTTGCGCACCTACTACATACTTGCGCGCCTACTTATTTCCTTTTCCATATTTTTGATCTGATGATATTTGTGATATGACTTTGCCAAAAACACTTCGTTTTCTCTCCCTTTCCTTCATAAGGCTTGCATCACAAGTTCTCCAAACTTATGATATCTGTGAAATACAAATCAGCAAAGCATCGTCTGGTTTTACAAGTCTTTTACAATGTGAATTGATTTAGCTTCTTTGTCAACAAAATACAACACTCTATATTAGTAAACTTTTCTTACTTCCTTATCCATTCAACTTGGTCCCCATAATCTCCCCCTTTGTATTTTGTTGACAACCATGATTCATAAATCACTGATCTTTGTAACCTTATGCAATAGATTGCTTATCAAAAATTATAAGCCTACATGAGCTAACTCATTGTAGGGAACAATATATATTGACAGCCAAAACCATGCTATCCAAAAGTAGTGACTTTGAAATATCATGAGCGTACCTCCTCTGCCTTCTTCAGAAATCTTTCAAGCTTCTACTTCAGCATTATTTACTTCCTCAAATTTCTTGGAAAAGAACATTGTTTCCTACAACCACTCCAATGAACAGTTAGACTAGTTCACACACATACATGCTGGATTCACAACATACCCACAACTCCCCCTTTATGCATGCATCTATAAGGATAGATTTATGAAACAATTATCCCCCTTGACAACACTATCCAAAGGCAATATTGGATAGGGGATAGAAACATGTACCTTAACATTGATGAGAAGGAGGTTGAACACCCATGTTCAACCTCAATTTTGTAAATGGTTCTTTCAGTAAGGGTTTGGTGAATATATCAGCAACTTGTTCAGATGTAGGAACATACTCCAACCTTAATTCATTCTTCTATATCTGATCTTTGATGAATTGGCACTTTATATCAATGTGTTTTGAACGAGAATGTTGTACATGATTTCTTGTAAGATTGATTGCACTCTGATTATCACTACCCAAGAGCAATGGTAGCTTTACTTCAACAAGTAGATCATCCAGCTGAGTCTTCATCCACATTAGTTGAGTTAAAACATGAGTAGTAGCAACATACTCCACTTCAGTTGTGCTAAGAGTTACTAAATTCTTTTTCTTGGCATGACAACTAACACAACTTTTTCCCCGAAAGAAAACACCACCGGTTGTGGATCTTCGATCGTCAACATTTCCTGCCCAATCAGTATCAGAATACCCAAATAGATCAATATTTCTTGAGCCATCATACCTGATTCGAAAATATTTTGCTCCATTGATATATCTGAGAATTCTTTTTCCAGCAATCAGATGTGATTCTTTCGGAGCACTTTGAAATCGTGCACATAACATGACAGCATAGACAATGTCGGGTCTTGAGGTAGTCAAATACAACAGACTTCCAATTAGCTTTCGATACTCTTTCTGATCAACTTCCTTGCCTTCTCTATCTTTAGAAAACTTGGTTCCAACTGAGATAGATGTGGACACTATTTTCGAATTCTCCATGCCAAACATCTTCAAAAGTTCATTAACATATTTTTCGTGAGACAGAAAGATATGATTCCTTTTCTGTGAGATTTGTAACCCATGAAGGTATTTCATTTCACCCAGCATGGATATCTCAAATATCTTCTTCATCTCCTCATAAAATCTTTCACATGATCTTTCATCATTACCAGAAAATATGATGTCATCAACATAAACTATAACAATCAGTGAAGAATCATGGCCTTCCTTGATGTAACGATTGCTATTAACTCTTCCTTTCATAAAATTTATCTTCTTCAGGAAATTATCCAATTTAGAATACCATTCCCTTGGAGCATGTTTTAGCATATACAAAGCCTTCTTCCATCTTCACACAAATCATTCATACTTTCCAATAACAAATCCACAAGGTTGATCAATATAAACTTCCTCGTCAAGGTCACCATTCAAGAATGCAGATTTGACATCCATTTAAAAGATTTTGTATCCTCATTGTACAGAAATGGCAATAAAGATTCTGATGTTTCTAATATTGCTACCAGAGAAAAGGTTTCATCAATATCAATACCTTCAATTTGGGAATACCCTTTGCAAAAAAATATTTCTTTGTTTCTTATTACTTCACCTTCTTCATTCAGCTTGTTCCGTAAAACCCACATTGTGCTAATAATGTTCTTGTTGTCCAGATTGGGTACAAGTTCCCAAGTATTGTTCTTATCTATCTGATCAAGCTCTTCGTTCATAGCATGAACCCATTTTGAATGCTTAAATTCTTCATTTACATTATTCGATTCAAATTTCGAATAATTAGAAGTATGTGATATAGCATTTGTTGTTCTTCTTGTTTGAACCCTCTGGTCATTATCTCCAATAATGTTCTGAGCCTCCACTTTCTTCCTCAATCTAGGATGATTTGTTTGAACTTCTTCATCATCACTCGAGATCTCTGTGTCAGATTCCTCTTCATGAGTAGGATTACCACAGTCTGCAACATTATCAGAATTATTAACAAAAACTTCTTTATCCTGCTCAACTTCCACATCAACATATGTCTGATTTTCTTTCTCAACCTTTACAACAACTTTTACATCTGAAGAATCAACAATTCTTCATGTTTCTTTATTTAGGCATCTATAACCTCTTCCTTCTAGAGCATAGCCATGAAAAATTCCATCATCTCCTCTTTTCTCATACTTTCCCAGGTTTCCACCTTTCTTCTTTATAATGCATGGACTCCCAAAGACTCTCCAGTGTTTCAGACATGGATATTTTTCATAAAACATTTCATATGGAGTTATATATATGTATGGCCTGTAGAAACATCATTTCTGAATTTGCACTGTAGTGGTCATGGCTAGCATCCAATAATAATGAGAAAGACTATGTTCAAGTAACATAGTTCTCCCCATTTACACCAGACTTCGATTCTTTATTTCAGCAACCCCATTTTGTTGAGGTCTGTATGTTGAACAGATCTCATGCCGAATTCCATGTTTTTCAAGGAATCTTGAAAACTATTCATTCTTATACTCTCCACCATTATCAGTTCTCAACTTTTTCACCGAATACTCACATTCCTTCTATGATTTCCTCCTGAAACACTTAAAAATTTTCATAGCATCTGACTTATGTATCAGGTACATAACACAAGTAATGTGAGTAAAGTCGTCAATGAAAGTAATGATGTACTTATCTACATTTGTAGATTGCTTGCTCATTGGTCCACAAATATCAGAGTGTATGAGTTCTAATGGCCTTTTTGTGTGAATTTCAACTCTCTTATGAAAAGAGTTTGTAATCTTCCCTTTCTCACAAATGGTGCAACACCAATCTCTTTTTCTTGATAAATCAGGCATATCTCGGGCATTGTCTCTCTTTGATAACTTGCACATATTTCGCTCACACATATGCCCCAGCCTTTTATGCCATAACTGATTTTCATCCACTACACCCATGTAGCAAGGGCTCTTCACTTCACCAACTTGAAACAAATTCCCTTTTGTGTGTTGGCCTCTTATAACTAAATTTCCACCATTTTCCCATTTAACAATAAATCCATCATTTTTGAAGATAATATTGTTTCCTTCTTCACAAATTTGTGACAAACTTAGCATGTTATGTTTTAGTCCATCAACATATAATGTTTTCTTGGATTTCATCTTTTCTTTTCCAATGATGGCTGATCCATCACCTTTGATCCTTAGAGATTCATTAATACCAAGTGTCACGGTTCCTTCTTTGAAGTCTATCACATTCTTCACCAGCTTTAAGTCTCATTTCATATGAGATGAAAATCCACTATCAAGAATCCATGGATGTTCTCCTTTTATTGCTTTCAAAGCGTTTTCAACAACAAGATTTTTTACTTCTTCCTTTTATTTCTTCACCACCGTCTTATAAGAATTGTTAATGTGATTTTGTTGTGCTGGTAACAAAACAAGGCATCCTTTTTCAAGATTTCCAGGTTGTTCACATATTTCACAAATAGTTTCCTGGAGTTGGAACCTATTTTTAATATTTACTCCAACATTCTCAGGTTTCATTACAACCACCTTTTCCGACTTCTTTCTTTGAGGAGAGTGACTCCCCCTCAAACCATGCCTTTCATAACCTGTGGAATAATAGTAATGTTTTTGGTTGAACCAAAACATATTTGTAGTATGTCCTAATCCACCACAATACCAGCAGTATCCATAGAAAGAGTATTTAACTCTAAAACATCCATACTGACTAGAATTGAGAACACATTTCTCTGCCACCTTACTATCTTCCTTTTCTGAGACACCAGCCTTTCTGTTATAAATCAAAGAATTTGTTTCCATTTTAGTTCTATCAAAACCAGATGTTTTGGAAACTTTTCCGGATTCAGAATGTTTTGAATCATTTTTGAACTCAGGGATCTTTGAAACATCTGAATTCCCAATTTTTTTGATCTTTTCAACATACATAGCTTTCCCAGTATTCTTCATTTCAGAACAACTTTTACTTTTCTTTTCAACCTTTGAAGGAAAACCTTTTTGATCCTTCTTAGGTTCCTACTTCAAAGAAAAATCACCAAATTCATAGATAGTGTTTTTGAAACTGATACTCATATCTTTAACTTTATAATGTTTTTTTTGGATAGCTTCCAACTCTTCTTCTTTTTCCATCATCTTAACATCAAGATGATCATTGTGATTCTTTGCATTCTCTAGAGAATTATTCAGATCATCAATCTCTTTTTTCATATTGATTTTCTCATCAATAATACCTTCTTGATTGTTTATTGCAAAATTTGTATTTGTCAACTTCTTGTTTTCCTTCTCAAGCCTTTTGATCTTTCTCAAACATTCCTTCAACTCTTCTTTCAGATAGGATTAAAGTTGAGTTTCTTCTTCTTCAGAACTACTGCTCCCATAATCATCATTATTCACAGTTGCAACAAAGGTCTTCTCTCTAGCTTTCTCAACAATGGAATTTTCAGATCCAGTCTCACTATCATCTTCTTCTCCACTTTTCAAAAACAAGTTTCTTCTTTTTGATTTGAAGAACATTTTTTCCTTAAATCTTCTAGAAGAACTATATTTTCCACCCTATGTCTTCCAAGACCTTCTTGGTCTTCTATCTTCTTCATCGCTCTCTTCAAATTTCTTCTTTTTAGGACAATTAGCCGCAAAGTGACCAACAGCTCCACATTCAAAACATTTCATGGGACGTTTCCCTTTATATTTTCCTGTACCTCTTCTCAAAATTTTAGAAAACAGGGATAAAATTTCATTAAAGTTTTCACATAACTCATTTTTGGAGTTAGAGCCAACAACATCATCTTCCTCACGAGCCATCTTAGATTTTTCTCTCTTGGAAGCTTTAAAATAAATTTCTCTATCAACTTTGGTTTTATTCTTCATAGTCTTCTGCCTTCTCATTTCATAAGTGATATGACTGCTATGAAAATCATCCAGAGATAATTCTTCAGGGTCTCTGTCTTCCAATGAAGAAACTTTAGCATCAAATTTATCAGGAAGAATTCTTAAGATCTTTTCAATGACTGTATAATCCCACAGCTTTTCACCAAGACATCTGATAGTGTTGACACTGTCATTTACCTTAGTAAAGAAGTCCCCAATAGATTCAGCTTCTCCCATTTTCATGTCTTAAATCTTTAGTATCCAGATTTGTTGTTTAGCGTTCTTCACTTTCATATTTCCTTCATAGATGTTCTTTAGTTTGTCCCAGATTCCTTTAGCTATAGCAACACCTTTCACTCTTAAAAATTCACTCTCGGACAGAGATGAGAGTAATGATGTTTTAGCTCTTCCATCATTCTCAAGATTCTTCTTATCGACAAGAGTAAGAGGAAACTTTTCATAAATAGCAGGAAATCCGTCTGTTGTAGTTTCAAGAACTTCATATCCAAGAGACATAAGACAAGGCATCATTATGTCCTTCAAGGTGTGATGATTCTTTCTGTAAAAAATCAGAATCCCCATACTGTTCACGTAGTTAAGATTTTCTATCACGGCTTCTCTTCCACCACTTTAGCAAAGAATAATTGAAGGCAACCTGCCTCTGATACCAATTGAAGTTCCCAATCAGGATCCAAGTATCACTGAGAGGGGGAGGGGGTGAATCCATGATATCATTTTCTTTTTAAGTTTCCTTATTTATGAAACAACCTTAGCCTCCTGTTAAAGAGTTTCTTCCTTGCTGAACACACACAACCACAAGAACACAAGATTTACATGGTTCCCTACTCAATAAGAGAAGCTACGTCCTTGGTATGGTACGAAAATAATACAGTACCACACAATCCACTAGAAAACAATCCTTTGATGTGTAATACAACGAGTCAGATATACCCTTACAATTGTATTGCACTTTGAAGACAATCCAATAGTGTGTGTGCTCCCTCTTAGAAAAAATAGGGTAATGAAATAATTCTGTGCTTCTTGATGACCTTTCCCAAATCAAATCTTTAAAAAAAATTCTTTACTTTCCTACCCAAAATCTGGTAGAAACCTCGTGGAGAAAATAGCTTGCGCCCCTCCTTCCACTTGCGCGCCTCCTTAACACTTGCACGCCTCCTTCCACTTGCACGCCTCTTTTCACATGCGCGCCTCCTTTATGGACAACACAACACTTGCCCGCCCTATACTTCCGTGAAACGAATTGCACGACAGACTTGCATGGCAACACTTGTGCGGAAGACTTCTTCGACTTGCGTGCTCAGAGCTCAAAATATTTCTCTAAGTCTCGAGCCTTGAAAAATGAGGAGGCAAGTCATCTATTTATAGGCATTCTGGTGACTTGCGCGACCTAGACTTGCGTGCCACCACTTGTGTGCTACCACTTGCACGCCACAACTTGTGCGCCACCACTTGCATGGATTCTTCTTTCCTTTGGCATTTTTGGATATGATGATGTTGGAATGTGACTTGCGCGACACACTTGTGTGCCAATACTTGCATTCCAATGCTTGTGTGCCATTCATGACTTGTGTGCCACTCTCTTTCCTTTTCCATATTTCTAAAATAATGCCCTTTTGAAATATGACTTGTGTGCCTCTACATACTTGCATGCCTACTTCATACTTGCGCGCCTACTGCATACTTGCGTGCTTACTTCATTCCTTTGCAATATTTTTGATTTGGTGATATTTGTGATATGACTTTTCCAAAAAAAACGTCTTTTTCTCTCCCTTTCCTTCATAAGGATTGCATCACAAGTTCTCCCAACTTATGATATTTGTGAAATACAAATCCGCAAAGCATCGTCTGGTTTTACAAGTCTTTTACAAAGTGAAATGATTTAGCTTCTTTGTCAACAAAAGACAATACTCTATAATAGAAAACTTTTCTTACTTCCTTATCCATTCAACTCGGTCCCTACAATAACTGCTCCATGGAAATTAAATGTCATATATTTGGTACCAGGATTACCCCTCATATACGTTGAATATGTTACACCCATCATATAACATGTACCACACTCTCCCATAATGATCTATAAATCTCAAATTCTATATAATAAATAAATTTATCTCTTCAAATCTATCATTATAATATCCTTTAAAAAAGCTATTGAACCCACAATCAAAATATATTCAATTTTATCATCAAAAAGTAGATATAGCCCTTTATTTTGGAAAATCATTAAAATGATAAATTAATTAAACATTGTTAAAATAATTTTGTTATAAGTTAACAATTGAAACATGTAAATTATTATTTATATTATTTGTAAGTAAGAATGGTAGGAAAATTTTTTCATGTCTCTTGTGTTAAAGAAAAACATTCTTTCACACTTTAATAAAAATGTGTCAAAAGGAAATATATTGAAAAAATTATTAGTAGTACATTTTATACCATTGTGAAGAATGTAATTTTTTTAAAACAAAGCTAGTAAGAAAGTGAATTATAAATTAGAATTTTCATGAAATGATTAAAATAATATTGAAATGGATGAAAAATAATGAATGAAAACATTATAAGTTAATTATTAAATGAATTTCCATTACCTTAAGTACCTTCTAATATTGTATATTATTTTACATTTTAATAATAAAATTATATTAAATATATGCTCTCCTGTGAACATTTAATATGATTACACTTTACTAGTTTCCCTTTTTATTCATTTAATTATATTATTTTGTTTTGATTTCATAATCTGTTATTATTTTTTTCTTATGTTCTTAGGGCGTTCATATCATAGTTCAAATTTTTTTTTTCAGTTTGATGAAGTTATAAACGGTGTAATTATAAACTTATCTAAATTATTTTAAAAATGATATAATTATTGTATTAATATAATGAAAAAAATTAAATAACTCTATATTAATGTAATACATGAGAAATGATTCACATTACATTGTAGACGTGGAAATATACATGTATTCATGAATGATTTTATGATTTTTCAATGGATGGAAGGTTAAGAATATCGATGATAAAATAAATTTATAAAATCAAACTAATTAAATGAATATTGTACAAATAAACCTTACATCTCTCATTATAAATAGTTGTGATATGCACTACTGCAAAACCAAACACATCACTTCATGGAGGCAGTAATCAACAAGTTGATATGAGTAATGTTCTTATTTCTCATATGATGGAAGGGGAGATTAAAAATTATTCTACCAAATTAATAATCTATTTTTTGTTAATTTAATAAAAAAATATCATTATTTCATCATGAATAAGGAATATTTGATGTATGTGGATGAAGAAATAAAAATAATGTCTGTTGGTTTGGACGTATTCATTATCTTATGTTAACCAAATTTCACTAAACCAGAATCCTTATAGGATTGGTATTTTGATGAGAAGAAATACACTAGTACAAGGTAAGGGATTTTGGGGAGATATTTGTTTTGGTATTGGATGATATATATTACTCAAAATGTGTAAAGAAGAGACTATAGGAGACCCTCTTTTTTTATTTCAATGTTGGGGTTCTCTTGGAAATACATAATGAAATAAATTATTACAATTTAATTTTTATGGAATATTTGAACCAAATTGAAAAATTTAGAATATATGGTTGTTTAAATTCTAATAAATATCATTCAATAAAATTTTAACAATGTAATGTGATGTTTTCCCCATTATCTATATATTTATTTTCCTCTTTAACTACATTACAGTTACCGTGGTAGAAAAGGGTTATTACAATTTTAAGGACAAGAAAGATATGATGAAAGACTAAAAAAATATGTGTCCCATTTTTTGATATTTTATATCATATCTCACACAAGTTTGTGAAGATAATATTTTTATGAAATTTAATTTATTAAATAAAATATTAGTTTTTAAATTATAGAATTATAATAATTTATAAAAACATTATCACATTTTTAATTTAATGAAATCATTAATGTAATGAAATTGGAATATAAAATTTTTACAAATCCCTAATAATTTATATTTATATAAAAAATTTGCAGTCCATTATAACTCAACCATAAAATATTACTTTTATAGTTTTTGAAATTGATTTCTTGAATTTTATAATTCTTGAACAAATACGTGGACATTGTTTTTTAAGAATGTGAGGTAAATTTTTAATTAAAACAAATTATTATATATTAACATTATTTTCTAAAATATTAATTCATCATTTATATATATTTTTATATAAGTAAATAACCCATTTTTATATCTCTAATAATTTATTAATGATATTAATACAAAGAGAGTGACATTTTGTTTTTATTCCTAATACAAAATAATATCAAGGTCCTTATCAAAGGAAAGAGGAAAGAGATTTAAAAATATTAGAAAATTTGAATGAAATAGAAGAAAAAAATCTCTGATTAAATAATGATAATTTTTATGGGTATTGTAAAGATGTATCACATTAATTTTATCAATAATTATCTTATTTACCCTTTCTGTGATGAGAAATATTTACTACCATTACTAGTCATATTTACGAACAGTAAATTGGATTTATTTTAAATATTATAACTAAAATAATCCAAATATGGTATCAAATTTTCAAATTTCAATTTCTTTAAGTAGAAAAAATAATTATTTTAAAACAAAAATGTAAAACATAATGAAAACTAGTTTTTTAAAATATGTTTTTTTAAACACAAAAAATATAATATATCAAGTCAGGTATAATAATGATTCATATTTAATTAATTTGATTATTTTTTATTGAAATAAGATCTATCTTACAATATGTTTAATTAAAAATTTTAATTTAATTCATTTAATGATAATAAATGATAGTTTTACAAAAACTTTTAATTTTTACAAATCACTAAAAATTCTTTGTTTTCAGGAAAATAAAAAAATATAAACATAATATAATTTTGATCTGATGATTGGAAGAGTGGTGATAATTTTTTAACAATCATATTATAAAATTTAGAAATTATTCTATTTAATAAAACATTATAATAGATTAAAATTAATTTAATAAGAATGAAACTATTTCATTTTTCATTGAAAAGTTACATAATATTATTATAATGAATATAAATAGATAAAATATAATTCACAAATATAAATTGATAATGATATTGATTTTATATTACATTGTTTATCATAAATTATTTCATGATAATAGCTTTCTAGAACAATGATTCCCCATGACATCCCATGGCGCTAGTTTTAATAATATTTTTATCGTGCATCTGAATTTATATTTTCAAACCATTAATTAGTACTCCTAATTATAATTGAAAAATAAATATTTTTAAACTATTTATTTGAAATACTTAATTTTTTTTAATAAATATGTATCACAAAACAGTGTGTGAGTTCAGACTGTGTCTGTTTTGATCCCACCCTACATACGTCTTATCGGTCTATATGGACCTTATTGAATCTAATTCATGTATACTAAAGTGTATATTGTTGGTGTGGGGTACTCTAGTCAGTGGTGTCAATATAATCTGGAGAATAGGCTGGGATTGAGCCGAAATGTCACACTCTAAGAGCCATTATATTTTTATTTATTTTGAGAAAATTCATAGTAGCATAATATAATGTACCACAATATTAGCTTATCATCCAGTTACTGTTTTTATTATTTATTGTTAAAATAACTTGATGTTGAATAATATTAAATATATTACATTACAATAAATTGTGGATGATCTTTCTTTATTTGGTTTATTCTAGATTGATTTACGAATTTACAAAATATTTAATTACCATAGTGGATTCATGGTCAGGACCTGTTTGATGACTTATTGGGTGAAACAATACCAAATTTGCGTTATTTGATGACTATCACATAGTTAATTTCCCATTGTGATCAATAATAGAATTCCGAATTTTCCATATACTATATATGGTTTCATGATGAGGGGTGAAACAATTTGGTTTATGAAAAAATAATATTAGTGTATAGTTATTATTAATTATATTTGGGTTGCCTTGGTAGACTGTATATAATATTTTCAATGCTCAAGGATGTGGTGTAATAATGTTTCTTGAAATTAATCCAAGTATAATATCTTGATATTCCTAATGGATATTGGAATGTTTTATTTTTTTCTTCTGAGTATGATTCTTTTCTTTTTATATGGTTATAGTTTGTGGTATATAGACCATTTAAGTGGACAATGTATAATTAATGGATATGAAATGTCATTTCCTTGTTTCATTGGATTATGCTGTTTATTTATGAGTGTTTGTGACTATTTATTTGTTTTTTGGTTTTATTTATTCCTTTATTTGTTTTTATATATTTCTAATAACCCAAGCACTCCACTTATGAACACTTAGGAAGTATAAAAATAAAAATATCAATGGAAAATCGCACAGTATATCAGAATTTGATAGATATAGTAGCATAAAACAATTAAGATAATTATTAAAAAGTGGGTCCTGGTCCAATTAATTATAATGAAGTGGATTCATGTTTTTGTATATCTAAGTATAGGGTTCGTGTGTTTCATACACATAAACCTTTTAATTTCCATCATAAAAATGATCTTGAGGAAGTATATTATATATTTGAGAATGAAGATTGAATATTAAAATTTTTTAGGAGGCCATATATGATTAAGGTGAAGTATTATAAATATATTCATTATTTTCATTGACACATGTGGTTGCAATCAATGTAAAAAATGAGAGACATTAAAACATATTGAAGAAGGATATGGAGGATATCTTTTTTGTAAAATTTTATCATGATACCTTGGATAAAACCATTTCATTGGTGGTTATGACCTGAAATTATGTTTATTAAACCATGGGGATGTGTGTAAATTATATTTTAGAGATTTTATTTTTTTCTCTAGAAAGGATATATGATTATAGAATAATTATTCATCATTTTGGAATGGGCTAACGAACTATCATCAGAGAGAATATGATATTTTTCAAGAGGAAATAACATAATGAGTTTTTCAGTAGGGCCTTGATGGTAGAGAATGAACATGATATACTTTTAAACTAATTACCATCCCATTTGTGCATAGATAATGGTAGTTTGATTACATAGAAAATAAGAGTAAAATGAAGAGTCTTGTAAGGGAATTGTGGTAGATATAATACTATATGTTTTTATCCATTATTTTCATATGGAGTATATAACACACTAAAATTATAAAGTAAAAACCTTGTATGAGATATTATTTAAGGACCATTACACCAAGAGCATATAGGGAAATAATATCCGGAGACTCTACTATATATTTAATATTTTAATGGAATTTAATACAAAATAGAGCTTTTATTGAATGAATAATTAATTTATATTGTTTCACATGAAAGAGATACCTTCATAAATAAATTTCATTACATGGAAGCGTGACCTTCCTTGATAGAATGCATTATACGTAAGACCTAGTTTCACTAATAAATATTGAGTTATTAAAATTTATACCTTATTATAATATTATATTACATAATATTTATGTTATCATTTATGAATATTATTAAATAAAATATGTAAATTTGTGTCTTATAAAAATATAAAATTATTTTACAGGATACTAATTTATTATAAATGGAAATACACACCAATTGAATATAAAGGATATATAATTTTTAATGCTCAAAATCAATTTTTCACCTAATAAATTAAATTATATAAAATTAGAGAGTGATATTAATGAAATATATATGTTATATATTAAATGAAATATTTTTTATAGGAATCAAATATATTTTATAGACATAAGATAAGAACAACCCCTATTTTAAACATATACACCCATATTTTTATAAAGGCAATAATACAACCTTTTAATGGATAACACATATTAAGTATAAAATTTAACAATTTAATTGAATTAATATGTCAAAATGAACTTAATAATTTAATTTTAAACTAAAAAATTATCTTAAGGTAATTTTATATATTTTTATTTGGAGATACATTATTAATAAAAAGTTAAAAATACTAAAATTTAATTCCAAAATATATTTCCTCAAATTTATTTATATAGTTAAATTATAAATTTAATTGGTTTAAAAGTTTAATTATATATTATTTTTATCATTTAATTTAATTATGGTAATTAGAATAAAATTTATCTTGAAATTAGATATAAATTCAATTCCAAATTTTTGAAGGTTTCACTTTAAAAAGACCCACTTTTTATTTTTGTCTATAGAAATAATTTGAAATCTAATTTTCCAAATTATGTGAAATTATTTGGATAAAATGGATTCAATATTTTTCAAAATATGTTACAAATTAGGTAATATTGAAAATTTCATTTTTCGGTATAAAAAAATTAACCATGTTAAAAAAATAGTTTTCCATTGTATAGGAAAAATTTTGACAAGGGATAATGTTAAATGGTAAAAAAATAATAGACCCAAAAATTGAATCATCTAATGGTAGAATGAGGTGTGTATCGACATTAAAAATCCTGAAGAATTAAATTAAATTAAAATTATTTTAATTTAATTCACCCTCAATGTGTTTAGATTATAATATAAACTAATGAATAATTTAATCACTTAAACGCACCTCACCTAAAGAATAAATACCACCAATCAACTCCCCCATTAAACCTCAAAAGACTTTTATCTCCAAAAATATATGAAAAAACCTCTCCTCCAAAATCTACCCACGTCCATGTGCTTTTTGCCTCAACAAAAGTCCAAATAAAATGTCTTCATTGGTCTTTAAAGGAGGGGATATTCAACAGGTAGTTTCCTCAAAGTACATATCTTTATATCTTTTCTTTTTACCACTTTCTCTTCACCTATTTCATCAATAAATGAAAGATAACTCCAGAATCATTTTTATTTTGGATTTTTATGTTTATAATTGAATATATCATATACATGTCATTTCGTCCCTCTTATTTATCAATGAAACCAATGTTTTTTTCTATGTTATGATGGTTAATCGACTTAGCGAAATCTATTTATATTCTATTTCCATTAACACATTAATTGATTCCCTTAAAATAGTTTTGGGATTTAAAAATATTCTAAAATATAAATTATAACCTATTTAATAATTTTTTAATGTTTTATATTAATAATAACTTCATGCTTCCCATGTTGGGGATATACGATAACATCTTTTATTGATGTGTGGACTACCACCCCCTCAATAAAATGTTATTAATTCACACTATGCATGGAACAAATGAAGGATAATTTTAGTAAAAATATGTAACATATATGACATATATAAGATACCATAATTATAGTATACATTTGTATCATTCACATTTCAATATTTTAATATGAAAAATAATTAAATGCAGTGATTATGAGTACATATGTCCTACCATCTCCATGAACATTACATTTCATTTATTATCTACAAATGTCATAGATTATTATAAATACATTTGTAGTAAATATATATTATAATTATGGAATCATTAAATTCTGGAGATAATAAACTAATGGTGTAGGTAAAATGGGAAGAAAATAACAAATTAAAAACATACTTGAGAAAACTAGGTAATTAACACCCAAAAAAGATAAACTAATTAATTGTTATTAATAAATAAGTGATAAAATATCATAATTGGATCATATATGATATCATAAATATTAATATGGTTATTTTATAAGATATATAAATTTTTAAGCTGACTATTTATGAGTATAAATACCACATAACAAAAAGAAGTTTAGGGTAATGGATTCTCCTCCCACTTTTTACATCTATGGGATAAATGTCATTTTCAAAACTTATTAATTTTGTGTGGTGTATCTAATGAACCTATTGTTATATTTTATCATTAATCCTTTTAAAATCATGGTATTTAAGGCTTCAATTTTATATTATTAATTCACAAGGTTTATTATTTATGATGTATTAAGTTTGTATGGACACTTTGGAATGTTTAAATATTATTTTTCTCAACTATATTTTTAATGACCATTCAAAAGAGTTTAAATTTGAGAGAATTATATAAAAATTGTTCTATAAAAACATTAATAATACTCTAGTTATTATAAACCAATTTCAATATTAGTACTAATATTCATTTCATTGGTACACATAATGTTTTATAAAATATTATATAGAAAACCTGAATTTATTTCTCTCTTTATTCATATAAATTATTTTCTTCTAAAAAGAATGTTTTTTAAAAAAAATTCAAGATTAAATTGGTATGAAAATTTATAAATTTTTTTTCTTTTACCTATTTTTTAAAAGGAATCTTCTTCTCACTTTCCCAAAAATGTCTTTTTCCATTCTTTTGACCATACACAGAGAATTTTCACTTACCTCACATGGCTTGTACAGATTTGTCCATTGTCATTTCCTTGAAGCCTAATTTTAAAGATTAAATTTTTTATTTTTATCTAATATTTTTTCAAAATTTATTTTCAAAGAAAAATATATTAAATTTTTTTATAATATAGGGATATTTTCTTAAAAAATAGTTTTAAAAGTAATTTATTTTTTTTATGAAAGGCAACAACCCGATATTTTCAATCCACATGGGATTTGTGGTATTGATTATATCCTTGGAATTCCATGGGATAGTTTATTATTTATTTTTCAAAGGGTAGTATTCACATTCACATTATTTATTTTTTAGTGCTCTTTACATATATAATTTTTTAGGATCTTCAATCATTGAATTTCCCCTAGTTATCCATTTCATTTTTCATACATATTATTATTTGATAAACCATATACCATTTAATATATGGAGAAAATATTTATATTTATTTGATTATTTGGGAAATTATTCATAATTATATATTTCTCATTCAATACAGTTATTTAGTTATTATGATTGTTCATTATGAGGAATGTTTTGGATTGGTAATGATGGGTGGATCCTTTACTTTATATAGCTCTTCGGTGCATCGATAGGTTCTCATGAGACAAATAGTTTCACAAATGGGTTTATACTCTTATTTTTAAATCATTTTGTTAAATTTCATGAGGAAAATATTTTTTCATTTTCATTAGACATCACATCCAACAATTAATAATTTCCCACAGATTAGTTTCTATTATTTTTCATCCATGAGATTTTGCATCGACATATCTATGGATATGGATCATTTAATTTCATTGATTAAATGACATCTATTTTATATTCATAAAATTACATAGTGGTTTTTCTTATCTAGTTAATTGAACAGAATGAATCTTCAGATATTACATTATCATATTGTTTATTCATTTCCATATTATTTTGATGATTACACTGTATTTGTGATCAATTATTTATAATTCCATAATTATTATTCCTATTAATTAATTATTGATTCCTATATTGTTTTCCCTTACTGAGAATTTGAGCTCACTATTATAATATTTATTTCCCCATGAATCTATGAAGAGTACTATGATTGAAATGTGGGATTTTACTAGATGGATCAGAGTAATCCTTGAAACTTTTTATTTATATGGAAATAAAAATAATAATTTTTTAATTAGAGTATTAATTTTTAATAGAAGACTAATTTATGTATCATGTTTACCAAAAATACAAAGCTAATCAATACACTGTGGCTTGATTAATTGTAATAATTCCAATGTAATTGATTGCAGACACCAACAATAGGCTTTTGGGGTTAGGACTTTATAGTTGTTATCTGAGGAATTTTATTTAAAAACATGGGATCTAGATTATGGAAAACATATATCAGATAACATAACACTGTGATATAATTTGAGGATAATTATAGATGACAACCCTATATTTTTGGAAATGTATAGATCTAGTGGGTCTTCCTTGATATAATTCTTTGTCTGGATAGTACAAGTGGATGTAGTTATTGTAAATATGTACCTAAAGTAAAAACCCTAAAAATTTGTTTTGGTCCTGAGTCGGGTAGCCTGGTACATGAAAATAGGCCGGACTATGCACCTAGTTTAACACTCTTGGGGGGTATTCTAAAATTAACTCACATTTTATTTAAAAATGATTCTAAAAAAAATTATAGATAATGACAATGATTGACCAAGGTTAAACCTATGGATTATTAGATTTAAGATATGAATAAAATATTTAAAAATCCATAAAATTCTATTGTGGTTAAACAATAGATGAAAGAAGGACAAATTTTAATGAACTATTTTGGGGATTCAATGATAAAATTGTACAAGTATATTAATAGTTTTATTTTTTACTATAAGAAACATCAATCATCTAAGGAAAATGCATAAGCATATGTTTTAGTAGAAAATATTTAATTGATGAATCATTAATTTACATTTATATAGATGCAATTTTAATTGTAATGTTAATCTTTTTGGTTCATATGATCTGAAATGCAATCTAACTAATAGTAAAAAAATATTATGAGGCTTTTTAAAAAAAATATTGAATTGAAAAACATTGATAAAAGTATGTTTAATGATTAAATTTCAATGATGTCCATATTATTTATTTTTTAAATTATCTAATTTTTTTTATAAAAAATAAATCTGGTATTCTAGGTGGAAACCAATTAAATCTAGAAAGGTTGTTTGTATTGAACCCATGACCGAATGATGATTAGGGTTTCACCCCAACCACTGACCTATGAAATTTCCTTGTTAATTTTTCTTTATTAGTTAAATAATTTAACAAGAAAATGTTAATGATGAACTATTTACATCAATTTTGATGATTAATGATTAATATATTAACAATATTTGTTGTGGAAGATAGTAAGAGACAAATAGTTAGAAATATCACTCTTTAATAGGCCTTATGATTCTTAAAAATATTCTTTTAGCAGTTCAAGACTAAAAAATTCATTATTTGTAATTAATTTCATGGAGTAAAGGGGTTAATTAGAATTTGATTAAAGCACAACCAAAATTTAGGATTGTTCCTATGAAATTGAAACATATTGATTACAAATATTACATCATATTCTTGTTCAGTAAAAAAATTACCCATCATTAAGAAAATAATATATAAAAAATGTTGTCCTAATACTGTAGTTTTTGATGAACTAGTGTTCTACTAAATCATTACAATCTAATAGATTTGAGGCCCTAAACATTCTATTGATAAATAACTTATTTTTGATAGAAGATAACATTCACTTCATATATTTATTCATTCTTTTCTTGTAAGTATGTATCTCTACAATCCATAGATTTTATAACACATAGAGACCTAATTACATGGTATCCCATCTGACCTTTGTACTTTCCATTATATATTTTATAGATGATGACTTAGAAACCCTTCTCATGATGTGGGATTTCAAACATAAGAAGTATAAAACAATATATCACCTTAATTGATTCCAAATAGAAATGATTCAATTTAATTAAGGTGGAGTGAATTTAATATCATGAAATTACAATGTAAGAAACTTGTATTTGATAACGTTTAAGGCACGTGACACCAAGCACTTAAGGGAAAATAATATCCTGAAACTGTTCTATATATTTATTATTTCAAATAAATTTAATACCTAATATATGTTTTTTACTTATGAAACAATAATATTACTTGAGTTACATGCTAGAGATTCCTTCCTCAATATTTTTCGTTACATATAGGATTAACCTTCCTTAATAACATGTCTTACACATAAAACCATGTTTTACTAAATAACACTATCTTATTAAAATATTATTACTAAATATAATATGATACAACCAAATAGTTATGTTAGAAATTATAATAATATTAAATAAATTATTAAAATTGATGTCTTACTAAAATCTAAAATTAAGTAATTTTTTACTAATTAATTAGAAATGATATTATAAACTAATTAATTATAAAGGAATTATTTTTATTTTTATTCTCATAAAGGAATATTTCTTTATTAAATTATATTATTTATAATTACTGATTGATATTGATAATATGTACAAGTTTTATATATTAATTCAAATATATTTTATAGTCATTAAATAGATTCGATATACATAAGATAAGAACAAACCCTTTTTTACACATAAAACCCCATAATATTTTAAATGCAATTTTACTCACTTTTAATAGTGAAAAAATTATAAATATAAATTTTGCTAGTTTAATTGATTTAATATGTAAAAATAATAATATTCATTTAAATTGAATCATAAATACCAGTATAAGGTAAATTTCAATTATATTTCTATGGTTTTTTATTTTTAAATGAAAAGTGAAAAATACTGCAATTCAATAAAAAATAAATTTTCATCTAATTTATTAATAAGATTAAATATTATTTAAATTATCTTTGAAGTTTATTTATATAATATAATTCAAAATTAATACTATATTTTTCATTGTAATCAATTTCATATTTAAATTATATTTAAATCCCTTTCTATATTTTGAACCATTCACTAAAAAAACATGTTTTTCTATTTTATTCATGGAATTAATTTGAAATATAATTTTCCAATTATGAAAACATTGTTAGGTAAAATTGAATCTATATTTTTAATTAAAAGGTCCAAATTATTTTACATGTTCAAATTTAAATTTTAGGTAAAAAATTCACCTCCGCAAAATAATTATTTAATGTTGTATATGTAAAACATTGACAAGGGTTAATGTTAAATGGAAAAATCATAACATACATAAAATTTTAAACATTTAATGGTTGGAATAGGTGTGTATTAACCTAAAAATACAAATAAACACTAAATAAATGAATAATTTGTTGGAATTAATTCCACCCCTATGTGGTTATCATTTAATATAAAAGAATCAATAAATTATTCACTTGAACTCACATCTCCTCAAGTATAAATACCAACTCTCACCTCTCTATTTGGACAAAAAAATCTTTTATCTACTCAAATATATATCCAAACTTATACTAAAAACTCTACCCACATCCATTTTCTACAGGTATCACTAGAACACTGAATCCATGGTCCTCAATGGTCTCTAAAGAAGATCATATTCATTAGGTAATTTTCTCAAAATACCTCCCTTAATTTCTTTTATTTTTCAACATTATCCTCACCTCATTCATATATAAATGGTTGAAAACTATAGAATCATTTATATACTATATTTTTAGGTTTCCAATGGAATATGAAATATCTATTTCATTTATTCCCTCCTCTAATTCAAAAAGCCAAATTGTTATCCAAGTTATATCAGTTAATTGACTATATTAATACTGTTTTTTCTAGTTAAATAATATTCTAATATATAAATTAAAACATATTTAATATTATTTAATTTTTATGTTAAACATACCATCATGCTTTCCATGATTTGGATATACGTTAACATCATTTTTGGAAGTGGGGACTACTGCCCCCTTAAAGCGATCTGATTCATTCATGCTATGCATAGAACTTATTGAGGATAATTTGAAAAAAAATAATTAATATATATGAAATATATATATGAAAATATAATTATATATATATGTTACATTAAATTTTAAATATATTAATATAAAAAATAAAAGGATGTCGTGTTCTTGCATTTGCCCGATCTACCATTTCAATGAATGGTGCATTTAATTTATTTCCTCCAAAAGTTATGGATTAATATAAATAAATATGTACTGAATATATGATAGTTATATATTGATTTAAATTATTTTGATAATGACATATTTATTTAATTAATATTATATGAAAATAAAATGTCAAGAAATATATGAAAAAACAAGGAAATTAACACCCAAAATAGTAAAAATGATGAATGTTTATTAATATACGAGTAATAAGATGCTATAAGAGGATCATAAATTATATCGTAAATACTAATATGGTTCTTTTATAATTTATTTATAATTTAAAAACACTATTTCTATGAATGAATACCACAAAACAACAATAAGATTAAGATAAGAGATTCTTCTCTCGCTTTTTACATATGTGAGATAAATGTCATTTTCATTACTTATATCATTTGTGTGGTGTATATAATGACCCTATTGTTATATTTTATCCTTAATAATCTTACCAAAATGGTATTTAATACTTCCATTTTATTTTATTATTTCATTAGTTTTAGGATTTAATATGCTTCATTGAGGTGTGGGACACAATGGAACGTTCAAAGATTATTTTCCTCAACTATTTATTTAATAATCATTCAATGGAATTAAAATTTTAGAAAATTATATTACCATTGTATAATAAACTCATGAATTATACTCTAGTTTTTCAATAAGATTTTCAACATTACTTCTAATATTTAATTATTTGGTACTTATAATGTTTTAGAAAATGTTTTTTATAAAACCCAACTTTACTTCTCTCTTTAGTCAGAGAAATTGTTTTCTTATAAAAAAATTGTTTTATTTTTTTTAAAAAGTATGTTGGTAAATAAATTTATAAAATTTTTATATATTAAATATGTTTTAAAATTAATCTTATTATCTCTATCTAGATAATGTACTTTTGCAACATCTTTACCGTGAACAAACATGTTATTTTACCTTATATAGTTTGTACCAATTTATCATTCGTCATTGAATTCAAGACTCCATTTCTAGATTAAATGGTTAATTTTATGGAAAATATTTTAAGAAGGTATTTACAATGAAAAGTATTTCAAAAATGTTTTCCAAAATATAATTATATTTTCAATTAGAATTGTTTTCAATGTTATTAATGTATTTCATCAATGTCAAAACCATTTATTTTTACTCCACATGGAATTTTGGTACTGATATCATAATAATTCTTCCTTTGGATGGTTTATTATTTAATTTTTCATTGAAAGTATTCAAATTCACTTCCTTGATTTATTTTTAGTCCCCTTAAAATATTTAATTTCATATGATCATTGAACATTGAATTTCCCCTAATTATCCATTTCATTTTTCATGGTTATTACTATTTCATTAACCATATTCCATTTTACATACGGTGATTACATTAATAGTTTTTTGATTAATTGTAGAATTATTGATAAATTTAAATTTCTCATTCAATTTTATTATTCTGTTATTATAATTATTTTTTATGAGGAATGTATTGGACTAGAAATTAAAGGTGGAGCTTGGACATTGTATAGCTTCTCAATGAATCAATAGGTTCTCATGAGAAAAATAGTTTCACAAATGGGTTTCTACCCATAGTTATAAACCATATTTTGAATGGTATTTATGGTAATATATTTTCATTTTTCACAAACATAATGTCCAACAAATATGTATTTAATTCAAATTAGTTTTAGTTATTATTCATTCATGATATTTTTCTTCGAAATATCTATGGATATAGATCATTTCCATACATTGATTAAATGGATATTTTTTAGTTTCATAATATTTTATAGTGATATTGATTTATATTTTTTTAATGGATTGTATTATTAGTAATTACCTTTCCATATTTTTTATTTAGTTCCATCATAGTTTTTTATTACATAATACATGTGCTCAGTTATTTACCATACCATAATTATTATTCTAATTGATTCATTATGTATTCAGATATAATTTTCCATTATTGAAAATTTAAACTCACCCATATCATTTTTCTTTCCCATTCAATCCATGAAATGTACTATTACTGATTGGGAGGGTTTTACTATATGGATTAGAGTTATCTTCAAATCTATTTATTTAGAATGAATATAAAATTTCATGATTTAATTAGTGTTATTCATTGGTAATATAAGGCTCAATTATATATCTAGAATACGAAGACTACAAAAATAATTTCTAATTTAGGGCTAGATTACTTATAATCATGTCAATGTAATTGTGACTCCCACAACATACTTATATTTGTAATAATAATATTTTGTTGGATATTATGATTAATAGTATTATTATTGTTCTCATTAAAATTGGTTCCATAGAAAACAAATTATTCCAAAATGAAATAAGATATTAGTTTTTAAATATAAAAACTGAAACATTTCATTGTAATTAGGACTAAATACCGCAACTATTCATAATACCTACTAAAAAGCTGATCAAGATCACTAGAAGACCACCAAGAATAACAACTCGACCAAGTGAGTAGTGAATATCCTTAGAGTCTATCAAAATGAAAAGAATTATAAAAATTAATATGTGAAAAGTAATAAGTATAAAAGGAATGTAAATCACTATCCTCTTAGACCAATAAATTACCAAGATCATTGAAATACCTTGAAAGAGTATTTATACGACTAAGTAGAAATTGGGTTTTAAGGTGACAATTGTTTTAATATGACCATAGGTTTTGGTAACATTAATAAAATTTTATAAATATTAATTTCTCTATTTAATTTTACAATTTTGAGAATAATAATTCTTAATGTATTAAAATTATTTTAATCATTTTAATATAACATAAGTACTTTAAGTATTTTGTATTTTTTAGAGTAATATTTTTAGTTAATAAATTAGTGTTTTTTGTAAATTTAAAATTTTAAACGAATACATTTTCATGTTTTAAAAGAAGAGTATTCTTTTTTAAATTTTAATTGGAATAAAATAATACCAATTTTATTATATATAAAATATTTTTCGAGTGATTAAAATCTTATAAGGATGCCTCAACTAGGCTGGATAACCCTCAAGGGGTTAGCCCTAGCAATAGAACACATCTACTAGAGTTCTTAAGCTCTTAAAGGTGTCCTGAGTAGCACTAGGGTGAAAACACAAGAATGATGGAGTGATGAATGCCCCGTACAAAAGGATCGTGTAAAGGGCCTAGTTAGGTGCAAGCATGGGGTGATCCATGATGTGAACCGACAGAGTTGTGGGTGGTCTAGTGCTCGTAGGTAGATCCCCATGTATAATGACTCCATTCTGTGTGCTTGTGTCATCAAAAGAAGGAACAACACACTGAGACTTATAAGGAGGTCCTGAAACCCTCTTTGTTTTAATGTGGTAAGGGGTTTTTTCTACTGAACGTGATCCAAATCATCTCATCTCACCATGTGAGATCTCATCTATCTGCCCTATTTCCTCCTTTTAACTCCACAGTCACATCATATTCCAATGAATTTCCACAAACGTCAGATTTAGACATGTTTGATCTCGATTTCTAGACTATTTTAAAATTGGTGGTTCCACTGTGGTCATTTGATCAAAACCCAGATATAAGATTTACTTTTCACTCCTTTTAAAATGAATCGTGTCACCGCTGCCATCTGATTGGATCCACCGATAATCGCAACCCACCATTTATTTTCCCTACCCATTCTAATTCTTATTCCTTACATCATACCTGTGAATATCACACTCTCCTCCATTACAATTCCTTAAACTATGAGTCCTCCCATAACTCTCCTCAGATCCAACCAGTTTATTTCTATATGAGTCCACCATCAACCAAAATATTTTATTTCCAACCCCAATAGATTCCCACGAAAGATTCCAAAAATATATATATATTATTACACCACTGTTTCATTTATGACCAACTTTGATTATTGTTTTCTTCTTCTTTGAAATAGATATATTCTAGTTCATAATTTATATTTTATATTTAAACTATAGTATATAAATATATATATATATATATAGTTTATATAAGCCCATCTTGCACACATATCCCTACGATATTTTCTCATCCCAAACTTCTATTGTCCTCTTTTAAGCTTAACCTCACACTTTATTTTATATAAGGGTTTATTTAGCTTTTTTTGAGATGAAAACCCCATATATACACATATTTCTATATAAATTATTTCATATCATACATTACTAATTTGTTTTATATTATTAAAATTGGGATTATCAGTGTTAACAAATGTTTTTATGCATATAATACTTTAATGGTTTACTAATTTTTTTTTAAATTTTCTAAATTCATATATATATATATATATATAAAGTTATATATATATATATAAACTAATGTAATTTTGGTTTTCATTTACCTAATATTAGAGATTAACTAATGTTTATGAAATATATACTTCTTATATAGATTTATTAAACTTCATTTTAGTAAGGAAAATCCCATATATACGCTTTGTGTATTTACGATTTAATATAACTTTTAGTCATATACTATTTTAGGTTTTCTAAGTGTTGATTACCAGAATTTAGTCAGGGTTTATGATGTGTATAAAAGATTCAATAGTTTTCCTAGTAATGTTTCAATGGCCTTCTAAACTCATATATTCATATATGTATGTACATTTTTTTATATATGTAATAGTCAACCTATTCTAAGGATGCAATTTTTTTAAAAGGGTGTTTCCCTACACACATATTTTATTTAAGGATTATTTTGATTCTTTATTTATTTAGAAAAAAACATATATATGTATATACAAGTATGAACGATTTCCTTTCAATATTGTTTTCATTTAAAAGAGTTTTAATTTTATTGATTTTTCTCTAATTTTTTGTTTTGATTGTTTTCCAATTTATTAGATTAGGGATAAAATTGATATTTTGGGCATAAATATATATTTAAAAACTTATTTATGATCACCTTTTTATGTGTTTAAGATTTAAATGTCAATATATGAATTTAATGTCTGTGAATATATTGCCTAATTTTATTGGTGTTCCTTAACACTAATTAATAATGGAATAATTAATAAAACCATGTTTACTTATTATGTGCCCAAAAATTTTAAAGGGATCATAACCTTGTTATAAGATCATTCATACATCCCAATTTATAATTTTAGGAGAAATGGTTGGAAATATTTTTGTTTAATACAAATACAATTATCTTAATAAGAATATACAGTGAAGTGTGTTTAATTATATTTTTATTCACCAACATATCACATGAAATGAATTGTTTACCTTTATAATAATTGAATTTTAATTCATGATGAATATTACAAAATGAATACTATTAATTATTAAATTGTTTGACTTAATTTGATTGACACTACCATTAATAATTCTATGATTAAAACATGAATGATATGTATCTTAAATTCAAAAACATCTATTCTTCTATATAAAATTATTAAATTCATTAATCAAGCGTTTTTAATTTAAGAGTCATAATATTATGTGAGAAACATAAACAATCTATTAAAATATGTTCATGAGTTATAAACATAAGTGTTAATGTGTGTATGATTGTCCATAGATGTCATTGATAAATTTGAAATATCCATATAATAATATAGAGCTGAAAAACCATGAGATTTGTAGATTAAAGAATACATTTATTGAATGATTCACATTATATATGAATATGGAAAATTATTGCAAGAATGTGATTTATCTATTATGATAACTCATGGATTAAGAATTTAATTATTCATTGTAGTATGGGACACTTTCAATAAGAGGTATTTAATTATTCGAAGTTTTATGGGACACTTTGAATAACATACATTAAATTATTCAATGTGAAATGTGACACATTAAATATAAGACATTCTAACCAATGAGGAATGCATATGACTTGTTATGAGATGGGTGTGGCTCATTATAGCATCTCAATGCATCGGTATGTCTCATGAGAAAAACTAAGTCATGGATAGAGGCCCTGAAAAAATGATTATGTATGGTCATGGAATGAGGCCTTGATAGGATATTTATGATTTTCCAACATTATGCATTCCCTCATTACATGATTATTATTTAACCAACCTTGTGATTATTCGAGTAGTAGAATATCCTTGGTTTTGAATTATTTACATATGATTATTATAATAAATTAACCTGTCATAATGTTGTATTTATTTAGAAAATAATTTATAATGAATGTTTATCATCTATTTTCATAACTTTAAAACAAAAGTTAGAAATTATTCTATCATTTCATGAATTCCATCTTTGGTGATAAGTTATTGAAGAAACTGTTTAATGTGAAATTATTAGAAATTATTATTTTTTGTGTTAATTTGAACTCACACACTTTCATGTTTCCCTTAATCTAGTTTAACCAACTCCTGACTTATATGTAGCATTCCATGGATTTTTTATCAACTAAGAATATTTTTAAAAAATAATTATTTGAAGCCTTTAAATAAAAATTTACATTCTTATGTATGAGAATTCCCTAAAAATAATTTCTTGTAGCCTTTGAAAAATGACTATGACGTACTAAAAGAAATGTTATTTACATTTAAGAAAACATTTTATGTATGTATAATAATTTTCAAGGGATTTATTTTAAAATGATTTTATTAATTATATTTTAATCCACTTGCTGGTCATTTTAAATGATCACCCTACATTCTTAATCTATTTTTTAGGATCAGCAGATCTATTATCTTTGAGTTATTCTATTTTATGGAGATCTAGGAAGTTTATCTTGCAAAATTTTGAATAAATATATCTGTATTATTTGGTTTTCCAGAACCTAGACTGAGAGGATAATATATGATGAGATGTGATGTGTAATTTTATAAGCATATTTTTATTAAAAAACACCATGATTTAGGCCCTAGATAATGGCTTCTATTGTTGAGAAAATAATGTTTGTATTAAACGAACGGTATTGAAAATTCTTGACAATTAGAACAAAAAATATGTATTCTTTGATGAGTAGTACATTTTCTTTAAATTTTTTGTTTGAATGTGAGGGTGTACTAAAACCCACTTGCCTCTACATACTTAATTACTTGATATCAGAATTTTATATTTGTGATTATAATAAAACCATCCTTTCACGAACCTATGTATGTCCAATAAACACCTCTATCGGGTGTCAAACAACCCAAATTTCCTTCGACATCTCTAAGGACAGAGTCATGTCTTCTACTTTATGTATCATGCACAACTCGCACATTATGTGCATAAGAGAAGGTACTACAAATTCCCCATTCTATTTTTCACTGTTTCTGAAACATATTATGCCTTATAGAGATTCTGAGATGCAATATAGGTAGGTGGTCCTCGCACAACATATCTTCTTAAGGTTTTGGGTTTTATCATCTATGGAAGAATTTATGATATATGGTTTTTGGAAAATAAATTTTTTCAGACTAGTCTATTGGATCCAATTCAATTCTGATATATCTGAAACTTACACCTCTCATTCCATTATCTTAAGGACCAACGGTTTTCTATATGAGTTCAACCCTAGCTGATCGAGGTGCATTTGGGCATCTGAAATTGAAGAATTAAAAATTGTTTTGGGATCTACCAGACAATAAGAACATACTAAGAATGTCTCTGACAATGGTGGACCTGGTGAATGTATAAATTAAATAATGTTTTCCATTTAAATTTTCATAGTTAATAATGATTTCAAAAACGTTTTTTAGGTACATCATGTGGGTTTTATGTGGGATACTGTTGTGTAATAATTAGACTACAATAGATTTATGAGTGAAAAAATCCATTGGGGGGGGATAAATTGACACCCCTGGTATATTTATATTTATAATAATAATAATTTGTCAGTTATTATGATTAACTGTATTATTATTGTTTGTTTAATATTTGTTCCATCAAAACAAATTCTTTCAGAATGAAATATTATAAAATTTATTCAATAGATACAATCAAACATTACATTATAATAAAGATAAAATATCATAAATATCATTGAATACCTACTATAATGCATATGTAGATCACAGAATGACCACCAAACATAACAACTAGACCAAGAAAGTAGTCAACATCCAATGGGTCTATCATAATGAAAAATATTATGGAAAGTACTATAGAAAAAGTAATAAAAGTAAAAAATATGTAGAGAACCATATTCTTAGCACAATAAATGACCATGATCCTTGGAATACCTTGAATGGGTATTTATATCGCTATGTAGTCATTGAGATTTTATGTTTACCATTTTTTAAATATAACAATTGGTTTTTGTAAATATCATAAAATTTAATAACCACTATGTAATTTAAATATTTTTACTATTTTATGTATTCTATGTATTTATGTATTTTATGTATTTTAATTATTTTAACCTATATTATGTACTTTAAGGGTTTTTTATGATTGAGAGTAAAAATTTTTGTTAATAAATGTCTATTTTTATGTAAATGTAAAACATTAAAATAAAAATATTTAATTATTTCAAAGAAAATTATTCATATTTAACATTTATTAGGAATAAAATTTAATCGATTATTTTATAAAAAATGTATATATATTTTAATTGTTTAAAAAAATTACGGGGATGCATCAACTAGGCTGGAGAACCCTTAATGGGCCAACCCCAACCACAGGAGAAATCTACCCACGATCTTAGGCTCTTAAATGTATTTTGAGCAGTGGTGGGGAGAAACCCCAAATAGGAATAGCATGGGGAAAGCATCGCAGAAAGGCCCATGTGTAGGTCCTGGTTTGGCACGATCATGGGTGATCTAGGTCTTGCACCAACACAGATGAGTTTGGGATAGCTCTCGTGGGTGGAGTCCCATGTATAAGGACTCCAGTGTGTCTGCTTGTTTCATCTGAAGATGGGACAACACACTGAGAATTGTAAGGCCCTCTTGAAACCCTCCAAGTTTCGATGTGAGATGTAGATTTTTCTATGGAATGTGATCTGAGTCGTATGATCTTGTCGCATGAGTTCTCATTCTTCCTCACCAATATGGCCTTAGATCTCCACTACCACATCATATTATCGTGGATTTCTTCGACCATCATATCCATATGTGTTTGATATATAACATTCATTCTTTTTAAAAACTATAGATCCAACACAACTGTCTGATCACAACCCAGATCAAATCTCATCCATTCGTCCCATTTAAAATGTGCCAAGTCACCGTAGTCATCCGATTAGATCCACAGATTATCGCAACCCTCTATTTATCTTCCATTAATTATGTTCTTCTTCCTCCGCACACTACAAATGTCAATCCCCCACTCTTCTCCACTATTCCTCCTTTACCTGTGAGTCCACCCATCACTCTCCTTGGCTCCAACCACTTTATTTTTCCATGATTCCACTATGGATCAAAAAATTGTATTGTCAACCCCATTGGATTCCTAGGCATGATTTCCAAAATATATATATTATCTAACAGTCATTTCATTTAAGACATACATTGATTGTGGTTTTTGTTCATGTTTGATGTTAATAGATTCATGTTTCTTAGTATATATTTATTGTTTAAAACATTATATATAAAAACATATAAAATAAGTTTATATTATCCCTTCTTTCACACATAACCCTCTAGGTGTTTTTCATCCCAACCTTCCATCATCCTCTAATCAACTCAAGCTCACCCCTAAAGTCAAGTAAGTGTTTATTTATATTGATTTTTTATATGAAACACCCATATATACTATTATGTGTATATACAGTTTTTCACAGCTTCTAATGCTAATCTATTTTAGATTTTTTTTCATATAGTGATAGTCAATTATTAACTAATGTTTTGATGCATATAATACTTTTAAAGGTTTATGATGTGTTTTTTTAAATTTTCTAAACTCTTACATATATATTTATATGTATAACGATATATATATATATATCCTAATCTGATTTAGGTTTTCATATAATATTTAATATTGACTAGCTAATACGTTTTAATTATATAATGCTTGTAATGAATTATTGAACGTCGTTTTAGTTAGGATAATCCCAAACATACACATTGTGTATATAAAGTTTTATACGACTTTAAATAATAAATTATATTAGGTTTTTTAAATGTTGATTTCCAATATTTAATTAATATTTATTATTTGTATAACACATGAAATGGTTTTCCATGTGATTTTTTTGGGGTCTGTTAAAATAATATATTTATCATTAAATATACATTTTTTATAAATAGAACACTCAACCTAATTTAAGGATGAAAATTTATTATCAAAAGTGTGTTTTTATACTCACAAATTTTATATAAGGATTCATTTTGTTCTCTATTTATTTATGAAAAAACAACATATATGTGTATATATATAAGTATGTATAATTTCCTATCAATAATTTTTTAGTTTAAAATAGTTTTTATGGTATTATATTTTCTCTGATTTTATGTTACTAATGTTTTACAATTGATTAGATCAAAGATATAATTTATGGTTGGTGGATAAATATATATATATGCATATTAATGATCACTTTTTCACATGTTTTACATTTTCAAGTCAATCAATGAATTTAATGTTTTCAATTACATTGCCTAATTATATTGGTGATCAGAAATACTAATTTAGAATTGAAAACAGTAAAAAAACATTGTTTGGTTATTGTGTGCCAACAAAATTGAAAGGGATCATAACCTTGTAATCATTACATTCATACATCCCAACTTATAATTTTATGATAAAAGGATGGAAGTATATTTTGTTTAATACATATACATATTCAGGTATAAACACATACAGTGAAGTGTATTTAATTATTTTCTTATGCATCAATATCACACAGGAAATGAATGTTTTACATTTATAACTATGGTATTTTTATTCAAGATGAGTCTTTTACAAAGAATACTATTAATTATTTAAGTTTATGATTTAATTTTATTGACACTCCCATTTATCAATGTAAAGTTTAAAACTGAATTATATGCATCTTAAATTTAAAAACATTATTTTTTATATTAATTGATTACTTTCAAGAAACAAGGGTTTTGAGTTTACGAGTCATTATATTATTTGAAAAACCTAAAAAATTAATTATTTTATGTGCACCAGTTATCATAACATGTGAAATACATGTTTTTTTCTTCATGCATGCCATTGATAAATTTTAAATATAAATACCCTAAAATATAATGGACAAACCATTAAATTTTTATATTAAAGTTTACATTTATTTCAATATTCACATTATATATGAATATAGACAATTATTGAATGAATGAAATTTATCTCTTGTGATAACTTATTTGTTAGGAATTTAATTATTCAAAGTGGTACGAGACACATTGAAAAATAACCAATTAAATATTCAATGTCATATGGGACACATTGAGTAAAAGACATTTAATTTTTCAATGTTGTATGAGACACATTGAATATAAGATATAATAGACATATGAAGAATTTATATGACTTAATATGAGATGGGTGAGGCCCTCTATAGCCTCACAATACATTGATAGGTCACATGAGACAAACTAGGTTTTGGAATGAGGTGTTGATATAATGATTATGTATGGTAATGAGACTAGCCCTTGACAACATGTTTGTGATTGTCTTGGATTATTCCTTTCCTCATTATGTGAATAATATTTAACCAACCATGTTTCTATTTGACTAGTAGAATATCTTTGGTTTAAAATATTTTACATATAATTTTTGAAATAAATGCACATGGAATATTGTTAAATGTATTTAGAAAATTGTTTATAAATAAATTTTAGCATCTTTTTTGAGAAGAATAAAATAGAATTTATAAATTCATCTGTCATTTAATGAATTTCATTTTATGTGACATGTTAATTATGAAATTGTTTCTTGTGAAATTATAAGCAATTATTATTTCATGTTCTAATTTTAACCTACACCCTTGCATGTAATCCTTAATCTAGTTTTATGAACTCCCAACATACAATCATCATTCCATGAATTTTCTTACTAGTGAGCATATTTAAAAAAAATTATTTGAAACCATTAAATAAATATATAAAATATTGTGTATGAGATTTCCCAAAAAAACTTTCATCTAACCTTATAAAAATGATGATGACGTACTACAAGAAATGTTGTTTTGTTTTAAGAAATTGTTTTATGAATGAATAATTATTTTAAAGGGGTGTATTAAATAATTATTTTATTATTTATCTTTAAATCTCCAAATAGTGAATTTAAATTCTCACACTACATTTTTAATATATTTTTTCAGGATTTATAGATCTATAATCATTGATTTATTCTATGTGTTGGTACCACAATGGAGTTTATCACATATAGTTTCGAAAAATGTATCAATTTTATCTAGCCTTCCAAAACTGAGATTGGGATGATCCTCCATGATGAGATGTAATGTTTACTTTTATCATCATATTTTTATAAAAAAAATACACACTGTGGTTTTGGAACCTGCTCCGGGAGTTTGGGATTGGTGTGTTATATATGGTATTAGAAGAATAGTCTATATAATTATATAAATTAAAATCAAAACAAGAAAAATTATTTATGAATTATAAAGTAGTATTTTTTAATAAAATTTTCAGATTTAAGGAGATGGTTCACCCACAATCCTCCTATATCTACCTACTGAATTTGTTGAGAACATAGTTACGAAGTCATGTTCAGAATCATATTTCCATTCACAAAACTATGTTTGTCTTGAAAACACCACTATCAGGTTTCAAAATACTCAAATGTCCTTTGACTTCACCATGTATTGATTCATGTCTAATTCTTTTTGTTGCATGCATGACATTCACATTAGGTGCATAAGGGAAAGTAATATGAAGGAATCTTTCTATGTTTCACCCTGTTTGAAACTTATTTAGCCTTGGAGAGATTCTATGAAGCTGTAGATATGGGTGACCCCATACACCAATCTATTTTATGTTCATAGTTTTAGCTTTTATGGAAGTCTTTATGATACCTAGTTTTTTTGGAAAAACAAGTTGTCTGACTAGTCTATCAAAACCCTATTTATTCCAATATCTATGAATGTTACACCTCCATTCAACTATTTCAAGGACCTACTCTCATTGGAATGAGTTCTTCCCTAGCTTCCTGAGGTACTTTTGGGCACCTGAAATTAATGAATTTAAAAATGTTTTGTGGATCAACATAACCTAAATAACATATGAGGAATGTCTATGATTGTGGTGGACCTGGTGAAGTTATAAATTAAAAACTATTTTTCATTCAAATTTTTTTAGTTAATAATGATTATAAAATATTTTGTAGGGACATCAAAGGTTATGTTTGTGGGTTGTTACTATGGAATAATAAGTGTACAATAGAATTGCGATGGTCAAATTAAACTAAGGGGGGATAATGTGACTCCTTATACATATTAATATTTGAAACAATAACATTTTTTTAGTTATTATTATTAATAGTATTATTATTATTTTGTTAAAAATGTTTTATATCCCAAAAATTTTGTATAATGAAATAAGACCAAATTTATTCAATAAAAACACTGAAATATTACATTAAAATAAGGCCAAAATACCATAACTATCCTATAATACCTACTACAAGGCCTATCAGTATCACTGGAAGACTACAAGAATAACAACTACACCATGTTTATAGTGAACCTGATTTGATTTTTTTTATAATAAAAAACATTATGGAATGTAATATGAAAAACATTCTAGGTTTAAAATGGATGTAGATCACTATCCTATTAAAAAAATAAATAACCATGATCCTTGTAATTACTTAAATATGTATTTATACAACTAAGTAGTTGTTGGGGTTTTAAGGTGGTTGTTTTTTTAATGTGACTATTAGTTTTTGGTAAAAGTCATAAAATTTTATAATCATTAGTTATTTTTATGTGATTTGACTATTTTAAGTATTTTAGGTAATTATGAATATAAAGAATTTTAATTAGTATAAAGTAGCTTATGTACATTAAGGGTTCTGTATATTTGAATGTAAAATTTTTAGTCAATAAATGTGTGTTTTTAAGTAAATGTAAAATATTAAAAGAATTCCTTTTCATGTCTTAAAATAATAGAATTCTTATTTAAAAAATAATATGAATAAAATGTTATCAATTATTTTATTAAAAAATATATATATACATTGTTTAAAAAAATATGGTGATCCCTCAACAAGTATAGATAACCCTCAAGGGTTCAACCCCATCCATACGAGATGTCTACCCGACCGCCTAGGCTCTTAAAGGTGTCTTGAGTAGAACTTTGGAGAAACCCAATCAGGTAGGGCGTGAGGAAGGCCTCATAAAAAGTGCCATGTATTTGGACTGGTAAAGGGAGAGCATGGGGAGACCTAGGTCTTGCACTAACACAGGTGAGGGTTGGATAGTGCCCGTAGGTGGAGTCCCATATATATGTACTCTGATTTCTATGCTTGTGTCATCAAAAAATTGAACAACACACCAAGCCATATTAGAAGGTCTTGAATCCCATTCTGTTTTGATGTGTGATGCATATTTTTCAACGAGACATGATCTGATCTATCTTATCTCACAGTGTAATATATCAGTCGTCTATACCATTTTGGCTTTCAAACTCCACAACCGTATCATATTGTCTTGTATTTCTACAACCATCTAATCCAGATGAATTTTATCTCAACCATTATAACTTTTTAATAAAATTGAATCAACCAAGGAAGTCCAATAAAAAACAAGATCTAATCTTGACCATTTTTTCCTTTTAAATGGCACTATGTTACCACAACCATTCGATCAGATCCACAGGCAATCACAAGCCTCCATTTTTTCCCTTCATCTTATTCTTCCTCCTCACACCACAACAGTATAAATCATACTCTCCTCCACTTCTCCTCTTTAACCAGTGGGTCCTCCCAGCACTCTCCCAAGACCCAACCACATTATGTTTTCATGATTCTACCATGGAACACAATAATTTTTCCATCCCAATTGGATACCAACATAAGATTCCCGTAAAATATATATATTATAAAACTACTAATTCCTTTCAGAAAAACAATGAATATTTTTCTTGTTCTTGTTTGAAATATTTAGATTCAATTTTCTTAGTTTATATTTTATGTTTAAAACATATTATATAAAAAGATATATTAACCTATCTTGTACACATATCCATATTGGGTATTTTAATCACAACCTTTCATCATCCTCTTCTCATCTAAAACTCAACATTAAAGTCAAGTAAGGGTTTATTTAGATTTTATTGATATGAAAAACCCATATCTAATCTTATCTGTTAATACAGTTTTATGGAGCATCCAAACATAATCTGTTTTAGATTTCTCAAATGGAGATTAATAGTTTTTAACTAATTTTTTGATTCATATAATACTTGTAATGGTTTACTAAGAGTTGTTTTAGGATTTTTTAAACTCATACAAAAACATATTAATATATATATATATATATGATTTTATATATGGTAATATATATATATATATTTCATCCTAATATGATTTAGGTTATCTTATAATTGATATTATTGATTAAATAATTGTTTGATGTATATGATGCTTGTAATGAGTGATTAAACTTCATTTTAGTTTGGAGAAATCCATATATACACTTTTTGTATATATAGTTTTACGCAAGTTTCAATCATAATTTTTTTAAAGGTTGATACCTGTATTTAATTTATGATTATGATTTGTATAACACTTGAAATGGTTTTCGAAGTGATGTTTTTAGGGTCTGTTAAACTCATATATTTATATTTGTAATATAATTTTTTTCATAAATGGTACTCTCAACCAATTTGATGGATTAACAATTATTTAAAATATGGTGTTTCCCAACCGACAATTTTAAATAAGGATTCTATTGTTTCTATATATTTTTTGGAAAATCTAACATATATATATGTATATATATAACTATGTACAATATCATGTCAATCTTGTTTTAATTTAAATGAGTTTTAATGGAAATATATTTTCTATGATTTTATGTTTTGAATGTTGTACAATTGATTAGATCAAATTTAAAACTTATAGTTAGTTAATAAATAAATATTTATTAATGTATTTACGCTAGCCTTTTTATACATTTTACATTTTTAAGTAAATACATGAATTTAATGTTTTTGATTACATGGCCTAATTTTATGGGTGATCATGAATTATAATAAATATTTGAAAACATTAATAAACAATTGTTTTTTATTGTGTTCCAAAAAATTTAAATGGGATCATAACCTTGTTATCATTACATGTGTACATCACAATTTATAATTTTATTACAAAAGGTTGGAGTTGTATTTTGTTTAATACAAACACATATACATGCATAAAAACATATAGTGAAGTTTGTTTAATTATTTTCTTTTTCATTAATATATCACATGAAAAGAATGATTTACATGTATTAATATTGTATTTTAATTCCAATTAAATTTTCTAGAATGATTACTATTAATTATTAATGTTTATGATTTAATTTTATTGACACTCCCATTTATAAATGTAAGGTATAAACATGAATGATAATTATCTTAAATTCAAAAACCTGTATTATTGTATATAAAATATTTACTTTCATGAAGCTAGGGTATTGAATTTAGGAGTCATTATTTTATGTGACAAACCTTAACAATCTATTATTTAATGTGCGCCAGTTATCATCACATGTGAGAAAGCATGTATGTATTTTCATGAATTTCATTGATAAATTTGAAACAGCCATACCCTAAAATTGAACTGACAAACCATAAAATTTTTAGATCAATGATTTCCTTTTTTACATGATTCACAATATTTATGAATATAGAAAATTATTTAAATAATGAGATTTATCTCTTATGATAACAAATTAATTATGAATTTGGTTATTCAAAGTTTTATGTGACACTTTGAATAAGTGAAATTTAATTCCTAAAAGTAGTATCAGACACATTGAATAAGTGATATTTAATTATTCATGGTGGTATAAGACATATAGTATATAATACATACTAAACATATGAGGACCACATAAGACTTATTATGTGATGAGTGAGGCCCGATATATCCTCACAATGCATCGATAGGTCTCATTTGACAAACTGGGGCTTCACACAAGGCATTGACATAAAGACTATGTTTGGTCTTGGCATGATGCATTGAATGAATGTTTATGATTGTCCAACATTATTCATACCCTCATTATGTGATTATAAATTTACCAACCATGTGATTATTAGAATTTTAGAATATCAGGGGTTTATAATATTTTACATATGATTATGGTAATAAATTCTCTTAGAATAATGATTTAGGCATTTTTCAAATCATTTATAATGAATGATTGGCATCTATTTATATAATATTAATACAGAAATTAGAAATTCATCTGTCATTTTATGAACTACATATTATGTGATATGTGATTTATGACATTGTTTATTGTGTAATTATAATAAAGTATCATTTCATGTTCTAATTTGTACCAGCACACTTACATGTAACCCTTAATTTAACTTGATCAACTCCTGACCTATATGCAGCATTACATGATTTTTTGTAAAAGTAAGCATATTCTGAATTATGTTTTTTTAAAACTTTAAATAAATATACAAATTCTTATGTATGATATTTCCATAAAAATGGGTTCCTATAAAATTTAAAAAATGGTGATGGTGTACTATAATAAATGTGGTTTTCATTTATGAAAGTTTTTTATTTTTTTGTAAGTATATTAACGTGACGTGTTTAGAATAGTTTTATTAATTATCTTTAAAACCCTTCATTTAGTGTTTTAAATTCTCATCGTATGTTCTTAATCCATAGTTTTAGGATTAGTATATCAATCATCTTTGAGATATTATAGGTTATGGTAGCACTACAATGTTTATCTTGTACAATTTTGAAGAAATATATTAGTTGTTTATGGTTTTCCAAAACCTATCCCGAGAAGAGAATATATGGTAGATGTGTGGCTTAATTTTATCTGCATCATTTTATAAAACAAATTACACATAATGTTTTAGGAAATGGATCTAGGATTCATGGTATGGGGCATTACATAAATTGATTTCAGACACCAACTTTTGACTTCTGGAGTTCGGTCGCTATAGAGGGAGTGGGTTTCCTATATTTCATTAGTAGGGAAGTAATTGTCAAAATAACCCTTCATTCCTTATTGTCTCAAAGTCCTTAACTCGTATAGGTTCTTGGGTCACCTTATGTGATTTTTCATGATTATCCCCTCACCATAAAATTGTTTCAAATCATAAACCCTAAGTGGATTTTATATGTTTATTTATTCATCTGGAGCAGTAGATTATCATTCTCAAATATGAGGATTTAAGATTTCTTCTTTATAAAAGAAGACCTAACTAAGGTTCATTCCCCATCCCAACACCACGCATTCATAACAACCTATAAAAAAGTAGTTAAACATAATATAAAAGATATATGTACGGTATTATTTGGTTCTGTAGTCATAGAATGGTTCAACTATTGTTACATAGAGTATGGCTATGGTTTAATTTGACACATATGAATCTAATTCAATTATTACTAAATTTGTTTTATAGATTTTAAATTCTCATTCTGAGAACATTCCATATGTAATGTAAATATCAACTCTTATTGGGAAGGAAAAATATAATGGACACTGATAACATTCTTTTATGATATGTATATTATATATGGAGTTTTATGGGTTTTCATAGTCTTTGAGAATGAAATTTTTATTTCATGATTGGGATGAGATGGAAGAATTCCGTCAATGAACATGACTATTTCAATTAATAATGTGTGATCTAATCCACCCAGATAAGAGATATTATATATTCCATGGATAATGGGGCCCACTCTATAGTAGGTCACGACCTATTCAATCCAATGATGGATGTTTATTTGTATCAACTCATCCTTTTTAGTGGAAACTAATCAATGGAGTCTTGGAAAGTAACATCCTTCGCTAGTAAGAATGTTTCTAGAGTTGTCACATGATTAATTATTTGGACAGCCCAAGGATAGTTAATTATAGTTCTTGTTCAATATATTCCGCATGGAATAAATAATTTCATTAAATCCTTATCACATAGAACACAAATAGTTATATGGATTTTGACATAGCTGTACAATTTGGTGGCTAAAGGATTCATTCATCTAAGAATTTCTACAGTTTATTCCTAAGTACATTTTTAATGAATGAATATGGGTATCACTAATTTATATTTACTAAATAAAGATAACCTTTGTGTGAATATTAATAAACATTATAGTTTTATATTAATTGATTATTGCAATAAATAAATGGGGGAGTTAATTTTCTTGGATCGATATTAATTTTGAATGTCACCTCCTAAGGGTGATAGATGTCAATGATCCTAAAAAAGTTTTTCAAACTATAAATGAGTAATTAAAATATATTTTGATTTTTTTTCAACATTAAATTCTCTAGCTTTGTTCATGGAACACATTAATAAGATATTTCACTAATATCATGACCCTTATTTCTAGTATTTTTGGATGAAATCATGGTATATTCCATGTCTAGAGAGAATCTTGTTCATCACATATTTATTTTATTGAAATAACTAGGTTATATTTAATTATAATGTGTTATATTTATATGTGACAAAATTAATGCTAACTTTCTATTACATTTCAAAACTAACAATGACGAAAACAAACTACCCTCATAAGAAACTAAAATAATGGAGTCCAAAAGAACCTCCTTATATAATGATTTTAAAATCATCATGAAGGGACCAAATCCTAGTGTATAAAATGAAACAATCAACAACCCTTCACTTAATAGTCATAGAATCTATTGGACAATTCCATTCTCTCAATTTACGCATAACCTGAATCTCATGATTGACTTGCCTTATACATTTTATTATAAGGTAAAATAGTTACCATGGATAACTGATCTTGAATTAAATAATGTTGACTAACATATCCATGTCATAATCCACTTCCAAGATCAAAATTATATATATACTACAAATAGGGATACTAGAAATCAATTCTCTGAACACTATTCCAATGGAGTATCCTTCCCTAAATAAAAAAATGCAATCCAGCATCAATGATTTGTTGGTGTTGGGCAACAGACCACCTCTATGCATCAAAAATCCATATAATATATATTCACCTTTAATTTATTCCCTATAACAGGATTCATCCATAAGATTCATTGGCCCATAGGGGGTTGAATACACTCCATGGAGAAGTAGAATCTCATATGTAGCTAGAGTAAGGAAGACGAAACTGACTTCCATGTATTCTAGTGAAATCTCTATGACTATTAACTTCACAAGATCCAGAAATAAGATATCAAAATACTTATTACCCTCTATTACATTATTACCAGCCTCTTTAATAGACTATCACACTACTGAGAAAATATCTACTATAGTCAGTGTTACTCCTCTAATAAAATTCATCACGTCCTCATCCAACGGAGGCTTAAAAAATTCTCATGCTTCCAAATAAAACATTCTTGAAAACCCATTGGGGGAGGGGGCTCTTTCCATATTCAAGTTGAACACGATGTTTTTCATTTAATAGTTTTTTTAAATTGTTGATGAATCCTCCCTATCCCCCCCCCCCCCCTCCACAAGGAGATGGATGACAAACATGAACCTATCAGATTCCATATGATCTTTCCTCTATGACTTTATAATGGTCTCTCCAACTAAATGATTTTAAAAATGTTAAAAGGCCGTATTACCCACATCATCCACGTCTGATGTAAAATAACCATCTTCGATAAGAATATTATTTCACTTTACTACAATTATATCCTTCATGAATTCATGAAAAAATATGTTATTAAGATCCCCTTCATTGATCCAATGGGATCTTACTTTTTTCACGTATAACCTCTCATTTTCCTGGAAATTTCAGTTAATTTTTTTTTCTTGACTAGTGTAAGAAAGACATCGTCATCCCAACTTTGTTGAAGGTCTTCTTCAAGTATATCAATTAATTCTCTAAGAGTGTATTGTTTGTTATCTACATCATTTATATTATTGGACGAATATTGAATATCCTTTTTAAAACGCTGGAGATGAATCTGGAAACCAAACAAAGAGTAACCCATTATATATTTTCCTATGATTTTGAGACAATCTAAAAAAATTTGTCAATTATATTCTATTTTGTAGAATAAAAAAGAAACTGAATATCCAATTATCTTTTATCAAACTCTCCAAAAGTTTACTATGATCTGAGAGTGATTTAATAATATGTGACACTGAATCCATCTCATATGAGTCCAACCTTTGAATATTGGTAAGACACTTTTTAAGTCTACACCAGACCCTCTTACTCACTTTTCTATTATTGAACCAAGTGAATTGACTTACATTATAACCCAAGTCCCCAAGCCCGATATCATACATAAAGTAATTATTGACTTTCAAGGATTTAGTAGATATGGAAAAACCACCACAAGATGTTATATTTAACAAATAATGAAAAGAAATCAATAAAAGTATATGATTCCAAAACATGAATTCAAAAATATATACTAATATCCATCATATTTTTCCAAACTTGAACAATACGATTAAATCCATCACATTGGTATATGAAAATATAAAATAGATAATTATTCTGGAAAATTCAATAAGTGTACATATGATGTGGTGTAGTATTTTTTGGTACAAACTTCAACTGTACCATCACATTTTTCGAGAAAGAAATTTTTCTTCAATGAGAACCCATATCCTGAAATAAATATAATTCACATATCAAAAACCATAGAAGGAAATAACACTAGATTGAAATCATCATAAAATTATTGAATAAAAAATATTGTTTTCTTTTACACATAAAATTAGTACTAATGTGAAGAATGTTGTGACAGTACCATCAAAATTGGGTACCGACATCATCATATTTGACACTTCCCTAAGAAAAAAACATAATCATCGATGTGAAACCATCACAAAAAATTAATAGGGTAATCACAATTCAATATATACAAAAAATCCTAGTAGGTTTACATCATAGAAAAAATAAATCACAAATTGTAGTATAATTGATCCTAATCCTAGTACAATAATTATATTATAGAAAATGTATACTATAATGAAAAATAATCCTTCTGAATGTAGTCAACGATAGGGTTGTGTGCTACTAGTTATAGTTGTTTACTATGATAAATTGAATGTAAACCCTAATAATAATTAATGGTCAATAATTTAAGGCTTTGAAGATCGAAAATGTGTACTTTGAGTATTTGAATAGGATAAATTAGTATGAATGTATCATTACTTTTTGAAAAACTGAAAATAATCATAGATGCACAAAAGGGATAGGTATTGAAGGATAGTAGGATAACATATCTTTTATGGATAGATTGGTCTATAGGATGTTTGAAAATTGTATGGGTGATGATAAGGTGGTTTATGATGTGGTTGTCAGGAATCGTAAAAAAAAGTTGTCACAACAATTGGTAACGTAAGGGATTTTGGGAGGTGAAGCAAAGAGTGGACAAGTGAAAGTTTCCATCATGTTACTATAGTCATGCATAACTAGAAGATGCATGCAATTATCCTAAAATATTGTTTTCTCTATATTATCTAATATGAATCATATTTATATGTTTATAGTTCATAAAAAATAATATATAGTGGATTCAATAGTTAAAACAAATTACCTATAGTCATAAGTTGGATGGATGGGTGGTTTAGTCTACAATATTGAGACAAATTACCTGCATATAGATAGTGTGTAACTGTAACTAAAAAATGATAAACGATAGGGAGGTTAATTCCAAAAGTTTAGGAATAAATACCTCTTGTGGTGATCTGGATATGTATGGTATCTGAAGAAGGTTTCTAGTGCATAAAAACAATATATAGTGGATGATAATAGACATGTGGTTGATTCTAAAATACTGTAAGACTCTAATAGATCCATTATGCTAAATAAAGAGAAACATTATGTTATATTCACCCAATAATGAATAGAAGGAATTAAAATGATATTATTTCCCATCGTGAATTAAAATATCTATGAATAGATCCATCCCAATTATCTAAACATGAACAACATGATTAAATCCATCACATTGATTGATAAAAAATCCCAAATAGATAATTAGTCTAGAAAATTGGATAATCTTTCATATGGGGTAGTGGAGGATTTCTTGGTACCAAATTCAACTAACCATGATTTTTAATTAAAATATCACGTTCTTCAATTCAAACCCATATCCTTAAATTAATAGAATTCACACGTTAAAAACCATATAATGGGAAAAATACCAGTAAGCCATCATTAGACAATAAACAAATAAAGAAATATAGTTTTCATTTATACATAAATGTATAAGTAATACAAATAAAGTTGTTATAGTACCATCACAAAGAGGTACCAACTATATCCAGACTAACATATTACCAAGAAAAAACGTGTCCATACATGAGAAAACATCTCTTGAAATTAATAGAAGTAACCTTGTGCGAACCATATAAAGAAAAAAATAAATTTATGTTTACATCAGGGAAAAAATGTGTCACAAAGGCATGTATAATTGAACCTATCCCCTATATAGTAATGAGATTATAGACAATGTACATTCTAAAAAAAATAATCCTTATAATTTTCATTTTGTCCCTGATAGGGTTGTATGCTACCAATTACTGTTATTTACTTTGATGAATCTAATGTAACCAAGTCTAATAATGAATGGTAAATAAATAAAGCATGAACATATTAAACCAGCGTACTGGGAGTATTTGAATAAGACAAATTAGTATAAATGTATCATTAAATTTATATAACAAAAAATGTATCAATGATGCACATAAATGATAGGTATTGAAGGATAATAAGAGAACATACCTATTATAGAGAGGTTGTTCTAATAGAAATTATTGATTAAGAGTCACATTCATGCGACACTATCATTTAAATAGTAGATTAATTTAATCAATAAGTTTTAGTCCAATGAAAATTAAGAAATCTAATTTAATATAATGGTAAATTGAAATTTAACCAAATTCTCATAGATAATTATGGCAATGGTATTCATCCTCCTCACTCGATGAAGAAATTTGTTTGTAGTGCATCAGATGTTATAGAACACTGGTTTGTATAGTACATAATAGAATTTCATGTACAAGTAGAACCATTTTTGGTACTGAAATATTAAACCAATTTAGTAGAAGATTAAAAAATGACATATTAATTTAAAATATACATAATTTAGTACTCACAACCTTTTTTTCGTTTTCTTATATATAATCATCTTTGCAGCCATATATCTCTAGATGTTGATGGACAATTTCATATTCATATTGGTTTTCTTATTGTTGAATTTTTATATCTTTAATGGAAACCATACTATTTATATGTGTGGGAACATTGAATAAAATATATATTGGGAAGACAAAAGACAACCCACTACACATGTAAGGTAAAAAAAATTCATTGACTAGTAGATAAATCATGAATCATAATAAAAGAGGAAGTTAGGTATTGTTAAAACTGAATTACAATTTCTGGTGGTTTACTATATGATTTGGTGCAAGATAAAGATACCAATGTTGGTAGATATGAAATTTAAATGAACAATAGCCATTTAGTTGTTTCTAATGAATACGAATAGGGGATATGTACTACCAAATTTAGGAATATTGTTTTGAATTTTTTAATATTGAAAAAAACATTCATTAAAGCATGAATAAATGCATATTGATATACCTATTCAGTATTCATTAATGAATAGGTAGATATAATTATGAAGAAAGCTGAAGTTGTAAAAATTGTATAAGACCACCTCTAATCTATAACTTAGAGGTCGGTACGTAGGGTTGAAGAAGTTATACATGAAATAGACAACCTATGTAGATCCTCGTGGGGGAAGGAAGTCAAGTAATGGGCACCATATGTGGGGTTAGCTTCACATAAGATAAAATTTATCTGTACTTAGAGAAAAAATTAATCAATATCCGAATGTGGTTTCATAGTGCTTCAAGGTTAAGACAACACATATATATATATATATATGGTTACCTCAAATACAGGTGACCCAATTTGTGAGCTGAAGTTGCCTCCAAGGTATGGATTGATGTTTTCTGTAATCGATGGTTGTGAAGGTAAATTTTTTGGAGTAAACATGTATATATTTATGTCATCCTACTAATACAAGATCCTTATAATAGTATGAGTCAAATTGAGGGGATCTCCGAATAGTAGATATGGAGGAACGAATTCAAGATAGTAGAAGGTGATGGATTGCTGGTAGTTGAGCACAAAGTACTTCAAATCCATGATTTGGGAAACTGAATAGAGTATTTTACATAACCCTAGAATGAATATTTAGGAAAAAGTGAAGGTGAATTGTCTTTATAAAATGGTGACGGTAGATTTGGGATGCTGGAGTTGGTGAAATCATCAGATGAGGAGGAAGAGAATACGGTCTAAGTTTAAAAACAGATGATTTGGAATAGTACACTTGAGATAGAGTGGAGTTCAGTACAGGTGAATATCGAGTAGCTAAATCATGATGTGGTGGATGTATTATTTGTTGGAGATGGAGTACTTAGATGCACCAATGATTGTATAAAATAGTGGTTGATTTTGGAGTAATCACTAGATGAAGAGGATGGATGAGGTGTGGATGGTTTGAAATAGTAGCAGGAAAGGATGATAGTCTTGACGATGAGACTATGGGAGGCAAGGGAGATATGGAAGAAAGAGATGGGAAAAAGGTCTGAGTTACCATGATGGCGACACGTGGAATAAAATTTCTAACATTAAAAAATTTATAAATATTACCATAGTATTACCCATATAAGAGTTGTTTGATTCATAAAAAATACTTCATCATAGACATAAAAAATACAGAAAAATAATAATAATGGTAGCGTTGGATCATATCCCTAGTAAAGAAAAATTAACCTAAAAGGATGTCATCCTAGATGGATAATTATTTTGATAGAAAAATCACAAGAAAAAATTCAAATATTAAATAAAATTTCTTTTAAAATGTCTTTTTATAACATAATAAATTTTAAAAATATTGTTTGAAAATAACATTAAAATTTTTAAAGGATTCATTAAAAATTATCTAAAATAATTCATAAAGAAAATATTATTTCCTATTTGAAAAGATTTTTTTAAAGATTTTTTTGAAACCTTTTTCCTTGCAAATATATTTTAAAAATAATAATTTAATCTTCAATGAAATGAATTTTAATGATAATATAAATTCCTTTTATTTTATATACAATAATACAATGATTACATTCACATTTTTTTTGTAAAAAATGATTATTTATTTGAAATCATATAGGGATTAATTTTCATTTTTTTAAGTAAAATATGGTTAAAAAATATTTAATAAATAACTATAAAAATTGTTTGAACTATTTTCTTAAATAATTTTAGAAATCATGGTTTTGGAAGAAAAAGTGTTTTTGACTGAAGTGGCAATAAAATATGATTTTTATAAAAAAGAATTTTCTTATTTATATTAAATACCAAGGGAAGGTAAAATTTTACTATTAGTTGAACATATTGTGAATAAACAAAGGATAGAAAAATTTAGGATAATTCATTATATACAGGTAAAAATATTTCATCATTTGAAATATATTTACAATCAATTTCAACAAACAACGAGATTGTAACATGAAATTCTTATCTCGTTGGTAACATTGAATTATAAGCTCTATGAAAGGATAAAATAAAATAATACTTAATACTAAGTGTATAAATTGATTCATGATAATATATTTAAATGTGTCTGTGTATACATCTCATAAAATAATATTGGTTCCCAACATTACATATGTCTCGAGGAATGAATACTGAGACAAAAATACCTTAGCGTTATAATAAACATTCAAACCGTTATCCAAAAAATAATTAAAAAATTTTAAACATTAAATATATGAAAATTTCGATATTCATGACATAAATTTTAAAAATGGTAGGATATGTACAATAAAATATAAAGGATGGGTGATTATTCCATTTTTATCCTAGAAACCAAAGAGAAACTAGAAATCTATTACAAATATGGTAATTTTTTAACTGTATACCCCATGAATAAGAGATCCTAAAATGGATATGGAAATCCAAAAACTTTTAAGTAATGGAATCAAAAAATAAATTCACAATCCTTTTATACAACATAGAATAGAAATAGATGATGATTATGGAATGTTTCTCACAGAATTAAGAAGTGAGAAGTAAATCCATAACATTATATCATTACAACCTTAATACGAATTAAAATTTCCTATAAACATTTATATAATTATTATAAATAAATTTTAAAATATTACATATATATATCGTACCATATATTATTTACTTATTTCCCTTTATTAATCATATAGTAATAATTCCGATTTAATATCACTTTTTTGAAAAAATAAAATGCTTTGTTTTCATTTGAGTTTTTATTTGTTATACATGGTAATATTACATACATAATGGTTTCAGCACATTCAGAATTTTAAAAATGATACAAATATAGTAAAAATTAATTATATATTTATTTACATTAATCCATAATATTTATATATATAAATAAATATATCATTAATTGACATTATGAGTTATACGCACACGTGAATGTTATTAATTTTTTCTTTTTGGATTGATATATAGAAGTTAAAATTATATTTTATGATTATAAAATAATTTTTCATTAATGTATATCACATATTTTTATGATAAACTTCATCATTACCTTCAATGTAAATAAAAAATGAATCACATCGATTTGTGAGATAGAATTTCTCTATACACATGAGTGACAGTATCATATTACCATAAAATGGATGGAAAGTTGTTATGTGTGATTTAAAAATTAAAAAATCATTATAATATAATAAATATAATTTAGAAACAATAAATCAATTTTTATAACCATTCATAGGAGGTGTTTATAGAAAACATTGTTGACATTGGTCCATATAGCGGTAGTCCATCATATACACAATTGATTATTTCATATCCCATTTGATAGAAGAGGATATGGTTATAGGTAATGACCATATAATATAGAAATATCAGTATATGAATGGTTTTAACGTATTTATATCATCATGGTACCATAATAATTGACTCGGGTGGAGGATAAAATATAAAAAAACACTCTTTGATGAATGTTTCATCTTCTTCAGGTATCCTCCTTCTGTTAGCTCCTAAATCCATAGTATGATGAATTTTTAATCCCAACTAAGGACAATAGGTTGAGGTGGTGGATGTAGATAAGTGATTTTAATAGGAAGTGTTTGTATAAAATTAGGTTTAAGGTGATATAAATTGTAGATAGGTGTGTTCTTTTATATGTGAGGTGACTGGAATATTTGTAATTTTTTTAAAAGAAAAATATTAGCCATTTTTTCACATGAAAAAGGGTCCACAATGTATCAAATTCAAACCTTAAACATTATATCAAATACATTTTACAAAATAATATATTTTATTCAAGTTTATAGTACATTTAAATACTTAAATTTTATGAATAACCCATGATAAACTTAATTTTACCATAACCATGGTATGTAAATTTTACTCTTTTTACAATTTGTTTTTAAGAAACATTATGTTTAATTTTAATGAAAATATAAATAATAATGATTCAAAATATGTTATAAATTTTTCCAAATTCAATCGCCAATATTTAAAATTGTTAATTAAAAATATATGTCACTTAATCAATGAGAAAGTAGATTTTTATAGAGAATATGTTTGAATGTTTGAAATATTTTATATTTGAAATCAATATGAAATTTGTTTCAATTACTTGTAATGAATTAATGTATGTATTATTGAACTTATATTTTACAATAACTAATTTAAAAAAAAATTATTTTCATAAAATAAAAAATAAAAATGTAGTTTTCAATTAAAATTCAATATTTTTCCCATTCATCAAAATATTATAACATTCAAAAAAATAACAAAACAAATCTTTCTAAGATAATATTTAATTTATTATTTATGAAATTAGTTTTATTTTCTAGATTTAAAATTATAAATGTTTGAAAAATTTATTTTAAAGATTTTTTAAAAGAAATAAGGGTATTTTTTGGAGAAAATTGAATTTTGGAAATGTATATAGACATTACAGAAAAATTAATTATTTTTCTATAAAATATATATTACTAATATAAACCATTATATATAAAATCTAAATATTAGTAAATATTATTATTATTTATATATTAAATAGTTATTATATAATTTTTTTGAATAACTATATTAATATAATATCATGGTTTATTTAAATATGAGAGACGTGTATAACTCAAGCTCACTAATTATTGTATGTATCGTAATCGTAACATGGTGATTTATATGACATAATAACAATGTATTTATTTTTTGTTTTGAATGTTTAAATATATAGAGTTTTTAATGAAAAATATATAAAAGAGTAAATTTCTTTTTTTAAAAAAATATTTCAAAAATTCTTATGGTGTTACATTCTACCCCATAAAATGAATTTCATCCATAAAATTTATCAATTTAGTGAAAATATTAGGATATTTATGCATCATTATATAGATATATTTCCATATATCTTCCTCAAGTACGTGGATTCACCATAAAACACTGACCAAGGGAGTAGTCTTATTTTGTATATCTTTCTCTTCTAGATTGAGAATCCCTATCTGTTGTTCCACAAAAGAAACAATTTTGGTCTTGTGGTTTGAACTCGGAGTTCTATAAATGTTATTTATTTTTAATGAACATCCATTGTAGTGGTACATGGAAGTCATAATAATCCTGATTTATTTTCTTTTGGAGTCCCCAAAGTATAAGCATCTATCATGATATAATCATGTATATTAATATGAATAATATTCTAATGGTTTTATATTCTCTAATTTATTCCATGGAGAAATTCATAAACATATATTCTTATAATAATAAAATTATATAAAATTTAATGATTATTAACCAAACATTTCTATAATCATTTATCTACTATTACATATTTCTAAATTCCTCTTGCATTCTCTAATGTCACTTCATCATGCTCACATCAAGATAACATTATTTAGGAAAATTCATTCCATACATTAATGTTCTATAATTAATTACATAAAGTTTTCCATACGGAGCGATATAAATTCTCAAGTGAATGCTATAATTTTAATAAAACTCAAATTATGGAAGGTGTTGATTCCAACCCCTTTTTAATCTATATGAAATGTTAATAGTTAGTCTTTTATGGTTTGAATTATTCTCTTATACTGAACAGATATCTGAGGATGATACAAAGTAATAAAACTCAACTCTATATAAAGATATTTTTGAAACATTTAAAAAAATAAGAAAGGTAAAATATAAATTCCAATAAATTGAAATTGAATGTGGTACCCCATGAAACTATAGTAATATATTAATATATTAATTTATATTCTGGAAACAGATCAGAAATTAAAAATCCTCTAATGGAAATGAAGTGTTGTGTATTTTTATGGTAGTAGACATTAAATTATAATTATATCAACATCAAAGATAAGATAAACTATGAAGGTTAGATGTAAATTTAATCATATTTTCACAAATTTTAAATTCATTCCTCTTTAAATAAATTTTTCACAACATATCAAATAAAAGGGTTTCATTATAATAAATGTATATTAAAATCATTGTATTCTTGATAAACTCAAATAACATAAAACCTCAATAGTGGTGTCAATGGAATTAAAATCATGATCAACCATAATTTCATAAAACCATAATGGTATCCATAACACTTATGTTAATTTTACCAGTAGAAATATATGATTTTAAAAGCTAATTCACCCTGTATTCCATAAATAAGCTCTTATCCTATACAAAAACTTCCATTGGAATCTTGGGATGAGCATTGTATCGATAGAATATAAAATGTGATTTCATTATTATATAAATTTGGTAGAGTGATATAATCACATAAAATTTCACTAATTAATGAAATATAATATTTTAATAGGGCCCATTCTAGAAAAAATTAACATTAAATTCCAAACTAAGTAGGGTAGGGTTAGTGCTCATTGATTATCGTGAATCACATCAACTTTTCTGATATCATAATATTTATATTTTTCATTTTTCATTATAGGGTGTTGGTTTTGACCACTATTATTAACCCTTGTATTTGGTTACCTGTCATAATAATTCATAAACTCCATGAAATTGAATCACTGAAGGGTTAGACGTGTATTCAGTGGACCTTTCACATCATTATATAACATAATCCTATCGCTTTGTCATTCATTCACTCGATGACCTTCCATTCCACAAATAAAAGATTCACTAGCCCATTTATAAGAATTTAATCCAAGATTCTTACGAAAAATTGAGAATGATGTGACACTCATATTTATCTCCCCAGGGTTCTAATTTTATTTTAGGAATTTTAGTGTTCACTTCTTGTCAAAACCATGATATAGATACACAAATAACACGTTAATATCCACCTTGATAGAACAAAGAAGAATCTATTCATATCAAATAAAGTATCTTATGGATAGATTCATTTATTGAATTTTTTTAATCCACTGAATACGTGATCAAATTTACTATCAGGTTATATGATAATATGATAACAATGCCTCATAAGGCTTTTAAATTTTTCATCATAGGTACCAATGGATTCATCAACCTTTTCATTATCTCAAATAACTCCTTCTCCATATTAATATAATGAATATGATAAAATTACCTATATAAAATTATTCTCACGATCTAATCTCAATCCTTAGAGTAAATTTCATTATTTTGGACAATATTCTAAATAAGAGTCCACCATTGATTTGATTCACATTCCAAATGGAATATATTTACAAAACATTAATGGATCCAAACACATGAGAATGGAAAATAACATATTTGTTGTTCTAATTCAATAATAAAAAACATTTGGATAAGAAATTAAATTAAAAGAGTGTTTAAATTTATTCATAAACTGAAAAACATAATATTGTTCCCTCTATGGTTCATTTAAAAGTCTAGAATGATTTACTTCTTGAGAATTTTCTGTGAGCAAATAATTGAGATTTTAAATACAGGATTACAAAATATTTGGATAATTAGGAGGAAATAAATTGAATTTTCCATCACACTGATCATTTTTATGGTTCCATTGGGTTCCATCCATTAAATAAACCGAAAAATATAGTGTGAGAAAAACATTTCATAGATTCAAACAACATATTTTTGAAAAGTAACTTATATTATATATAAATCAGGAAAAATTATATAATATATATGACACCATAGTCTTATCCTAAGATATCTATGATCATTATATATTTAAATTAATGATGATGGTTCATAATCAGTTCTTGGACGTCAAATGTATATCTCCCATGATTGAAAAAATGGTTTTGAATTAGGGGGCACTGACATGAACTAGATGATGATATATTCTATTACCGCCATGTACTTCTCTTACAAATCCACATCCTCTTTTAGTTTTTTGAGGGGGATGTAATTTATTTTAAACCTCATTCCCTGTACTTCACAAAAAATCAAGGATATTATCTTTTAATTTTAGTCTCTCGTGGTATTGTTCATAGATGTATCCCTAGAAATATCCTTATAAATATCCCAATGGATTTCACAAAAAACATTTATCCTAGATTCAGAAGGTTAACTAAACCTATCATTTGATACCAACTATAGTGACCAAGGATTATCATACATAGATATTACATATTTTTATAAGAATATTCAATACAATACATAAAATTATTACCATGGACCATAGTAGTTACTACCTTTGGAAATTTGGAAGCCAATATTATTAATTCTTAATATGAATTCAATGAATTTGATAAGGGCCATCCTATTTAGTAATCCTACATAAAACTCATTCCTCATAACCCATGGAAAGGAAACATAATAAAGGAGTCTTGATATGTTAAATAAAATAAAATAGAGATATTTAGGAATAAATTGTGAATAATGCTTCTATGAACATATGTATAACTTTGAAAACCCATACCTTTAATAGAAAATATCATTATATTGATTCCATAATTAAATATTGGTAGTTCATAATACAAGAACCGTATGGGAATCAAAGAACATATACCATTATATTATATCATTTCATTAAGATGTGTAATTTCAGTATATAAACAATCATAGAAAATATTATTCCAAGGATTCCCACCATGGAAATCATAACATCATAGGATTGGGATGACCATACGTGTACCTACTTTGGTCATGTGATAACATCCAATGTACCCTATTTTTCATTCATAGACCAACCACCCACGTACACTTATTTTTTGTCTTAGTCTGGCCACCTGTGTACCCTCTGAGATCATATAACATTTATCATTACATAATGAATTATATAGAGATATATGTCCCGCCCACCACATAATAATAATCATGCACATGAGTTTCATAAGATCTTAAAACATTTTTCTTATCATAACCTAAAAATGAAATGTGTTTCCTAAATATTTCATATTATAAAAAACTATGGAAAAGATATAGGTTTAATTAAAATTTAATCCTTCCATATATTAATAAAAAATATAAAAATAATTAGCATTTATAAGAATTATATAATGGTTTAACTTTTCTAAGAGAAATAGGCTTCATTAACCATATTCCATCAAAAACAAAACCCTTTTAGAGAAATAATATGAATGGTATAATTGAATCACATCTCCAATAAAGTATAAATATCCTCAATGAATTTCAACGTATATGTAGAAGGATCTTGAAAGAAAAATTAGATGTGATGATTCTTGAGGAAAATAACCACTGATTGAAGATATCTTTTTTAAACGCAACATATTTTCAAAATAATATTCTACTAAAACATCATTGAAAACCAATAATGGAATATTTAAAAATAATTTAAAACATTCTTGGGGAAAATATCATTTCTACATCAAATATCACTTTCTAAAATATACTTTTTTTAATGTAATTTTTTTTGAAAATAACATTGAAAATTTTATACATAAGCATAAAATTAAGTAATGTTCATTACTGTTAAAATTATATTCATGTCATACACTTCAAAATAGGGTTTCCTTTCACATTTTTTGTAAAATCCAAATGAGAATTGTTTTTTGAAAATTAGATGATGATTGATTTTAAAACATTTTTTCAAAAGGTCAATAATGTGTGAAATTTTAATTATTAAATCACATTAAAAAATTATAAAACCCATTTTTGAAAATATTTTTAGAAAGCATATTTTTGTAAGGAAAATTGGTTTCGATACAAGTGGGGAAGAAAATATAATTTTCATTACAAATATTTATAATTTTTTTAAGTACAATTGATTAGAAAATGGAATTTTTACATTAATATATAATTAATTACCTGAGGATATGAAAATTCATGAAAATTATTGAGATATAAATCTAAATGATTCATCATTCTAAACATATTTGTAAATAGTCTTGATAAACAATGATATTATATCATAAAACTATTACCACAATCATAACATTGAATCAAAATCCCATTAAAGGATAAAATATTATTAAACAATAGATATCATGAGGATAAATAAATTAATTATATTACGTGTCAAATGGGGAGTATATACTCCTCATAAAAAATATGTTCCTAACATAACTTATGTATCAATGAAAGAAAATTTATAGAAAAATACCTTTTTGCTTTAGTAATGCTTTGAATCATAAGCCCCAATACATAATAACATAAAAAATAAATATTAAATATCTTAAATTCAAGGATATTTGTTATATAATATGTCAAATATGTCGTATATACTGATCCTAAAATAACTGAGTGTTTATTATGGAACATGTCTCCCAAAAATTGATTAGAGAATACAAAACTATTTCCTATTTGGTGATGTTTTTAATTTAAACCACATTAAATTGACATCCCAAAATTTATATTAAAATAAAAATAATTATATGTGAATAAAAAAATTTTAATGACATTATATATAACACAAAAAATAAATAGGTGTTGAATATGGCATATGTCTCACAAAATTAAAAAAAAATTGAGATGGAAATCTATTACCTTAAGTTTTGAATTCCATTGTACACGTTAAAACCAAATATATAATAAATTAATGTTTATTATAAATATATTTTTAATATAGAAATATTTATTTCACGCTATATAAGATTTATGTATGACCTTTTCATACATTTTTATTAACAATTCCTGGTTAATGTCATGTTTTGGGAAATAAATTATTAATTATTAATTTATGTTTTTTTTTTCTTTTTTATCATAATAAATTTATCATGGTTTCAGAATTTATATAATTTTATTCATTATATAAGTATTAAATATATTCATTATTTTTTTATTTATAGTAATCCATAAACTTTCGTGATAGAACATGAAATACACCATTAATAGAAAAAATAGGTCATATTTACTCATGATTATTGTTTCCAAATAAGTTTTGGATTTAAATAAATAAATTTAAATGATATATTATTATTTTATATTAATTTTTATTTCATTCCTATCAGATTTTCTCATTAAACTCGTCCTTACTACCATCTATGGAAATTATAGAAAAATTTAATCGCTCGGTGAATCGGTTGTTTGTTGGGCACATGAGCGATTTTATCATATACCCCAAAAATTGAAAACATGAATTTATAGGTGAAATAATAATCCCATAAAAATTAATACTATCCTAAATATATCATTAAAAAAATAATTATATCATTATAAATATTCTTTATTGGATGTAATTCGAAAACAAATGACATTAGTTCGCGAGGAGGTAGTTCGTTTTACACATGAGTGTGGATTTTATAACCTATTTGATGGAAGTGGAGATTTTTTTAGTTAATTAACTAATTATAAAACCATATCATTATATAAATTATAACTATGTTATTATATATTCATATTATAATAATTATATAAGTATGTGGTTGAAAAAATAAAACAAAATATCTCTTTGATGAACACAACCTCTTCTTCGGTTTTCAGCCTTAGTATTACACCAAAACCTTCCTAGTTTTATACATAGAAAAAAATGGATTCTAGGATGTGAGAATGGAATTTTTAATGTTATTGGGTTAGTTATTATCTAATATAATAGGTTTTTATGGTGTGATTAAGGGAGTAGATGGGTGGCCTTTTATAAATGAGGGGAGTCTCACAAAAGTAATTTTTTGAAAATTGTGTACACACATTTTTCACAATATAAAAGGTTAAAAAATATATTAAATTAAAAAATTAGATACGATAAGGCCTGAACACATCATGAATATATATTTTATATTGTTTACATGTAATTTTGACCCTTATTTTTTAGTCTAACCACCCTGTAAACACATTTTAACGTTAACTATGATAAATAATTTTTATTATTTATCTATTATTTTTTTTTAATATGAAATATGGACATATTATATCATATAAATTGTCAATATCCATAATATGTATCCCATTTTTCAAAATTACATCAACATATGTCAAAAAATCTAACTCAAAAGTAATCCCACAGACGTATCAAGAATGCATGTTTTTAAAGAGAAAATATTTCAATGATTGAAGTGTTTTTATGTGAAAACTCAATATGAAATTGATTCTAATAACATAAATTGGATTAATTGATGTATAATTAAACTATTAATACTAAAAATAAATTAATTTTTAATATATCTTTATAATAAATGAAATACTAATAAATATTTATGTTAAAATTAATTATTTTTAACTATTTAACAATAATTGTAACTTCTTAATTTTTTTCCAAAACTCACCAATTTATAATTTTTTTCCAATTAATATAATATATATATATATATATATATTTATATAATTAATTTCTATAATATGTGAAAAATTAATTTTATTTGTGTTTACATAAGAAATAAAAATAATATTTTTGAGAAATCATTATTTTCCAAAATTTAAAGATTTATTAAGGGAATAAGAAATTTTCTATCAATATATTTTTTATAAAAAAAATAATTTAATTTAATATCTAAATAAAATTATTACTATTCATATTTCATTCTTTAAGGGATTGGATATAATGGTCCCATTTATATACTACAATAATTGTAGATCATGGTTTTGTTAGAAATTAGTATCTTTTATAACACATATTCACATTGTGTTGCATATTTCACAATGATAACTTTGTGTTTTGTGCAATGAAATAACAAATTAGTGTTTCTTGTAACATATGATAAACTAAATATGAAATTTAATGAAAAATATATGAAATTGTGAAATTATTTAGAAAAATATATTTCAAAATATCTTGTGGTGTTACATAATAATTTAATTTACTATAAAGAAAAAACTTTTTAACAAAAATTAGTATTTTCACTAATAACTGGAAAATAAATATATTCTAAAATATAACAAAAGTACACAGTAATTTAATTTTGATATTATTATTTCAAAAAATGATTTTAATTTAATCAAATACATTTCCCAATATATATATATATAAAGTAATTGTAAAATATTCACTTACAAGTTAATAAGAAACTCTTTTAGAAAAAAATGTGTATTTAATGAATAATTTTAAATTCCTAAAAATAAAGAATTTATTAAAATATTTATAATGATTATGATATATAAATATGTTAAAAATTATTTAATATTATTTATAGACACTAATTTAATATCTTGATTATAATAGTCAAATTTAAAATAATATTATTTCAGGGTTCGTTAAAGCTCGATGTTCTATGTATTATACTATATCAAGGATAAAAATATTTGGATTTTATGTACCATAATATAAGTAATAGATTAAATTTATTCAAAAATAAATATTTATTAATGTATTAAAGGATTTAAATTTTTATCTAGTATTTTATTGTGTGTCTCACATGATATCAAATATTTTATTCATCTTTTAAATTATAGAAGTGTTACATCCCCACACCCATTAATAAATTAAATCTTCTTAATTTGTCGTTTTACTGATTTTAAAAGTTTTTAAATTTGAAATTACCATTTTTAGAAACTTGTGTCATTAAAAGGAATAATAAAACATCATATTGATAATATAGAAAAGGAAAGTATGATGGTTATTTTGAATAACACATACAAGGTTTCCAAATAAGAAAACATAGCTTGGTTGTGAATACTTATACATTGAAGACAATTTGAACAAAAAAATAACAATATAGTGTGATAGAGATAATTGATGACAAGATATTTAATGGTCAATATACAGTTAAAAACACCAAAACCATAAACCCAAGTGGGTTTAAAAAGGTATTTGATATCATTAGTAATGATGGTAATATAGAAAAATATCGTTTCATAATCCTTTAACAATATATGAAGAATTCATTTTATGTATATACTAAGATAATATGTAAATATACTTATATGATGATTATAATTTCAACATAGTTTCAATATTTACCAAAATGTAATTTTGTATTCAAACTGATGAGTATCTGTGATTAATATTTCATACTGAGAGTACTAAAGTCTTATTTTAAAGGACTACATAACCACACAATGGAAAAATTTCGTCCACCTATCTTTAGATTAACCAAAATGGTTATCATATGGTATAATAATTCACAAAATAAATAGACCTTCATATTGTGAAAATATGTTTTCATATAAAAAATTCAATAGTAATTCCTAAATATCAATCTAATCAATTCTATATATAAATAACCAAATATCTCAAATAAACTCCAATTTGTTGTCTAAGACATTTAAATAAGGATAAACCATATTATTAAAGATTATTTATTCTATACATAACTCTTAAGATAACCGCACATTTAAACATCCAAATCTAAATATTTATCTAAACCATTCCTCAAGTACTAACTATAAAGGCCAGACCACAAACATGGGAAAATATTAAGTTTAAATTCATGAATCAATCATATTACAATTTATTTTTTTAGGATTATATTATTAAATGGTTAATCCATATTTCATACATAACATATCCAAATAATAAAATTGTTAAATTCTTACAAGTATCCATGTTTTGGCTAATTTGAAAATTTATAGACAAAATGCTATTAATTTTAATGAAAAATCATCATAGATTTTATCATGAATTCTTCAATTCCTTTACTGGTCTTTACCCCTATAAAAGAATGTAGAAAACATCGGATGAATCAAAATATGATAGAAATTTAAATAAAATTAAATAATACCATTATTCTAATAAAAATTAAAAACCCATGTAATTCATGCATTTATATCAGTATTTTTTAGGGAAAGAAGTAAATCATTTAAAAATAACTTTTTTTACAATGAAAATAATTAAATCACATATCATAAATAGCTAAATTATTTATGTATCATGGTAAACCACTATTAATATCACTATTAAAAATGAAATAACCATAAACTAAACTTCAAAACTATATGCATTAAAGGGTTATACCTAACCCACCTATCCTTGGTTGATAACATGATCGACCATCCTTGGTTTATCACATAACCAGCCATACATGGTTTATAACATAAACATACTACTATATTCTATAACATAACCCCCTATAATCAAAATTATTAACATTAATCAGAACATCATGACAACTTGTAAAATATTTCAATTTTCAACATCATAGTAAATAAATATTTCATTCACAAATAAAAAAATTATCATATATTAAAATATCCCACACTTTTAAAACCTCATTTCTTAATTTTGAAATCCCTAAAAAAGAAAATGAAGATTTTTATTTTAATAAATAATGAAATATTGTAGATAAATCCAAAATTCAACACATGATTACTGTAGAAGAAAATTTATCATCATCATATCCATTAAAATAGATTGTTTCATTTTCCATTTATAAATAAAGACATGCATTCCATAAAATATACCCTTATTCGAAATAAATTTAATTAAAGACAAAAATTCCATTTAAAAATATCATTTTTATAGTAATATCATTTTAAAAACATGGACAAAGTAGAAATATTTAGTTATGTGGAAAACATTAAAAGATAATTATTTTAATGAATAGTTCCTTATAACCTTGGAATCATTTGAATCCAATGTCACAAGATAAAATAATATTAAAAATTTGAAAATAACTTTAAAATAGTGAATTTAATTATATAACATATCAATTGGGATTCATAAACACCTTATAATAGAATATAGGTGCATGAGATCAAAATATTATTTAATGAAAAGAAAAGTTTTGGAAGTACCTTACCATAACTGTGAATCATCGTATATGTTATAAATATTACCAAATAATAAATAGGTGTTATTTACATACATAAATTATAACCGTGAATATGTTTATTTGTCATTTTATTTATCTTGCATTAATGTTATATATTTTTACATAATAATTTTTTTTACGTTTTATTTTTTGGATCATATTGAATTATGTGTCAAAAATGTATTTTTTAGGTTGAGTATTTTCAAATATGTAATTATTGAAACAAATATATAACAATAATAATGAAATAAATATAATATTTATACAGAAAATTTACTTTTATGAAAAATAATGAATGTTGGTTTTTAGATGTGAAGTATTTTATGATCATGGAGATGATTTTCTATATGCAGACCAGAGTATTGTATCTATTTTAAATTATCATTATTTAAAGGAAGTAAGAAATATTTTTTAACACCCCAAATCATGTTCCACATAGCAGTTCCACAAATAAAATTATTACAATACTTAATGCACACCTCCTTATATTCCATAGGTTTTCTACTTTCTGTGAGGTTCAAATATATAACCTAGGGGGAATATAAAAACATTATCAAAGAAAAAATGTATAAATAAATAAATTATTACCAAAGGATAAGAACCATTCCGAAATAATACCCGTATCACATAATGACCAAAACATAAATATAATATCCACAATAAAATAAGTACTTATGTTATGTTATGTATGTGTCAAGTGTCTAAATAAATCCAAAAAATAAAAACAAATTGATAACAATCCATATAGGTCTTGAAATCACATATAGTTCCCTCATCCATGATCCATCCAAATTCATCCATCTAACATAGGGATATTTCCGTTATCATTTCCTTTAAACATAATGTCTTTTCAGGTACTAATCAGGTAGCCTGAGTAGGGTGTGAGTAAAACTCAATATTCAAATAGCAATGGTGTCTAAGACAATATCAAATCAATAACAGTTTATGTTGTTGTATAAAGAATTAAGTATAATCAGTAAAGTGATTAGTTATCACATTTCATTATTCATTAAATTACCACATAAATCACCTAGGATAACGATGAAAACTTGACCACCCATACCTACATTTTACTATGACGTAGTCTAAACCATATTACACTAGGATTCACGATTCATTATCATAAATTGTATTTGATTATACATTTAAATTTAATTCTTATCTTATATAATTTATAAAATTTTAAAATTCCAACATTTATGTCATAGACAACCTTTGTTACTACCACAGTATTATTTTAATCATATGCTCATGTCACAAATCTCATTTATCAATCAATCACATATGGCCTTTTGAATCATCATTTTCTATCCCGAAATCAACTATCTCATGCACGCATTTAGGTCTAGAATTTCATGTATAGTACCCCATTGTTCTGTTATGAATCAACATGTTTCCCAAAATACATTTATCAAACAATCACACATTTCATATATGTCACATTTATCATGGTTAATCATCATTAACTGTCTCATGAACATTTCACAACATGTTACTCCATTTCAATTATCACAAAAATCATGGTTCAAATCATTAATCAAAATGAATAAAATAAAAAATTCACCATTAAATAATTTATAATAATTTAATAATTTAACCAATTAACCCATTAAGGTAAATAACATTATCCCATAACTACCATTATTAATTCAATTCAAAATTACACTAATCAATGAAATTCCACAATTCTATGAATTTTACAAATTTAATTTCCAATGTCCGACCCATTTCATTATCACATGGAAAATTATTTAATTTAATCTATGGATCATTTAATTAATTAAAAAAATAATTAACCCAATTCATTATTCATATATAAATAATGTAACTTTAAATTTAACAAAACATACACAAATTTATTATTCCAGAATATGGTATTTGTAATTTGGAACACCAACCTCTTGATCATTGGTGATCATTCACCAAATATGAATTCCAAAAACTAAAGGGGAATACTCAATTGTGTTATGAAGAATGAAATCTTGATCCAAATCCTATATCCATGATCAAACATATTAGATAAAAAAACTATATTTAAAGAATCAACAATATAAGAAATAAAAACATCATATGATGGTAGAATGATTGGAGATGTAAAGAAACCCAATCAGGTTGTGAATCTCATACAAGGATAGGTGAAAATTATTCAATCCCTTCATAGATTCGACAAAAATATGTTTTTAGAGGGATTGGAATTCATCTGGTATCCTCTAAAAGAAGAGAAAATGATTAGGGTCAAGTTGGGTAAAAAGTGTGCAATCACATGGGTTAAAATATTTTAAAAAAAAAATTTATGGGAAATAACTATGTGTACATGGTTTTCTAGGACATGGTGATCTATTTTCTATAGAGTGTTCCCTAATATTGCACCACCTCTTTAGGGTGAATGGTTTATTCTAGTAGGTAACATGTTTTTATAATCATTGCATCAAACATTCAATCCCCCCATCTCTAGGGTTGGACCATTTGAGGAGGTGGGCACACGGTTTTGGAAAACACTGTTCCCACCAAGCATTGCCCCATTGTTTCCCAAAACCATCCAAATATATCCAATTTCACCAAAACACTCACAAAGTAAACCCAACAAAAGATTAATCATTATATAACATATTCTACTTGGAAAATGTGCTCAATACATCTAAAAAAGGTCTGGATCTTACAACCTCCTCACCATATAATATATCATCCTCGAGGTGTACTCCCAAGCATCTCTTAGATTTCAAAGTAAAAATATCAGGCCAGATAGTGAACAAATCCTCTTCTCTCTCACATGTTTCTTCATGAAAATTTCCATGTATACATAATTTTAAATAACATCATGGTATTTCCACACAATACTTTATCACTATGAAATATCACAAGAATCATATGATTTTCAAAGGACACATTAGTATAATTCATAAAATAATCCACATTAATCACATGATAATTTTTGGGATGATTCCTCCAATGTTATGACACCTAAAATTGTCAAGAATATAACAATACAAAAATGGAGGATCCAATCAGTCTACCATAATCCTAATTATCTTTACAAAATACATATGTCCAACAAACCTGAGTGGCTTCATTCCCTACCTCATGATCATACAATTAAAAATCTAGGTTACACCCTAAAGATAATGTGACCACCAAATGTAAACTATTTGGGTTTCAAAAATAATTATTATATAAATTATTCCTAATCTGATCTATATTAGTACATTTCTGAATTAGCTAAACTTGCTTTGATGCCTCTAGCATGAGACTCAATTCCAATAGCTCTGAATCACCTTCCTCTATCTAGCATAAAGGTGTTATACATATTCAACTATAAAGAGACATGTATGGTTCCATATAAATAGTGTCCTGATAAATATTGTTACATGATAACTATACATATTCTAGGTTCTTCTCCATTGTCCCACCTAAGTCAAGAATGCACACTCATAAAATACCTCTAAACACATTATTGTACATTCTGAAAACCCATCTGTTTGTGTCTAGAGAATCATACTTAGAAAAACTTATATACCATGTGCCTTCTAGAATCCCTACCAAAATCATGATGAAAAACACAATTTAGAATAGGAAATGATACATCATAGAGCACCATGTAGATGAAATATCTCTCAGAGGTATATTTCCCCAACTTGTTTATTGAGAATATCTCCCATAGATGAAAGTAATGCACTATATTCATCAAATTCTCCACAAAAACCCAAATAAAATAATTCTTCTAAGGTGTACACAAAATAAAAATCATTAAATACATGGTAACTTAATCCCACATCTATTTCCGAATGGAAAAATGTTGTAATAAACTTCCAAGTCTCTAGTTCTCAGACTTTACCTTCTGAGCGGTGTAGCATCTTGTCACAAACCCTGCAATATTCTTTTTCATGCCCAAAACCAGTTATGTCATTGTAGGACACGATACATTTTCTCAAACCTGGATACACCACCAAATTTTTGGAATGAAATTGTCATATTATCTACTCTTTTAGGAATATAGGCATAACTTCAACACCTCATACATAGTTTATATCATCTTTATATATAGTTCAATCTGAAGGTGAGTCCCCACCTTCAAAAGTTTCCCTCAAGGGAAACATTTTGGATCCTCATACAACATATCAATAATCTATCTCAAGAGTTTATAATCTATTGATAGTGGTATGAAATTCATCTTCTAATATCCCTTATGTACCTAAACATTCATCTTAGATTGAAAATTCATTATATTTCACTCAAATCAATTGTCATGAACTACCTATGTCTGTGTTTTCATAATCCATGTTTCTAAAACATTGTTTCCCATACGTGGTATAAATGTGACTAAAAATAAAATTAATTCTTATACTCAACCCAACAACACTTTATGATATTAAAATATCATTTTAAAAGAAAACAATTTAAGCACATGTGATGAATACACACCACAAAATTATCACCCACCAAATAATACCACCATCAAACTTAAAATTAAACCATTATAGAATAAAAAAAATTATGTGTAAAATAATTTTTGTTCATGTGGCCAAAAATTCCATGACCCATACACCACAATTTGATTCCCTTACATCAACAATTTCTAATTTTTTATGCCCATAGCATCATATGACATCATATACTCTTCATCTAGCTTAGGTACGATCATGAATGGTGCCATTTTCAACTTCTTATTCAACTCATGGAAAGCATTATCAAATTATCCAAACCATTAAAACATACCCCCTTTCACGTTAAGGCTCAAAAGGGGTTCTTAGAATTGGGAAAAGTTTTGTTTGAACCTACGATAATATCTCAACTAACCTATAATACAATTGATATAGAAAACATTTTTGGAATCGACACAAGAAACAACTATGTTCACATTCTCTATATCCACGGAAGCACCTTATTCTGAGATGAAGTCACCTATGAAATATACATGACCAATCCATAATTTAAACATAGATAAATTTTTATTTATAAGATTCACTCTAGGTGATATTTGGATTATTCTAAGCTATTGGGAATGATCATCACGAGTATTTGAGTACACTAAGATGTCATCCACAAACACTAACACAACCCGATCAAAGTATGGTTGGATCATTATGTTAACTTAGTGCATAAACACTACTGATGAATTCATTATCTGAAATTAAATCATGTCAAACTCATAATGGATATGCCTTATTTTGAAATTATTCCATGTTATATTATAATATTTATCTCTCAAATGAAGATACCCTAATCTCCTGTCAATCTTGGAGATGAAATCATACCCACTAAACTAGTCAAAGAGATCATCATAGAAGATGATATCGGTTAATCACAATAATTAGTTAAAACTTCAACTAATCATAAAATAAGTGCATGGTCACATAATAATTCATTTTTAAATTTACTAGAGATCCCCATTGGGAGATACTCATACATATAAGTCCCTCATCCATCAACACTTTCAAATGAGTATTAAGAGCTTGATGCTCTGTTTGTTCCATTCTATAAGGTGTAATTGAAACCGTCTCATCTACAAGAATTAAATAAAATATAATTTTTACATATATATCTCTATATTAGGTGGAATGCATGAGTATTATTTAGGAAAAAAATCTAGAACTAGTCTACTAGGGGTGGAATGACCTCCCTCTTTACACCCCCATCATCCTATAAAAGATATCCTTCATGGGTGGTGGGCTACCCCATTTGCTGATGAATTGGTCTTTCATGGCCTTTTGGGATATCCCACAATCCATGATGAACATTATTTCATCCCCTAAGAAAATTGATATTGAATTTACTTCGGTATCAATCAATGTGGGATCAATATTATATTAACCAGTCCCTGCCAAAAATCAAATTAGAAACTAGCATGTCAAGAATATTGAGATCCCCAATAAAATGATACTACCCAACCTTGAGAGAACATTATTTTCAAAAAAAATATGTCTCCCAACCATATACCGAAAGTCGTATTGATCATCATAAACCCACTTATAAGTCTATTTTTTGACACATTCCATTCACTAGTTGTGTATATTTAAAATAATTTGAGGCATCAGTATCAAATAAGGCATTAGAAAACATATAATCTATAATAATTTACCTCTATAATTCAGTGATCTAACCTCACGATCACCTAGTGAAGGACGGTGGACAAGAAACTATCATTCTCCTCTTCCCTAATATGCATTCTGAGTCCCCAATGAATCACCACATTTCTAGTACATTCACTATTTCTTAGGAGTGGCACGTCCACCACCTCAATCCCCATGGCTAATAAAACTAAAACATCAACACTATTACAAGGTATAAGACCCACATACTATACTCTAGTTCTATCCAGATACACCATAACTACCCATCATTCATGGTTTTCTAAATAACAATTTTAGATGTCCCATCCTTCTACAATATCTAAACTCTAAGGGTTGTCGTGGAAAAAGTCTATAAATGTAAATACGCATCCATTAAAATAAAATATTCTTCTATTTTTGAACTTAAATTATAATTTCATGATATTTTCAGTTTATAGTTTTATATAATTAGGAATAACTCTTAAAAAGTAGACTGATACATTACATGTGGAATTTTATAATTTTTATCTGGTTTTTCCACCAATGGAAACCTGTTTAAAATAAAACATGATTTATTTTCAAGACACATATTCAATTAATTCATCAGGAAATCGTCTTTGTCCATTCTAATATTAAGACATGGGATTTTTTAAAATATTTTGTATGATTAAAAAAATAGAAAGGGACATAAAATAAATAAAAAATTATTATTCCATGAATACTTATAATATCTTGAAATTTTTTTCACAAATTTATAAATATCTACCATAAAATGTAAACTATTATTATTACCTCATGATATCATAATATTCCTAAAAATGTAATATAAATACTAAAACATAATGTTATCTTATGGAAACCATATCATTCTTACATTGTAGCTTTCACATCTATATGGGGTATAACCATCATTGTTAAATTTTTAACAACCATAATATTATATTCCCTAAATCTCTTAAGAGTAACCCAACTGATTAACTCTATCTCATTAACTAATTCATTTGAGTACTATTATAGGCTCACCCTCACATAGTTTATCACAAAACCAACCATATAAATAAACAATTCCTATGAACCAAAATATAATCACAACACATAAATCTTTCATAAATGAATAATAAATTTTCTACTTTGAAATATCACATAATTTTTTCAAATATGCATTCTCATAAATGAGAATTGTTTTTAAATAATAATATAAATATTTAATGTAAACATCAAAATAATAAATATAATTAACGGAGATAAATTTGGTTCATAGCGTATATGTTTAATGTATACAAAGTCATTGAAATAATCAATTCATTTTTAAAACACAACTAAAATATTTAAAAAGATGATTTTTGAATCAAAATACCTATAAAATTTTTAAACCATTGAAATGAATTAAAAATTTAAAGTATTAATTAACACATAAAAATAATTAAAATCTATTTTTAACACATTGTCATTAATGATAATGATTAAAGAGAATACATCATTAAAACATTTAAAATGAGGTTTCAGATAAAGAGTCCCTTTCCTTATGTCTGAATCATCATGTAGAGTATTTATATTGTCAGATAATAAATTTAGGTTAATTTATACTTTATTAGGAATCTTTTTAATGTTTATTAAACATTTTATATCACTTATTACTATTATATAACAGTTAAATGATTATTTAAGTTAATGTCAGATATTATTTTTATATTTGGTACATAAGTTGAAAATGAACTTGGTAAGATGTCAATAGTCAATGTGATCATAAGTCCATAATATATTTAATACTATTAATGTTATTATAATAATTTTTATACATAAATTATAATTTTAAATCAATATATTATGTGTATTTATAAATAAATGATCATTGTTATAATCATGGAGGTGGTAGGTCCTATGTACACATGAGTAATGTTTTCTATTCCTCATTGATCATTATATGAAAAAGGTAAGTACTATTTTATCATTACAGAATTATCATAACACAATTAATATCATTTAATTAATTTATATATACATATATATAATATTATGTGGTGAATAAAAATGAATTACATCCCTTCGTGGAGGTGATAGTTCCCAAGTAAGCACAAACGACATAATAATTTTTTTATCATGGAAATTAGGAAAATAATTGATACATTATTTTATTATAATTTTTAAAATTTCATTAATATCATATATTGACATTAATTCCATCACTATATCTAGTCATTAATTAATGTGATGAAAAAGAACAATATTGGTTCATGAGGCGGTAGTCCGCTGTACACACGAATGAAAAGTTCATTTATCATTTTTTGAAAATAGAGATGGATCGTGGTGACAAAACTAACATAATAACATTTAAATATATTTAGGATACATGTGTTATTATTTCATCATGGTGTAATATTATTTTATGAAGTAGAAGAAAGAATTATATAGAAATACATAATGAAAACGATACCTCTTCTTTGATAGATCACCTATTAAGAACACCATAACAACTCTAAGGTGGGCGTTATACCTAAATTAAGGACTCAAATGTGTGGGAGGTATTTTAGGATTTTTTTTAAATTATTTTCCAATCAAAAATGTTTACAAGGTGTATGTAATATAGAATAATGGGTACCTTTTTATAGGATAGGGGGAGACAATTAGAAACTCTTCAAATATTAAATTTATATAAATTAATTTTTTAACTACCAAAGACTCTAAATTGAGTTATGTAGAATGAAATATGAGGAGAGTTTGAAATTTTATAAACTAGTACTTTTTATACATCTTTTTTTTATGTTTAAAAAATATCATTTTGTTTTACCCTTAATGATTCTCTTTTAAATTTAACTTTGGTGAAAACATTTTTGACATTAATAGGCTATAAATGTTACTTATATGGAGTAAATTTACCATAAATGGAATATTTAAGAACATTTATCCATTATAATAGTAAATTTTTTATTTTAAATTTTTTATATTAATTTTATGTAATTTTAAAAATTATTTTTTATAAAATTTCAATACTATCAAAATTTACAATATTCAGTCATATAATTTCTAAAAAATCCAAAATTATAGATAATTTCGTATAGAATCATTAACTATACTTAAAATATGTCAAAGTATACTTGAGACTTTTTAGAGTAAACTAATTAATTCATATTGAATTTATTTTAATATTTTACTTACTATAAATTTATATTTTCATTAATAAAATAATTATTATAACGTTGTTGTGTTAATAGTTATGGAAATATTTTAATCTCTAAAAATTATAAATAATTTACCATGATGTATATAATTTCATTATATTTCTATAAATTATTTTTTATCAATGTTTTATAATATTTATCAATATATTAATATTATTATACTTATAAGAAATAACAGGGTGACATAATGTCACATTCATGTAACTTTATTTTCTTTTCATAATATTTATTCACAGTCATGGAAAAATATATATTAAATGATCAAATTATGATCATTGTATGTTAATAGTCTATTTTATGTTATAAAAAAGTATTTTTTTCAGGTTTTAGGGTAATTGTATTTTCATTTTCATATTATTTATTACCTTAATTTACATGATTTACCATTATCTGTGGTATGTAAAAAATACCATAATTAGGATTCAAAAAATATTATAAACAATAAATATATTAAAAATATGTGGACCCAATGATTCCTAATATGGAATCCATATTTTATAATTTAAAACACACATGTTTTAGTAAATAAATTAATATTAATCTCATTGAAAAATTGAAAAACTGGTGTTTATTAAAACTAAAATCCATCAAAAGATTGACATGTGTTTATATCCAATATTAATGTGAAATTTTTTCCAATTACCAAAATTGAATTAAATGATAAAAAGGTAATTTAATTATTATTTATAACTAGTTAAATGTATAATATAAAAATAAATATAAATTAGGTGAAAAATAATTTTTGAATTAAAATCTGATATTTTTCACTGTCCTTAAAATATAAATATTATCAGAATTATACCAAAATTTTTACCAAAGTAAAATTTAATTTCCATCTTCTAAAACAGAATATTATTTTTTCAAATAGATGTTATGAATTTGAAAATATTATATTTAAAATTGGTTCTCCGTCAAAAGGTGGTAAAAAGACATTTTTAAAAAAATATTCATTTTATATATAAAATTGGATTTGTTCTTATATAATGTTTTTCTTACCAGTGTTGGTGTCATTTATTCAGATGCGCTATTAAAAGTGAATATTTATTTTTTCAATCAATTTTTTTTCAGATATGATGTCATTGGATGGTCTCTAATGGATTTATTCGTGGATCTCGAATCACCCAATGACCCTATTATCCAGGATTAGTGGACCCAATTTTCAACCAAAGGAACTCGTTGGATGATGACTTGGAAAATTGCACTTACGGACTCAAATTGGTCAATAAGAAGGAAACATAGGTGCATCACACCCATTTAGGGGGAACTGTTTCCTATTCTAGTACTCTCTTATATATTTATACAATGATCATATATTTTTGTACCCTTGGTTCTTTCCCAAACATGCGTCTAAGGGTTACCCCCTATGTTGCAAGATCAATCATTGATACAAAGGGGTCTGGAACCATCTATATGCATATGAGGTTATCCATTAATGATTATATATATATATATGTATCTAGGGTTCTTCATCAATGTTACCATTTGGGGATAGAACGGGAATTCCTTCATCATTTACTTAGACAACATGGGTTTAAGCCATGTGGTGAGGATCTCTAGTGTTTATCATCATATAGTAGGGATGGTAATTATTATGATGTTCAGTAAAACCCATAATATATGATTCCTATGTATCCCCATGATAAGAATTAGAGCCCATTTAGCTGGATGTTGTTGTACCCATCTCTCTTTGATTTTAATGATCACAATCACTCTCACCGTGTTCTAAAATGTTTTCAAGTGTTTTGATGCTAGGAAAAAGGTTGCCCAAGAGTTGGCCCAAGAAGGCTGATAGTGGACTCTCTGAGTCCACCGGCCAACCGGTGGATTTCCACCGGCCCACCGGTGGTCTCTGGCAGAAGCATTGCTTTCTTCCAGAGACACCGGACAGCCGGTGTTAGCGCACCGGTCAGCCGGTATGGGCACCAGCCAACCGGTTCTTGCCCACCGGCCAGCCGGAGGACCAAGGCACTAGGCTTGCCCACTGCCTGGTGACACCGGCCAACCGGTGGATGACCACTGGCCAGCCGGTGGAAGCCAGACAGAAAGCCTGGTCTGTCGGGACCACCGGCCAGCCGGGAGATCAGCACCGGCCAGCCGGTGGACCACCAGCCAGCTGGTGAGACACCACCGGCCAGCCGGTGTGCCCAGTCAAACTAGCCGTTGGGCTTTGACCAGACTTGTACTTTTGACCCCCAACGGCTCTGGAAGCCCTCCATGGCCATATTGAAGTGTTTATGGGTATTTCTCCTATAAATAAGAAACCATAGATGCCGGGAACACAACCAAAATATATTTTGATGTCTTGATACTCTAATGACAAATCTCCAAGGCCTCTTGTGATCCATTGCCATCCTTGAAGCTTGAGATCCCTCTCCATCAGCTGCTCTCACACTTTTGGCGCTTAAGGCTTCCATGTGTTTGTATTATTTTATTTGTTTAGTTCTTCATTGGGTTTGGATTAAAACAAACCTCTCATTTCCATTCTTTCTTTCAATTGGGTTTCATGATACAACCATAATAAAAAAGCAAGATGTACGAAGGTGTTCTAGCCTACCTTAAAACGGCTAGTGGGTTTCTTGCTACAACCATTAAAAAGCAAGCTGACGTATTAATCTCTCAACGGTTCTTGTTGGGAGCGGAGACGTAGGCTTGGGAATTAAGCCGAACTGCGTTATCAAATTGTGTCTTGCCTTTTTTATTTCCGCTGCATTGATAATTGTTTTAATTGTTAATTATTTTTGAAAAGGAAATTCACCCCCCCTCTTGCCATCCTCTACGACCCAACATTTGGTATCAGAGGAGGCTTTTGTGTAATACCTTAACCGGTTACAAACTTAAGATCCTTAGTGATGGCTAATTCCTCGAATGCTCCCGAAGGGTATTCTATGACTTGGGCTCCATTCATTGATGGAACCGATTACACTTATTGGAAAACTCGCATGATTACTTTTCTTAGAAGCATTGGTTATCCTATCTATAGGATTGTAATGCAAGGCTATACTTTATCTAACAAGGATGAGTCCAAATGGACCCCCGAAGACATTGCCAATTTTGATCTTGATGGCAAAGCCATGAATACTCTTCAATGTGGGCTAGACCGTAATGAATTCAACCGTGTTTCTACTTGCTCCTCTTCTTATGAAATTTGGAAACTTTTAGAAGTAACCCATGAGGGCACTAACAAAGTCAAAGACACTAGATTAGACTTGTATCTCCAAGATTTTGAAAGTTTCACCATGCACCCACACGAATCAATTACTGAAATGTTTACTCATTTTACTGGCGTTTGCAATGGAAGAAAATCTCTTGGTGAGGATGTTTCTGCAGAAATGATGGTCATGAAGATTCTTTGGGTCCTACCAAGCTCATGGGAACCAAAGGTGACCGCACTTCAAGAAGAAAAAGATGTCAAGAAAATGCCGGTTGAAGAGTTCATTGGATCACTCATGACCTACGAGATCACCACGAAGAGGCAAGCCGATAAAGAAGGTAAAACCTTCAAGGAGAAAAAGAACATTGCTTTCAAAGCAAAGGAAGAAAGCTCCTCCGCTGATAGCGAATCCGAGATTGCTCAACTAGCAAGAAAATTTAGCAAATTCATGAAGAAAAAGAAGAACTTTCGAAGGGCACGAAAGGAAGAGCCCAAAGTGGAGAATCAAGTTACAAGCTTTGAATGTGGAAAGAAAGGCCAAATCAAATCGGAGTGCTCTATTTTCAATAAAAGGGTAAAAGAAAAGAAAAACAAGAAGGCTTTCAAAGCATCCACATGGAGTGCAAGTGATGACTCCATGTCTTCAAGCGACTCAAGCGATGAAGGTGAACAATGCCTAATGGCATTTGATGAGGTATCTTCTTCCGACTCCTCTTCCTCATCTTCCTCTTTCAATAATGACATGTCCTATGAAGATCTTCAAAATGTGAGAGATCAATTAGAGGAAGGTTTTCACGAACTTACCTCTAAATTTATGGCTTTGAAAAAGAAAAATAAAATTCTCATTTCTGAAAAAGAACAACTTCTCAAAAAGAATGAGGAACTTACCCTTAAGATCCAAGATATTCCAAATGTTGATTCTTTGAATTCAACCATTAAATATCTAAGGAGTCTCTTTCCAAGTTCACCAAAGGTGAACAAAATTTGACCAAATTACTAGGTTCTCAGCGTTCGGCTAGAACAACACATGGACTTGGCTTTAACAGACAAGCCACTTCTTCTAGAGCACCCACTAATTTTGTAAGGGGGAGCTCTCAATATAAATTTTGTAATTATTGTAAAAAGACCGGGCACATTATTTATGAGTGTGATTGTAAAAATGCATGGTATGGAAGCCCCAAAACCATTACCTACTCGGATGAGTATTTTAGATGGCAACCCTCTAGAAAAATATGGGTTCAAAAGTCTCTTTTAGCTAATCTTTCCGGACCTAAACTTATATGGGTACCAAAATCTATTCTCTCTTGATTTTGTAGGATAAACGCCAAAGAAGTAGGACTTCAAAAGGATCGTGGTATCTCGACAGCGGATGCTCGAGGCACATGTGTGGCGATCCCTCCGAGTTCAACTCCCTTGAAGAATTCGATGGAGGATACGTCACCTTCGGTGAAAATTCAAAAAGCAAGATCGTCGGAATAGGTACCATTGGATTTGGTAGCACCTCTTTAATTAAAGATGTTTTATTTGTTAAAGGTTTAAAACATAATATAATTAGCATTTGTCAACTTTGTGATAGTGGTTTTTCTGTGAATTTTCAAAATGATTTATGCAATGTGTTTGATTTTCAAAAAAAATTGATATTTTCTGCTTCCGGTTTTCAAAATGTTTACATTAATAATTTAAAGTCTTTAGCTAGACAAAATGTTAAATGTTTAAGTGCTCTTGACAATGAGTCTTGTCTTTGGGATAGAAGTTTGGGGCATTGTAGCTCTCATTCACTTCAAAAGCTTAATAAGAACAAGGTCATCCGTGACCTTCCTAAACTGATGTTTAAGAAAAAATTTGATTTGTGAGCCAAGCCAACTTGGCAAGCAACACAAGTCTTCTTTCAAATATAAGAAGGAAGTGTCCACTTCAAAATCTCTTGAGATCCTACATCTTGATCTTTTTGGTCCTACCCCTGTAGCAAGTCTAGGTGGAAAATCCTATACCTTTTTCCTAGTAGATGACTTTTCTCGTTTCACTTGGGTATTCTTTTTAGCTCATTAAAATGATGCTTGTAGAACCTTTTTTAAATTCTCTAGGAAAGTAGAAAACAAAAAAGGATATAAAATTATATTGCTCCGTAGTGACCATGGAGGTGAATTCGAGAACAAAGAATTCGATGAATTGTGTTCCTCTCAAGGATACAATCACACCTTCTCTGCCCCTAGGACTCCACAACAAAATGGAGTGGTTGAACGGAGAAACTGAACTCTCCAAGAAATTACTCAAACCCTCCTTAGTGAATTCAACTTCCCTCAATTTTTCTGGGTCGAGGCAATTAACACTGCTTGTTATACTATCAATAGAGTCCTTGTAAGACCCCTTCATAAGAAAACCCCCTATGAACTTTGGAATGGAAAATTGCCCAAAGTTGGTTATTTTAAAGTGTTTGGTTGTAAATGCTTTGTCCTTAACACAAAAGATAACCTAGGGAAATTTGATGTCAAATCCGATGAAGGTATTTTTCTTGGGTACTCCAACTCAAGCAAATCCTATCGTGTCTTCAACAAACATTCAAAAACCATCGAAGAATCATCTCATGTCATGTTTGATGAAAATCTTCCAAAACCCCATCCGGTCATTGAAGATGTTGAAGATAAGCTTGATAAACTTGAATTAAATGATTCCTCTTCTCCTCTCAAGGAGGATGATGATCATGAACCTTCTTCACCTTCTTTGCCTTCCACCTTGCCTAATGTTTGGAAACCTTCTAGAGACCATCCATTAGAAAATGATATAGGTGATCTTCAAGCCGGTACTCAAACTAGAAGATCAATCCTCAACGAGGTTGAACATCAAGCCTTCATTTCTCACCTAGAGCCTCAAACCATTAATGATGCCATTAATGATGATAATTGGGTTCTTTCAATGCAAGATGAACTAAATCAATTCTATAGAAATGATGTTTGGACTCTTGTTGAAAGACCCAATGATCATCCAATTATTGGCACTAAATGGGTTTTTAGGAACAAACTTGATGATCAAGGAAATATAACCCGGAACAAGGCTCACCTAGTAGCTAAGGGCTATAATCAAGAAGAAGGAATTGATTATGGTGAAACCTTTGCGCCCGTTGCTAGATTGGAATCCATTAGGATCTTGTTGGCTTTCGCCGCCCACTTAAATTTCAATCTTTTTCAAATGGATATTAAAAGCGCCTTTTTAAATGGTTTTATTTCAGAAAAATTCTTTGTTGAACAACCTCCCGGTTTTGAAGATCCAAAATTTCCAAATCATGTTTTTAAATTAACCAAGGCTCTATATGGCTTAAAGCAAGCCCCTCGGGCTTGGTATGAGCGGTTAACAAAATTCCTTTTAGAAAATGATTTTAAAATGGGTCAAGCTGATTGTACCCCCTTTTTAAATCACACTTCAAAAGATCTTTTAATCGTCCAAATGTACATCGATGACGTTATCTTTGGTTCTACCAAAGAATCACTTTGTACTTTTTTTTAGATTTAATGAGAAAAGAATTTGAAATGAGCTTTATGGGGGAATTGAAATTTTTTCTCGGTTTTCAAATCTTTCAAAATTCAAAAGGTATTTTCCTAAGCCAAGGCAAATACACAAATGATCTCTTAAGTCGTTTTGATATGGATCAAGTAAAGGAAATTAGTACCCCCATGAGTACTTCCTGTAAGCTTATGTTAGATGAAGTCAGGAAACCGGTTGATAACAAGCTTTATAGGAGTATGATCAGGAGTCTACTTTACCTAACTGCGACTCGTCCTGACATCATGTTCAGTGTTTGCCTTTGTGCTCGTTTTCAAGAAAATCCCAAAGAATCTCATTTTAAATCGGTCAAAAGGATTTTTAGGTATTTAAGAGGATCCAAAAACATTGGTTTATTTTAACCTTCTAATACTTCTTTCGAACTTTCTTCATATTCAGATGCTGATTTTGGCAGATGTCAATTAGATCGAAAGAGTACTAGTGGAACCTGTCATCTTCTAGGCAAGTCCCTTGTATCGTGGAGTAGTATGAAGCAAAACTGTGTTGCAATTTCTACTGTCGAGGCCGAGTACGTAGCCGCTGGGAATTGTTGTTCCCATATTATTTGGATGCAACACACTCTCTTGGATTATGGCCATTCCTACAATCATGTCCCTATTCGGTGTGACAACACTAGTGCCATTAGTATTTATAATAATCCAATACAACACTCTAGAACAAAGCATATAGACTTAAGGCATCATTTCCTTCGTGACCATTTTCAAAAAGGGGATATCACATTAGACTTCATTTCTACTGATTTTCAATTAGCTGATATTTTTACCAAACCGCTCCCGGTTGAACGTTTTGATTTTATTAAGGGGGAGTTAGGAATGATTCGTCAATGAGCACTATTAAATATTTAACTTTTTTTATTTTAATTCAAATGTATTTTTTTTGTTTATCTAATTTCTTCTCAAATTTTATTCTTCTTTTTCCCTCCTATTTTGATAATCCCAAAGGGGGAGAAATTTCTCTGTTTACTAGTTTCATATTTCAATTGATTAAAGTGATATTTTTAAAAGTTCAATTTTTTTATTAAAAAACCGGTAAGTTATTGATTTTGTTCCTTTAAAAAAAATGACCTATGGTTACAATTTCAAAATGACTCATTCTCTTTAGATTAAGATCATTTTCAATACATGGTACATCTCTTCAATTTATTTTTTTTGAAATGATCTCTAATATATTTTCTTGTCCAAAATTGTTTATTTATGTTTTCAATTGGCATATCCTTTTTAAAGCTTTCTCTTTTGTGATTGTGATCATCAAAATAGGGGGAGATTGTTGTACCCCTCTCTCTTGGATTTTAATGATCACAATCACTCTCATCGTGTTCTAACTTGTTTTCAAGTGTTTTGATGCTAGGAAAAAGGTTTCCCAGGAGTTGGCCCAAGAAGGCTGATAGCGGACTCTCTGAGTCCACCGGCCAACCGGTGGATTCCCACCGGCCAGCCGGTGGTCTCTGGCAGAAGCATTGCTTTCTGCCAGAGACACCGGTCAGCCGGTGTTAGCGCACCACCCAGCCGGTATGGGCACCGGCCAACTGGTTCTTTCCCTCCGGCCAGCCGGAGGACCCAGGCAGTAGGCTTGCCCACTGCCTGGTGACACTGGCCAACCGGTGGATGACCACCGGCCAGCCGGTGGAACCCAGACAGAAGGCCTGCTCTGGCTGGACCACCGGCCAGCTGGGAGCTCAGCACCGGCCAGCCGGTGGACCACCAGCCAACCGGTGTGCCCAGTCAAACTAGCCGTTGGGCTTTGAACAGACTTGTACTTTTGACCCCCAACGGCTCCGGAAGCCCTCCAACGGCCATATTGAAGTGATTATGGGTATTTATCCTATAAATAAGAAACCATAGATGCCAGAAACACAACCAAAACATATTTTGATGTCTTGATGCTCTAATGACAAATCTCCAAGGCCTCTTGTGATCCATTTCCATCCATGAAGCTTGAGCTCCCTCTCCATCAGCTTCTCTCACACTTTTGGTGCTCAAGGCTTCTGTGTGTTTGTATTATTTTATTTGTTTAGTTCTTCATTGGGTTTGGATTAAAACAAACCTCTCATTTCCATTCTTTCTTTCAATTGGGTTTCTTGCTACAACCATAATAAAAAAGCAAGCTGTACGAAGGTGTTCTAGCCTACCTTAAAACTGCTAGTGGGTTTCTTGCTACAACCATTAAAAAGCAAGCTGACGTATTAAAATCTCAACGGTTCTTGTTGGGAGCGGAGACGTAGGCTTGGGAATTAAGACGAACTTCGTTATCAAATTGTGTCTTGCCTTTTTTATTTCCGCTGCATTGATAATTGTTTTAAATTGTTAATTATTTTTGAAAAGGCAATTCACCCCCCCCCCCTCTTTCCATCCACTACGACCCAACAGATGCCACTTAATAGGATACAAAACCTTTTAAGGTCTTGTGACGAGGACCCATCCATGAAGTTTAATGTCATGAAACAATAACGTATAGTCGGATGGTACCTAGTCAATATTTGGTATTGTACTTATGTCATGGAGGCCTAAGGCACCCTGATGCTATACAGTCATCTGGGTGACAGAGACCCTACCGAGGCCATGGTCTAGAAAACATTAGGGTGTGTTTTTCTATCATGTTAGGACATCAGGGAGGTTTCATAAGTATTCCATTTTTTTGGTAATCAGAGCCCTTATTATTTAGAAGGATGTGTCTTACTCATGGAACCTATCATTAAAAGTGGCATGATTTGGGGATTAAATCGGTGGAGAAGGCCATATTTTATTTGGATTTGGTACTTACACCATAATGGAGACCTTGATGAATTTAAGGGCATGATTAGGGTTAATCGTTATAATGGATATACTTTGAGACTTGGAATTTGAGAGGCATCCTAAATATCCTGACTTGGGAAGGAATCAGAGGTCTCATAGTTCAATTATTAGTGGATTTTATGGGTTTATTGATCATCACTAGCCTCTAATCCCATGAGAATAACACTCGGTTTGAGAAACAACAGGATGTAAAAGATTCAATAGGACACACCTGTTCTATTATTTTCTTATGGAAAAGATATATGAATATAGTGGAAGAGGATATGATGAGTGTGCAACCTATGAGGATAAAAGGGTCTTACTCCAATATGGAAACCTTGACATTGGTTCTAGGAATGGGGTGGAATGTTACCTCTCATTGAAGGGGAATGAATATTTGATTTATCTTTTTTACAATTGGTCATCATTAAAGGGAGAGAACGACAATTACCATTGTACCCTAGAACATGGAGGTTCATTTGAGAATCCCATGAACGGGGCCCATGTCCCCATGGGATTGTTGAACAGGGACATTCCAAGGGCCCACATTCTTTTAGGGATTACCCACATGACTCCACTTACCCTGGGAATGTATACTCATAAGGGCATGCTGATACACCCAATTGTTTTATAATACATGTCTAGTATCTTTATAAGTGGCATTGTTCAAATGTCGTTATCCTATTACATGGAAGTATCATACACAATGTGAAATAAATAGAAGTAAATGACTAGATCCAAGAGATAGAACACTCGAAGATACCCCATTTTATGTACCCATTGATCATTTGGGATGGGTATCTTCCAAATTTTTTATTTCTATCTGGATGGGGGAGTCATCCATGTACCCTAGTGGTATGCACACTTGAATGTGGTCTGTGAAGCATTTTTCTATGTTCACCTAGTTCTGTATATATAGAATTTTGCAATGCGGTGTTAGGTTTGATCCGTGTAGCGATGTGCTAGGCGGTGCATGGTTTCATTCTAAAAGTGATTCATTATCTGGGATAGCATATTCAATAAGTGTTACAGATTAGGTTTTTCTTGAGAAGTTAATTTGTGAAGTGTATATGTTTTAAAGTCCTCCAATTAACATTATATTCTGTTATTTAATGTTTTGTTGTAGGTATTACCTGTGGTAAATGGTAGAAGTATTCTGTATTTTGCAGTTCTGTTTTTCTTCCATTCCTCTTAATCTATGAAATATGTTCTCCCAAAACCGTTCTTCCGATGTATCGAAGTCCCTGATCCCCCTCCTTCTATCTCCCACTGGTTACTTTTATTGAAGACCATAAGAGCAGGATCAGTGGGATGTATGTGCCTTTTGTGAAAATCCCATGGGAGAAAACCTAATCTATGGATAACTTGGTCAGCAGGGTTATCATACATTGTAGATAAAATCACCCATCTCTCCCACAAATGACTTTATTTCATTCACTGAAGGAAATTAGTTACAACTCACCCATGAAATGTTTATTTCTTGGGGGGGATGGTATGTGGGGAAGATTTTTCCACCACCATTTCTCAAATGACTTCTTTTGTGGTAGGGTATGTACCAGTTCCACCATCCCACGAACTATGTAGAAGATGGGATATTCTACGAGGCCATGGACCACCCTAAGGACCAGCAATCCATAGAGGGCTTACGGTCCCCGGTGTTTAATTTTACTCTTCCAAATTTTGATTATCGTCATTCTATTTCGATGCTTCCATCAAACTATTTTCATTTTTCAAATATATGGGTGTATTTGTATTTCCCTTTGCAATGTTTTTAGGACCCAAAAAATTCCGCACATCAAAATGGGATCCTATCTGGATGATGAGTAGAATATTCTGATGTAGAAATTGGTACTTACTTGAACTATATTGTGGTATAAATGCGTACATGTGTGGTAGACCTCACCTATATATATTAGGGCCTTTTTAATTCTCCTTTTACAACATCTCTTAGCTGACTTGGCACTCTACCAATTCTCCTGGCCAACCTGCATATGTGAACCATTTCCTTTGAGGACACCCTTCACCCACGAATGTCTCTTTTCATTCCACGAACTAAACATCTTCCTTTTATGAATTGTGAGTTTAGGATTCGTAATAGTGTTGTTTTGGTTTTCGGTTCACATGATGGTTGTTTTTTGATCTATCAGTTTGTTGGTCAATGTTATGTAGGACATCGATTTGTGGGAATCCATAAACTATCAGTTCACGGAAAACCATTTATGGTACTCAGTACATGAACTAATTTTATTCCTTTTCCAAATATAGTTGGACTAACATTTTTACACGGTCTTTGGTAATACTAAATATATGTATTTGTCTTTTTCTCCAATGAATGTGGCTGGAAGAAGGGAGGCTATAGCTAAGAATGTTTCAAATGATCACTAGCCCTCCGATATTCATCAAGGTAGTATTATGAAATACCTTATTTCAATACAGTTCCTTCTATACCCACTATCCAGTTACCTAAAAACATATAATTTCTGTCTTCAAGAACATTCCCATGTACTATCGTTGATCGGGACATCCCTATTGTTCATATGGAGATGTCTAAGGGATGTGATCGAGTACACAACTCTCCTATGGGAGAAATTGCATCTAAATTATGATAAAAGGACATATAAATCATGAAAAAATTATGTGAAAATAGAGTAAACATAGTAGCCCCAAAACATTGTTGGAATAATTTTCCCATGACTACCCATCCATTATCAACTTTTTTTGGAATGATCCTAGTGGATGGTGGAGATCCAAATGGTACATGTGGTCTGGATAGTGCTTTTTTTAGTAGGGATATTGGGTGTTTTGGGTTCATTAGAACTATTTGGAAGCCCCTATTCCTTTATAAGAAATCAACCTCTACCATGTAGTGTGGGTCTTTCAATTCTCCATTTATTCGTCATGCGACATACTTCTTAAGCTACTCAGTTGCTGATGTTCAAGGGCAAACACCATTCACATATTACATGGTAAAGTGAGGATCAATTTATGGGACATCAACTAGATAGGGGGTATTCCCAAACATGTAAATATGTATGATGAATATTTAAACGTGGAAAACACTTAGAGGAATGTTAATAATGTATCCTCATTGGAGAGGTAATTATTGATCATGTCGACGAGACTACTTGGTCAACCTTTTCATGCTCTTTCAGTTATTTTGTTTTAGGACTGGACTAGTCTATTCTTTCTGGTTAACAAACCAAGGCTAATAATTCACCATTTTTTAACCCATCTTACCCAAAAAATCTAGGCTCATTCCAATATCTTTTTGTGATACCTTCATGGAAGGTAGAAACACCAACTAGGGTTAGAGGTCCCGATAGATGTATCTTGTGGAATCCAATTAGAAGATATTTTTTCCATGTTTCTATGTGGATAGATCTTCCCTTTATGTGATGTTTACACCAATGTCAAAGACTGTAATTTAATTATAGAAGCCACTTTGGTAGAGGGGAAACCCATTGATTTAGTCATTCCAACCCTTTACCATATCAATGAATTATTAGGTAAGATACATAAAATAATACATCTGAATCATCTTAGTAGACCATTTAAATTTTTATATGGCTACATAGAAGATCATTTCCCTTCATTTAGTATTGACATTCCACAAGTATTTATCATTTTGACATCCAAACGAATCCTATCAACATTGTTTTCGTTCATCCCCAATCATTAAACATTGATGATGTGATTGAATATTTTAGTGGTGTTTCTCAATTCCAATTTTCACCTTTCGTTGTAACCCATGAAATAGTGATGGATAATGGGAGACCATAATCAGAAGAACTATCCTATATTATAGTTCTTAGAGACATGGTTATGATAGAATTAATAGATATAATAACCATTTGTGATCCTTATGTTCCTTATAGGTTTTTTAGGTAGTTTGGGTTCCGGCAATAAATTACTTCTCTTCTTGCTACTGAGATTAACAGGGAATCTTATCTGGTAATTATTTACCAACTATGGTTGATGATGATGTGGGATGACTCAGGAATATAGGTACTTATTCAATATATATTGGCCTCCACTTACTTATAATTGGAGTATTCCCAACTTTGGTCATCTTTCAATCATATCAGGGTACTATCCAAACATGATTGATGTGTGAAATGGTCGTTGATTTCTTCCAGTCCCATCCTGACTATGGATGTTGCACCACCATTCTCCCTTCCAGCAAAAATAATTCATTTTATTATATGTTGCTTTCATTTTTAAGTTACTTCTCCTAGGTAATATATCTCTATGGTGATTGACCCATACCCCATAGTTCTGGCGGTCAGGGTCTGCGGTCCTATTGAAGCCTGCTGGAGTGGGACCATACAAGCCATTCCTAATACTACGTCTAGTCCCCCACACAAGCCTTCAGGTGATCAAACATTTATAGGGGTGGTAAATTGTCCATTATGGGAAGAGAAACATATAGTGATGCAACTATATATGTTGTTGCTTCTAATTATGTCCATGTGACAATATGTGAACATTACTAGAGTCTACATTCTATTTTTTATCACTATTCTATTTAGGAACTAGCATGGATCCAAATTTTTATTATTTTCAAAGAGTATCCATTGTAAGAACATAACGAGTAGGAAGATACCCTCGAACAGATGATTATAAATTAGGGGTTTGTAGGATTTGATCACCGACACTTCTACTTCATATTATACTAGATCATCATATCCCATGAGGATCTAGATGCTCATTAATACATCGTTGTTTGGTTCAATGCTTCACATCATCAAACAATGAACATATAGGTCATCATATAGTAGTTTCACCACCATGTAATTATTGAATAAAATGATCATTACTTTTTGATTTCCCAAACATAATAGTTGAGGGAGTGTGAGGCTCATTTTGAAAAGATAAAATCACAATTGGCCTCCAGAAGTGTGAATTTTGAGGCTGCTAAATAGAAGGGAAGTGATCTTATGGATATTATTAAATGTGTGAATCCTTTGGTTGATGGCGAGGATGAAATGAGGGATGATTTTTAATAGTCCCTTAATGGCCTATGTCAGGTGGTTATCAATCTTATAGATATAGCTAGTCTAGATTCATAGTAATCTTATGAGTTAACTTATGCCATCATATTTTTGGAAATAGGGACCGACTCTAGATAATGGATTCTCCCCACTTATCTTCATTAAATTAAATGAAATCGTTTTTCTCATTAGTTTTTATCCCTAAAAATTTCTGTAAATTTCAATCAACTATAATTGATTACATTTCCGATGACCATATTTTATCGAGTGTATATCAAGATCATGATCTAGGATAATCACATCATGGTAAAAAAAAATTCATCATTCCAAGAACCTAATGTGAATTGTTTGACTATTAATAGGGTTATTTGGAAAGGACTATGAACTATTCATCTGTTTCATTGTCATGCTAATTTATTCCAAAACCTAACTTGGTGTGAGTTTAGTGGGTATAACATGACATCTTATTAGGTCAACCTTTTCTTGTTTTCACTCTAACAAGATCTGTGTTGCTCTTGATTTTTGATAGATCAATATGTTTCATAAACTGTATATTGTGTAGGTGTAGTGGGATAATACAAAACTTTTATCTTGTATTCAATTTGAAGTTTTTCATCCTTGTGATTTTCAAATCTTTTTCATGGGATGTTTAATTTCATGCAAACTAGTGTACCATTATTGATGTTTTAGTTCGAACATATTTTCCCAAGACTAATGTTTTAGGTTGAACAACATTGACCAAGAATTTCTGGGTGAGGTATTCGATTTATGATTCATTGAAAAAGGATGACCTAATACTTTTCAGAATAACTGAGAGATTTTTATTGAACCTGATTTCATGGTTTTTGGATAAGATATATGATATGGAGTGTGGAATCCATGGGGCATATGAAATTAATAAAATAATCTCCAGATGATGAATTTTTATTTTTCTTATTGTCCTTTTTTTTGTGGGGAACATATGTAAATACACTGGGGAATAGCATTCATATTCAGAAAAAGATGTTCTTAAGACACTGAACTTCCACGTATGATGTTTAGGTAATCTGATAGAAATTTGGTTGTCTTAAACCCATCAAGGGTGGCTTTCCCAAGTAGTGGTGTCTAAAATGTATATGGGAACTTTTATAAATTTTTATAATGAATAAGAGACCACTGCTACATGTATTTGACTTGTGTACAAGAGATTTGAATCATGGTGCAATTTAAAATTATGAAACAATGACATTGAGGCTTTTGATTTAAAGTCGATTTTATGAAAAAAAAGGGTAAATGATTTGTCCATTCCATGGTAGACTCACATGATATGTTCTTTCATTTTTTGACATAAAATTGGGGAGAGTACATAAACATTAATCTAAGGGTTTTTAAAACCATGATTGTGGTAGGACATATATATAATATATGTCTACATAGGTTGAAAACACCTCTCATGAGGATGGATTTTCATTTTCTTAACATGCCTTTATTGTGGGAATCATATTCCAATCCTTAGGGTCCTTGTGTTCATTTTTTAAAAAAATGTGTCCTTTGGATACTAACTATCCATTTTCAATGTTCGTGGATAGTTCTGAGGATTCAAACCATTCTAGAAATAGAGTATGGTCTGTGTAGGGCAATACTCGAACATGAACGGGGGAATTTCAGAATGAGATTTCCAAGGGATATGTGGAAAAATTATTCTCTATACAAGAGTGAGGGTTATCCCTACATAGGTCTGACCCTTAATCATGAATGGAGGGGGAAATTTGATGCACATTTGGACCCAAGATGTGAAATTTTTGTTTCACTACCTATCCTAGGATGATTGGAATCAAGATGAAGATAGTTTTTTAAGGTTAAATGCTTATCCATGTGAAGATCTAGTTCATTCATATGAATATGGATTTTTTTCTCGCATACAAGCTCACCAATGAGGCAGGGTGCATACTAGAGTTTCGTATGCTGGTTTATTTTTCACATAGTATCATGGGTCAAATATATTCATTGACGTTTCTAGAACCCAGAGTGAACATTAATTATCATGTGTAAATGATTTTTTATTGTCATGTGAGAATAAAATCAATATAGAAGCCCCGAGTAACTGGAGTAAAATCATAATGTAATATCCCAAATTGTCCAAGACATTGGAAGGAATAAATGTGTAAAAAATGCCTTTGAGGGATCTTTGATTAGGAGAAATGATATGGTATTAGATGCTGTTGGGCATACAGAGGATGGGAAAATCTATCATGAGAAAGAAAATTTCTTTGATGGATATTTATTTTTTGTGTACAACATATGAAAATCCACTGGGGTATTTTGTTCATAGTAAAATAAAGGTCTTCTTAGGACACTGAATATCTCATATTTCTTGGAGGATGGAGTTTGGTGGATCGTAACGATGTGTCCAGACAAATTTTGAATCTTGTACCATGATTATTGATGTAATTGGGAATTTCCCTTCAAAGATCTTATTCATGTGTGGGGTGGGGTACATTGATTCATTTTCTAAAACTAGTAACAGTTTTCAAGAGATGGGTGTCCTTAAATTGGAATCCTCGCATAAGTTTTGTCCACACATAGGGAGTAAGGCTTTTTTTCTACACTTGTTTCCTTTAGAGGTGGTTTTTCTTGAGATCTGTTATCCAAGAGTAACTATGTATCCTCTACACACTTTAATCAAGATAAGTGCATTTCCAAAAGTATATTTGGGTTTAATGTTGTTCGGTAAGACTCCGAGTTTCCCAAAGTAGAGAGGAATACCATAACATTCCTTTTAAAGTCATTCTCCCAAGACTATCTATTATGGACTGATTTTCAAGAACTCTATGGGGGAATTATCTATCAAAGTCCCTAAGATCATGTGAGATGTTATTGGTGTTAGAAAAATTGGAAAAAGGGTGTAGTCTTCCAGATAGAGAAGGCAGAATCGTGTAAAAGGTAATTATAAATCTAGGAGTCTTAACCTCTAAATTAGTTTGTGTGAAGAGGGGATTTTTTATTTGCTCCATGACCAGGACATGGTCATAGGATCCATGTGTCAATACATGTCCCATGGGATGATAATAATCAATCAACATGTAGTTTCTTATGGAAGGTACCCTACTTAGGTGTAACCCATTCATAGGGAGAGAATTCATTTTTATTGTGGCGTGGCTAGGTAAGTTTGAAAATCTAGGCATCTATATGTATCTTGTGTTGGAAACAATAAATTCATACATTGTTCTATGACATAGCATGGTAAGAGACCGATGATGGGGGAAATTTCTGCTCAGGTGAGATCATTGTTATGCCTTGAAATATTTTATCATGTTGTGGGGATGTATTGGAAACACAATTTACCCTCATGATGAATAGATGAATTGTCATAGAGTATATGAGTATGTATGGGCTAATAAGGCCAGGATATTCTGGCATGCTCCTAATGTGATGGGGGGGGTATAGAAATCATTATCTTAGAGATCCACAAATCATGATGATTGATACGTCACATGAATGATGATGTGTGTATAGAGGTAGGAAAAGCTTTTCTGGTGGATGAATTTTTCTTTTGTTGACATGAATTTTTTATCAGCCAATCATATAGAGACGCGAGGGATTTTATTGAAAAGGCATGCAAAGGTTTCGGCATAACAATGACCTCCCATTTTTTATGGCCATCAATGATTATGGAGATCTCATATTTCTTGGGTCACGGTGTTACATGGGTCGAAATTATATTTTCAAGAATGGAAAAAATATTCAAACTATAGTTAGTTTTGAATTTTGGAATCCCCCACAAATATCTGACTCATATGTATTGAGTAAATGATCATTCTACAAATCAATTTTGTTGGAATAAAGCTCTGGGATCTCTTTTATTGGATCACATTTCTGTATATGATATAGCGGAATTTTCATTATGTATAGTGGATATTCTAGGATTTAGAGTATGGGAATCACTACATTTATGGTGTGTACATGAATCAAGACACATGTGATTCTAGAATGATTCTCTTTGTACTGGTATACCCATGTATAGGGAGGGGCATGATTTTCAATAGTGTCTACACAAAAGATGTAGGTTCCCGATATCACTACATACCTTGTGGGTGTACGATTCAAGAAACACATAGTTCTAAAAGTAGGTTCCCTATGGTGGTCTAGAACTTAGGGAAAAGGGGAAAAATATTGGTGGCTCGACCTATGATATGCCATCCATGCTTCACTATGTATCGTATGAGTGCAAGAATCATTCCACATAAAAATTCTAAATGGATTATCCCAACATAGGCTTGGACCATACATAAAGAGAGGGGTCAATTTTAAGCCATTTATTCGTTGTGATTTGAATGTAGTGTAACTTTACCATTTTTTGGGTGGGGGAAAAATCATACCAATATTCGTAGGATCATTTTTTCTCTACTCTATATGAAAATCAAGGGGAGGTAATAATTTCTCTCACAATACAATGGTAGATGAGGGTAGGTCTAAGGAATCTCGTATGATGTGGTGGATAGGCCATGATCTAGGATCAATACATCTCAAAGTATTCTAGGATGATAGGAATCAATCTATATGTAGTTATTTGTAGAGATCTCCCCAGGTAGGTCCGACCCTTGCATGAAGTGGGGGGATTTTTTATTTGTGGTGGATGGGCTAGAGACATAGATTCTAAGCGCCACTATATATCATAGGCATACGAGAATCATGAATAATGCCACATGTACTTCTGGAGCAAGAGAGTTATCATGTGGATCAGATTCATGCATAAAAATAGGGGTCTTATCTTTATCTATCCCATATCTAACTCAAGAATGACATATCACTAACTGGAACAAAATGACACATGTACAGTTTAGCATCACGTGGATAGGACGACAAATACAATGCATTTTAACATCTAGTGATTAGGATGTAAATCTCCTGACATGAACGTTTTATTTTTATGTTCTAGAGTGTAACATATTGTGGTTAGAACTTCCATGATATGATGTTTAGTATCATCTAGGTATTATGTATTATCATTCCATATTTTTTCATGAAATCAGGATGATTTTCTATTTTATACATGGAATATTTCTTTGAGAACTATTCATTGGTGTGAGCTATGATAACCTTCCCATAAATTTAAATTATGGAATAATCACATTTATAGTAGTCCTTGTTTATGAAATATGGTTCTTTCCAATTTAGATCTAATTATGGAGATTTCTTTCCAAGTATCTTTAGGGTTCAAAGGACCAATACAATTTATCCTTGAATAAATAATCAAAGGAAAACATTTTTGTCGAAGGCTAATGTAATCGGCTTTTGGTAAACATCAAAATGGAGAAAATTGTGTTGTATTTTCTCATCAAGTCACTCCAACTCATTGACTCTTTTTGGACATTGATATTTTAGGGATAGTTGATCACAAACAGCAACACAAAGTCATGTTAGTAGAATATCGATGGGTATAACCTCTTATGTTCCATATACCAGTGAATACGTGGTTACTTGAGTGACAGGGAAGGCCCTATTATGATAATCCCACAAAATAATGGATGACCTTTTTTGGACATGATTTTTTTTTCTTGTCTACCATTATTTGGAGTATATTGGATAGGGTCTTCTTTAAGGCCTCTATCTATCTGTTCGAAGTTTCATGGTTGTGGGATGAATGGCTGGATTTGATTCCATACTCCTGATATTATATTTCCAACATAGAAGAGAAAAAATTAGTTCCATTTTCCATTAATATTGTACAAGGCACATCAAATCTGGGGATGATATTGGCTTTCAAAAAGATGAAAATGTTTCATTCCCAAAACCCTTTAAGGAGTATGGATCATTCCCATTTGGGAAATAAGATGGTCTCTAAGAGGATATACATGAATGTTTTTGATTTGGTGTGAGGGTATGATCCCATGAAGTCCATTTCATATTTATTAAAATGTACATGAGTACATATTTATGTGAAGTATATCTAGGGGCTGATGGATGAAATTAGCAAGATCCGACATGAATGGAACTTTTTGGTTAATTCAACATGATCTTCCATCATAGTTGGTTATTAGTATCTATGTCTTCTAATTTGGTGAGAGAAAAAAGATATTGATTTCTGTTCACAACAAACTCAAGCATGCACTTCCTTCATAATGTAAGTGATCTATTGTAAATAAATGCATCTGAGAAAAACCAGGTGATGGCCCCTCTTATAGAGGACCTTTTTTTATTTATTCCATAAAAGTGAACATAGTTAATTTATAATCTTAATTTATGTTCTATTCTCACTATATGTGGTGAGAGTTATCCCATTTTAAGGTAATCCACAATGTGATTCATCAAGACGGTTATAGGACCATATAGCTTTGGGAGGGTATTGATCTCCTCAATTCCTTCTGTGTTATCCTAAATGAATGGTAATACCATCTGACATTGGATAATGTTGATGAACATTTTATTATGATCTAAATCGGATAGGGTGGTGGCTGCATTTTCCAATAAATATGCATGTGAAATTTTTTGATTGGGGTACATGAGTTAATATCATCTCTGATGGGAATTTTTTGATCAGTTCTTCAATGTGTTCTATCAAAGCGGTCAGATCATACTTCTTGATAGCGTACTAAATATTGACATTGTTTATCACTACATCTGAGTTACATTTTTTTCTTCAAGGTTTCTTCTGGTAATTGAAGTTCAAGATCTAGTCATGTAATGGGAACCAGGTACTCTGATTCATTGTTTTGGAACCAATTTGACAATAAGAATGAACAAGTAAGGATTACCTTTTCTGGAGATACGATTATGAATCTTATCCCTACTTTTTCGTGCTTGGGGTAGTCCATCCTCTTTCATGTAGGCGATTTTAGATGTGTTGTCTATGTGCATATCTGATTCTGGGATTCCTTTTGAACAGAGAAGACTTCTTAATCGAGTAGTTCATTATCCAATTGAATTATTTCTACCAAAGGGTTCTCATCCAAGAAATCTATTAATACCTAGACTTTTATGGAGTTTTGAGGCACAAATTATATATTGAACTACAACAGGATGACCTACCATCGTGAAAAATTTCTTGTCAAAATTGGAAGGATGAGAATATACTTGAGTTGGTTTCTACGAGAGACCAAAGGGAACTCGTGGTGCTATAGGTAACGCATCAAATTTTGGACTACAATGATCTATTCTAGACAAGTATTCTTTATATTTGATTAATAGGTCTCGGCATCAATTAGGGTTCATATGATATAATAGTGACATTTCATTTTGTCAGCATTGTTCATTTCTATGCAGAACACACCTAAATAGTTCACCCAGGTGGTCAAATAATTGTTTTTGTATTTCATCGATAGATGGTATTAAAACATGAAGACTCGTGAGATATTTATTTAGCATTTATAATTATTATTGACAATAATAAATCCATTTATATGTGAACTCCTTTCTTCATCAACATGGTGAAGGTAAAATATTTGTCTATAAGGTTGAAGATGTAATGCCAAATGTATTCTAAATATCCTTGAAGCCCTTTGAAAACAGTGAGGTATGGAGGAGGTGGAATACCGAGAATATAATTCATCCTATCAGGGTGGACTTCAGTGCCACGAAGGCACATGAAAAAGTTGAGTAATTTCATTAAGGTAACAATGATAGAACATTTTAGGGGGTTTATATTCATACACTGTTATCATATTTTATTGAAGATAATTTCTAGGTATTCCAATTTGTGAAGTAATTTTCACGATTTAACCACCAAATCATCAATATAGCATCAATTGAATAATCATATGAAGGGATTGAAGATGTGATTCATGTTTCATTAGTATGTGTTGCAGAAAATTTTTCAAACAAAATGGAATTACCTTATAAAAAAACTCCCCTTGGGTGATTGAAGGTTGTATCCAATTCATCTTCTTGGGCCATTTTTAATTTTTTTATATCTAATAGACATCCAGGAAGGAGATAGCCTGATATCTTGAAATTTCATCTATAAATGATTCTTTTCTTAGGACCGGGAAGCCATTATACAGACAGTGCCAGTTGAGATCCCGAAAGTCAGTGAAAACCTTGATATGCCCATTCTAATTTTTTCAATGGAAAATATTGTCCAACTAGATTGATTATTGTACTAATCAAATGATTTTTTCTTTTATGAACTTTCCAACTTCATCCTCTATTTTGGCAGCATGTGTCGGGTGCATCCTTCTCGCTACTCGCTTGTAACAATGACTATATTCTCATAGGCCTCAGTGGTTTGTGGCCACTTTGGGATCAAGTCCTAGATTTTCAATGCAATTACAAGAAAAAAACATCTCAATTCTTCATTATGAAGGATATTTATACCACTTTTTCTTTTGAAAACATGGACATAATGATTAGAGTGGGTCATGAGTCCTCTTATATGTTCGGGTTTATTTCTACGAGTTCATCATTGGTAGTAGAAACACCCTCCACAAATTATATAGGGGAATCCCTAAGGTATTATTTTTCTTCTTCCTCCTCATATTCCTCATCTTCATCCCATTCTGATTGAGAAACAATTTGGGAGACGATATTTCCATAATTTCGATAAGACTCATGGTTTTTGGAATTCAGAGGCTAAGGTGACTTCTTCTAATATTACTTGAATCATTGAATCTTCTAGAGGTGATGGAGTAAGGGAATGAAAAATACCATCATCTAATTATCCCTTAATGTGTGAAACATTGATCATATAGATCCATATAGATGGATTGAGTGAGATTTACATTATTTAATTTACCATTGTTTGAGGGGCTAGTGGATGTTTCAGCATTGTTAGGCTCAATGAAATGTTTTTAATCATGATCACTATTGAATACGTTCCATAATTTGGACTCATTCACTACACCAAAATGATGGGTTGTACATATTCTTCACTGATATATCAGATGGGGTACTGATGGACCACTTCCAATCCACTTGGTGTGGTGACACAATCAATTCCATAGATTAAGGGTTTCATCACATTAAACTCATTGAATCCTTTATCTATATAGTGTGACTCATAGTATTAGAATTTATAATTATCAGTGAAAAGTGTTCCACTCTATCTTTTAGTGATACATTTAATGCACTAGTGGTATGTTGAGGGAATCGTTTCCTGATGATGCATCCAAGGCATTACTAGAGAGACATTTAAGGATGTTTTTTTCTGCACCACCAAAAATTATGAGTTAGCAGTGAGCTCTCCGAATGGAGTTTTAAGCTTGATTTGGCCTTATTTAGTTTTCTCAAATGTATCATATCCCAATAGTTTTTTGGCGCAAGGAGTCCATATGTCCTCATTACAGTCCAAATGATAGAGTTTCCAGAGTGGAATGAGATTTAAATTAGATCCATTATCTATGAAGTTATTTCAGATATCAATATCATTTATTTTACAGACACATATAATAGAATTATGTGTTCTTTCATGATGACATATTCACAATTTTCTATGAAGGAGATCATCATATAGAATTCTACCAGTTCTGTCTCTATCCGTTAGACCTCAGCATTGTTTACTTCGACAACAAACTCATGGGTCTTAGAAAAGCTTCTCTAAGGTCTTCCCTCTAATCTTTTGACAAATTCATAGCCTCTATGATTGAAACCAATGAGTTTATAGAAGTCAGTTGTTTCAGTATGTCATATAATGATATAATGTTTTGGGAATCCCCACATAGGTATTTCCTTTCAATGGTGATATAAAATATTGAGAATGGGATAATGATGGAGTGGTTCTCAGGATAGGAGTTGGTGGCACTTTTAAACTTTTTAAATATGGTCAAGATGGTTCCCATTCATGTCATGAACAATTATACATTTTCTCTTTTAACAATGGATATTCTAAGATAATCAGGCTATAGAGTTTTCTGGTAATGGAAGGTGAATTTTCTTATTCTTATTGGGTTCATTACTGGGATCTTTAATGAGTTTCAACAACATTGATGGAATGAGTGGGAGTTCAGATAGGAATTGGGTTTCTTCCATGACCACATATTCTCAAATATCCTTTTCTTCTGCATACCTCTTCCTCTAGTTTCCCAATTAGATATATGGAATGTGGGTTTATATCAATACTCTTCACTGGAAAAGGGATGCACCATAACAATGAAATTAAAGGATCCAAAGACTAGTTCCTCATCTGATGATGGCTTTGGCCGATTGACTTCATTTGTTGGTGTCATTTGGTGGGATGGTTCATGTTTCATCAGATTTCATAGAATGAAATCTGAGAGTATAAAATCTATCTTTCGGTTTGTGTAAATTTCATCTTCTTTCATTTTCACTCTTATTTTCTGGTCAGACAGCATTTTGGATTCTTGTTCTTAGGAGTATTGTGGGGATGAGGATGTCAATTGCATTACATGAGATGATTTTATAGGCATAGTCAGTTTCTTTAACAAGGCTTTGATAATTACATGGTCTCAGTTGATTATTTTCCATGTCATCCAAATATCAAACATTTGTTCCCTTTTGTTAACATCACTTTTCCACTCTCTACCATTATCTGGAATAGCGTTGGAATCATATTCCACTTATGATGGAGGTGGTCCTAGTTTGAAAATCCTATAATCTATAATTTATTGTACATTATCCTTGAATAAAAATACTCCTAAATGGTGTTTCCTATTATTTGGTGGAGGGAAAATAATCTATCATGTTATCAAGACCATCTTCATCAACCCTATTTGGCTCTGGTAGATGGAGAAAGTTTCAATTCAACGAGGCTATGAAATATCCACAAGCAGGGTCATCTAAAAATGACTAATTATTAATCCTTGGTTCCATGAATTGATTTCAAATATAACCTTCCACTCGTATTGATGAGGTGCAGGATAATATTGATGTCTATGAGGTCCAACATGATTTTATGTGTGACTTGGATCTGTGGATTATGTAGGGGTGGAATAAGCACAATGTGATCCACTTCATCTCTTACCACTCATTTTTGTGAAGCGGATAGTGTTTCCTAGGAATTAGGATTTTTCCACTATAAATAATATTCTATCGTTTTAGCATAAGAATAGAAACCTAGAAACCCACTCAAATATATTACTAGGATGAGCGGTGCTTTCAGCCGATCCTGACTTTTATCAATGAACCTTGAATGTATATCTTCTTGGTGAAGTGGTTGGTTCAGATAGTGGGTCACAACATCCATCAAAAAATTAAATTTGTGACCCTTTCATTCTATTGTTGTTTTCAGCTAATAAGGTCACTGACTGTTATTTTTTGAAAGGAGAAACTGAACTAGAAAAGGAACCACTATTGGGGATCCGTCTATTTTTTTATTGACTTAGTTTTGAAATTGATATACCCCAAAAAGGATGAACATTTCAGGGTTCAAATGAATCATCTCAGTTTCAATACTAATTTTTTCTCTTGGTTCCCCATCATGGGAACACAATATGACAGATAATGAATTAGATCTTATTCTGTGTCAACTAATCCATTGAATACTACAAATACATGGCTCCCAAATTTTGGTGGTGGTGGAACATTACTCAATAAGTCGGGGTAGGGTTTCTGTTCCATTTGTATAGAAGAATGCTTCCATCTTATGGATTTCTATTAATCAACCAATGATTGGATGGTATTCAGGAGCCTTTGATATGTGTCTTGTTGGAAATGAGCATGGGTTGGTATAGGAGGGGGAAATTAGTCATGTCGGTGTAGATGGTACTTGAGGTGGATACTCGTCTCAGGAAATCCTATTTTTATTTTCTATAATTTTTTCTTGTTTCATTCTCATGGGAGGTATATGATGATATCCCATCGAGATTGGGTTTAGGATGGCTGAGGTTCATGGCGCTGTCTTGGATGAGATTTTTTCTCCGGGCTAAAAATGGAGGGATGAGACCTTGTGATAAAGTCACACCTACTATAAGGGTATGTTAATAATCTATGTGTGGAACATATCTGAAATGATTAATTCTTTGGAGTATTTCGACGTTGATTATCCTAGCATATTTTATTTCTTCTTCAGGTTGATTGAATCTATCATAAATCATTAGAGACACATTCGCATTATAGAGAGGATATTCAAGTATGAACATGTTTTTGTTCTTTTGGTTTTTGGGGACTCATAATAAATGTAGTAAGGTATTTACCAAGGGGGTTCCCCAATTTACGGTATCCCTCTAGTTTTGTGTATGCACATAGTCAGGCTATCTGTGTATCTTATTTTGGTTAGAACCATAAATTCCATGCTGGTCCACATTTTAATCATATTTTGTGTGGTTCAAATGATTTATGTCTTTTAAGTTCAGTGATTCATAATGCATTCTGGGTACTATACCAGTTTCCAAAGGTTCAGATATCATTTTTCATCCATTATTGGATATTCTCCTTCCATTATGAGATCCTATTTGAGTTTCTTGGAGAATGTTAACTCTGAGGTAACCCAAGTATGACCTCATTCTATGCCTACTATATAGGGAAAATGAATAAAAATTGGGATGGAATGGGTGGCCTCCCTATTTTTTATCCTCCTTAGGAGGGAAAATATTAATGTTCATTAGGCAGGTAGTTCAGGTAAAAATTCCCACATCCCTATAGGTTGGAGTTTATCCAACTCTTCAATTATACTGCTTCTACCCAAATGTGTCTATCTATCATGGGAAATATGTGTTATGAATTTCTATATCCCTACAGGTTGCGGCTGATACCTTACTGCAACCATTGATGATTTCATTACTGCATTCCGGATCTCACACATTCTTATTCGACGGTGTTTCGTATAATGGGTCGGCTATACATGTCAATTATTTTTTTCTAAGGACAAGAGAAATGATTTTTTATTAGATTCCGATAGGAATGAACCCTACATGATGTTCTTAGTAGCCTATTTTATAATTCTTTCAATGTATTACACTTTTCAGGCTTGATTCTTTTGATACATACCCAGGGATGGTTTCCATGGAGGATGTTTCCTTTGTTGGACATGTGTTTGAGTTTTCCATCATCTTGGGTTAATATCATTATAGGATGTCATTTACAATGAGTTCTAATAGAAGGGAAGTGGGGTGTAGTGTAGTGATATGTGCACTCCCCAACCCTAGGAATGAATTCAAGATGGTGCATTGACGATAAGGCTATGAAACATGTGTAATGAGTAGAGGTAAATTAGTTCAAGATCTTTTTTTCCCTCTCAGTTCATTTTCATCATGAATACAGCAAGTATTATAGGTTAATTCAATGTAAAATCTCCCCCAATATATTGACATGGTCTGCATACCCATCATAGGGTTTATATTTTTCTATATAAACCCACTGAGGAATGAAGTTCACTTCACTTATAATATTTTATGATCTACAATAATCTACCCCTACTCCCTGTATTTTTACCAATTCTCTCCCAATCTCCCAAGAAGACACTCTCTAGGCTTTGGGATCACACTTCCAGGTAAAGAATTCCACTCCACCCCATTTGAATTCAAGAACCTTCTTTCAGAGTAGTTAATTTAATATCAATTTAATGTATATAAATTCATTTGTAAGCATAACTTAAAAAATCAAATTTATGTTATTTAAACGAGTTATAATTTATCCCCCCTCTTTTGGAACCTTACCTCAGCTGTTACAATGAAGAAATTCTGTAAGTCATCTCTCTCTACTTTTTCTTTATAAACATCCCTTATGTTATGCCTTTTAATTTCAATTTTTATTGATTTGAGAAATGTTATTTCAAACCTAATTTCTTTCCATTTTTTCTATAAATTGTGGGATCATCCTTTCACTCCAATTAATTTCCCTATGATCCCTTAATTTCACTTGTTACTATGCCAATATTCCTTAAGGGATTTCTTTGTTCTCATTTCCATTCATGAATGTATTTTATATTAGGAATCTATATTTCATACAATTTATTGGGATATTATTTAACTTGATCATCCTACTATCAATTCCATGTATAGATAACGAGAGACCATTTATCTCTCATCATCCCATTTTATGTAATTCTATTGAACGATGTTATGCTTCCGAAATTGAACCATGATTTTTCATTCCAAAATCATCATGTAGTGAATATCATACCAATTTATCTATCATGGGTATTCACCTTTATAATCATGTACATATTGATTGTGGACATAAATTTAATTATTCTACATTCCTTGTTCTGGAAAAACATATGATGTTGAGTGAATCCATGTTATATGATATATATGGTACAATAATGCATGAAATGAAATGTTTTTGAAGGGTGAACCTAGATAGTTCTTCAATGAATTGGGTAATGATTAGTATCATGATATTCCATGTGCAATGAGAGTTTACTCATGCCAATTCCTGTGAAATGATGGTTTATTCATGCTAATTCATGTGTAATGAGGGTTTACACATAATAATCAATTGTAATAAGATTTTGGTCATTCTAATATAATTGTTTATGTTGTTGACACATTTCCATGTTATTAATATCATGATATATAATGAATTTATGTTCCTGTTTATTTTGTGATCAGTAAATATGCATATTGACTAATTTTTATGGTTTTTTCTCATGTTTTTGCTTGATTATTCTTTTAATAGACTTTATAGCTCACCATTTTTTATGTGTTTCCTCATGTTATCCAATTCATTGATAAGTATAATGGAATATTGTGGTCATGTAAAATAAGTATTCAATAATGATGTATATATCATGATTTCAATCATCATGTAGTGTTTTAATCCCCAAAGACATTAGGCCTCTTAATCTTCTGAGATGTATTAAGTGCATGTTAATGTAATAAATCATGTTTAAATATGAAATAAAGAGTAGGGTAATTATAGTTTTTATTGGAGGATTGGTTTAGTTATTTGGTGGATTATGATTAGAGAACAATAGTGATAGTGTTAGGGATAATTATAGTAATAATTAAATCATCTCTTCATTTTTGTGAGTATAGTGTAAGTGGTTTATCAATAAAATATATCCTTTTATGGATAAAAACAAGTAGAGGTGGCTCTGGCACAGATATAATTTAAGGTTAAACCCGAAAACACCACTTTGATCTAGACTCGAACAAGAACTGGTGCACGAAAATGGGCCTTTTTGCACTCTTGGTTTAACACTATCAGGGAATATGGTTTAGTATAATGATAAGATCTGTATAAACCATTATTAAGGGAAAAAAGGCCCCTAATAATATATGTTATGCAGTAGATCATGGATATCATATATCAATTATTATAAATTCATAAGTTAAGGTGAAAAATGTAATTTATAATTAATCTCTTTTTGTCATTAGATTCCCCTATATGTGTTTAAATGTTTAATGTAATCATCGCTATGTATGTAATGGATAATATATAAAAAGAATAAATGATTAAATATTTGGGTTATCATTTAATGTACTATGCAGTATTTTATATCCGAATGGTTTTATAGAACAATCCAAACACCAAATCTAATAATTGAAGTAGAGATGTCCGTGAAAATGGAAAATAGGGATATTATTGCATCCAATATATATAACTCCTACCCTTCTAAAATTTGTTGATTAAAATTCCCCAAGAACCCCAATATACTTCCCTATGGTGAAATTCAACTCAATTCTCTGAATGGATTGGATTTCCCTATATGGATCATACATAAATTTCTATAAGAGGGAAATCACTCTCCATATGGTGAATTGACCCCAAATTTTATACAAGTACAAGGAGAAAGATGAAACCTATTTATCACCACCACAACAAGAATAGAAATTACTACCCTATGATCATGAATATCTTTTTCATATGATGAAGTATAAGGAAAGAACCAACCTCGAGGACATTCCTATTGATATGGAATTCGTTGATGGGTTTCCCAAGGAATTACCTGGTCTTCCACCTAGAATTGATGTTTAATTATTTATTTATCTTATACCTGAGTTATTTAAAATATCTAATAATCTATAAAGAATGGTTTTTTTGGAGTTTGAGAAGATAAATGAATAACTATAGGAGATTCTAGATAATGGGTTTACTGATCGCACCTTGATTCACGGTATAATTTTCATACTTACTCCACTATGTTAAAATACTTTTTTATTGAAAATCATAAAAATAATAGAAAATCGGATTTCATTTTTTGATTCAATTATTTATTATTTATCACTGTTAAAAAGGGAAATGTTTCTTGTTTTGATATTTTATTGATGGTGGATCAATTTTTGAGGGCCCATGGCGAAGTCCAAGAAAAATGGGCCAAGTTGTGTAGGATCCAAGAACACCAGTTTACTATAAAAACACTTATACTGAGACGTGCAACCAAATGAGATGAAATCTCGTGTATGGGTATAAAACTAATTGTTCTATATTTAATCTTAAAGAAGACAATCCTCATTCATTCATCGAGTGGCCCAACAAACATGATCTTTCCAGCACACCGAATCTACACGATGTCAAAAGTGTTGTGTTGTGATCTGTCTGTGTCTCGAGTTGTAGGATTCCAAATTCAGCCAACCATCTGGTGGAGAGAGTCAAGAGGTGGTTCTATAACTTTTTTATTTTTACCCAAAGTGAGATAAGGCTGTTTGAAGGTCTGGATCTAGGTGACATGTGGTATCAAGAGATATGTGTGCTCAAAACTACCATCCCATTTTCCAATAAAATAGAACATTGGGTTCCCCATTTATAAGATCGACTAGAAAGACAAGAAATGAAAATTTGGATACGTATATGAGTCCTCTCCTCATACAAGATTCTCTTCAGGCCCCTATCCTCATAGGGGGGTCAAGGATGAAGTCGAAGTTCCACCCGAGCCTCCTCCTCCCCTCAATGGAGAATTAAAGGGTGGATGATCATTTCAAGGGAGATATATATGCATTGAAGAATGTTTCAGCACATGTTCTTCCCCTGGTTTTAATTAATTTTTGTGATAAACATTTTATTTTTTAAAATATGATTTTCTTCTCCTCTGAATACATTTCTTTTTTTATAATTAGTTGAAACACTTTTTATCTCAACACTGAGTGGGTTGAGATTTCTATATAGAATCATGTATTTTTATGATTGGACAGGACAAGAATCCTATTTATCTCACACACACATAAGGTTTCAGTATTCTTTTGTATAAATTATTTTCTATGTTTTATACACAAAACTTTACAACATGATTGTTGTGTTAAGGTGTGATTTGTTTAGCGTCATTTTAAGAGCGAAGTGGAAAGTCAATATTTTGACCATCCTCAACCAAAGGGTTCCATTAAAACATGTGTATTTTTCAGAATGATTAAATCAACAATATTTTTACTGAACTTGAAATGATTTCCTTATTTTATAATTCTAAAAAACACCTGTATTTATCAACTATTAAACTCATTAAATCAAGTAATTTTCAATAAATGGGTTTCAAAACAACCCACCTCTTTTGTTTTTTTATTAAAGAAATTCACACTATAAACCACCAATGATCCTTGATAGACAATCTAGGGTCTGTACTATACTACAAATAAACCAAAATATCATAATAAATTTGATGTGTCATGGTATTTTGGAAATATTTTGTGCACCATTTTTGAGGAGCACTATGGTTTTTAGCGCTTGTTTTTTATAATATTTTTATAAATTTTCTGAATTTTTATATGATTTTTCTTATACCATTACACTTTTTTTGTGTTCTAATTGGATTATTTTATTGGTTCAGTTCATGAATAATTCCACTTCATGATAATTACCTCATTTCAAACCCATATCAGAGAGTATCCTACGTCAGCGACACTAATACAAATAAGATAACCCTTTTTAAGGAGGACACACAAAATATCAAAAATCTACATGATCCTTATACGTCTTCCACCAAAACACACATTAAAAGGGAAAACTACTTGCATAAAATGGCTGAAAATAACTGGACATTAAATGAAATAACATTACGTGATGTTGATATCCAACCAAACTATATTCACATACTAGTAGAGAAACCTAATTTTGAACAAAAATAGGGTCTAATTCAATTAGAGCCAAGATTTCATAGACTCACAGAAGAAGATCCACATAATCACAAAATAGTATTTCATATTGTTTAATGTGCATTTAAACATACAAATGTTTATGAAGAACAAGTAAATATAATGGAATTATCTTTCTCATAATAATATAATTGAAATTTTTGACGTTACGTTGTTAATTCACCAATTATAGACTGGGCAGACATGTAACTTGTATTTCTTGAAAAATATTTCAAATCTTATCAAACTAAAACTATATGGAATGAAATGTAGGGTATAATACAATCTCAAGGGGGAAAATCACATTAATATTGGGAATTATTTAAATGTTTATGTTCAAGTTGTAAGCACCACCAAATATGTGATCAACATATAATCAATTATTTGTATGAAGGGTTAATTCCTATTGATAAACAAGGTTAATGTTTCTTCCAGTGGTGCGCTAGTTCATAAGACCCAAATTTATGTAAGAAAACTAATTAAAAACAAGAAAAAAACACTCAGTAATTGGGTTCAAGGTCTAGTGGACCCATTTGAGGTGTTCATGACGTGCTATCTACCTAATTTGTGAAGAAGGTGGACACAATGTTTGAAGAGGTAAGTACCCTTATTTGACAACTTGATCTTTTCCAAGGAAAATCCCAATGTCCTCCTCTCATCCATTGTGGTATATTATCTTCTGATACCCACTACTACGACCAGTTTCCTCAACTGTGAGAATATATGAGAGATGTGAGGCAATATTTCTAGGTCACCCATATAAACAAACATTTTGGAAAAAACAATACTATCTATCCAACCTTTGGTGGAATGAAAACCAAGACTATTGGTAAGATGGTATTTAAACCAACCTCAACAAAAATGGATCCAACTAGGGAAGAGTAGTCATCCACCACCACCACCCAGAAATACCCAACCACCACAAAGGCCTTTCCAACCACCCCCTCCAAAAACTGAACCTTGCAAGGATGATATGTTGAAACAAATGGCAGCCAACAATCTCTAATTCCATAAAAACACCGATGCAACCATACATTACATAAAAACCCAATTGGACCATTTTGCTAACTCTGTGGGGGAAATTTAAAGTCAATGTTCTGGTAAACTACCCCCTCAACCAGTTGCTAACTATAGGGATAAAGGAAATGTTAGTGAAACCCCTTTAAGTGTGGGAAAGAACTTAAAACCCACATTAAACCTCCATTAGTTTCTTCCCATCCTAGGGAAACCACATTCCCTACCTGTAAAGATTCTCCAAATGTGATAGAACAATATCTTGAGAGAATACCTTCTATAGGAAAGAGTGTTTATTTTGATGATTCACCTAGACAATCAATACTATTTTATTTCCCTAAAAGGCTACCCAACCATGAAAAAAAATGAAACTAAACAGGAATAAAAAAATATTGGATACTTTTAATAAAGTAATTTTTAACATCCCCTTGATTGTTTCTGTGAAGAAAATTCCACGATATACCATGTTTCTAAAAGAGATGTGTGTACACCGATGGTGAATTTGTTGAGATGAAAATGATATCTTGGGGAGGAACATTTCAGCATTGATAGTGACATCACTTCCCACCATGTGCAATCATCATAGAATAATCTCAATTTTGTGCACCATAGAGGAGTATTCATTTCTAAATGTTATTCTTAATTTGGTATCCTCTATTAATGTTCTTCCTCACTCTATTTACTATTCATTGTAGGTCTGTGATCTGAAGCCTATTGAAATAGCCATTCTGCTAGAAAATCCAATTACAACACACCATTCAGGTGTTTTAGAGGATGTTCTAGTGAGGGTGAAATTTTTTATTTTTCTTTCTTATTAATATATGCTAAAAATGAAAGATTATAGGATGAATGGACATGCCCCAATTATAATCTAGGGAGCTCTCTTTAAAACTATAAAACCATAGTTAATATTCATAATGTTACATTATCTATGGAATTTAGTGGTGACATAGTCAATTTCAAATTCATTGATTCCATGAAGCACCCCACAATAAGAACATTTGTCTCTCTTAGTAAATTCAATTGATGTGCTCCCTTCCCTTGGAAACAATAATTTTCAATCACCTGATCCCATTTCCATGTTTTCATCCTAGATTGAAATTCATGGTAATGAATCATGAATTGATTGATGTAGTGGTCTATAATTTTTTCAGGAACTTTTATTTATTGATAATTTTTTTAACATTGTATACCTAATTACCATCGATGAAACATTTAATCTTTTGAAAGCTAATCTCTTATCTGAGGATGATTCGATTGAGTAGTTATACGAGATTAGTGGCGTCTCACATTCACACACACTCTCATAAATCCAAAATCCACCTTCATTGGAACTAAAACAAGAACCACATGATTTAACATATATATATATATATATATATTGAGAATGGAAACATGGTTCCTGTCATCATTGAAACTTCACTCCCTCTTGAGCATGAATTTCAACTACTTGAACTTATGAGTGAGTATAAGAAATCAATAATATTGACACTTTCAGAAATTCCTATTATTATCCCATAAAGATTCACACATCATATATTATTAAATGACGAGTATAAAATCATGAGGCAGTCACAACGTAGTCTGAACCCAAGTCTAGTTGAAGTTTTAAAAAAAGAGGTAACAAAATTATTGGTTGTTGGAATCATTTACCCCATCTATGATAACAAATGGGTCAGTTTAGTTCATGTGGTTCCTAAAAAATATAGTCTCGCTATAATAAAAAAATGAAAACAATAAATAGTTACCAATTTATGTATAGAATAGTTGGTGTGTCTCTATTTACTATTTCCAACTAAATCGAAACACTAGGGAAAAACATTTCCCATTTCCATTCATTGTCCAAATGCTTGAGAGGCTAGAAGGGAAGTCCCATTTCTATTTTCTTGATGGGTATTCTATATATTTTCATATCTATATTTTCCCTGAGGATCATGAAAATACAAACTTCACTTTCCCCTTTGCCAAATTTTCATATAAGAGGATGTCGTTTGGTCAATCCAATGCTTCAGATACTTTCCAGGGATTCATGGTTTGTATTTTTTTGGATTACCAAGAGAATTGCATGGAAGTATTCATGGATGATTTCACTTATTTATCCACTTTTGATGAATGTTTGAGTAGTCTTAGTTTAGTCCAACGTCATCGTATGGAAGAAAATCATGTATTAAATTATGATAAATGCCATGTCATTATAAGACAAGGTATAGTTTTGGAACATATCATTTTTGGGGATAGAATTCATATAGATAAATCAAACGTGGATGTCATTTATTCCCTACAATTTCCCAAAAATGTATATGATGAGTGCTCATTCCTAGTTAATGTTTTATTTTATGATCGTTTCTTTCGTTACTTTGGTAAGATTGTACTCCCCCTCTCCCAATTTCCCCAAAAATAAGAGGAATTTATTTTTGACAAATAATGTGAGAAAGCTTCTAATAAGTTAAAATGGAGTCTCGCGTATCCCATGTTAATCCAACCACAATGGTGTGATTTTCCATTTGATCCCATGTGTGACGCCTCAAACTATGTAGTTGGGGAAGTCTTATCACAAATGTTCAATCGATCTCCACTGGTCATTGTATATTCCTCACATACACTAGGCCCGGCTGAAGACAATTACACCACAATTGAAAAATAATTTCATTCCATTGAGTTCACCTTGGATAAATTGTAGTCATACCTTTTAGGGTCCAAATTCATTGTTTTCTCAAACTATATATCCCTATGGTATCTCCTTAAGAATCCGAAAGCCAAACCAAATCTCATTCACTGGATGCTCCCATTTTAAGAATTAAAATCAAAAAATAATGTATAAAAATGGAGTCGAGAATGTAGTGTCTGGCCATATCAGTTGGATTCACCATTCCTTGGACATTGAATCATCACCCTGTATTCCCATGTATGACAAGTTTCTTAATGAGAAACTGTTTCAAGTGCACAATGCTATAAAATGGAATGCTAAAATTTTATATTATTTGGTATCATCTATCATTCCTCCTGGTTTAAATAAAAACTAGGTTGACCGTCTAAAACATGAGTCCCATTGGTAAATGTGGGATGACCCATACCTTTGGTCCTCATGTAGTGATCATGTACTCACATTTAATGTCCCCGATAGCATATTTTAGTCTATCCTTAAGTTATACAACACTATTTCATGTGGGGAACACTTGGATCCCCAACGAACTGCTCGTAAGGTCCTCGATTTTGGTCTATTTTGGCCCACAATGTTTCAAGATTCCCATGACTTCTATAAATCTTTTCCTCACTGTCAAAGAATGTGGAATGTCTCTAAATAAAATTTTATTTCACAACAACCCTTTATCTTCCCTGACATATTCAATATTTGGGTATTTGAATTTATGGGACCATTCCACAAATAATTTGGGAACCTTTACTTTCATCTGGAAGGGGATTAGGTTATCAAATGGGTAGAGGCATTATCTACATGTACAAATTATTTTAAAGTAGTTGTGGAATTTCTGAGCTCCCAAATCTTTGATTGGTTTGTATTAACTAGGTTTATCATCAGTGACCAGGGTTCCCGTTTCTGTAATCAAACAATAAAATCTATATTCCATTGGTATGGGGTCAGGCATAGTGTTTCTAATGTATATCACCCACAAACCAATTGTCAGGATAATGTGTTAAATGGATATGTTAAACAAATTCTTGAAAAAATTGTGCTACCCAATAGAAATTATTGGATTCTTAGATTCAATGATTCATTATGGTCTTACTTTACTACTTTCAAACCCCTCTTTGGCTTGTCACAATATCGACTAGTGTTTGGAAAGAGTTGCCACTTACCTATTGAAATTGAGCACTGGGCTTAGTGGGACATTAAACAATGAAATTAAAATCTTTTTGATGCAGGTTGTCAAAGGAAGTTGCAGATTCAGGATCTGGAGGAAATGAGAACAGTTGAATATGAGAACTCTATGATTTATAAGGAACGAACCAAGGCTTCCCATGACAGTATCATCCTTCATAGTCTGTTCTACATTGGAACAAAGGTCCTCCACTACATGGGAAGACTGAAGTTTCATCTAGTTAAGCTTCATTCCAACCAGTTTGGACCATACACTATTACTAATGTCTCTCCATTTGGTGTTGTCTAGGTTCAAAATAATGAAATAAATGAAAACCTTCACTATTAATGGGTAGCAGCTGATGAACATCCATGAATCCATTTCAGAGTCATTGATTTATGAACAACATGATCAAGAAGAAGTCTGTGAATGAAACTAACCATGATTTATCCTTCCATCCCGTAGTCTCTTTTATTACATTGAGTAAACATCAAACATTTGGTGTGGAGGATGTGTATGTTCCTATTTTAGATAGGAGTTTTCATTATCATTCTTCTTTTTCTCTTTTTAGATTGCTGGATTCTATTTTTATTATTCCCCATTTCCTTCCCACTCATTTTTGTGTCAGAATATTACTTTTTATGCCCACTTTTTTAGGGATAATGATGCCCATTTAACAATGGATGTTATTGGAAATGCGTATGGAATTTCTATATTTCATATTGTTTTCGCATTCAAAAAAATATGATGAAATGTTCATTTCAACAAGAATTCAATAATATGGTGTGACATTTTTTTGAAATTTAGTTCTTTTTTGATGATATAAATGGTTTTATTATTTTGAATCCATTGATAATAATGTTACCCTTTTGTGAATAGTTTAAAGGAAAATTATTTCACTTAATCTCTCCACATATTTCTGCACCATACCATGATGTGTGAAAATTTCTTACTTAGTAGAAGGTAAATATTAATTTGGTATATTTTTCTCTACTTTACAAAATCATTTATCCATATATTCGTTCCATATCCGATCTATTTCATTTCTATACCAGATAGACCAATGTGTGTGGAACTTTTATCTAACTATGTATACACTAAAAAAGTGTTGTTTATTGGAAAAGTTAAAAATCACCCTTCCTCGGGTTTTTATCTCATTATAAATATTAAAATTAGTGTCGTCAGGAGACCAAACAAGGGTTGGTAGAAGAGTGTAAGATTTATTCCTAGTGAAACTTTAGAAAAACTAATAAATGAGGGGAGTGCAGAAATGTATATAATATGGGTATATCTAGGTTAGGAACATATGGTTTGACTTTTGGGAATGCATAAGTGTGTGGGTCTCGAAATTTTATTGCAAAGGATGTGGTTCATTTTCGGTGGAAAATATCTTGTAAGTTGTAATTTTTTAAAATAACTTATATTTACATGATATAGAGTTGAAGGAATATGATGAAATGGTTTTCACAAACAAATATGGAGAATTAGTGACATGATTAACATTTGAATTATTTTATTTGATTGGAATTATGCATCTCTTGATATTTCATTTGGATACAATTTATGTGAGGCATTTTTTCTTTATCATTCAGATAAAAAATTTAGTATGATTTTTTCTTTAATCACATTTCCATCAGGAATAAAATATTCATTGAATGTTAAATATTTATGAAGTTTTAAATATCTACATTCATAATTTTGGAAATATTACATTTCCCAGGAGTGAAAATGTTTAGGTGCGGGGTTGTTATTGCACCACGATTCAATGTTTCTTTTTCACCCTTACAACACTATGCATAACTAATTTTGTATTGAATAAAAAAATAATTACAAATTTCACTCCATTTTTTATTTATTTTTTTTTAATTTATAACTATTAAAAATGAAAATGTTACTTGTTTTGATAATTTCATTCAAGATGGAGGATTTTTGGAGGGTCCATGATGAACTTCAAGAAAAATGGTATATGCTAAGTAGGATACAAGCACACTAGTTTACTAAAATGATCACTGATACTGCATCATTCATCCAAATGGGATGAAATTTTGTGGCATTCTTTGGTATTAATTGGGATACATTTCATCTCAACTAACCCAAGCCACTTTCATCGATTTACTGGCCCAAATGATCCGATCTGTCCGGCACACCGAATCAAAATGAATTCAAAATTGTTGTCCAATGATATGACCATGTGTCGAGATGTATGTATCCAAATGAAGCCAGAAGATTTGTGGATATAATCCGGAGGTGGGGATACAACATTGTTATTTTACCGAAAGCATGATAAGTCTTTCTGGAGGTCTAAAACCATGTGAATATTCATATTAAGAAATATGCGTCCTCAAAACCACATTTCCATTTTTTAGTAAAATGGAACCTTGGGATCCCCATTTATGTTTGTCTAGAGGGCCAAGATCTATCAATTTGGAGACCCAATGGTTTCCTCTCCTCATCCAAGAATTCTGGTAGGACCCTATCGTCGTATGAGGATCATAGATGAAGTCAATGTTCCACCCGAGCCTCCTCCTCCTCTTGATGGAAAGTTAAACGGTGGATGATAATTTAGAGGAAGAAACACATACTTGGGACGGAGTTATGACACTTTTTATTCAAAAAGTTTCTTGTAATTTGTGTAATAAACATTTCACATATGTTTAAATATGATGTAATTCTCCTTTGAATAAATTTATTTTCTTATAATTATGTGAAACAATTATTATCTCAACATAGATTGGGTCTCGTATTGTTCCGATTAAACGAGACAAGAATAGTGTTTATCTCAACAATTCATAATATTTTAGTCTGAATTAGTATCCTTTATTTTCTATGATTTATTCCCTATCCATGAAAACAAGATTGTTGTATCAAGGGGTGGTTCTTTGAGCATCATTTTAAGAGGCAAGAGGAAAGTCATGATCCTTACAATCCTCAACCAAAGGGTTCAATTAAACCATGTGTATTTTTCCAATGGACGAACTCACCGTGATGTGTGGTGAACATGACATGATCTCTTTATCTTGTAATTCTAAAATAAAAACTTTATTTATAAAATATTAAACTCTTTAAATAAAGTCATTTTCTTAAAAGTGTTATCAAATCTACCCCCAATTTTGTTTCTTTTTATTAAATTTTCAAACTACAAACCACCAACACTCCTTGAGAGATGCCCTGGGGTCTTCCCTATAATATAGATCAACATTAAAATCATAATCAATTAGATTTTTCATGACAGATCAGTCATTTATACACCCAAGTGCTACTCCATGGGGTGAACCTATCTTATTTGTCAAGAAGATGGATTGGGAAATGTGCCTTTGCATTGATTAGAGTGTTCTCAAAAAATCATTATAAATAACAAGAATTATTTTAGAAGATTTGATGACTTCTTTGATCAAATTTGGGGAGCACAATAATTCTCCATGGTGGATCAATGGTCTGTATATTACCATGTTGTGGTGAAAAATGAGGATATACCCAAGACTACATTGTGTATAGTGTACGGGCATTATAAATTAATTGTATTTCCATTCAGACTCACTAATGCTCCATAAATATACATGGACATGATGAATAGAGTATTTAGATATTACCTTGACTATTGTTTTTGTAGTCTTCATCAATGATATTCTAATATACTCCAAAATATTGGAGCATGAGAAGCATCAAATCACTATACTAGAGACCTTGTATGAGGAGAAGCACTATTATGACTACAATAAGTGTGATTTATGGTTAATGGAAGTATTTTTCTAGTGGATAATCATCAAAAAACAATAAGATGTATGTGGATACATCCAAAACCAATGAAATTTATAGATGTACAAGGCTTTCATTGGTGACAAATAATTGTAGGTTCTTAGGGTTAGTTGGCTATTATTGCCGATTTGTGAGAAATTTCTCCTGATTGTTAAACCCTCTTACCAAGCTAACCCAAAAGTGTGTAATGTGTTCTTGGAATCATGACTGGAAAGAGAGCTTCATGGAGTTGATGAAGAGGCTTTTTAGTACCCCTGTTCTCACACTACCCATATTTGGGGAGATTTTGGTAATATTTAGTGATCCATCGATGAAGGGAATGAGATGTGTGTTAATAAAAAATGAAAGAGTCATTGCTTATGCCTCAAAGAAGTTGAAAATTCATGAGAAAAAAAATACCATTCATGATATTGAGTTGGAAGCTATGTCATTTTTTTTAAAATATTATGGAATTCTCTCTTTGGGGAGAAGGTTGAACTATATACAGATCACAAAAGTCTCAAATATATTTTCACAACGAAAGAGACGAATATGTCCTAATGAAAATCATTAAAGTTCATAAATGATTACGACTACTTAATCCATTACCACCCTAGGAATGTGAACAAAATTTCATATGATCTAAGTATAAATGACCTGAATATTCTATTATTGATGAGAATTTAAAAAGATCCAATCTTCTTAGATTTGATAATGATGGACATGTGAATCATAAATAAGGGAACATCATCAATCCTTTATCAATTGATTTCCCAACTATCTATTTTGGAAAAGATACAATATGCTCAAAAATATGATGTTTGAATTCAGAATAATAAGGTAACTATTAGAAAATAGAAATCCTTTGAGTTCAATGTTGATGAAGAAGGAATTTTGGGATTTGGGTCAAGACTATGTGTTCCATCAAATCCTGAGTTAAATAATTAACTTTAGGATTGTTCAAATAGTTTGAATTTATCTATTCACTTGCAAAACATGAATATGTATTGATATATCTTGGAGCACTATTGGTTGTATAAAATGAAGAATGAGCTCTCTAAATATAAATTAATGTTCTTGGTATATCAGAATGTGAAAGTTGAGAGGTAGATGTATAAGGGGATGATGCAACCATTACGCATACCAACATGGAAATGGGAAAACATCACCATGGACATTGTCATAATAGTTCCCAATACATTCAATGGAAACAATGATATATGGGGTTTTGTGGGTTTTATTACAAATACTACACACTGAATAGAAATTCTATATGATTTCTCATTGGATTACCTAGCACGTATATACATTTGAGATGTTGTAAGGCTGCATGGAGTACCACTATTGACTATGCCTGATCGAGCTACTAGATTATCCTCTATGTTCCGGAAGAATCTCTAATATGGTATGAACACTAAGTTGAACATCACCATGGACTATCACCCTTAACGTGATGGCCAATCTGAGAACACTATCAAGGAACATAAAGAGATTTCATGATCTAGATCAATGGACTTCAAAGGAGGATGGGAAGAATATCTTCAATTCGTAAAGTTATCTTAAAACAACAGTTTCCACTCAACCAACCAAATGGCTTATTATAAAGCCCTTTGTGGTCAGAGGTTAAGAACATCGGCATATTGTGAGGAATTTGGGCAATAGAAACTTCTAGCTCCGGAAATGTCCGATGAAATGGTGGAGAAGGTTAAGACCATCAAGAAACACATCTAAGAAGCCTAGAGTTGACAAAATAGCCATTCTAAAAATAGTCTACAAGACCTAGAATTTGATTTTAGAGACATGGTATTCCTCTTCATATCCCAATGGAAGAGAGTTATTAGATATTGGAATAAGGGAAATCAAAGTACAAAATACATCATCCCTTTTTTGATCCATGATCGCATCGGGGTAGTGGACTAGCAACTACCACTCCCAATGAACCAATCTCAAGTACACGATGTCACGACCTGACCCAACGGGGCTAGATCTGTAACTCCCCAAGACCATCTCTAATAGATCAATGGCTAGTGTGTAGCACTGAGTAGGCTATCACACACAAGGAAGGAATTAGCTTAAAGTACCTGTACACACGCACCCACATACACCTCTATGAAATAGTGCAGTGATATATAGAACTGACCAGAAAATGCATGCATACATCTATCCCAAACCAGAGTGCAACGATAGTACAAAAAGTGAAAAATAGGGCCCACTAAAAGAAATCCACAAAGAGTCCAACCAGATCTGAAGGAGGGAAACACTGCCAAAAGCACCACCGGAAAGCTCCTAGGAAAAGCTCGGGTAATACTCCACATTCAGTCCCGCTCACTCATCTCCTCCTGCTCCAGGTCCTCTTGGGACTTCGTCGAAAGGAAAGTGGTCATCACAAGACACAAACATGTGAGGGAAAATCCCATAGAGGTGTGTGTATAACAATAATCAGTATGAACCCCAAAAACCAAAAACATAAGTCAGTAACTGAAAGGAAACAGTCTTCTCATCCCAGTCAGAGGGAACCCAGATGAGAGAGAAACTCTATCTCATGACCATCCTTTTCTAAACACAATTACTTATCTCCAATCAGGGGTATTCAGAAACAGACACCTTGAATATCCAGATATACATAGCTGACGCACCAAGACACATGATGTACCAACCCCATCACCAACAACAGTTCACAACCAGGAGAGCACACTCCAAAATCATTGCCATCCCAGATGACATCTGTCTGAGAGATACACTCCATTGGGTCCCACAAAAACATATCAGACTCTCACCCAAGAGATCATGCTCATCAGATATCGTCACTGAGGAAACATCGATGAAATATCAAAGAACAACTAACTCCTCTGATATGGGACCACTCCTAGGTTCCGCTAGGGGATACAAAAACCCACACCAGTATATGATGATATCACAGATTGGAGATCACTTTTAGGGCCCAATGGGGGATACCACAACCTGATCTGGAAATTGTAGATCTCACTGATAGGGGATCAGTCTCAGGATCCGCTGGGGGATACCACAACCGGATTTGGTGCTTGAGAGAAACATGCCACTGAGATAGAGGATCGTTACCCATGTCACGATGGTCACGGTGATTTGGAACCCTAGTTGGTGCATCTTGTGCTGTAGGGGATCGATCTAATGATGTTGCAACCCTATAGAAACCACGTGCTGAGTAGGGGATCATATAACCAACAATACTGCAACCCTACTATAAATCACATGCTATGTAGGGGATGATATACCCGATGATGCCACAACCCTATTGAGCATGGAACACTGCATAGGGGATCATATTCCTGATGATACCACAAACCCTACATGGTTAACTTTCTAGATAGGGTATCACAGCCCGTGGAAAAGCTGTCACAGCGATACCAAGAACCCGATCTAGGGAAACGATGCTAGAGGATCCTGCTCCTCGCCCACCGGATGGATGCCACAACTCTAACAGATTAAACATACCATAGATAGGATCACAAACCAATAATAAGGTTTTGATGTCGTGCGATCCCTTGTAGGAACGAACCAAGGGAGTACCGTCAACCACTACTGGTCCAAATGACCCTAACCCGAGCGACCCACAACAACACCATCCCACGCACCTCCAAGGTCGATACTAAGGCCACCATCGCGATTCACATGGGGAAAACACCTGATGTGTTGTTTACTCCCCCTAAATGGACAACCGGTGAAAAAGAACTATTCATCATAGCTTGCCCGTGCGGGGCCCATACAACGATCCCAAAACTCATCAATCAGATCATACCACTGTGATGCCCTTGAAAAAAAACATGGGATTCACTAATCGTTCATCCCAAACAGACCCCTGGTGTAAAAGGAACTATTCACCAAAGCTAGCTCGGGTGGGGCCCAAGCCTTAATCCCGAAACTCATCGAACAGATTGAACCCTTGCGATCCTCTCAAAAAAACACTTAGGGTCAACTATTTATATGCCACAATTGGACTCCATGTGAGAAAGTTGCGTTTCTCCGCAAATGTCATAACCCGACCTCATGGGGCCCACACCCCAAAATCGGTCCGATCACCTAGAAACCATCAATAAAATTACATCGTATCATCAGGGTCCCAATGCCACTAATGGCACGTAAATCAGACGCTCCGGGTAGAAGATACAACGTCCTGAAGTCGAATTATAATAAAATATTATTATTTTATTCAATGTTTCATGCACCTGGGCCACAATCCCAGAACATAAAACTCTCAAACCCACACAAAAGGGTTCGCCTCATCTTCATGGTATTTTCTCCACAAACAGCACACAATTATGACCGTCGGATTGCAAGAAACAGGGGTTTTAAACCCCCATGTGTTAAAAAGGAGTCGGATCGGCCACCCTGGCCAGCGGCCCTCCACCGTGCGGCGCCCTCCACCACATGGAACCCTGCACCGCTGCACTCATCCAGCATCACTATAATGCCACTGCCCTGGGTGGCCGACCGCCGTGCCAATGGAGCTTACGCAGTCCGCCGGGGTCACCTCGGTGGTCCATTTTGCGATCTGAGACCTCCTGTGTGATCCTTGGGACCCGATATTCACTACTATGACAACAGAATGAAAAAATTCAAAGAAAAACTGGGATTAGGGGGTTAAAACTCAAACCGCCTACCTTGATGGTGAAATACCAAAGCTTCGGGTGCAAAATGATGCTAGCAATGCCCTGAAGCTTGATCTGCAGATGATCAGCGCAGAAAACGCTCAGTTTCAGCTCGATTTGGCGACGAAACGGAGAAGGGATGGAGGTGGGGGTTTGTCTGGCGTCGGGAGGAGGGAGGTGAGGTTTCTGATGGATATTCAACTTTTTTTTAATTTAAAAACTTCATTTAAAATAACGCACCCGACCAGACCTCCCAGTGCGGAGGAAATTAGTTCACCCATAGAATAAACATGTTGTTTTGAACGCAACCGTAGACTCGGATTTTCGATCTGAGACTCCTTTTATAAGTTATTTGAGACCATGATCGAAATTAAACTCTTCCATTTATTTAAGAAAATTCCCATGGTGGCATTTTCCATAGCAGGCCCGCGCCCGCATAGTTTACAACCCACCTAGGGTAAACAACGCACTCCGAACACAACTATGCCCTCATATTCATGTTCCGAGATACCGTTTAGGAGATATCACACCCCTGCCACATGCATATTATTAAAATACATAATATTTTTATAAAATTAATTTTGGGCACACCAGGCCTCAGAATCGCATGTCTTCATCGCACCTAGCTTAGGAATTATACATAGAAATGTTCTGATGTCTGAAAGTGACAAAACCCGAGTTGCAACATCCTCCCCACCCCCTATAACTTTTCATCCCTAAAAATCTATAAGCACAATGAATGTGACTATATTCTCAACTAGGTCTCCCAGACTAGGGAGTTCCCCAACAAACACCCCTGCCCGAATTCATAAGTCATAGGGACTCATCCACCATAACTCAACACTATCCGCTTTGGGTGGCACTGTCTCACCCACACTGTTTTAATCTCATCACCAAAACACATATAGGTGAATGAAGGATCCCTCTTCATCACACATTTAAAGCATGCTTAACAATAGCCACACAAGGTCTTACCCATGCCTAGAACAACTCGAGCAAGAAACAAAAAGGAAAGAGTACCGCTAAATAGTGTCTAACAAACTACTGCATGAAGTAAAAAGGACACAAGGCATACCTCTATCCATCAGCGGTGCCTCTGTGTCAATAGCCTCCAGGGAATTCAGTTATCCTCTCCCTTGTCCCCCATCTCCCTGGGCATGGCATGGACCACATGGGGGTGGGGGTGGTGGCAACTAATACTGCCTACAACCTTCTCCTCCTACACTAGCTTCGTCGCTATGTTCGTCGACCTGCAGACATCCTTGCTCGAGACATTGACTCTACAAAGGCATTCTATCGACCGGCTCCCTCTCAGCAGCACAACGTGATGAACAATATCCAACAAGACGTCCGCAACCGTTGCAAGAGTAACACCACCTCTCCTGTAGTTGACCAAAACTGGCATGTGAGCCCTGTGAGCCTTGAGCCACAGATCATCTATCTGGGGGTCGCCTCCAGAAACGTCGCCCATGTCTGGACCCCTGAGTATGTAATCGTCTACCAGATGCCGATCCGAAAGAAGAATCCTTAGCTCTCACATGCCCAGCACTAGAAGCTGGGATCTGCTTAGCCAGAAATCTCTCCACCAGCAACGCTCGCTCCAATACTCCAGCATATGTGGGCAGAAAAAAAGAAACCACAACTTCCCAGATGTCTCTGTATAGAACATGCTTGATGGTTCGGGCCCAAATGAAAGGGTCTTCAACCATGTCCAAGGTGTAGCGCAACAGGTCAGTAAACCTTGATGAGTACTCTGACGTTGTCATGCCCTCATACAGAAGCTGCAGAAGGTCCTGGATCTGCATAGACCACAACATCACCGGATAGAACTCTTTTCTGAAGAGTCTCTCAAACTCTACCCATGTGAGTGTCTCCTTGTCATGGGACTATGTCACCAACCACTACTATCACCCGGCCAAACCATGCAGAAGGCTCCCTGCTAGGACCACCATCTGATCCTGGAGTGTCCTCACTAGGCAAAAAACAAGGGTGACTGCTTTGAGTCAATCATCAGCAGCCTGAGAGTCTGGATCACCATGATACCTCAGAGGTCACTGCCTTTAGAACTATTTCAACAGACTCAGCCTGCGTGCAACCTCATCATGCACTATCGGCACAACCAGCTTCTTGAAATGTGGTGACTCAACTGGAGGACCACCTAGAGGTCCAGCCTCAGAACCTGCAGCCTTGTGCTTAACCTCTACACGGGGCAGATCATCAGGACAATCCTGTTGTGGAACCCTTGCTAGCTATCGTCATAGAGTCATCCTTAAATACATTCAATACACACCATAGTCAAAGAGTATATCTGGAGAGCTGACTCATGAAGAATAAGGGAAACCCAAAAACTCAGTCCTCTATGATGCAAGAACCATTTTTCCCATACGACCAGTGTACAAATGTCCCGAGTCGAAAGGATTGTTATTATAGTCCTGGAGTATGGATACGTCGGCCAATGGACCAACACTGGAGTCCCCGGCCTGAATGCCAATCTCAAAACATCACAACACTACCGTGATTCCACCCAAACCAAACTCACAGCTAGACCAGCTACGCTCTAAGATCCCAAATGTGAAACCTCCTGTGATACCACTCTGTCACGACCAGACCCAATAGGGCTCGAGCTGCAACTCCCCAATCCCACCTCCAATAGGCTAGGGGCTGGCGTCTAGTGCTGAGTAGGCTATCACACACAAGGGAGGAATTATCCTAAGTTACCATTACACATGCACCCACATAAACCACTATGAAACAGTGCATAGATATATAGAATTTAAAAGAAAATTCATGCATACATATATCCTAAACCATAGTGAAACGATAGTACAAAAAGGGAAAAACAGGGCCCACCAAAAGAAAACCGCAAAATATCCAACCTATTCAGAAGGAGGGAAACACTGCAAAAAGCACCACCAGAATGCTCCTCGGCACCGCTCCGGTAAGACTCCATAGTAAGCCCCACTCACTCAGATCTGTCTGCTCTGGGTCATCCTGGGACTCCGTCGAAAGGCTTTCAGTCTGTACAAGACACAAACATGTGCGTGCAAAGCCCGTGCAGGGTTGAGTATAACAATACTCCGTAGAAACCCCAAAAACCCAAATCAAATGAGAGCAACTGAAAGGAAAAAATCCGCTCATCCCAGATAGAGGGAACCCGGAAGAGAGAGAAACTCCATATCGTGACTATACTTGGCTAAAAACAACTAGTTATCTCAAATCAGGTGTGTTCCCATACATACACCTTGAACATCCAGATATACTCAGCTCACGCACCAAGCCACATGACGTACCGACCCCATCACCAGCGATGGTTCACAACCAAGAGAGCACACTCCATGATCACTGTCATTCCAGATGACACCTGTCCAAGAGATGCACTCCATCGGGTCCCACAAAAACATCTCAGATGCTCACCAAAGAGAGCACACTCGTAAAATATTGTAACTGAGGAATCCTCGTAGAAACAATAAGAACTACAAAATCCTCGGATAGAGGATCAATCCTAGGGACCTATAGGGGATACCAAAATCCACACCGGTATACAATGATCTCTCAGATAGGGGATCACTCCCAGAGTCTGCTAGGGGATACCACAACCTGATCTAGAAATAGTAGATCTCACAGATAGGGGATCACACTTAGGATCTTTTAGGGGATACCACAACCCGATCTGGCGCTCGATAGAAACATGTCACTCAGATAGAGGATTGTCACCAGTGTCACGATGGTCATCACAATACTGAAACCCTAGATGGTACATCTCACTCTATAAGGGATCGAACTGACAATGTTTCAACCCTACAGAAACCACGTGCTGAGTAGGGGATCATATAACCAACTATACCGCAACCCTATTATAAACCACATGCTAAGTAGGGGATCGTATACCAGATGATGCCACAACCATAATGAGCATGGACCACTACATTGGGGATCATATTCATGATGATTCCATAAACCCTATGGGATTAACTTTCTTGATAGGGGATCACCACTCATGGATAAGTGGTCATAGAAATACCAAGAACCCGATCTAGAGAAACGATGCTAAAGGATCCCGGTCCAAGCCCACCAGAGGGATGACACAACTCTAATAGATTAAAAATCCAATTGATATGATCAAAAACCTATAATAAGGTTGTGATGTTGCGTGAAACCCTTTAAGAATGAACCAAGGGAGTGCCCTCAACCATTGATGGTCAAAACATTGCTAACCTGACCGACCCACCACAATTCCATTCTATGCACTTCCAAGGCCGATATCGATGCCACCATCACGATCTATATAGAAAAACACACATGATAGGCTATTTACTCACCCGAAACGAAAAACCAGTGAAAAAGAAACTATTTACCATAGCTAGCCCGTGCAGGTTCCACTAAATGATCTCAAAACTCATCAAGGGGATCATTCGACTAAGATCCCCTCAGAAAATCACACGGGATCCTCAACTTGTTCATCCAAAATGGACCCCTGGTGAAAAAGGAACTATTCCCCCAAGCCATCTTGGGTGGGGCCCATGCTTCGATCCCAAAACACATCAAATGGATTGCACCACTATGATCCTCTCATAAAAACACTCAGGATCAACTATTCATCCGCCAAAATCGGAATCCTGGTGAGAAATTTGTGTGTCTCCGCACAAGCCAAAACCTGGCCTTGTGGGGCCTGCACCCCAAACTTGGTCCCAACAATGAAAAAAAATCAAGAAAAATCCTCTGTATCATCAGGGACTTAATGTCACTGACGGCACATCAATCAGACGCTTTGGGTAGAAGATACAATTGCCCGAAGTGGAATAATAATAAAATAATATTATTTTATTCGATGTTTCAAGCTCCCAGGCCACTATCCCGAAACATAAAACTCTTGAACCCACACCGAAGGGTTTTCCTCGTTTCCTGGGTCGTAGTCGTCATAAAAGGTACATGAATCTGACCCCTAGATTGTAAGAAATGGCGGTTAAAAAACCTCGTGTATTAAAAAGGTGCCGGACCGGCCTGAACCTGCAGGTCCGGCCGGCCGGCCCTGTGCAACCGCGCTCCACTGCGGACTGCCGTAGGTCTGTTGGCACCAATTCTGCCACGCCAGAGCCATGTTGGCAGAGCTACGCGGACCGTTGAGGACACCCCTGTGTTCCGTTTTGCGATCCGCGACATCCTACACGATCCATGGGAACCGCTCTCCACTGCTATAACAACAGAATGAAGAAATTCGAAACAAAAATGGTATCGAGTGATTAAAACTCAAACCTCCTACCTCACGGGAAAAACACTGATGCTTCGGGTACAGAACGACATCGTCGACGCCCTAAAGCTCGATCTGCAGATGATCAGTGCAGAAAACGGAGAGTTCCTACTCGATTTGGCGAAAAAATAATGAAGGGAGGGAGGTGGGAGGTGAGGTGAGTGATGGAGTTTCCCATTTATTGATTTAAAAACCTATTTTAAAATAACACCCCGGACCAGACCTCTCGGCATGGTGGAAATTAGGTCACCCCTAGGGTAAAGTTTTCGTTATGAATGCAACATCGGACTCAGAGTTTTGATCCGAGACTTCGTTCAGAAGTTATATTAGCCGACGCTTGAAATCAATCTTTTCCATTTATTTATGAAAATTCCCCTAGTGGTGTCTTCCCCTGCAGGCTTTTGCCCGCATAGTTTACACCTTGCATAGGGTAAACGGTACACTCTGGATGCAACCGTGCTCACAGATTCCTATTCCGAGCTACCGTTTAGGATATATGACACCCCCACCACCTTCATAGTATATGAATAAATAATATTTTTATAAAATTATTTCTCATAACAACGGGCCTGGGAATCACACGCCTTCTTCACGCTTAGCTTTGGAATTGTTCATATAAATATTTCAATGTCTGACAGGGCCAAAACCAGAGTCGCTACACACGATCTATTCCATGTATCAATTTTGAGGATGTACATACCAAACCTGTCAAATGTACTAATATAGATTCAGTACCATGGTATAATTACCTATCCTATGAAGATATGTTTTTAGAAGATCATAGATCATAGAGAAAAAGTTATATGATATAAGACAATGCCCCTCACAAAAGTGTTATGGAGAAACCTTAATTTTGAAGATGAAATTTTGGAACCAATAGTAGTGATGTGAAAAAGGTACTGTCATCTATTTTAGTGTGGGAAAAGCAAATTTTTAGGGATAAATTTATTAAGGAGGGACGGTTGTAATGATCATAAAATTTATAAATAAATTTTCTTTTCTTTTAATTAAATGTCGGATGGTTATAGAAAACACATGAACTCTAATGTATTTATTAAAGAAAATATGATTGAAATGGATTTTATGTATCCTTACAATTGACAAGGTAGCTGCTGGAGAGTGAAAACATGACAAGTATAAATATAGGGTTTTAAAAAATTCTTTTGGCATAGACAAAGGAAGTGATGGCCTTAGATAGTAGGATCATACCATATGAATCCCATTTGTTTTAGTTACTATGGGAGATAAAATTTTTGGGTGCTTCCCTATATGAATCCCAATTCGAGATCTAACAACTCAAGCTTGATTGAAACCTTTTATAGGAGAAGTTCATGCTCATTCAGATTAGGACCCAAACTATGTTCACAGAACAGTCCAATGAAAGCCCTACCATCACACACCTTAATTTTTCGGTGTCTGATAGTATAGTAAAGAAATATGTTACAAAACCATATCATTATTATTATGTGAATTCTTTTATTATCGAATATGAATATACTTTCATTCTATTATTGTTACATTGTAAATGATTTTTCAAGAACAAATAATATTTTTGGTTAATATTCAAATAAAATTTAGAAATATATTATAATAAATTAATAGTATTTTATTAAATTATATTTTAAAAATAAATTTATTAAATTTTATATTATTATATATAAAGGATCATATAATTTTTATAAAGAAAATTGTAATATTTATTATGGTTTGAATGCTATTTTTGTCAGAACCCTTCAATTTTCAATAGATGTGGTTTTTTTATTTGAAAATTAAAAATTAATATATTTATAAATTATTTGGAAAAAATGAAAATTATTTTTGGAATTTGGACATTGAAATTATCTAGTGGTGAAATTTTTATATTTATCTGAGACAGTCGAATTTATGGGTACACATTTAATGCCGCATAAATATATAATGTGTTTTATGACATCATAATGACCCAATAGTGATGTAATTAAATACTATAAAAAGTTACATTGTCCAAATATATGTTTTATATTTAAAATAATTTAATTTTAGGTTTATTTGATTTATTTTATAAATCCTTAGTGGATTCTCCAAGACATATACAATATTTTACTATTTTAAAATCATTTTCTGGAAAGTGTGACTCACCTCCACATAAGAAAGGAAAATATTTTAATATAATCGGCCCATTAACCATATAAAATATTTTATACCACCTCCCATTTCGAGAAACCATGGTAAAAACCATTGAATGTTTTTTTGTTTTGAATAATATAGTGTGTAGTGTCAAAAAGAAAAATAATAAAGAATTATGCCACATTTCAATATAAACCCACCCAACCACCAATTTCACTTCAATAAATATTTTTTTATGTGAAACCATCCTCTGACGCGTACACCCTATAGTCCTTCAACATCACCCCCATGATCCCAATAAGCCTCTCTCATTCCTTCAGGATCCACATCCATGTAAGTGATTTCTATCCTCCAATTTGAATTCAAGCTCCTTCTATACGAGTATTTATATTAATTTCAATTGAGTTTATTTTTAATTTATTTGTAATAAATGCCTTAGTGTCGAAATCATGTTATTTCAATGATGGATCCCTTATCCTCCCTCATCTAAAACCTTACCTAAGCCATTACTATGCTGAAATTCTGTAAAGGATCTCACTCTCAATGTTTTTCGTGAAGCACCTATTTTATGGAATACCTTTTAATTTCCATTTTTTTGATTTGGGATATATCATTTCACATCACCTTAATATCCATATTATATATACATTGTGGTATCTTCCATTAAATATCATTAAACGCCCCTATGATCCCTTAATCTTAGCCGTTATTATTCCAAAATTCATTAAGGAATTTCTCTCTTCTCATTCCCATTTAAGGATTTCATTTATATTAGGAATCTATATTACATTTCATATATTGGGATATTATCTTCCATGATCGTAGTAATTTCCATTTCATGTATAAATTATGAGATACCACTTTCTCACTCATCAACCCATTTAATGAAGTTCTATTTAACATTGTTATGATGCCAAAATTGCACCATGATTTTCCATGTGAAAATCATCATGTACATAATACCCTACCCATTTCTCTATCAAGGGTATTCACCTTTATGATCAGGTAATTATTTATTAGAGATATACATGTATGTATTCTTTATTCCTTGATCATGGAATAACTTTTTATGTTGAAAAATTCTAGGGTATATTATCTATATGGCACACTTATTCATGAAATGAAATGTTTATAAAGGGTGTTCCCAGATAGTGTTCGTATTCATTGGGTAATGTTTATTATCATGATTTTCCATGCAAATTGAGGGTTTACTCAATATAATTCAGGTTAAATGATGGATTAATCATGCTAATTCATTTTTAATCATGATTTACTCATTTTAATCCATGTGCAGTGAGCCTTGAATCAGGCTAATATCATATTGTATGTTGTTGCCACATTTCCATGTTATGAATAACATTCTATATCATGCCTTTATCTTCATATTAATTTTTCCATCCATTGATTTTTTTATTGTCTAACATGTATTTTTCTTCTTTTTATGCCATTTTTATTCCCTTACTGTGATTTATAGCTCAACATTATCTTATGTATGTACTCAGGTTTTCCCATGCATTGCTAAGTAAAAAAAATAATTTTTTGGTCATGTAAAAGAATATTTCAATAAATATTTGTAATTCATATTTTAGGTTGTTATGTAATGTTCATAAGCCACAAATACAATAGACCTCTTGACCTTTCATGTTGTTTTAAGTGAAATTTTATGTAATAAATTTTGTTTAAATAAGAAATAAAGATCAAGATAGTTAAAACTTTTATCCTTATATTATCATTAGGGGGAGGGATACTATGAAACTAACTATTATATATTCTCTCATGATTGATTTTTTCTCAGCCACGAGGTAATCCCCCGGGGGTTCTATGGGGAGGGCCTTCATAGAAGCTGGTAGAGGCATTTTTTGGAGGACCTTTGTAACTACTACTTCCACTCCCATAATTTTGTAATCCGTTAATAGGATCATGTGCCTCTATTGAAATGTGTTTTATGGCATCAATTACACTGGCTTCCAACAAAGCAGGATCATAAATGTGGTCTTCAATTTTTTGTTGCATATGACACATTTCATTTTTATGGTTTCTCTTGAAAAATATGGGGTCGTCATCACATGGTAATGACATTTACACAGGGATATCTATTTGGTTGGTTCTTGTGAACTCAATAGGATAGTATAATGAGAATCTGGAGTTCTATGATGGATATATTCAAGCCTTGGAGCATGCATCGTGTTGGAATTTTATCCCGTAGTTGAAATGAGTATTTGTTCCTGATTTGGTTTTCCTTGTTTAATGGAATATGGTCATCAACACTGTTTGACTGGATAATGGCTAGGGGTATTATCCAGCGTAACATTATTACTATTTTGATGAATCAACCCTCTTTAGGAGGTGAGGCCATGGGCCCAACTCCATTTTTTCTCTGCAGACATAATTACATCATGATAGTTCTAGAGGATATAATAAGAAATTGATATATAATCCCCCATGATTTCCAAGATGTGTTGAGATATTTATTTGGATAGAGTGAGGATAAGTTCCCATACTGATATCAAAGTATGAGTTTTAACCTACTCAGTTCCACCATGGTTTTCTATTTTGTACTGGCAGTTCTCCTATGTCGGGGAAGCGGAATGAGTCTGCCCCTAATTTATAATTGGTATATGCCAATTGGTTTTGCATGATTTCATCAAATTTGGATGATGAGATTCATATATTCGAGTATGAACCGTCATCTATTGATTTTCAACTGTATTTGTCTATTATAATTTATTTGATTCCATAGGAACCTGACTTTCCTTGTATTTTCTTACCACAGTATTTGACTGGTGGTCTTTATTATGGTAGGAAGGAGTTCTCGTCTTCTTCTTTTTGACACTCGATTTGACTGGTGGGATTCATTTTCATTGGAAGTATGGTATGATTACCTATAATTTTCCAAATTATTTGGATGTCGGGATTGGTGTGTATCATCAAGACATTCTTCTTTCTTCTATACAGTTGCCTCCATATTTAAATGACGATCTTCACTCACATTAGTAAGAATTATCACATTCTTATAATCTGATTCACTATTCGCATGTAGGTTCTGGATATCATTTCCATGAATATATGTTTAATATTAATTTTCTAATTTATATGCAAGGAGAGATTCTATGGAAGGAGATGAAATATAATCTTTCTTGTAGTGTGCCTCTGTGTTTGTTCAGCGTATCTACTCTTTGGGAACTAGGGTGATGACCTATTCCAGAGAATATCTTTTCCACCCTAGGCGGGAAGCCTGGGGACCCATGTCTATTGAAATTTAGTCATATCCCTCATTGTCATATCATCTATAGAATGATGATACTAGATTGTGCCTCATTGGTAGTAGTGTCTTCAGGAAGGGTCATGTGAGTAAGAATTATGTGCAGCTGGTATGAAGTCATCAGTTTCGACTTTACCCACCTCCGAAAGATAAGGTAGGTACATGTTGTCACGTTTTGGGGAAAGGATCCTAAAATTATTGAAGACGGATAGTGGAGTCGCCTGGTTCTGGACCGCTGGTCACTTCTGGGTAAGCGAATAGTGGGACTTCATGGCCTCGAGGGCCTTTCTATCTACCTCCATGGTGCAGAAATTACCAATCTGATTGTACTCCAAGATCATTACATATGAAACCTAGAGTTGATTGTGATGGGTGGTAAATGGGGTCCTATTCATTGTTGAGGTCCCAAGGACTTCTGCATTTTTGGATGTGTATTTTTGAGTGAACATTCAGGATTCCATTAGATTGAAGGTATATTTTTAGGCCTATAAATATATAAAAAATATAAAAAAACCCATATCATAGTAGCATCTAATGATCACATTGAAAATTAATTTCATTTCATGACCCTATTAATTTTTAATAAAAATGTGGATTGGGGGGGGGGTAACGTTTCCACCTTGTTTAAGGATTCACGTCATGTTCACCATTTTTATTCTGACTCGAGTTAGCTTCATTTATTGTGACAAGTGAATGCAGAGGATTAAGTTTGTGTTTAATCAATACATGTCAGATACGATGACCTTATATGGACTCCAAGGAGTTTATTCTCAAATCCTGAAACACCATTATACAATGTTATCCAAGATTCATGGACCTTATTTCAAATGTAAAATGATTTTTGGATGCTGATTTTTCCAATAACACTTACAAAATCACATTGTTTAAGAGAATGGGAACTCGAGATCATTAAAGCTATATGGGGAGAGGGTATTTCCTATTTCAGAAATTTATTCTAGATATATGCAATGATCATATGTTAGGGAATCCTTGGTTCATTCCCAATCATGTGTCCATGGATTACCCATTTGCTTCAAGATCAATAATATATACAATTGGGTCTAGAACCATCTGTATGCATCTGTGGTTCCCCATTAATGACGTTATTTATATGTATCTGAGGTTCTCTATAAATATAAACCTTATGTGGATAGATCAGGAATTCATTCACAGTTTTTAGGAAAAGTGTGTTAAATACATGGGATGAGGTTCCCTGGTGTTTATCATCATCCAAGGGGATGAGAATTGTTATGATGTCGGGTAAAAACATTAATATAGGCTTCATACATATCCCCGCGAGAGGAACCAGAGCCCATGTAGTTAGGTTCAACATTACTGGACACAACAATATTTATGGAAATGTGAGAAGGGAACCTAAATTACATTTAACATCATGTAGAAAAAATATATAGGTGGATGTTTCCTCATCAAAATTTGTTGTGAGACTTATGTCGAGGTGGCTAATAGCACTCAGAATTGATGTAGTCTTTGGGGTGAAGGGTACATTATTATGAAAACGTCCTGGAAAACATTAGGGTATGCTTTTATGTTGGGTTTAGACCTAAGGGAGGTTTCATACATATCTTATATGGTTTGGAATTAAAAACCACATAGTTTAATAAGAATGGGATTACACATAGATGATACCCATAAAAGAGGCCGGATTTGGGGCTTTCATTATTGTAGAATCCCCTTCTTGAGTCGGAGTTGGGACTTACACCATAAAAGATGCCTTGATGAATTGGGGGTCATGATTAGTGTTAAAATTTGGGAATGATAACTTTTTGATATTGGGCCTTCGATTGTTATCCTATATATTCTAGTTGGGGAAGAATGTGGAGTTCTATAGTTTAATTAGAAGTGGATTGTAAGGGTGTTGTGATCATCACTAGCCTTTAAGACCGCGTGAGTCATAATTAGGATGACAATGAGGAGGAGGTCAAACATTCAACAAGACACGCATGTTCTCTTCACTGTTGATGGAAAAGGTGGAGGAAGACATCTAGGGAGGCTAGGACGAGAGTGAAAAATATTATGTTGAAAGGGGATTACTATGGGAGGGACTCCCTGATATTGGTTCTGGGAAAGGGGAGGAATAATTCATATAATTCAAGGGAAAAGCATCTGTGATTTACCTTATTTATCAATGGTCCTCTTCAAAGGGAGAGACCAATTATTACCATTGATCCCTAGAATGGGGAGGTACATGAGAGCATCCTAAGGATAAGGCCTAGGTTACCATGGGAATATTGGACTTGGAACATTCTGAGGGGTTTCCTTATTGTGAGGATTACACACATGACTCTACATACCATGGGTATGTGAAATTATAAGGTCATGTTGATGTGCCTGATTAATTTATCATATGGGTCATGTAAAATTGGAATATTCGTTTTCCAAATTCAGTTAGACTCGTTCGTATAAGGACTATGTATGATGAAACATAAATAGAAGGAAATAAATATAGTCAGGAGATAGAATTAATAAAGTTACCCCATTCTATATATCTTTTCTTGATGCGATATGGGGTACCCTCCACATAATAGTTTTATATGATAATGGGGGATTCATCTTCCCACCATGGTGGTATAGGGAAATGCATGTAGTTCACATATAAATTTCCTACATAACACCTATTGTTGTCGGGTTAGCATTTTTCTATGTGGTGATGGAATTGATCTATGCAGTGATGTCTTACGTGGCGCATTGTTTTGTTTTCATAGTGATTCACTGTGTGGGATGCCAGATTAATGAAGTGTAATTTGTCCTTTTTTTGGGAAGTTCATCAAAAAATGGTATATGGTTCATGGTCTACCAAATAAATTTGTATTCTATCCTTTATTGTTTTACAGTGAGTTTTATGATTGGGAATCAGCAATAGAGTCCATATTTTTTGAGGCAATTCTTCTTCCATGACTTCCAATATCTGAAATCCATTCTTATAATACCATTCCATTGATGTGAAAAATTATCCAAGAACCCTACCTCTGTCCCCCTCTGGGTCTTTTATAAAATTGGGGATGATCTAGATCCATGGGCCATATGCACCTTTTTTCTAGAGACCATGGGAGAAATCGATCTCCCTGAATGACTCGGTCAATGGGTTCATCATGAGCGGTAGTGAAAATCACCACCTCTCTACTCAGAATGATTTAATTCATTTGTGGGATGTAATCCATTATTTCCTTCCAATAAACCATTTAGTTTGTGGATTGAAATCATATGTGGTGGTGGATTTATGCACCACCTTTCTACAAAAAAAATAATTTGCGTGAGGGTCAGTGCTAGCACCACCATCATTCGAAATATTTAGTTCGCATGCACTTATTTGAGGCCAAAAACTGCCAGGCGGAGTGCTAGTCTTTTAAGGGCTTATGATTCACAAAATCCAATTTTCTATTTACAATTTTCTCTTCCCTAGACTTCTCCTTCGAGAATTCATTCAAATTGTTTTCCTTCTATCCATAAATCTATGGGAGTAATTTAATGTCCCATTGCAGAGTGTTTAGGAACAAAAAGATCTCTAGAATACATATAATATTAATGTTAAATATTATATTAAGTTTATATATTAGTAGTATAATACAAAAAGAGTGATTTTATTATTTAAAAATCATAACCATTCACAGTTAAATAGTTTTCCTTAAATACACGTCCTTTATATTCAACTTCTTTTCATTTTAATTTCTAATTAATTTTTTAACCAATTAATCATTATATTAACATGCACAACCCTTATTTTTATAAATCAATTAATATGATTCATTCCCCTTATTGTAACATCTAAGTTTTAACACTATCAATTAAATAACAATATCGAGTAGTTTATTCTTTCTCGATGTGGAATATCATGTATGTTATCAAACATAGTGTTTCTTTCTAAAAGAATTGATATTACATCCCCCCCATGGATATTTCATCATCAAAATTTGTATTCATGGTCGATAACTAGGGGTTGAATTTTCAAAATACATTTACTGCAATCCCCCATCATAAAAATGGATAAATAAAACATCCACATTAAAAGTAATAATTGGATATTTGATGGTTACATGATACATCCCATACTAGGGTTCCATATAGGTAAACATGGACATGGAAGAAAAAATATCTATCATGTTCTGATCGAATGTGATACAAAAAATTTTTACGAGAAATTTAAGAATCACAAAACCAAAAAAAAATTGGTTAAACTGTCATTGATTTTGTTGAAGAAAATATAATCAACAAAAATTCTTTTAAAATGTTTTTCATAATTTCTAGGAACTCATTTAATTAATATACTATGAACATTAGGATATATTCTTACTTGAAATGTATATTTTTCACTTTTAATCAAATTCCCCCCAAACCCATCTTTTCCTCTAAATGATGGGTATTCATATTGATTTTTACACCTAAAACTCTGGAATAGAATCATATACAATCACATAATCCACAAATGATTAACAATATAATCATACTATCTTGAAACATTAACAAAAACCAATAGGTTTAGGATAAGGTAATTCTCCCATATGAATAATCCTTAATAAGATAAAAAACTACATTAACTCCCAAAATTCAACATTCATACCCAATGTTCAACATAGACAACTTAGCAAATAACTATCCTCAAAATTCCTCAAAAAATTTATAAACAAATATTGAAACCCCAAAATCACTTGATCATATAATCTTCCAAGATAAATTTTTATATGTATCTCTAAATAACATCAACCACTCTTAATGTCTAATACCATAAAGTAGAAAACATAATGACATATTCTCATTGATAGGTTAATCGTTTCCATAAAAAACCTCATTCGACATAATTCCACAATTAAAAACATAGATCTTCTAAATTTTAAATTAATTTAACATCTCTAAGAAAATCTCGTAGTATTATATTTACCTCAATCATATAGAATTATAAAAATAGTTAATGTATTCCAAAATAAAATTTATCACTTAATCCTCAAATCATTTTTCCAATATTATACAATATTATTTACAAATATCATCTTTTTTTACTCCATAAAATCCTTCAACTAAAAATATAATTTCATACTAACTAGGACATTATGTTTTCCAGTAGTAGGCGATTCACCCTTGTTGGATTTCAGTTGAGGGATCAATTTATGTAGCCTTTTATGATGTGATGGGTTGTTACCCATCCTGTGGGTATTCCTTTTTCTATAACTATATAATAGTTATAAAATTACAATACTAAAATCCTAAAAAACCAGAATAACGTGTTTTAATGTAAAATTTTATCTCACAATATTCAATTTTTATCTTATAAGTAATAAATATAATTCCCTCTAAAATGAATGATTCTAATAATACTATTAGTCACCTAAAAATTTCAAAACATAAAGCCTCAGAATGGTTTTGTTGGAAAGTGAGATTATAATAATCCTTAATATTATAAACCCAAGATGATATCCCCAACTCTTAAGAAAACATATCAATATCCAAAGTCGTCTAGACCATCATATGATACCAAAAGTAAAGGCATGTCCTTCATCATATATTTTTCCTGTGTTTTTAAAATAAAATTCACATTCGAGTATATTTTTAGATTAAACTGTTAGATAATTATAATAAATTATTTCAAATTAGATCTATACATTACATGTGGAATGTTATACTCTGGATCCACTTTTTCCACCAAAGTAAACCATTTTAAAATAAAACACTATTTATTATCAAGACACATTCACAAATATTTCATCATGAGATCCTCTTTTTCCGTACCAATCATAAGGCCTCTAAAAAATATTTGAAAACATGGGACGATCATAAAAAACTTAGTATGGTATATAAATAAAATAAAGAATCCTTTTCTCTAAGAATAATTATAAACTCGTGAATTTTGTTTCACGGTGTTATAATTTTCACACATGAATCATAAGATATTTAGCTTAACCCATGAAATCATAAGATTCTGGAAAAATGTCATAGAAATCATAAAACATAAAGCTATCTTCTGGAATCCATATAATTCTTACATTGTAACTTCCATATCAATAAACAGATTAACCTTCATGGTTAAATTTGGAATACCCATCACATTATATTCTCCAAATCTCTTATGAAAAACCAAACTAGTTAACTCTACCACATTAAGAAATGCATTAGAGATATATCACGGTCTCACCTGCCCTCAGTTTCTCATATAGCCACATTTATACATTGAAAATTCTCAAGAACCAATACATAAGAACAACCTATAAATCATTCATGAATGAATTATAAATTTTCCACTTTGAAATCACATTTCATTTATACAAAGCTATACACTCATATATGAAACAACGTTATTTGAAAATAAAAGTGTAAAATTTTGACAAATACATTATAACATTAATGTGATATAAAATATAAAGACATGGTTTCTGGCATATATGTTAAAAAAAATCTCCAAGTCATTGAAATAATCTATACATTTTTGAAACACAATTAAAATGATTAATAAGAAGATTCTTGAATCAAAGTGTCCCCTAACACATGGAAATGATTTAAAGGAATTGGAACATCAAAATATTCATGTTTATATTAATAAATAATTTAAATTAATTTTCAAAACTTGGACATAAATTATAATTATTATGAATAATAAATCATTAAAACATTAAAAGTGGTGTTTTAGTTAAATAGTCCCTTACCTTGACTCTGAATCATCACCAATAGTATTTACATTCATGAATAATAAACATAAGCTGATTTATACATTATTTATATACTTTTTAGTGTTTAATATTAATTTTTTATCACCTTTTACTATGATATAACAATTATATAGTTATTTATGTTCATGCCAGATGTTTTGTTGATATTCAGTACTTGAGTTGAAAATGAATGTGGTATAATAGTGATAGTCCACGATTTCATAAGTCCATCATATAAAGAATTATATTAATGATATTTTTATAAATTATATAAATTAATTATAGTTTTAAATCAAACCATAATGTTTTGATATGAAATTTTTATAATGTTATAATCATGGACATGGTAGGACGTGCATACACATAACTAGCATTTTCCATTTTTCATTGACCCTTATGGAAACATGTTAATTACTATTTTGTTTTTAAAAAATTATCATAAAATCATAAATATCATATTAATAATTTAAATATAATTTTATATATCATACAAGTGATGTATTGAATGAAAACGAATCACATTGCTTCATTTAAGTGATTGTTCACACGTACTAACGAACGACATTATCATTATTATGTTAGTGGATAATAAGACTGTAAGTAATAAGTTATTATATTATAATGATCAATATGTACTTAATATTACATATGAATATTAATGCCAATATTTTAACCAATCATTAATGTCAGTGATGAAAAAGAATCTATATCGGTTCGTGAGGTGGTAGTCTACCATACACATGAACAAATAGTTCATTTTCCTTTTAATGAAATTATAGATTTATTCAGGTCATGCTATTAAAATATTATAATTCAAGTATATTAGGGATATTTATTATTATTTCATTATGGTTTAATGATATTTTAAAAATTGGAAGAATGAATAATATAGAAATACATAAAGAAAATGATACATCACCTTCGATTGATCACCTGTGGAGAACACCATAACATCTCTAAGGATATTGTTCTACCTAATCTAAGGCCTCAAGAGTGTGGGGAGGTATTCTTTGAAGGGTTTTTTTATGTATTATCAGAATAATATTTTTTTATGAGGATTATTTAATAGAGATTAATGGGTACCATTTTATTGGATGGGGGGAACCATTGGAAACTCTTCAAAAATTAAATTAATATTAATTACATTGTTTACTCTAAATGAATATAAATTGAGTTATGAAGAATTTGATAAGTGTATAGTTCATAATTTTCTCAAATAATACATTCATACATATTTTTATTTCATCCAAAACCATATCATTTTTTACCCTTAATTATTCAAATATAATTTTAATTGTGGTGAAAACATTTTAATTATAAATTTTCTATAAACATTAGATATATGATATAAATTTTACATAAATGGAACCATTAAAAAAATTTATACCATATGATAGTAATTTTTTATTTTTTCATGATTTAAATGTTTTTTATGTAATTTAATTTTTTTTATAAAATATCAATAGTGTCAAATTTTACACTAATCATTTCATTTAATTTCAATAAAATCAAAAAATATAGATAACATCATTAAAAATAATTAAATATGATTATAATATGTCATATTATACTAGAAAAGTTGTGGACTACACTAATTAATTCATATTTTTTTTATTTTAATATTTTACTTATCACTTATTTGATATTTACAACAATAAAATAATTATTATAGAATTGTTTTGTTAGTAGCTATAGAAATTACATAATCTCTAAAAATTATAAATAAATTACCATGATGTTTATAATTTCATCATAATTTTTTATATTCTTTATTATTAATTTTTTATCATATTGATCAATATATTAAAATTAATATGCTTATAATAAATAAGAGGGTGACATTGTGTCACATTCATGTAACATTATTTTTTTAATAATATTTATATCACATTCATCGAAAAAAACTTTTTAATTATCCAATAATGATCCATATAAGTTAAGAGTATATTTTTAATCACCGAAATTTAGTTTTTTGGTTTTATGTTAATTGTATTGTCCTTATGATATTATTTGTTACCTTAATTTACATGATTTACCTTTGACCATTGAAAATAAAAATTTCCATACTTATGATTCAGAATATCCAAAAACAAATAAATGTAACATGTTGATAAAATTATGACCCAGTAATTCTAAATATGGAATCAATTCTTCATAATTTAAAACCAATATGTTTATTTAAAAAAATTACTATTAATCCCATTGAAAAAATTTGGAATCTGGGTTTTTTTAATGTAAAAAGCTTTAAAATATTTACATGTGTTTATATCCAAAATCTATGTGAAATTATTTTTGATTACTAAAAATTAATTAAATGATAAAAAACATAATCTAATTATTCATTAAAACTAAGTGAAAGTATAATCTAACAATAAAAAAAATTATATGAAAAATAAGTTTTGAATAAAAAAGTAGTTTTCGTCACAATCATTAAGATATAGATATTATCAGAATAGTACCAAAAATTTTAAAAAAATTAAAATTTGATGTCTCTATTCAAAATAAATTGTTTAATTTGTTAAATATGATTGATAAAATAAAATAAAGTATATTTAAAACGGTGTCACCATCAGAAGGTGGTAAAAATGCCCATTTTGAAAAATATTCCTTTTATAAAAAAATTAGTCTTTTTCTTATATAATGTTGTTTCGAACATTGTTAGGGTCATTTATTATAACAAGTTATTGAATGGGATTAAGTAAATGTTCAATAGATTTGTAACAAATATAAATTCCTTAGATGGTCTTTAATGGGTTCATTCGTGGAGGCTGAAACATCCAACAACAATATTATCCATGATTCATGGACCTACAATGCAAAAAAGGTTTTTTTATGGATGATGAATTAACCAATGACACTTCCATACATAAATTGGTCTATAGGATGTTAACTCATGATCATCAAACCTATTTGGGGGGAATTATTTCCAATTTTTGGACTCTCTTGTATATTTACGCAAGGATCATATTTTTGTGAATACATGGTTCTTTCCCAAAAACTTGTCCTTAGATTACACCTATGTTGCAAGATCAATCATAGATACATATGGGTATGGAACCATCTATATGAATCCAAGGTTGAGGCCTAGGTTACCATGTGAATGTATATACGTGGACATTCCATGGTTCATCCTTATTTTCTGGATTACCCTCATGACTCCACTTACCATGGGTATATAAACATAAAAGGGAATGATTATTAACATAATTATTTTTTCATACAAGTCTGGTGGCATTGGAAGAGGATTTGAACTGATTTTGTTATCCTGGTTCTCGTAAGGATCATAGATATTGTGGCATAAACTGATGGAAATGACTAGAACTCGGAGATTAAACAACTATTGATACCCTGATTTACGTACCCTTTGTTCACGTGGGATGGATATCCACCAAATTGTGTTTTTCTATATATATGGGGGAGCCATCTATGTAAAATAGTGGTAGTCGGACTTGGATTTGGTTCCAAAATATATTTTCTATGTTCACCCAGTTCTGTCCGAGTAGCGTTTTGCTAATTGGTGCTAGGTTAGATTTGTGCAGCGATGTGATACACAGCGTAGTGTTTTGTCCTCATAGTGATTCATTGTGTATGATTATGGATTCAAAAAGGGGTATTGATCAGGTGGATCAAGAGAAGTTCATCCTCAAAGTGTATATGGTTATCAGTCCTTAATTAACATTATATTATCTTATTTAATGTTATGTGGTCGGTATTACCCACAAGAAATCATAGAAAGGTTATGTATTTTGTGGTTCTCTTCTTCTTTCATTACTATGATGCTATGAAATCTATTCTCTCAAAATCGTTCTTCTGAACAATCAAACTCTCCAACCCCCCTCCTTCTATCCCTAATTGGGACCTTTTATAGAAGAACATAATATAAGGATCAGTGCGTTGCAGGAACCTTTTGGAGATCCCATGTGAGAGAACCTAGTATGTGGATTAGTTGGTCAGCATCATCATTATACCGAGTGGAGAAATAACTTCATTGATCCCACAAATGACATTTTTTCATTCATATAAGGTCATCGGTAGCACCTTACTCATGAACCTTTTAGTTCGGGGGGAGAAATGGTTTGTGGGTATGATTTTTCCTCCTCCTTTCTGCAAATTACTTCACTTGTGGGAGGTTCAGTACATGTGCCACTATCTAATAAACTATTTACTTCATGGGTTCTTCTGTGAGGTCATGGACTGCCATAAGGAGCAGTGGTCCATGGATATCTTATGGTTCCAGATGCAAAATGATTCATGGAAAAATTTTACTTCTCATTCATTTTACTTCGATTCATCCTTCAAATTATTTTCCTTCCTATTTCAAATATGCGAGTGTATTTTTATTCCCATTTTTTAATGTATATAGAACCCAAAAAAATCCCCAAATTAGAATAGGTTCCAATAAGGATGAAGAGTAAGATATTTAAATTTTAAAAGTGGTCCTTACCTGAACTATTTTTTTGATTAATGGTGGACATGTATGGTGGACCACTCCTTTTTATATTTAGGTGTTTTAAATTTATCATATAAATTTTTTTTGGGCTGACATGGAACTCTCGCAATTCACTCGACCACCTTGCTTATGTGAACCATTTCCTTTGTTTATTCCCTTCCCCCATGAACTATTCATTGTATTACATGAACAAAAAATCTTATTTCCATGAACAATGTTTTCTGGCTTCTGAATAGCATGGTTTTGGTATGTGGTTCACATAATGATTTTTTGGGAACTTTCGGTTCATTGGAAAACTTTCCACAGGGCAAATCCTCATGGGATTCTGTGAACCATGAGTTCACGATAAACCATTAACGATACTTAGTACATGAACTAATTTTATATCATTTCCAAATATTTTTGGACTAACCATTTTACATCATCATTCGTAATAAGAATGAGATAAATTTGGTTCATTCATCAATGAATTTGGAATGAAGAATGGAGTGTATAGCAGATAATGTTTCAAATGATCACTGGTCCTCCATATGAGAGGTGAGGGCACCCTTGAAAACTACTAAAATATTAAATTTATTTTAAATTTATTTTTAAATCCAAATAACGAAAAATATTGTCATATAAAATATAATATTAAAATATTTTTAAATCCTCTCAACCAATTATATTTAGACATGTTATTATTTCAGTTTAAACCTTATCATTTCCTTTTACCCATAATTATATTATTTTAATTTTAATTATGGTAACAACATAATAAACATTAATAGGATAAAAATTTTCTTTATATGGGGTCAATTTCCAATAAACGGATGCTTTATGATCTTTTATATAATATAATAGTAAAATTTTAATTTTTATTGATTTTTCTAATTTTAAATAATTTAATAATATATTATGTTTATATAATATCAATAGTGTCAAACTTGACACTATTCTTTTCATTGAATTTAATTTAAATCCAAAAAGAACGATAACATAAAAAATCATTTAATACACACATAGTATGTCTTATGAACCTATAAAAGTCATGTAGTACACTAATTATTTCAAATTACATTTATTTTAATATTTTTCTAATCATTTAGTTGTCATTTAGATTAATAAAATAATTACAATATCATTGTCCTGTCAGTATTAAAAGAATTATTTAATCACTAAAAATTCTAAATAAATTACCACGATGTATATAATTTCATTATATTTATAGATACTATTTATTAATGATGTTTTATAAAATTTATCACTAAATTATAATTATTATAATTATAATAAATAGGAGGGTGACATTTTGTCTCTTTCATGTCACTTTCTTTTTTGTTAATAATATTTATATAACTAATGTTACAAAATTTACATTAATCAATAAATTATTATACATATGTGTTAAGGGTATGTGTTTTCTAATCCAATGATATATTTCTCAGTTTTACGGCAATTTTATTATCATTATCGTATTATTTCTTACCATAAATTACTCAAATTACAATTAACCACGATAAATAAAAATTAGCATATTTACTATACAAAATATCCAATAAAAATAAAAGTGAAATATTATCATAATTTGAACCCAATTATTCCAAATATGGAATCCATTTTTTAATATTAAAAAAATGATGATTAATTAATGAAATTAATAATAATCTTGTTTACAAAATGAGAAATCATGTTTTTTAAAGAAAACCCCCATCAAAATACTTACATGTGTTTATATCCAATTGGAATGTATGATTACATAAAATAAAAAAAATTAAATTAAAGGATAAAAAACTAAATCTAATTATATGTTAAAACTAAATAATTGAATAATATAACAATGTATATTAGTTAGACAAAAATGTAGTTTTGAATTAAAATGCATTTTTTTACTATTCATTAAAATATGAATATTCTCACAAAAAATACAAAAACATTACCCAATGTAATTTTTGATGTTCTCATTCTAAATATTAATTTTATTTTTTCAAATATAAAATTTAAAACACAGAAATACTATATTTAAAATGGGTTCTCCATCAAAATGCAGTAAAAATACCTTTATTGAAAAATACACTTTTTATGCATACAATTGGATTAGTTCTTATATAATTTATAGAAAACATATAAGATGAATTTTAAATATATATATAAAATTAGTATTTCATTAATATAAATCAAAAAGTGTGATTTTCTTATTTTATAATCACAATCATTCACATATAAATAGTTTTCCTGAAAACATATCCTTTATATTAAATTATTTTATCTTTTTCATTTCTAATTAATTTTTTAACCAATGGTTCATTATATAATAATTTATAAACTCTATTTTTATAATTAAATTAATACTATCCATTATCATTATTATAAAAACTTTATTTTGAAGGTAATATACGAATAAAAATATTTAGTAGTTAGTTTGTGCACTATGTGGTGTATCATGTACGTTATAGAACATAATGTTTCTTTCATAAAACCGGTGATGTTACTATGAATGTTACATGGATGACCACCCTGGTGGAAGGTCACTCAGGTAATTTCTTGTGTATCTATTCCTTTACCCATTCCACTCAAATTTCTACATTGTTGGCCATCATTCTCATAGCTATGATTCCTACTATCGAATGAAGTACCTCTTGTTACTCTCTTACAAACCTTATGTTCTCCAATGGAATAATACTTTAGGTTCCTTGAAGATATGAGAGCATTATTGAATTAATATCAACAAAAATTATTCCTAATGATTTTAACCTGGAACTATATCTAAAATTTAATCCCAACCATAAACTAGTTTTCAGTTAAAGCATTATCCTATACCAATGCTAGAACAATTCACTAGAAGTATATGAAATGTCTAGAATTATCCACCACAGATATGATACCCTTAGTGGACCTCAGAAAATCTATATCTCCCTATTACCTAAGAATCTCAAGGTAAAAGTTCTCTATGAACATCTACTGAAATTTCTCCCACTCCAAATTCTCCAACTATCCATCCGACGTCTGGATGTCAGAACAATGCTTCACCTAACAATGTAACATACAATATGCATGTTTGACTCTCTTCTCAACTAGAGTCTAAATGTGGTCAATTATTTTATAGATATAATCTATACCGAGCTCAGATACATCAGTTTCACCCTCTCCATTGGAAGACAATGGGTGTTGTAACTAAAAAAAATTTGTCAAGACATACTAATATTTAATAACCCACTTCAGGTCTCAGTACATAAACTGAATTAATTGAGAAAATTTATCAAGAAAGAGCTCCTCTTAATCTTCACCTAACAATATTGGATCCTCATGCTCTACTACTGAAGGAACATTTACAACCATATCCCTTGAATTCCCTATCAACAAGCATTTTCATAGCGGTATATCTATGCAATTTCAAATTCACATATTAGAACACAAATCAAAACATTAATAAGTTTAAACTAGAGGATTTCACATAAATCAAAATCAATTAACCCCTCAAACCCTACCACAAGATGTAAATTGAAGTTTTATCCATACCTTTTACCATCCTATATCTAGGTCAAGGTTATCATAAGGTAAACACATTATCATATACATCTTTTTCCATTAGCCACCCATTTATCTATTTCAATTTTCCACATTTATAATCATATAAAATTTTACATTTTTATATTGAAAAAAAGTCGGTAAATTACATAGGAAAATAAAACCATTCAAATTCACAAAAACATACCCAAAAAATGTTTCATGTGTGTATTCTAAGAAATATGCTTGTCATAATAAATCTGGAGTGCCCATAATGATGGATGCTTACCAAAATCTTGTTCCATACTAGGCCACAAGTCAAATCATAGAAAATCATTCAAACAATAATCACATAAGGAAACAACTACCTCACATGAGGTGAAATAACATTTAACTATACTAGAACACATTAATAAAATCAAATCCCACCCTAGTACATAGTTTTACCCCCATACATGGGTTAGATTCTCCCATTAAAGAACTCTTAAACATGGAAAAATAATATTGATATCAAGTCTACCTTTCCCCAAGTATTGAAATAAAAGATAATAAAATAAAATCTTATCTGATAAAAATTTGTAATTTCCTTACTGGAGTTCCACACACCATAGCCCCAATCTCATCAGCTATGTGACCTAAGGCAGGGTTCCCAATATTCTAAACGATGCCGACTAATAGCGAGGATCAAAGATATATCATGGGGTGACTATACCCTATTTATAAAAGAATCTAAATGGTGGAAATAAATAAATTATATATAAATAATGTTAACCATAACAAAAAATAATACTTCTATCACATGCTGACCTCTGACTAGAATACAATATCTATGATTAAATAAGTAGATATTTCATTCCATATATATGAAATGTGTCTAAATAGAAACCAAAAATAAAGACACATGATTAACTCCCAAATAAGGTTGTCACATCATGTATTGTTTCCTCATCAATGATCTATCATAACTTATCCTTCTAATATATGGGAAATTACCTTATCATATTCAACAAAATTGATGAATTTACATGTATCTATCCTGACCCTGAGTATGGTGTGATTAAAACTCAGTACGACACCAACAATAGAGTCTAAAAAATATCCACTAAATAACAATGTATGTGTTTGAATATATAATAATATAAAATCAATAAGTTATATAGTAATCACATTTCATTATTCTTAAATTTACAACATAAATCACTCTTGTTTAAAATGGAACCTGCCCCACCCATACCTGCTTCGACCAATGCTAGAGTCTAAACCATATCACAAGAAGATTAACGATTTAATATCCCATTGTATTTTTAATTATCCATTTAATTTTAATTAAATTCATGGACAATTGGAAACATAGTCCAATTCCCAAATTTTGTGCCTAGAACTCCCTTAAAAAGACCCAATATGTATTTCAAGCATCAATCCATGTACCAAAACCCTTTATCAATTAGTCACACGTGTTATTTTGAACCATCTTCCCATGTAACACACTCATTTATCACATATATTCATTTTGATGTAAAACTCAATGTCTATAACCCCATGGGTATTTGAGGCATCAGTACGTGTCCCACTACCCATTTGTCAAAAAAACCACACATTTCACATATATCATATATAACAAGGATGATCATAATTTACCCTATTATGAAAATTTCACAACATCTCATACCATTTCTATTATCAAAAAAATCATGGTTCAACACATTAAAAAATGGAATAATATGAAAAATTAATAATTAAACAATTTATCAGAATTTAATCATTTATACATTACCCTTTATAGTTATTCCAACCATAAAATAATTTCTTTTATTCTTTTAATGAAACATTTCATTAATCACCCAAAATAAAAATTCTTTCAATTGAACAAATTCAATATTTTATGGTCAACCCGTTTTATAATCACAAGGAAAATTAATTAATTATTTCCACATTTCCATTAATTATGTAATTAAATAATTAGTAAAAATCAAAATTTAATTTCCAAGAATGAAAATTAATTGTTAACAATATATAAATGAAATTAAAAATTTATACTATTGGATATTTAATTTACAAAAACTACCTCACTATCATTAAAGAGTTTTCCACAAAATGGAAATATCTAAATTGAAGTTGAACGTTCAATTTTCTAATGGAGAACATGATAAAAATCCTGAACCAATATCCATGTTCAAAGTTATTAGATAAATAAAAAAACTATATTTCTAAACCATCACCAACGATGTAAATAATCAAATAAAAAATGGAGCGAAGGATGAGAGAGATGGAGAAATCAAAACCAGATGTGTGTCTCATACTAGGAGAGGTTGATATTCTTTAATATAGTTCTCAATTCATCAATAACAAATTTCAGAAGGAATTTTAATCTTTCTATGAGGCTTAAAAAATAGAAAACCATTATTTTTAGGTTGGTTTGAATGAGGTTGAAATATAGGGTGTTTGGTAATTTAAATCAATTTTTCATTAGTCAGTTTATCACATAGAGTTTCCTAGGATAGGGTTCCCTGTTTTCCAAATATTGTACCCTAATTATGATCATGTTCATTTGGGGTCATGATTTCAACTAAGAGGGCATATAGTTTTCCAAATTTTGTGCCAACTATGTAATTCCCCTCTATTTGAGGATTCATGGTTTTATGAAAGTTGGCATATGGTTTGGGAAAACTGATCCATAACCATGTACTACCACATTTTTTATCTAAGACATCAAAAATTCACTTCTTTTAACCAAATCATCCTAAATGTAAAACCAAATCCATAAGAACTCAAAACAATGAAAAATTACATAAAAATTCATGATACATATCTTTAAAAGATTGTGATATTACATATTTTATCATTCAAAAATAACCACATGTTTATACATGTTATATAATTTATTTTAATATATCATTATATATCGTCCCTGTGGTGAAGTTATAAAAAGAGTGTAACATTTTTTTATGTTGGCAGTAGTCCACAAGAATGTAAATGACATTATCAATTCTCATTAACTGAAAAGGTAAAAACGAAATTGAAATATTATTATCCATACTGATAATAGTGTCATTAATATTATAATTAAATCATTTATTTAACGTATATTCATTAACATTTTCCTTATTAACTTAAATGTAATGCATTAATGAGAAATTAATCCCATCTCTTCACGAGGAGGTATTTTATCGCTCACATGATCAAATTCATCATATCCCCTAAGAAATGTAAAATTAAAAAGGTATATATGATAAAATGACTCAAAAGTTATAATTATGTAATGAATTTCATATATTTATACTTTATATCCATCATCATTCCCAACCATGATATCTTTTAATAGAAAATATGTTACATCATTTCTCCAAGGGGAAGCCCGCCATAAAAAAAGAGTTGCGTTATCATTTACCATTTAAATTAAGGGGAGATGGATATAGTTAATTACTATAATAGAATAATATATCATTATATTTCAGATATTATTGATATTATATAATCATAAATGGATATTTTTCATAGGATTTGGAAGAATAAATAAATATCACATAGTTATGAAATTTACCCCTACATGGATACCCAAATTAGAATTATAAAATAATTATTCCAATAATGTCTTTATGACCAAAATGTAGATTCTATGATTTTGGTATTAAAGTTGGATTTTATTTTGGTAGGTATTTTCCAATGAAAAATTTATGATGGTGTGAAAAAAGAGATGAGAGCAGGGGGTCTATTATAAGTGATGTGAGTGACACACATGTAGTTTTTGAAACGAAAAAGGTGTAATGAAATTTTTCACATGGGAAAAGGGTAAAAAACAAGTTATTAATGAGCCAAAGAAATCAAAAGGATGATAGTTTATATAAAATATATTCAATTCATCTTTTTGTTTTCCTTTATTCATTATCATTTTATTTTCACCCCTGATAAATTATTTTTTATCATAACTGTGGTAATTAATTTTTAATATTGTCACTTGTCATTTGGGTAGAAAAACTATGTTGTTCATATTATATTATATAATTTATTGTTATTCCAAATATGTAATCCATTTTAAAAATTTTAAATCAACTAAGTTGAAAATTTTAATTAAGAAAACATACAAATGTGACGCAAAATATGGTATTAAAGAAGCGTATTTTCCTAGGAAAAGATAATTTTATATAATACATATGACTTATAATAAAATTTATATTAATTTTAATTGATATATATTGATATTTTATCTATAAATTTAAATTAAAATAATATTCAACAATGATTATTTTATTTTATTAAAAGGGTGTAATCTTTTTATTTTTAACATAGTTTTAAAAAAATCATGTTTTTAAACTCACTGAAGAACGTATATCAATATAAAATAAAATTTTTATAAAAAATTAATAAATTATATTAAATATAAAAAAATTATAATTATTTTAAACTAAATTATAATAAATACGTAATTGTACTTTTATTTTACTTAGCATTTATAAAATAAATGACTTTTTTTAAAAAATGGTATTATTCTGTATTCATTAAAAAGTATATATTTTTTAAAATAATAGTAAGTTATTTTTATATTTTGATATGAAAAATTATGTTAATTTCATAAATTAATTTTTATTAATCCTATAAAAATTAGTTATAGGATTTTACCATAAAATTCAATGAAAATAATTTTCGAAAAAAAGATTTTTGAGGAATATAATCACATTCCTAAAAACAAATCATTTTAAAAAATATTTTTTTTAAAATGATATTTTTTTCATGGTTTGTTAATGGTTAGTGTTACACATCTATTGTAATATTGTGCATAAGAATTATGGGGTTTCATTTACCATATTATATTAATGCAATTAAATTTATTCTTAAATTTATATATATATTATAAAATTAGGGGTTTACATTCCCATATAAGGTTGGTGTCACGAGTCGTATATGTTATCAACATAGTCTTCTTCTTTTAAAATCACATGGCGTTATAAGGTCTATTCATGTGAATAACACAATATTAAATAAGAAAAATATTATTGTATGTATGATTTATTTAGCTAAACTCATGTTATAAGTGTACATTATACTTTATAAAATAGTATATAGATAAACAAATAGACATAGAGATAAAATAGTATTACACATTAATGGAGGTGAAAACACCAAAACTAGACTTATAGATGAGAAAACTCATGCCATGTAAGGGTAATTTTTCATTTTCCCTACCAAAAAAGTTCTTTTCATGGTACAATTTTGTTAATCAGTTATTATTACGGTGTAAATATCAACTATTGTAATGGGATATAATTTTTTTTATGGTGATGTAAGGTGGTATATGATTAGATCCTGGCATAAGCTACATAGCTATGATATGGGGTGTGATTTCCCTAGAACAAATTTTAAATTTGGCGAATCATAAATAGGAATTAATTATATAATTTGAATTTCATACAAAGGAAATTTTAATTTTTTTGTAAATTTATAAATATCACTACGTTATAATTATTCTTTTTAAATAAGTATTCTCTACAATATTTCATAGAACTCATTAACAACTAAATAACATACTGTAATGGAGGTAATCACACTATAATCAAGGTGTTTTTATAAGAATCATGTTAGATTATTTATGGTCCCACCCTGAATTATTTAAATCCATGATTTTTATAAATTTTACATCATATAAGGTTATGTGATATTTTGGTTGAGCTTAATGAAAGAAATGAAAAATTATTTAGTGGTTTGAGGGCCCAATTAAGGGGTCACTTGTGAAAAATATTTCTTCCTTATTTTGGATGTTTGAACTAATGATATTCATATGATTGAGTAAAAAATTTTATTATTTACCACACAACTAGAATTTAAGAGAAAAATATTTCTATTAAAGTGAAATTCAACGAAGGTCTGTATATGAGGAGGATAAAAGATGTAAAATGAAAACACCCATAATAATTTAAGGTATATTATTAATAAATATATATTTTAATTCATTATAATATAGTTAAATATTTAAAACATATTTTTAGTTATTTATATAATATAAAGAATGATAGAATGAAACATGGATCCACATTATGACTTTAATCATAATATCTCGGCCCGACTAACCACTCAGATGGTAGCAAATCTTATCGATCAAATGGACTCAAGTGAGCCACCCCGAAAGGTAGATAAGGATGGATACTAGAAATTTTTTAAGGAAGTGATAGTGTAAATAATACACCTTCATAACATTAGTAGAACCATTGTATATTAGAATATGGAGAATAGACAACAATGGAAAAACTAATAAATGAAATACAGAGAAGCAGAAGAATAATATTAACTAAAATATTAAACGATGCCCAAATAAATATGAAATAGAATGCATGTATGTCTAGATGATGATATATAAAAAAATAGCACACATTTATCAGGAAACAACATAAAAAGTAGTACAAAAATAAGAAAAAGACAATAAGGCCCCCCAATGTCGATCTCAATGAGCATCATGAGCTCCATCTGAGTCATTTTCTCTTAGCTCTTAGGTATAAGTAAAACATCCCAAGTAATCATCCATGGTCCCAAAAACGTATGGTCTACATGGGTAAACATTTGAAATGGAATCCTGAGATGGGTGTGAGATATATATCCCAATATTTTACCACACATAGTCTCAACAACTAAAATGAGTCTGTGAAAAAAAATAGAATGTAGTTTTAAGGTAATATGAATCATAATCAAAACAAAATAAATATCAAATAGCCTTCTCATGTTTTTAACGTAAACCTGGTGGATCTACCTACTACATATAATGTCCAAAATGATATGTATTACAAGTAACTAAATATATATAAATAACGATATATATTTGTATTTATATATTATATACACCTACATGATCCAGGCATGTGTGGACATAAGTGGTCACATTCCGTGAATACTAAGTGCGAGCTGGACTGATCATAACACAATCATCCATTGCAAATCTAAAAAAATCCAATAAACTCAAGTAATATCAGAAATGACCTTTTTCCTAATAGTGTGAGAAACATTATTCACGACACATGGGATGTTTAGTAATCCATCAGGTCAACATTATAAAAAAGGTTCATGGAACCTTATCCTAACATCCTACATTATATTAATAGTATGAGACACAATGACTAAAATTCAAATTTATGTGAGCATGATTATCCACCATGCTCAACATAAACATTACCATCATTTCATAGCCCATATCAAGGCCTAATCATATAATAATTTACAATAACTAGATCCGTGAGGCTTTTCCTATCATGCTCTCAATTTAGTAATTCATTTTAGCAAGGCAATGGAATTATAAAAAATCATATAATCATTTATTATAATCATGTTTCATGGTCATACAACCTAAATCAATCACCTTTATTAAACTATTTATTTCACTCTAGGAAATAAAGAAATCACAAACAATCTATTCAAATTAATACGGTCAATTAGTTCTAAAAAACATGGAATTTCTTTTTTTAAAATATAACTAGGTACTTAAGATATACCATGGTCTAATTGGTAAATTACCTACATGGTGAATCTCATTTTTTAAATATGTCAGTCCCAGATAAAAATCTTGTTCCATTATCCATCTACAAATATTTTGAGGTCAATTCATTTTATGACATCAATAAAGGCCATGTTTCAAACATTCCATCTACCAAACCATGCCCTAAAATCCTTGAAAAATGACCAACGAAATAATAACGTGAATGATATAAAACAATACCCATTCCAATTAATTTTGAATGACATCAAACCTCATTCTATGGGTTTAATAATAAATTAATGATATTTTTATCAATAATTAATTTAAAAACATCATAAAATTTAATTTATATATCATGAATAAATACACCAAAAGAATCATTTAGATAGCTATTAAACAAGGGAAAAAATTTCCAGCATAAAAAATTCACTTATAAGGTTCCATAATTAATTTTACAATTATCTAAAATGTGAAATTCATTTTTTATCTATGATTAATTATTAAATTATGTTCTAGAAATTTAATTATTTACTTATTATTGTGAATTAATATATGGAACAACTAAGGGGTGTACATGATCAATGTTATCTTTCTTTATTTACCTAAATATGATCCACATGTGCGAAGGTGTGTATGTGTATTTAGGTTGATAAAAACATTTTAAAATAAATGTTTGGAACGGGAAAATGTTTAGGTCATTGGAAGTATTTATAAAAATACATAAATTTTATGGAAATATATATAGACCACCGTCCTCATAATTATGATGATTCACTCATCCAATATCAATTTCTAATTGGGTCTCGTTTGGAAGAAATCTATCAAACAAAGACCCTCCTAAAAAAAATAGAAAATGATATTTCATCTTGATAACTTTTTTGAAAGGATATTAAATTAATAATTGTTAAAAATTAATTGATTGATTGTGGATGCGGATCTGTATGGACCAACTGCATTCAAATTAGATGATGGATGGATGAGTTATCGCGAAGTCTAGAATAGGCTTGGAGGAGACCCAATGAACCATAAAAGAGGGATCACATTTCTTATTGGAGTGGAATAAAAGAGTAAATGTGTTTTAAAACTCATTAATGGAAAAATTATAAATTTTCCCTAAAAACTGAGACACATTTTTTGATATTGGGTTTGGAAAAACCATTCACCAACTGTGCATCTCCCATTTCCTGAGGAACCTACCCCTCTTGGTTGTACTTCATAGTTTTTGGTACCATGGGAGAATCATGTGATGAATAATTCTTATGTACCACATAAGTGTCACAAACCATAAGTGGTAGGTTCATGATTTGGGTAAATCGTGTGCATCCAATTTGACACATATTGCTCCTGTAAAAAAGGCCACAGAATTTGATCCTTAGGGACCACATGCTTTCAAAAGAAACCATGCACCCTTCAAAACATTTGTTTTTAATGGACCAACATTGCCTATACTCAATGAAATACCTAATGAGATCCTACATACTATTCAATAGTTTAAAAAACAGCTTTATTAGTTTCGACTCTTGTAATTACATTCTAAAGTTTGATTAAAAGAATTTCCAATTCTATAAATTCCAAAATTCAAATTATATGGTATTTTAATCTAGTTCAAAAAAAGGGTCACTACGAACTCCCCACCATAGTACATATAACACCAAATAAGCATTTTGGAAGAATAGAAACATCACTCAACCTATGAGGGTCATGAAGTCTCATTCAAATGGTCGTAATGCATTTCCAAATTCCCAATGCACCTCTAATAATCACTCAAGCATATGACACCAAATCCTTAAAAACCTAATCCAATAATTATTTTCTAAATGAAACAATGAAACATATATTACTTAAGCACATTTATCTGGATACATGAAAATGATTTTGTATCATGAAAAATCTCACCGATGGTTCGCCACAATATAGGCTTTAAAATTATAAGGGTCAAAATTACAAGACACAATACCTCCACCATCATGATTTCTTTATGAAGCATTCCCTATGTGTTACAATGATTCCTTAGTCATGATATCTCTAACTATTAGAAAATAATTACATCCGAGTCCATAAACAAAACCTCTCTGTAGTGAAAGCACTGAATCCCAATTAACCAATGTCAAACTGGTCAGGAAATGTTTCCTTGAACGACATAGAATACTATAAAATATACCTACAATACCCTGAAAGAATACATTTAAATAGAACTCTTTAATCATAACCATATATCAAGAAGAAAATCAAGATGATCCACCTCCATATGAACATTCTCAAGACCTAGAGATTAAATGGTCAACATATCACTAGTGAACTACTACTCCATTATCCAAGGCATCAGACATTCACAATAAGCATGTTCACCAATGTCCTTACCTAACCTCATGTGACCTACCTGATCAAACTACAACCTTTTCATTTTAAATGACATCAGTCATCAAAATCAAAGATTTTTAATGATCTATCCCACTGGAATTGTCACCCATTAAATATTACATCTGATCCCAAAAAATAGTTCTGGATAATATTAGAATCCATGAACTATAGTGCAAGGAACCGACCCACTGTAGTCCAAACTCCAAATTTACATGTGAGAAATTCGTATAATGAAAAAATGTAAATATCAGATCATTTAATGAGCCCAAAGAGGAATCACACTATTGGTCACATCAAAGGAAAATAGATGGTGTATATGATTTGGTCAGAGTAATTCGTAAATGAGAACCCATTTATCCTTCTAGAAAAACTACACATTCAAGAAAACTATGAATCCCATGTAAAACATTGATAGAGATCACGTAACAAGCCCAAATTATTTTAAAAAATTAGTTTGGAGTGAAAAAACACACTATTACTGAATCATGCATGATGTCAGCATAGGGGACATGCTCAGATATTATAGAAGAGTACAATAAGAGAAAACCAATAAAACTAAAAGAAGAATAGTCTCACAAGTACTAGTCAACCTCTTGAAATAATCTCATCATTGCAATACTAATGCATTTTAATTAACATATCATAATCTTTTACCACCCAAGGAATTATTTGATCACTTAACAAAACCACCAAAGTCAATTCGAGGCCAACGGTTTTTTAGAGGATTCATACAAGAAAAATAATAGCAACATCGTCCTTCTGAATAAGAACTAACACCTAAATTAGAACTGATGTGACAGTAACCACCTTAGGAGTGTCCTAGTTGTTAAAAGGGATATGTAGAATATCTACTAATAAGATAGCTAGATCAAAACCACCTTACATGTGTGTTTGTTTCTCTACTATGCCACATTCACATATGTTATATTATCTGGTGAAAAAATAAAATAAAATGGAAGGACGTGTCAAAACACCTTATTCTATTCATTTCCTTTCTAGAATTTACACATATTTGATTCCTTTTACATATAGTTTGACCTACTATAGAGATGACCTGGGAACGTAATGAAAATATCAAATCTTAATGATTTATCCATACTCAACTAGTTAATTACATTATTTATGTACTCAACGGGTACCACGTGTATGAATACATGCTACCCCATGGTTTAGAAGAAAGACTACACGTCCTCGATACTATCTATAGGCCATCTAGACAATGAATTCAAGTATTTGGTGCAACTTACAGTATATATAACCCAAAGTGTAATAACTCCATAAAATAATTATTCTGAATAGTAACAATCAAATTAATTTTCCAATGAGGAATAAAATAGGGTCACATGACCTAAGAAGAGGCTGATCATGCCTGAGGATTTTCCAACCTACTTAAACTAAGAATTTCCCAATGCCCATGCCAATAACAAGGGTCGTGGAAAACATGAACAATTGTCCAAAAAATTGTGTCAATCAGAATCTAGGAGTCTAACTAGGTCCAATGACTCCCTAACAAAATAAAATGATTACAAATTCACAATATTTATCAAAACATTTAATCGCTAAGACTACCACCTACCTCTGACTAGTCCCTCATGAAGTCAGAAGCATTGAACCAATCACTGGGTCATACAAAATATAAATACACAAGGACTATGCCTATTATTTATTAATTTTATAGAAAACAAAAAGGGACAATGTAAAAAACATATAGTTATTTTATAAGGAAACTAAATTAAAAATATAAAATACGTTTACATGACTGTTTAAACAATGGAAACATTATAGGGTTCAATTTTAAAGTCATTCGATTGATTGAAATTAAATATTTTAACATTTAAAAGATTTAAATAGATGACCAAGTAATATCAACAAAACAAAATCACATGTTCAACGATATGGTGACACACCAGGGACCCATGAAGACAACAAGGATTCATCAAAATGTAGCCCAATAGATGATTATTAATTATTAAATAATTAAAACACCAAAAGTAGGTATGACCATTCGAATCATGTCCTAACGGACCAACCTAGGTCCATTTTTTAGTGAGGATGTTTTGTATTATCCTTGGGGAGAAGATTTAGGAAAAAAATAGATTAGAATAACACAAAAATAAGGTAGAGTTGTTGGATACGTATCGAATAATATCCTAATGTTTAGATTAAGATTATATATTTTTCAAAAAATTGATCAATGTATGGATATTACAAGTGGATGTGGTTCTGAAACAGATGAACCGAGGATTAATAACACTAAAAAGGTGTTCTAAACCTTACTCATTGTAACCTATCACACAATAACAGTCCTTACTGAACACCTAGTTTTACACACTTAGGGGATATGATTGGGATAATTCAAATTTTCATTAAAAATTGAAATTAATGATTTTTAAAATAAATAAACTAGGTTAAACCTAAGGTGTTTTATATTGATGATATAGTGTCATGATTCAGAAAGAATATAAATTATATTTTGGATAAACCCAAGACCAAAGAAGAACCTATATAGAAATAAATGGATAATGTATTTATGTATTGGTATTGTATTAAAATCCTTAGTTAAAAGGATATTTAGTGTTCAATATAATTTCAAGGCTTACATAATATTTATTTTAGAAATTATATTAATTTGTTCTTAGAAAAGGATAACCAGTATGCCTGGATACAACCAAAAAAATCCAGTAAGGCCTCGGGTCGTGAACCCATGACTGATGTATGATAAGGGATTCACTCCAACAACTGGCCAACACAATGTCCTTATGAATAATTCATTATTTTTAGTTTTGAAAATTTTAATTTATTTTTGAAACGCTAGTATCGGTTTTGTGGTTCATAGATTAATGTCCAAATAATATAATTTTTGTTAAATAGTTAGAGGAAATTAGTTATACTTTTCACTCTTGTATGAGCCTTATCATCATTTAGTATTTTATTTTAGATAATAAGGCATCAATATTAATTTTTAGATGATTTAGAAAATAGATCAAAGGATAACCAAAGTAGGAAATTGTTTTTATTAAAATTTAACAAGTAATTAAAATTAATTAAATCCTTAGGAAGTAAATAAATTTTATATAATTTGGAAAATTACTTAGAAATAAAAAACATTCCTAATATCATAATTTTTTGGGTAACCAATTATTCAAAATCACCGTATTTTTTTGGATTTGTGGCCCTCAACATTGGATTTATCCTTCACATATTTTTTATTAATGGCCTCAGTAACTCCCTATAAATATATATGATTTTCATATATGTACATATATCTTCCTTCCACTAATGTTCTCTTACATAGATACCTAGTTACATGTAATCCCATGTGACCTTTTTACATACAATAATCCCTTTTATATATTATTTTTTACAAAACCTTATTTGAATGTTGGATTTCAACATATAAAATATCAAAAATTCAATAACAAATATTATGTTTAAATTTTGAGTATGCAATTTAATTAATAAGGGGAGAATTTAACACCCTGAAAATATAATGTAGGAACATTGTATCTAATAGAGTGTATGAAACACAACACCCTTCATGTAAGGGAATATTTTATCTGAAAATAGTTATAATATATTTTCCATTAAAAATATATTCAAAATATTAAATATATTTAAATGAATGAACCACTGAGTTATAATGTGTTACATGCAAGAGAGACCTTCTTTAATGGCTTTTTCTAGAAAAAAGACCATGTTTACAAAAAACAATAATTAAATATTATTGTTTAATTTAATAAGATATAAAGTAGTTGTTAAATTAGTTTATATGAATAGTATTAAGAAACCTATGAATATTATTCTTTATATAAATATAAAATTAATACAATTTTTAGAACATATGTAGACATGAATATAAGAAGAAATTGAATATATAGTGAATATTTTTATTGAAACCCATTTTAATGCTCAAAATGTTTTTTAACCTAATAAATAAAATTAATTACAATTGGTGTCTAATATTAATGTAATACATATATATATTATATTCAGTCAAATATTTTTAATATTCACCCAATAGATATTATAGGAATAAGATAAGAACAAACCCAATATTAATCATAAAACCTCATATTTTTATTAAAGAACTTTCACATCCTTTTAATGGATAACCCATTTTAAATCAACTTTTGACCATTTTATAAATTTAATATATCAAAATAAAATAGATATTTGAAACATAAAAATTCTAATCAATTTATGATGAATTTTGTATTCAAAAAAAATTTAACGAATACTTATAAATATAGAATTTTAGTGCACAAATTATTTTTCATTTAATTTATATGTAAGATTAAGTTATACTTCTTATTGGTTTTAATGTTTATTTATTTAATATTTTTTTAAATTAATATAATTTAGGTCATTGAATCAATTTCACTTTTAAATTGACTATAAAAACATAGAAAACATTCAGACGCGTTTACTTTACAATCATGCATTATGGTTCAACTTGCGTGATGAATTTTAAATTAATTTCCACCACTTCTATTATTAGACATTGGAAAATTGGATTACATGTTTGGAATAATCATAATTTTTTAATTTATAAAAAGGAAAACTTTTTATTTTTCCAATTTGATTAGTGTACACAATTAAAATTAACTACAACGAGTAAGAGAAAATTATGCCCAATAAAAAAGTAGACCTCAATAATAAGGACCAAAAAAACCTATATACTTGCAAAAAATCCATTTTAGTAAATTATTTGGACCTTATAATATCGTATATAGAGTTGGGTTCATTATTGAATCCACTTTCAATATAATTGTTTTATTGGATTTTTTGAGCAAATATTTCAAGAGTGTCACTCAAACTCTACAATAAAAGGTCTCCTCTCCTCCAACATTCTCACATATAAAAGGACACATTTGTTAAAAAAATATATTAAAAACTGCTCATAACCATCTATACCCTCATAATATAATCCTCCCATTGGTATGGAATCAATCTATGGAAGGATTTTCGTACAAACCAAAAGTGGTTACCCGATTAAGTGGTAACAATCTTACTCAAGATCTATATATTTATTTGTATTATCCAACTCAAAAACATTTATCATTATGTTATTATATAACAACAATAGTACCAGAAATATAAAAATATTTCTTTCTAAATGGTTTTATACGTAAACTTACACACACTTATATCTAATGGGTAATAAATATATCGTTTCTCTATATGGTGAACTATAGGCCCACAATATGATGATTATACATTATTTCCATGACCACCTATCATGGTGTCCATTATGAGGGACACTATATTTATATATGATATATATTATATTTATAAAATCATTATGCTTCTATAATATTTATCAAGAACATACCTTTATTCTTTCCATCTTGTGTAAATAAAATAATTTTGTTTGATGATGTTTGGACTACCACCCTTTAAAGCGATGTAATTCATTCACATTATATATGAAATGTATAAATATATGTTTATTTAAAAATATGTGATATAAATAAATTATATATGATATTTAAAAAATAAATAATTTTTTTGTGAATAATATATATATATATATATATATATATTATTTTATTACCCTTTAACATAATTAGTGATAACATTGTTTGTGGACATGTGGACTACCACCTTTTCGGCATGATGTGATTCATTTTACATAACAAGAGTACTATATATAAGTATATATGATTAAATAATGTTTTATTATGAAATAATTATCAATATAGAAGATATATAATCACATACACTATTTTAAGAGGGATTATTTAAAAATGGGAACATTACTCATGTGTATGTATGACCTACCATCTCCCAGAGTGTGACATTGTTTAATTATTCATAACCATATTTAATAAATAATTTTAAACGTATAATAAATTTTGAAAATTAATAATCATGTCATTATTATTATTCCGTAGATGTCATATAATAACCCCGTTAACCATAGTTTACCAACCGAAGTAATTTTTGTCAGGTTTACATATTTTGGTAAAAACAACCACAGTAAACATAATTGTTTATGTTGTTGTATACATAATGGTAATAATTAAAAAATAGTAATGATAAAAATGAAAATGCATCTCAATAACTTATATAATTATGATAAGACTATTATACAAAAATTTAAATGATGTTCACCTGAATAGAAACCCATGGTATGGGATTTATTCTCAATTCACAATTATATTAAGAATTATATGTTGTTGTGAACCTAGTTTCTTTTATATAGTGTATATAGTTCAATTTTACAAGATATTTCATGAATATACTTAATATAAATATATTACAACTCTCATATAATTTTATTTCTTTATGAGTTTTGTGATTTAAATTTTTTCGAAGTGGTTTGGGACACATTAGAATGTTTTAATATTATTTTGCTCAATTAAATCTTTAATTTTAATCCAATTGTATTTCCGTTTGATGGGATTATATGAATAAATTTCAGTAATATAATTAATTTTGTTATCCTTTGGTTAATGATTACTTTTTTCATGTATTAGTACCATTTAATCACTATTTGGAACAAAAAAGTTTTAGAAAATGTTTTTCCTAAAACCTGACTTCATTCCACTCTTAGTCAGAGAAAATATTTTCTTCCAAAAACTATGTTTTATTATATTGTTTTCAAAAATGTTTTCAAATGATTTTGTATTGTAATTTTTACCCTTTATTCTTTTACCATTTATTTCTATAGAATATTCATGTCGTTTTCTGAACAATGCATTATTCTTACCTTATTACTGTACAAAAGGAATGATATTTTTACCTTTTATGTTATGTATGAATTTACCCACCATCATTGCATCAAAGCATAATTTTCTTGATTAAAAATTTATTTTTGAAAGAAATTTTTTATTTAATTTATAATCAAGGAAATGTTTTCTAAAAAGTTATAAAAGAATCATATTTTCCTTAAAATCATTTTTAAAAGATCTTTTTTATCATTTATATTCATTAATTAATAAAATCATTTATTTTACTTAACATGGGATATTATTTATTCATTCCATCCATATTATTGATATGGATGGTGTATGATTTATTTAACCAAGGATTATATTCACTTATTTAATTCATCTTTTAGTCCCTTGGAAGTATTCAATTTCCTATTATCACTTAAAATGATTTCTTCTAATTATCTATATCATTTATCATGGATATGTTTATTTCCAAAATTTCATACCATTTTTTATATAGTTTTGGTTTTGAACATTAATTGTTCATTTGGGGAAATATTTATAATTATGTATCTCTTACTCCATATAACTTTTTGATTAGGCACATTGTTAAATTTATTATCCATTGTATGAGGAATGTTTTGGACTTGTACGACATGAGTAGTTTCTGGTTATAGATATCCATTTGATGCATCAGTATTCTCATGGAATGTGTTAGTTAGATTTCTATATTTTATGGGTTTTAAATGATATTATAAACTATCTTATGTAAGTTATTAGTGGTAACAGTTCTATGTACCTAGGAAACATGTCATCCAATTATTAACCATTTACAAAATTTAGTTTCATTTATTACTCATTCTGGATATTTTCCTTCGACATATAAAAGGATAGATTTTATTTTCATTTCATTTGTTAAATATAATGTGTTTTAGTTTCATACATTTCCCTAATAATTTTTTCTTATCTAGTTATTTGAATACAATGTGCTTTTAGTAATTACCTTTCCATTTTGTTTATGCATTTCTTTATGAGTTTTTTAAATACACAATATGTGTCTTTAGTTATTTACCATTCCATGATTATTATTCTCATTGATTTATTATTTCATCCATTATACTTTACCCTTACTGAGTATTTCATATCACTATTATTATGTTTCTTTTACCTAGGAATCCAAGAAGAATTCTATGAATGATATACAAGGATATACAAGATAAAATAATGTTACCCACAATTTTATTTATTTACTAATGAAAAAACTTATGTTGTAATTATATTATTATTTTTTAATAAAAGAATCATTTATGAATATCGTCTAAGAGGACAACTAAAATGATATGTCCATCTTGATTTAATTCTTTATAATAATTCTAATGTAATTTATAGAAGACCCTAGATCTGGGATACCTAGGGTCAGGTCGCTACATCACCTAAGGCCTAGTTATTGTCTTGACTCATCTCAAGCCAATGGGGGAAGGGACAGATGTTTCAACAAATTTCTATAACCAATGTATATATTAATGTTTATGACCAAATGATGGATTGTGACCTAGTTTTTAGTCAATTTTCATATTTCCATATTTGTGTGGATGGTTATGTAATTGTGCCCAATCGTGTTGTGTTTTCAAGATGTGCTAAAAAATAAATAATATACATACTCAATTTTAAAATCCATGAGGTAACGATTCAAGAATTTATAGAAAATTATAAGAATATTTATTTTCCTAGGATACTGTTATAGAATATAGTAAAATATTTCATTCACCAATGGGAGGACATGCATATTTTTCTAATTTTTTATTAACACTATTCACATTTCTTGTTAAACTATAGATATGTGGAAAACAAATTTTTACATTGATTCCTAAAACAATGACTTAAACAATAATGACACATCATAGAAAGCCTAAATAATTTATTATTGTTATTTTTTATACTTTATATAAAAAATCTAATTATTTTTACTACCATTAACTCTTATTTTCAACAAATATTTAGTTAATAAGAAAATTTTGAATATCAATTTAATACCTCAACATACTAAAATCTTAATTAAAATTCAAAATATTCCAAACCAATTTTCAAAATGTATAAGTAATAAAATGGCACATTGTTTATACATGAATTTAAATAATATAATAAATGGATTAAATAATACAATATATACACTTTAATTATCATAATAACAATAAATAACCCTTTGTTGGGAATCTATCAAACTAAACCATACAAATACCAATAGTACACAATAAAAAAGGGGAAATAAATTTGAAGATTTAACAACCTTATTAAATAATGAGATTATTTTCAAAAGCATTTTTATAGAATATTTTATCTCAAAAATATTATCACTTTCCAAAAAGATATATATAATATTTGGGTTAAATGTGATCAAATCGATTTTACCTAAATTACATGGAATATCAAAGATAATTCCAAGAAACATGAAATTGATTCATTTTTACATTAAAACACTATAATGATACAAAATATTTTTGGTTTACAGAATGGTGAAAACTAATCAAATTTAGTTAAACAAAAAAAATTCCTTTTTTTATTAAAAATTTCACACAAAAAAATTATATATTAAGCTATAAAAAATGTGGGAAATGTATCATATCATTAAATGGAAGAACAATTTCCCAAAGTACTTATTTCAGAACTTATATAAGAACCACTATTTAGAAACTATACTAAAATAAATCTATATCAACTCCATTGGGGAATTTTATTTCATATTTTTAATCATGTAGTTTTAGAATTTGAAAATACATAAAACAAAATATTAATATTTATATAAAAAACATTATACAAAAAATATACATTAGTATATATATTAAAATAATTGTTTTCCAATACTTCAAAGCATGGAATCATTCAAAATAGAACCAATAAATATTATGGAGTGGAAAACATTATTTATATAAAATATTTAAATCCTTATCATGGAAAATTAAAATAGTCAATAATTTTATAATCTAAAAAACTCACATTAATCAACTCCATTTTTTAAATTGATATCATTTATTATGAAATAAAACACATTAGGTATTAATTAGAGTCTAACATAGATAAAAACCCCCAAATATGTTTTCCTTGAACTGAAAAAAAACTTATGACCTATTATTTAATAAACTAAATCACATCATCCAAATGGATAACTATTAATTCTTAAAAAATAAATAATAAATTAAGATAAAAAAATTAAATAATCTACTAATAAAAAATCTAATTCAATGAATAATGTTTTCTGGAAATATATATAATATATAACACCCTGCATTTAGGGAAAATAGAAACAAAATACAATATTTTACACAAACCTATAAAAACAATGTACAAAATAATAAAACATAATATAATATTTTAGAGACAAAAAATGATTTCACTTTACAAAAATGGAAATAAAAAAAATAAACTACTAAATACTATTCTCCTCTATCCCCACTACATTTTGAATAAATAAAACTAATTATAATGAAGAAAACCCACATTACTAAATTGTGTTCCTCTAAATTTTTCATTATGCTATATCTTTGTAACTTATTTTGTGTTTTTTAGATTATAATAAGCTTAATCCGATTTTATGATATCCAAAGATAAAAAAATAAGAAATATTCCTAAAAAAATTACATCAAATAAATACACATAATCATTTTGGATAAAAAAATATATTACATCTAATAACGACAAAGCATATAACTACATTCTACATTGTCAATATTTTCAACCATATAATTGAAGGAAATAAATAATATTTATAAAAAATTATACAAGGCCAACAGTAGATACAATTTATTATACCCTATAAATATACTATAATAATATTTACTCTGTTATAAATTGACTCCTAAAATACTAGGATCATTGGAATATATTTAAAAGATATTGATAACTAAGTCAGCATTATAATAAAATATCAAAAAAACATTTATAAATATCATTTGTAGATATAAATTGTGAATACATCAATTATTATTTCAAAAATACCTTTCTTTATAGATTATTATTAAATTTCTAATCATGTACATGTTTAAATTAAATCATTTAAAAGATAATTCTAAACTACAATACACATGAATACACACTTAATTACTATTTCTTCCACACATAATATAAGACAAGAAATGAAAACATATCAATCGATATCAAATAGTGTAGATATTAATTAGCTCACCACTTAGTGAAAAAATTATATATGTGTTATCAAATTAGTTTGAGAACAATCATAATTTATCTATTAACAAATAAGAATTTGAGATGGATGCAATATCTCAAGGCAACTCACTGTGAAATAAATAAAATCAAATATAACACATTGAAGGGTTAAGGGGGGGGGCAATAAATCGTGGAATTCAAACTATAAAATGAGTTTAGAAGATAAAATCTATTTAAGGATTTACAATGATGATCTAGCCATATAAATTCACTCAACACCAATTGTAAACACGCTAATTGATAATATTATGTAATATACATACTTAATTGTTGAAAACCATATATTAAATGTTGGGGTTTATAACTATGATTTTCACCTAACGAAAATTTGATAGAATTTGTAACAATGGTATCATACATGAATAGGGAATGATTTACCATTTATGAATAAAAACTCATATTTGAGATGAAAACAAAATTAACTAACGAAACTAATACATTCACAATCAATTTAAATTATTTATTTTTTTTTACTAAAATCTACCTGAACAATAAAGCATAAAACTAATTAAAATTCTTTTGTGCCCATTTTTCACATAACTAAACCCACATTCCCCTTCTACCACAACACTATAAAAGGAAAATTTTGTGTCCTCATTATAATAATTGGGACGGAAAATGTATTAAAAATAATTAGATTGAATTTATTATTTTTTAATTATTTGTTTCAATGATTTTTTTTGAAATTTGGACTTCAATGACAAGAATCAAATGTGAATTCTAATGTAATTCTTGTTCAAGGTGAGAAAAGTCCAAATAACATACTAACTATGTTGTCGTGATATGAATAAGAAAAAACAATACTTGTAAAAAATAGAAATGACTAAAATTAATTATATTAATTATTTAAAATATTAATAATTTTTTAATTTTTAATATTATTTAAATTATCTAAAACACTTACTCCGCTATAACTCTATGCATATGAAAACAACAAAACAAATAAATAAAAATATTTAAAAATATTAAATATGATAATAATTAGATTACAATTTATATACCATGAATATTGTAGTTATTTTTAATGGTGAGTTATGATATCACTACCACAAAAACAGTTTTTCGCAGTGCACCCCCCCCCCCTTATCAGCGCTAACGAAAAAGCGCTGATAAAGGGGGGTGCCATTATCAGCGCTCAAAAAAGCGCTAATAAAGGGTCGGCTTCAAATTAATTTTTTTAAAAAAATATTAATATGTTAATATATAAATATAGTTATATTTATATATAAATATAATATATAATTTTTAAATATATTTTTGATAACTATAAATGTACATTTACAGTTATTATACATAATATATTAGATATTTAGTGAAAATGGATTCTTAAAAAATAAAAAAAAAATTTAATTGATAATTTGCTAATCATTATGGAGTAATAATCATTTAATAACAATTTGAAGTCAAAAAAAATTAAAAAAATTAAAAAAAGATCCAAAATATGTTGAAAACGCAACTCAAACTTCAAACGGCCATAACTTTTGATCTGGGTGTCTGTTTGAGCTCTACCACATATCAAATCGAAGGCTTGGACGATCTCTACGGTTTTATGACTAGGGGAACCCAAGTCAAGGGATTTTAGAGGTAAAAATAGGCCCAGAAGTCCTCCAAAACTGAGTTTTTAGTTGGGGTACCCCGATTTTTTAACATTTTGTGGATTTTCACCCTCGTTTAAGGGGTATTATTGGATTTATTTGGTGGGGTATGAATTTATTCCAAGGTATTACATTAATATTGATATTATTTCTTTGAAATATCATCATTTTTTATAATTCACTGCTATTTATAATCAAATATATAACAATATATTCATATTTTTTAAATCTTCACACCTAAAAATTTAATTATAAATATAAATAATAAAATATATTAGCTTTATCTAAATAATAACTAACATCCATTTTATTTAAAATACAATGAATATTTATATACCTATATATAAATCTAACTATATATATATATATATTAATCTAACTATATATATATAGTAATCTAACTATATATATATTAATCTAATAACTATATATATATTAATATAACTACATATATATATATATTAGTATTACTATAAATATATATATTAATATCACCGTAAATATATATATTAATATCACTATATATATATTAATTTAACTATATAAATGTATATTCATATAACTATATAAATATATATTCATATAACTATATATATGTCAATATAACTATATATATGTTAATATAACTATATATATTAATATAAATATATATTACTATACGAATAAATATAACTAAATATATATATATATATATAGATATATATTATTACCACTATATATATATTAATATTAATATATATATATTAATATAACTATATATATATATATAATATAATATAACTATATATATATATTAATATAAATATATATTACTATACGAATAAATATAACAAAATATATAAATATATATATAGAGAGATATAATGAATTGGAAAGAAAATCAAAATAGAGTAGCGGTAAGGGCTTAGGCGCGCAGAGGGGAGGTCTCGAGTTCAAATCCTGGTGGAGGCATGGGTGCACGCGCATGGGGAATATTGGAGCAAGCGCTGTTAAAGTGTGGAGGGGGTGATATTGGAGCAAGCGCTTTTTAAAAGCGCTGATAAATGGGTCCTTTATCAGCGCTAAAACGAAAGCGCTGATAAAGGGGTACTATTATCAGCGCTTTATTTAGCGCTGATAAAGGACCCCTTTTATGAGCACATTATTTTAGCGCTGATAAAAGTGGTATTTATCAGCAATTTTCGGAGCGCTGATAAAGGGGACCCCCCCTTTATCTACGTCGGCTTTATCAGCGCCTTTTCTAGCGCTGATAAAGGCCATTTTTAGCGCTGATAAACGTCGTATTTGTAGTAGTGTATAACATATTAGATTCAAAAATGGTAGTTTTCATATTATTTTTAATGTCATGTATTATAAATAGTTATTAAAAAGGCCATAAATTGTATTTAATTAAAAAATGATTTTTTTGTATAAAAGAAAATTAAAATAACATGAGGAATCATGTAGATATTTAATTATAATTAATATAATATATTGTCTTTATAGGTCCCACTTTACATTTTTTTAATTAAATATATGACCCTAAATGGTTGAATATTTATGAAAAAACATTCATTATTCACAATTAAAAGGTACATGATTAATTTATTAAAAAAACTAAAATTCAAAATTTGTTATCAATATTATTCATAAATACCTCTATAATCATCCCTTTTGAAATCCCTCATTAATTTTAGTTATTTTAAACCTCTCTGGAAATGGGCAATAAATAAATTAAAGGGTGGAAACACAAAGTAAAAAGTAAGGGTTTGATAACTAAATCTTCATTAATTAACTTATATCACTTATTCATTTATTATATAATTTTCAGAATAATAGTGATTTTATAAATCTATTTACATTTTATTTATATTGTTTATTTTAATTTTTTACACACAATCTGACAAATGATTAATTAACATTTCAATGATATGATTTTTATAAGTGATTTTTGACTAGATTATAGTTCAATGGATCATATGAAATCTTAATTGATTATGGAATTCAAAGATTATTTGAAATGATAATTTTTATTTTTCAGTACTCTATAATCACTTTTACTACGCTAGTTTTAATTTTGTACACATAATTACTTAACTTATTAATTATATCTCATACATTATGATATTTAATATGAATTTCATCTCAATTTCAAAACATTTTGAGAAAATTAATATTATATACCTCTTTCAAGTATATGTTTTATTTACATCCCTGGTTTCATTTTATATCAGGAATATATATTATTTCATGTTATATAAAATTTATTTCTTGTTAATTTATTTATGATATTCAGATTTAATAGTTACAAAAATGGTGAAATATTATTTTTCAACATCAATTTTTACTAGGGATTTATTATGCTTAAATTTTCAATTAAATAATTTATATATTAAATATTTTAAATACATTATCTTATAAACACCATTTTTATTTTTGTTTTTTTAAAAATTGGATATATTTTTACATTTAATATGTCTATACTCAATTGAGAAAAATGTTCTTTTGAAATGTCAACCTTATTTCATTTTTGATCAATGAATTTTTATCCCTCATCCATATTTCCATAAAAAATCCAGATTTTTTTATAAAATTCTAAAATGAATTTTATAATGTTATATTAAAAATAAATTTATTAAATTTAAAATGTTTTTAAAATAATAATATTTTTTTTTCTGAAAATTGTATTTTTTTTCTTTCTACCAAAAATTTAAAGAGAATATTAATTTTATGGTTTACCAAAGGGAATAATTTTCACATAATCATGACCATACATTTCATTTAATCTCTTTTTTGATGATTCCGTGATTATTTTTATAAATAAAATAATTCATGCGTGATTTTTTAATTTTTTTAAAATCTTTTTAGTTTTTATATGATTGGAATTAATTGTGGGATTAAATTTGTTACTAAATATTTATAAAACGTTACAAAATTTTTAAGGAATGTTATTTAAAATTATTTTTATAATTTTATCATATGTTTTCTAAAAGATATTTATTTAAAAAAATCCATATTACTGATTAATTTATTTTCATATTTCTCCCTTACTAATTTTATGTTTTATGTTTGTTGGCTTTCTCATGGTTATTTACATTGTTGTGATATCGTTCTCTAATATTTTCCATCTTTCATTCTATATTTTCTCTTTATTTCATAAAAATATTCTCTTGAAGCATGTATATTATTATTTTATAAATTGTATACCATTTCAAAATACAAGGTATGTTATAAAAACACACTATTAATGTTAGTTGATTGAATGTTTAATTATTATTTTTTGTATTTAATGATATAATATGGAAATTATGGAATTAATCATGTATATAAAATATAAATTTTAATGATCATTAAATATATGAATAATTATTCGAAGAAATATATGTGGAAGTGGGGTCCCAATTATAGATACCCCTTAATGCATCTATAGTCTCATGAGATGAAATGTGATGATAAGATGTATAACCTGATGCTATAAAATCATGTTATAAATTTGGGAACCTTATATATATCTACCCATCAATGTATGTAAATTTGAACGAGGCATTGAATATTATATTTAGGAGTTCATAAAATGAGGTCATTATTGTAAGATCATGAATGTACAATATTATTAATTTCCTATACTAAGAATTTATCTATTAATTTACATGTGATTACATTAATCCATGTTTATTATTAATTATTAGGGCATATGGTAAAATAAATATTTATTGATTATTAACTCAAAATATTCTTATAAATTTTTTAATCATGATATATACTAGTTCATGTAATCCTTACTAACTGTTTGATATCACCATTATTTTTTATCCATATTGTAAATAATTTTTTATGTATTTTATGCATAATAAGGTTACTATATTAAAATAACCCAATGGTAAATGATTTATATATTTATTAAAAGTATGTTCATTTACTGTTGTAATTATTGACAGGTATCCAATTGTTATCTTAAACTCTTTTAATCTAACATCCCTTGGTTTGTAAGTGACCTATTAAGTACATTTGATGTTTTAGTCTTTTTATAGTATAAATTTGTTAACATTTATTAGTATCAAATAAAAAAATATAAATTATTTTTGTAATATAATATTTGATAATGCGATTTTAGGGATGTAATAGTAGGTGTTAGAAGAAATGGTTAGATATCTTTAGAGATTTTACTGCCTTCATATAATATTAACATAAGGGTTCTATATACCATCACTAGATAAAAAGTCTATTTTTATTATTTTTTAATATTCATAAATAAATTTTTTATGTTTTTTATGGGTGTTTATGATGATTAAAGTATTTTGAGAGACATTTATAATAATACAACCCTATGGTTTTCTATGTATTTTATTGAAATATTTATTTGAGGAATAATACCATATGGAAAAATGTTTATATGTTAATGTTAATTTTTATGTGTACTACTGTTTTCAATGTATGGGTAATTATGGGTAATTATGATAAAATTGTTATTACATGTCAAAATATATGATTTATCGTATAGATAACTACTATATTTAAATTGGATTTTCTTACTATATGAATAAGGATATTTTTGAAAATGTCAATAATATGGGGAAATTATATGATTAATGTAAATATAAATAATAGTTGTTAATATGGGGTTTTATTTAATGAATATAAAATTATTTATTTTTTTGAAACTTATATGATTTTACTATGACATTATTTTGGGGAAATTATTAGTATATATTTTAGAATATATGGCCATGTATTTTTTTTATATGTATTTAATAATGATTAATTTTTTTAGAGATAAATTTTATGTTAATATTGGATGATAATTTTATCAAATCACTCTAATCACTAGGTTTAAATCATAATCAGAAATGTTTTGATAAATATTTAAGATAGTTATTTAATGATTTATTTTGTACAATTATTACTATTATTGTGAATTTGATGAATATTATTTTATATCATCATCTAAAATTTAATTTATATTATCTTGCTTGTTTAAGTATTTTGGTTCTCATTAATGTAATATAGTATGAGGAAGAAATTATTATCTTCCTATATATATTATGACCCATTTGAGATTTCCTATTTCTTCAGTCCTGAAAAAATAGGAAATAGATACTAATTTATTCTATAAAATGATAGTATTATTTTGAGAATAGATTAAAATTTGAAATTTTACAATGATGGAATTTTTATTTCAATATTTTGTATCTGTTTGGTAATGAAATCCCAAAACTCTAGTAAAATAATATTCAAATAAAAATGTTATCCTTTTATGATCATTTCTAATGAAACATTAGACCAATCTCTTATAAAATGTAAAATATTATATTTTATATGTATATCCTTTAAAAATAATTGTTCAATTACTTAAAATATTAATTTTATTTGAAAACATAGTCCAGTGTTATATTAGGCATCCTTCATATCTAACTTCCCTTATTTCAAGGGGATGTTTTGTTGTCCCTTTTAATGATGAGGGTTTTTAACCAAACTATTTGAAAATGTCAAACCCTTTATTACTGAGATCATGTCATAATTGTGAGGATACAATTTATTATAGTGGGATAATGTAACCTCTTGATATAAAAAACCATTTTTCAATTGTAAATTCAACTTAAAATAAAACTTAATAAAATCATGTCATATTATTATCTAAATATGACCATTATAACAAAGCCATTAATTTGATATGTGCGAACAGTAATGACCACATTTTAATGCAATATGTCTACTGGTAGTATATAATAAAAATTTATTTATTAATTCAAAATTAATAAATACCAAATTTATAGTAAATCAATATTATGATTCAAAAGTAAGATTTAATCAAACCTGAATTTTTAATTTTTCTATATGAATAATATATAATATTTATGAATGACATAGAAAATATATATTAAAAAAATTATATAATTTTAGAAATCATCATATATAAATTAAACATGGGTGATTGTTTTGAAAAGATTGATTTTTAATGAATATTGAAAAATAATGATTTTTGTACTACTATCACTTCATTTATTTAATTATTACATATACACATACATTTTTATCTAAATGAAACATAAGACATATTTACTTATTTACATTCTAATTAACTAAAATTTAATCTTCATTATATAATATTTTGGCATAAGTTCACTTTTTTACTTCAAAATACATTTGTGTAAAAACTTTTTTTGTTTATGTTTTATACAATTCGATTAAAAATTATTTTTTTCACTTATAGAAATTTAATATCCTAAAAAAATATTCTATAATTTCAACTAGAATATACTAATATTTAAAATTTTTATTTTTTTATTTTTTTCATTCCATATAGTAACCATAGTATAATATATCCTCTCTATAAGGGTAAAACGGTTAAGACCATGTTAATATATGGTGTAGGAACTTAAAATCAATGAATAACTCAGCCTTATCCTATTATATATGTTTATTTCATAAAAAATTATAAATTATTTTAAAATATTACATTTTTTCATTTTCATTGATATTGACATAAATAATATTTATGTAATATATAAAATCAAAATGTCAATGTTTTTATTTTAATAAAATATAATATATAACAAAAAGGATTATAAAAAATATGGATTATTTAAACTATATAAATTGGGTAGGAACAAATAAAATATTTGATAGTAATTTTTTTATTTTTATGAATTTTTTTGGTTTCCTATAATGCTTACACATTACTGATGACGTGCTTTAATATCTGTTAGTAAAAACAAAATAATTATATATAAACATAATGAATATATTTTTTGTATATTATATGGTATTGATTGATTTTTATGGATTCTAAATTTTTTTAAATATTGATTTAAAATTTTATATTCAAATATCATTAATTTCATGATGCTTATATTTTCAAAATTTTCAAAATAGTGTAAAAAAGATATTTTTATGAGATATCAATACATATATTTTATATATACATTTATTAATCATATAAAAAGGCTTAATTATTATGATATAATAAAAATATAATAAATAAATAATTAAAAAAATAAATTAGAATTTATTTCAGGAAAAATATAAAAAAAATTTAACTGTAAACATAGTTCTTGCTGAGCACTAGAAATTTAAAATTTAGTTTCCAAATGATAAAAATTGAGAAGGAAAAGTCATTTAATAACATGGTTAGTAAATATTATATATAAATTAGTATTTTCTAAAATTTATACATTTTTACTATATAACAAGGACCTTATCAATATGATAATGAAATTCTTATGCAATATGTTAAAATAAAAAATAACACAATAAATAATTTTTTATTATTTGAATAAGAATAGATATTACATTTGAATGAATTTAATTTATAATAAATTATTTATAATAATTTTATTATTTTAATTATTTATCTTTTAATTTGAAATAATTATATTTTTATAAAACATAGATGCCACGATGATTTAATGTATATTAAAATAGTAAAACAATTAAATAAATATTTTTAATAAATTCTAAAAAATGATGATTGAGGGTTTAAAATCTATTTTATAGATATTTTCAATGTATAATTGGTGATATAAAATAAGAAATTCAAAATTTTTAGTTATCGTGTTATTTTTATTGTCTGGTATTGTGAATAGTGATGCAAAAGTCCTTAAATTGTATTTAATGTATAAAATGATTTATAAAAAAAATAAAAATAATAAAAATAATATCTTGAATCATATACATATGAAATTTTCAAGAATATAAAGCATGGCCCTTATGGGATGCACTTGAAATTTTTATAATTTCATTTATGACCCTTAATGATTGAATCCTTTCAAAATCAATATTAATTTATTCCTATAAAAAGGGTCTGACTTCAACATTATTCAAAGAACTAATATTTAGTTGTTATCACCAAAAACTACCAATTAAAAAAATTAAACATCCATTCTCATTTCCACATCGATTGGAGTGATCATAAACATCTCCTACAATGTTTATAAGATCAATCAATGGGAGGTGAAACAAAGGGAAAATTAAGTGTTTTTTAACTCAATCATAATTATTGGGTTATATCAATACTTAATCGATTATTTTATATCAATATTATTTGTGAAATTAAATTTTAATATAAATATTTTATTTTCAAATAGGTTGTTGGGATTGAATATTATTACATATAATCTATGATTTGAATAATTCACAATTTAATGATTTGATATTTGTATGGGATTTCATAACTCAATGACCAATTGATGGGTTATAACACTTATTCGTTAATTATGTTGTTCCAATATTTTGAGAGGAATAGCCATTTGTTTTTATATATCTCATTTTATCCTTTATTTTATTTATTTACAATATTGACTCAAAATTAATTCTTTTATTAATGCTTACATTAATGATATGACCTATGTATGGGAATGTTTTATCAATCTAACACCATGGGACACAATGTATAAAATTACACTTTTTTTATTTATATATTTTATATACTTACCATTTTTCATTTAATATCATGAATTACAATTATTTAATTGTATATAATGTTTTCTTTTAGTTATTTATATTACAGGGTTCATATTCAAGAGTTAGTGAGGAAATAAATTATTATTTTACAACCTATCTATTTATTAGGTATTGTTTATGTTTAAATTTATATTCATTATATTATATTATCTCTCTAAATTAACGTATATATTATTATATTCATGATATTACTTTATTTTTCAAGTGTTTTTTCCTTTTCTACCTTCTTTAGGACATGAGAATATCAATAAAAATGTTTTTTATGAAATTTCAACATTATTTAATTTTTTGTTGTTGAAATTTTATTACCATATATAAATATTCTAAAATGTATTAAATATTTTTATCACCACTCTAAATTAATTTTTCTAATAGATTTTTAAACTATATTTTATATACATTAATTTTTTAAATAATCTTATGTTACCATCCATACAATCATACATTTGACTTTTTACTAAAAATGAAAAATTTCTCTCCCTTATAATGTTCATAGAATGCATATCCTTTCTCAATATTAATCTATAATTTCTCTTGAGGACTTATTTATATGATTAAATGGTTGTTTTAAAATAAAATACTTTTTTACATTATATTTTTAATTATTTTAAAAGGTAAGAATCTACATTATAATCATTATTTTATGATATAATTTAAAACATATCCGTGAAATAAAATTAAAAATATTTTATGGAATATTATTTAATATTTAATATTTATTGATATTAAATATTTTCTAAAATAATTTACGTTATTATAAAATTAATATTTTATACTAATTTATTATCAAATTTCATCTCATAAAAATTCATGATTTATTGGTCATTGAAACCCTTATTATCATTCAATTTCATGGGATATTATTCACTAATATTTTCTATAATTACATGGAATTTATCATTTTCCTCATTATTCATATTATTTTGTTTCATGGATATTTTTATTTTCTAAACTCTATATCATTTCTATATATAATTTATTTTGAAAAAACATAATATAAATGTTATTGAATTTAATATTGATTTTTTATTATTATATATTCTTAATTCAATTCATACATGTTTACATAATAATACATATCGGTTATGAATTTTTTTGAGTATTCAATATATGATGAATAAATTGGTCACCATTACGACACATGTGGTTCAATGTTATAGATATCCACTTGATACGTCGATATTCTCAAGAGATTAAATAAGATAACATGGTCTATAGGATAATGTTGTAAGATCAAGTCATAATTGTTGGATATCTTATATATACCTACCCCTTAATTAATGTATATTGTAAAAAGTTTTTGGTGATTAAAAAAAGTATTTGGTTTGATTAGGACATTATTCTATGGTCATGAATTTATGAAAATATGCATTTTAGCTACTGATAAATTTTGTTATTAAATTCCATGTTCTTAATTTTATCCATTGTTATTCTCTACTTTCAGGATATCCATTAAATTAAATATTTTTTTATTATACTATATTCAATATGATTATTTCTTATTTACCAATTATGTATTACATTACATGTAATACTTAATGAGAGTTTGACATAACCCTTGTTTTTTTTAATTTCCCTCTGTTTTAAAAAGAATTAATTATGTTTTGTAGAAATGGGTACTATATGAGAATAACATAGTGAGATATGAAAAATATTTTTATGAAATAATCTTTTTATATTGAAGTTGTTATGTAATAATTTTTTTCATGTTCCATAAAACTATAAAACTAAAATATCCTAGGGTGTGTTGATGAAGTAATTTTTACAATTGATGTTTTATATTTTTTTGGAAGAAACATAGAAACAGTTATTGGTATCAAACCAATATATATATATATTGATGTTTATGAATTGAATTTAGGAGTGTGAGTTTTGGGTTTTTATATATATGAGATCTTAGGAGAATATCATTAGTATTGAGCAGTTTTTTACTATCTATTATTGGTTTGATTTTTATCAATGTTGTGTGAGATTCCATTGCATAGATGGGTCAATATTAAACTATTAAAGCATGTGGGACTCTTTGGGTCAATTAAAAATGAATAACCCTATGAATAATTTGGTTAGTTACCTATAAATTAAAGAATGTAATCTTATGTATTTTTGATTTCATATAAGATTACATTCCAATTTTTGTTGAGGAGTACCAAGATGTTTCGAAAGAGGATTTATTAGGGTTATCTTTTGGTCGAGTAGTCGAATATTTCATATATTTTCAGTCCAGAAAAATGACCTATTTCATCTAAAACCTATCGGATTCACCTAAATAAACTTTACAATCATAAGGTAAAATAGAATGACCTTAACTATAATGATTTAATTAAACCACGTCTTTCAATATGGTGAAACAATTATGTAATATCAATGAATGTGAGACCATGGGTGGGGAATTTTTTTAACACCACTTTATGAATTAATTGATTGTGAAAAAAAATAACCACTTTTAATGATCAATAAAATAATTTAAAAATATAACAAAGGGATATCATTCATTAATATTGGTTTCAATTTGATATGTTACCACCTCCATGTTTGTAATAATGATATCTCGAATATAGGATTCTAATGTCACTATATTCATTATGAGTTCTTTGTTATGTTGCTTAGTTGGTTAAAATATATTGTTTTTAAGGGAGTTAGGATGTAGAATATTCATCCATTCGTACAGTAATTATAGTGATTTTCATTAACGAAATACTCATTTATTATATAATTATGAATGATCATAAGATGTATTTATGTATTATAGTGCACTTATTCTATGATAAACAACAGTTATAAATATTCTTAATGTGCATATTTGGATTAACGAAGTTCATTTATTACCAAATGCCACATTATATGATATTATTTCATCACTTTGGATATAGTTTATTATTGTTTTTTTTCATATAGTTTCCTTGTGTTAGTGGGATATTATTATAGAGTCTTGGAGTAAATATATACAGTTATAGATATAATGAATGTTTATATCTTGAGGATATATAATTTCATCTTGTCTAACCACTGCTACATATTTTGTGGGGTATACATATAGTATCACTAGTGATTATATTTCATGGTTTCTAGTTAAAGGTATCCAATACGATTCATTCTATGATGTATCCATGCATTAGATATATCTTGTTCTATTGAAAATGAATGCCATAATTTTGTACTCTTCCCTCTAGTTGAGATATCCCAAGAATCATTACATGAACCATGGAAGAGAATTTCCTGGTGTTTTCATTAAGGATTTAAATAAATTATATGCATAGAAATTTGTTTGATATCTTTAGTGATCACATGTCTCTCAAGTATAATTTTTATTAGATATATCTCAGCCTATGGAAATGCAATTTGATGGACATTATCATTAACTATGAATTTATTATAGTATATACTCTATGGATGGAAATATTATGAATTTTTCCTTCAAATAAGTATAATTCTCAGAAGATAGAAGATTAATCTATGTAGTTAGCCTCAATTTTTCTGGTTTTCATGGATTTTGGATATATTTCTCTACATCATTGGGGGGTGGTGTTGTCCAAATTACATCACTATGTAACGAAGAACGTTTTTGAGACACAAAATACATGGAAATGTGTGACTATATATTTTTGGGTGATAAAACTGAGAAATTATTTATTGTTAGGGAATATCTCTTTTATCTCTAGGGGTGTATATTTGATTTAGTTTTATTATGTGGGGGTGATTGTGTTTCACACCTACCATGTTTTGTTAAATAATGGAGTGAAAAATATTTGAAAAAAATATCAATAATCAAGTCATTTGATTAAGAATAAATTAGGGGTTTTTATGTTATATCAGATGAGACACCATTTGTGCATTGAATAATAAATAGAAGGTTTTTTCCAGTTACATTCAACAATATGTTGATTAGAAGATGAATTTTGGAAGTATATTGATTTATTTAATAAGTATATATCCATTATTAGTAAGGGGGGTGAATTGTTTCTTGATTATCATTGAATGAATGAATAGGTTTTTCTCAAATCCCAGTCAAATCTTGTATTTCATGGAGGTCATTGACTTCTTATACATAAATGTGATCATACATATTTTTTCATTCCCAAAATGATCATCAATATCAATAATTCTCTAGTGACATCCTGGTTCATTAGGAACATATAAGTGAAATTAGGAACCTTGTTTTGCATATGTAGAACATTCCACTCCCAGATTGAAGGCCATATAGATTGAACTCTTCATTTTATAAATCATACTTTGTATTCATCCATAAATGATTTTTGGAATGTGTTGTAAATATCCGTTAAAAATAGTTTATCTTCTGTAAAATAATCGACATCATAAAAGTAATGGAAAGTAATCTTTATAGGAATTATATAAAATTCATTAATTTGACCCCTTTTTGAAAATATAGTGGTGATTCATCACATTTAAAGATTGTGGTTTTATTTTTTATTTGGAAGACGGTGAATCTAATTTGGAAGAATATGATATTTGACCCAACATATTTTTTATACTATAGATATAAAAGATAAAGGCCTTTTATATTGAGGATACTATTTTTATTGATGTTCATTCCTTGGTGTGGCTTATGGTTATTCAATTAGGTAAGAAAAATATCACAATGATTTATTGTCCTGATCTAGATTCTAATGAGGGAATGAGAGGTTATTTTTTTGTATGGATTACCCTCACAAATATATCTTGTATGATATATGTTCCACATATCATATCAAATTTCATGGGTTCCTATACAATCACGCATTACAAAATGTTTTCAAAGAGATTTAAAGGACTATAACATTATTATGAAGTTCCTTGTAACTATTGAGGACATAAAGGTGTGTATTCATCTTTAGTGAATGATTCTACTGGTAATACTTTTTTGGTATAATCATAGTATCACAGAAATCGTTTGGGGGAATGATACTCAATTGAGATCATATACCCTGACAAATTTGACTGAGTTAAACTTTTATTTATTATAGTCCCTAATTTTAGGGAGTATTTAATGGTCCATATTATCAAAAATATCATTCAAAAAAAATTAAATAATTTCATTAAGAGGTAATTAGGTTAGAGATATTTTTATCAATTTTAAGGTTGATTATATTTAAACCTATGATAAAACCCCTATAACAGATTTTTAACACAGTCTTCGTGATTTAGTGGATCATTCCATATGGATGTATAATCAATATTCATTAATTAATTCATATTCTTAAATATTTGAAATATTTATTCTTTGTGTTTGGGGATTTTAATATTTTATGATTCCCTGTTATTCCTGGGATAAAATATATATTCCATATGATTTAAATGATTAAAAAATTTCAGTGTATTAATCATTCCCTTTATTTTAAAAAAATTGTTCCAAATTTGTATCATATTTGATCATAGATAATTTATATGGTAAGATTTAATTTTTTCATCCATGGAATATAGAAATTTTTTTAACTTATTATTATTCACCCTGAATTCCAAAATGTTGAAAATAATTCATTTCCAAGAATTTCGGTAATCATATTTTCTTTCAATGGCCATCATTATAAGATATTAAACATATGTATTCATTAATTAAAGAATTGATATTAGTTTTTGGGGTGTCTGAAACTATATTTGTAACAAATGAAATAGTTATTCCTACAATTATTTATTTTTTAGAATGGAAATTCTCCACATTCCCATAAATTTCTTGTGGTTTGATAGAAAACGTACATGATGGTGGAATATTTAATGCGTGAGAAAGGTCAATAAGAATCAAATTAGGTAGGAGCATAGGGTTTTTTCACTACAGTATTTTTTTACCAACCTAATAGAAATCTAAAAGTATTATTTCATGTTTATAAGTTTATCATAGGAAATGTGATGAGGATGATAGAAATTATAAATGACACTCCAAAAATTCTTGGTGGTGATCCTCAAAGGTATTAGTATTAGTTATCCAAAATAATATGAATCTTAGAATTGAATATATAATTACTTCTATTTCAAAGTTTCAATATAGTTGGGGGAATATTGGTAGAGAAAACCAAACTACATGAAATTTACTCAATTAATTAGTTTCCAGGAATATTTTTGGATATATGTTATTCATATTTTATAAATGATAAATATCACATAGCATGTTTCTATGAAAAATATGTATTCCATATTTTTAATTTTGTGCTATGGGTGACATGTTGAATTAAATATTACATGTTATTTGAATATGGGCCACACATCTTGTTTAGTGGGCCACTGGACCCATGTTGTTTGGATGTATATGCCAATATTACCCCTGACCTTACACATTATTTAGGACAATGGAAATTTAGTTAATATTAGTAACATGATTTGGATAATATGGTAGTACACATCAGGATAGCCAGTGGCTCTTTGTAAATACATAGACCTTTTTTTATGTACGGGTTTTATTTTTTTGTGTTTTTTAGGAAAAGAGGAGAATTTGGAATTTTAAAGAGTACATGTCTTGTACTTTATAGTACATGTTGTGTATTTGGTTGTAGCAGATGACCGTGCATTGTCCATGTAACATCCATGTACATGGATGTGTTGGGTGACCAAGAGACCGACTAAAGAAAGGCCTAGTAAAGGCACATACATGACATGTACTTTTAATAAACATGTTGTGCACTTTTGTTTTTAATTTTGATACCAGATCGGGGTCAAGACTCATTCATAGAAAATGCTTCATCTCGACTTGTCTCGTCCAAGTGTGACTGAGGCCGACGAATCTTCTCTGAGCCACTGAGCCACTATATTTTATCTGTTTTAACCGATTTCTATATCTTTGGAATCACCACTATGAGTTCTTCTTTCTTCTAGAGCCTCATTTCCGAATTTCTCTCCTTTCGTGTGATATCATTGGTTGAGTTGTTTTATGTTTTTTAGATCTACCATGATCTAGGTCGATTCAAGGACTGACACCAGAGTATATCAATCATACACCACCAATTTTGGTGGTATGGTCCTTTCCTTAGATAGTCCTTTAATATTATGTGTAAAATTGCCCAATACACTGGGATGGGGTGTTGAGTGATTAGGGATTTTGCCTTGGTTATTCATCATAGGACTTGTGTGCCTAAGTAGAGGTTGATTGATTGTTAATATGTTTATTTACCATTCTATGGATGTGTGGCCATGATTTTTGGTTTTTACTATTTGGTCTTTCTTTGCCAGTTAGGCTTGTTACATTACATGCCTAGTGTAGTTAGGATGAAGTGTTTTATTAAATGATGTTATATTATTGTATCTATTTTTTCAAGTAGTTCATGAAAGCTATTATCCAAGTAGTTCATAAATATTAATTCGGTTGTTGAACATCATTGAGCACAATTGACTTACATAGGTCCGTGGAAACCATGTGTAGTTAGACCATAGGGGGAATTAACATTGAGGGATTCCCCAAAGTGTCTGTTTACTTTTATGTTACTAGATCATAGGGGTGATGGACATGAGTTCTCACTCAGAGTGTCTATTATGCCTCATTATGAGACCCGAGGGGCAATTGGATGTTGGGTGCTTCCCCAATGATTATGTGGTCTACCAATGAAAGACCACATGGGTAATTGATTTTGAGTGCTTCCTCAGAGAGTCTTTTTTTAAGAGACCAATGGGTTATGACTATGTGAGCTACCCAGGAGGTCGTTATATTTGTGTATATGTTGAACCATATGGGTTAGGCTGAGATAACTAATCCAGAGGGTTACTTGAGACTGTTTAGTTATACCATAGGGGAGAGGAAATCAGTACAACCTAGACGGTTACATGTTTTGATCAGCTACTTACTTGTTATATGAAAATGAATGCAATTGAAACCGTAGGATTGATTACTTTTGTGTACTTCCTTGTTTACTGCTTCATTTTTCTTTTTTCTAACCATATATGATCACTAACTGTTAGGAATAGATATTTGGGTGGTTTCTTACAAGGATTCGTCTCACATACTATTTGGGTCATGCTTTTGCGCCCAAACAGATTATATTGTTGCAGGTATAGATAAGGGAAAGTTCCGTTCTATGTCAGATACTTGACTGCTGTGAAGCTGGAGAGAATGTGACCAAGATGAGGCTTGTGATGCTTTTGGAGTTTTTTGTTTTCTTTATAATTTTGTTTTGTACTATATTCAAGTATTGTGACTTGTTTGGAAACATTCATAGAAATATGTATCATGCTTCATTTATATATGTGCTCTAATTGTTTATTTCATTCATTCTCCCGCTATTCACTTACTTCAAGTTATTACTGATTATGCCATTGTATATCTATTTATTTCCATTGTGTTACTTTGCAAATGATAGAATTGTTTCCCCAATATCACACTCATGGCCCGCACTGCAAGTCTATAACCTCTTGCAAATGGAAAAAATGTGCTTGATTCCTTGTGACCAACTGGGTATGGGGAACCTTTGGGAGGCACGCAGAACTGGGCAGTTACAAAGTGGTATCAAAGGAATTAGTTTCTTCTTGACATAATATTTGGATCCTACAGTCAGGTATAAGAAGAAATATCAAGTTGGAAATATGTAGTTCATGGGAGTAGCTAACCTATGTACATGGAAAAGCTAATTTACCTTGATTATTTCTACTTTTATGGTTTTGAAATTATTACAATTGATATGATTTCAGAGTTGGGTGATTCACATGTTTTGTGATGTTATTGATTATATTATTGAGGTTCTATTTATATTTCCACCTGATGAGATGAGGGTATGTAATCTCATGCATCGTACTGGCACTTGCAAGAGATAACATGTTTGGCATTTTTTCAAGCCATTTATGGTGAATTACTGATTGCATATTGTTTTTGATAGATGTTGTGCTAGATGTGTACGATGTTTTGATAGATGTCTTGATAGAGTACTTGTTTTTTTATAGGGTATTGATAATGTTTAATGTTTATTGGAATGAATGCCAAACATGGTCCCTAAGGTGTTATGTGACCTTGTGGATCGGAATTTGGGGGATCATTTTACAATTAATCAAGTATATGACATGTATAAGATTCCAAAAATTGATTTGCAAGGTGTATGTGCCTTCACATATCATAATTTGGAACATTAATGTTCATTTAAATGTTTTTATGGGTTCTAGAGTAGTTTCTGAGGCATATTGTCCAGAAAAACCGAGAATTAACAGCGTGTATTGATAAATACATTCCATATATCCTTCTTTTTGAGATGGAACTATTTTATCTTATGTACACGCCAGGTACTATATGTACATGCCGTGTAGTCCCTAACCATGTCACTGCTTGTGTGGGATGAGACACAGGGTTGGGAAATCTTTGGTGGAACATGACGTGTACTAGACGTACATGTAGTGTGTATAGACCATGTGTCCCACCGTGTGACCAATGACCCTAATGGATTATAGGTAGTTATTTCATGCCATGTTTGGAATAAAAACCTTGTATAGAGTTAGTCGTGAAACTAGTTGTGTGACTAACTACATGGGTGAGTGAAGTTCTTTCTGTTACACATTGTGTCTAGTATGAACACACCATGTTGTCTTTATCTAGGAGAACTGTGTGGATTACGTTGTGTAGAATAAATCAAGTAGGGGAAGAGGATTCAATTACACACCATTTTTTTGGAAAACATACTGTGTGTATGAGGTGTTACATGACCATGGTCGGTTGGAGTACACTTCCATGTGAAAACATAAGGTAACTCACCGTGTAATAGTTATATACACTATGTATCCACCTTTTATAAATATTGAATTATTTCTTTATATTGTTCCATTCTTGTGATTCTGAGTTTCAATCCATATTAATATTGATCTGTGGTTTTCATTTTACATTGCAGAGTTAAGCCACTGAGAAGTCCTCCATTTTTACGCCAGTTACAAGGCAGGGACTAGAAAACATACATGGAAACTCTATAACTGCTAGAAGATCCTCCAGTTTTCCCCTTTTGGAACGGTCCATTATCTCAGATTCAAATTTCAATTCATGGTTCTGAGAAGGTTTTATGATGTTTATAAAGACCTTCTATAGAGCACTGCATCATTTCCCATCTATGGAAGAGTTGAATTGGGTCTTTCAGCAGTAGGATCCTCCGACATTCTCAGGGGATGGATGACCTATGGAGGTTTAGTCATGATTAGAATCCTTTCTATCTATCTTCAAGCATATGGAGACACCTCTAGAGAATAGGGTGAATCATGCTACGTACATGCTACACAGTTCCACTAAGAGAAGGTGGGATGTGATCTCACAGGCGGGAATCCAGTAGGTTATGGTTTGGGATGAGTTTCAACATGCCTTCAATGATTATTTCTACCTAGAGAATTTGAGTGTTGACCGATCATGAGAGTTGTTGAGTCTTTAGTAGGGTACTTTTTCAGTCAGGGAGTATTATTCTCACTTCATTGAGTTGCATCGCTTCACACCCATCCCCGGAGGTGATGTGTTATTCTTGATGAGGATGATTGATGATGGTCTCAGGCACGACATCCAATCTCAGGTGAACATTTTTTGGTTGATGACCATAGCATCCATAGTCATCCAGGCGCTGACTACGGAGTGCAATATGAGGGATTTTGGAGTTGTGAGGTATGAAGGCTCGACATTCAGAGTTGGTATCTCTTCTACTAATATCAGTAAGCAGCGCAAGAAGTCTACACATATGGATCTGAGGAAGAGGGTCATTTTTTCTGATTTCTAGGTGGTGTGATAAAATTTTGGGAAGAGAATGAATATGAGGCCAAATTTCCCAAGAGACACAATGGGGTACCAATATTGAGGATATATTGGTCATGTTCAAACGTTCTATCTGTTTTTCTCACCAGAAGCTGTTGATAATGGTTCTTCTATAACTCTGCATTTAGGAGTAGCACCACCATTTTTTCATCAGTCTAGGAACTGGAGTTCTTCCTGCCGTTCAAGACAAGGAGAAGGTCGAAGCTATGGTATCTAGTTAGAAATATTTCAGTGACAACACGGTGGATTAAAAAACGGTGATCTGGAAGGGGGTCATAGAGATGTGGTACAGGCTAGACATTTTTAGTGGAGAAGACACAGCCGGATCATGATCCTAGATCCTCTTTAGTTTGAGGAATGATCCTAGTTTCCTTAGTTTTATTTTTCTCTACATTTATATACATGGGCTTCCCGTAGTTTCATTTTTGATGCTATTATGGAGAAAAATGGGCATTTTATCATTACCTTTGCTGATGTATTGATGTTGGAAACTCTATTAGGGATAATAACGGCTAGTGTATGTCAGTTCAAGGAGTTCCCTCTTGAGGTTTGTGGGTGTCACTTCTTTTGGCACCATTATGTCTAAGAGATGACATGCTATGATGTAACTTTTTGAATGGAATTATTAGTTCCCTTCCAAGATGTTATCGAACTTTATCACTATTGGGTGAGTTTCACATCACTAGAGCGTGGTTTTTACACACATAAGGAAAAATGGTATGTCCAAGAATGAAAAGCGGGGCCTAAGAATCATTGTTTGGGATGAGTCACAACCTAGATTGCTAGTCTATATTTGGATGAATACGGGACTTCACAGTTGGACATTCCTCAAGTGGTCAATCATTTCAGGGATGTCTTTCCGTATATATTTTTATGGTTTCCTTCAGAGCAAGTGGTAAAAATTTCTATTGAGCTTGTGCGAGGGGGCAGAATATGTGTCCATTACTCCCTAATGGATGGCTACACCCGAGTAATAGGATTAGAAAAAGAGCTAAAAAGAGTTACATGCTCAGGTTTTCATCTATGCCATTACTTATCCTTGTGTATCACCTAAACTTTTTGAAAATAAGGAAGATGGTACCCTCAAACATTTTGTGTATTATCAAAAGTCGAACCAGTTGATGGATAAGAACCGATATACCTTGACAAGGATTGATGGTAACTTTTATCAGCTTCGAGGATACCGGGTGTTCTCAAATATTGAATTGAAATTTGGTTATCATCAGTTGTGTTTTAGAACATAAGATATAAATATTGCAGCCTTTTGGAGCAGTTACAGACTATATGAGTATGTGGTCACGTCGTTTTGCCTCACGAACATGCCAGTCGTTTTCATGTAACTGATGAACTGAGTGTTCAATACATACTTTGATTCACTCATGGTAGTCTTCATAGATGATATCTTGGTGTACACTCACACTCGACAAGACCATGCCACGCATCATGAGATCGTTTTTAGTACACTAAGAAAGCATCAGCTATATGATAAGCTCTAAAAAATCCACATTTGGATGAACCAAATTCACTCCATGGGTCATGTCATCTAAAATATTGGATTATCAATAGTCCTAGAGAAAGTGAGAGCAGTAATTTCCTTGGAGAATTTGAAGAACATCTTTGCTGTATGATGTATTCTAGGTCTAGATGGTTACTACAGATGTTTCATACTACACTTCTCACTATTGGAAGCACCACTGACGGGGCCCACTAAGAAGCGTGTGATGTACTTGTGGAAAAATGTTTGTGAGTCATCCATTCAAGAGAATAAAGGTAGATTGACTTCAGCACCGATACAAGTATTTCCAGTGCGAGGAAAGAGCTATACTATTTATTGTGATGCATCAAGTATCGAGTTGTAAGAAGTGCTTATGTAGGGAGAAAGAGTCATTGCATATGGGTCTCGGTAGTTGAGGCCACATTAGCACAATTACCTGAGCACAATCTTGAGTTGGATGCAATTTTTCATCATTTATACTATTTGATACAGTGCTAGTTGGGATAGAATTTTTTAGTTTTCACCGATCAAAAATGTCTCAAATATATCTTCACTCAGTACGATCTATATTTAATACAATGAAGGTGGGTTGAGTTTCTTTAGGATTTTGATTTTTAGCTTGCCTGCATGCCAGGGAAAGGAAACTCGGTAGCCTATTAGTTAAGAATGAGGAATCAAATATAGGTAGTTTAGGAAGCCAGCAGTGACTAGAAGATTATGTAAATGTTCTCTGAGATGAATTTGGAGGTTCATGAAAGATAGGGGCCAAGATTTCGTTCTTATGTGGTTGTTAACTCTACTCTACATGATCAATTACGAATGAGGCATCTATTATATATGGAAGGACTAGTTCTACGGAAGAGTGAGTCAAGAGAAGTCCTTATTCTTGGATAGACCATGGCCAAGGATGAGATCTTGCGCTTACATGGACGTGTATGGGATTTAGTAGGCATACACGAGGAGTTGATTTGATTATTTCATTATTCAGTTTGGGTAGTTCATCCTGGTACAAATAAGATGTATCGATATCTACAACATCTGCATTGGTGGCCTTGTATAAAGAGAGATGTTTTAGTTTTTTGATGTGATGTTCCACCTATTAGCAGTTGAAGTCAAAGCATCAGTGACCATTGAAACTTTTTTTTATAGTTACCCATATTCGAGTGGAATTGGAACGATGTTGTGATGGATTTTGTGATAGGTTTTCCGAGGTCTCCTCAAGGGAATGATGTAGTATTGTTGTCTTTGACATCGTTATTCTCACTTCTTGCATATCAATAATACCTTCAGGGTTGATGAGTAAGGAAGGATGTACATTCGAGGTTTTAAACTTTTACATGGAGTTCCACACGACATTTTTTTAGAAAGGGATGCCCTTTTTACTTCTCGGGTCTGGCCGGGATTACAAAGGGCTTTGGGTACACATGTAATTCTGAGTACAACTTACCACCGCTAGACAGATGGCCAGTCTGAGAGTAATATTAAGGTGCTCGAAGAAAATTTTTCGAGCATGTGTCCTAGATTTTTGTGATTCTTGGGGGAGTAAAAAACCTCTTGTGGATTTTCCCTATAATAATTTTTCTCAATAAACTATTCAGATGGAACCTTTTGAGGCTTTGTACAGTTGGCCATGCTGATCACCCATATGATTGGATGGAAGTAGGAAAGGTAGCTATCTTGGTCCCTATTATTTTATACGAGACCACAAAATAGATTTAGTTGATTCAGAAGAGGATGGATACTATAATGTCATGACATAAGTCTTATGCTGATCGATGGAGATGATATCTAGAGTTCAAGTATGGATATTTGGTTTTTCTACATGTCACATCGACATTGGGACACGTGATTATTATGAGATAGAGATAGCTTTTGCTGAGATACGGTGGACTATTTGAGGATTTGGAGAGAGTCGGGCTGGTTGCCTATTAGATTCAGTTACCTTAGAGGTATCAGGCTATGCATGGCATCTTCTACATTTCTCAGCTATAAAGTTACGTCTTAGACCCACCTAATGTTTTCAAGCAAAGGAGGTTGAGCTTGAGGTGGATGCATTGTTTGAGGAGCATCCTATCCAGATTATTTATCGTGGTGCAAAGGTTCTTCATGGTTGGTATATTCCTCTAGTACGAGTGCTATGGTTACACAGGTGAGTGCATGATGGGACTTGGGAGAGGATGGCCGATGTACAATCATAGTGGCCAGAACTATTCGAGGATTCTTCTATTACGCCACCATACTATAAAAATTCATGGAAAATTTTCTTTATGAGGGGATGTTTGTAAGATCCCAGACCATCCTTTGAGGTTTGGTTTTTCTTTTCGGTTGTTTTTGAGAAGAAGAGGAGAATCTGCAATTTAGAAGAGTAAACATCAGGTACTTAAGAGTACACTTCATGTATCTGAATGTCGTGGGTGACTATGTACTACCTATGTAAGGGCCGAGTTCATGGATGTGTGGGGTGACCTCAAGACCACCTAAATTAGGTCATGTTAAAGGTATATACATGTCGTGTACTATTATAAAATACATCATGTACTTTTCTTTTTAATTGTTATATCGGACTGGGGACACATCTCCTTCATAGAAAATGATTCTTCTCTACTCGTATTTTCTAGGAGTGACTGAGGTTGACAAATCTTCTCTGAGTCCATTACCTGTCATTAGTTCTCTATTTCGATATATGTCTATTGCATTTGAATCACCACATTGATTGTTTCTTCTTCTAGAGCCTTGTTTCCTGATTTAACTCTTTTTTGTGAGATATCCTTGGTTGAGGAGTTTTGAGTTTTTTATAGATCTCCTACATTCTAGGTCGATTCAAGGGATGATTCTAGAGTATAAAAATCATTCAATTCCATGGTAGGTGGTTTGTTCCTTTTTTTAGTTTGTCCTTGAATATTATGTGAAAATGTTTCCAATACCCAAGAACATGGTATTGTTTGTTTAGGGATTTTAGCTCGGTTATGCCACATATTCCTGGTGTTCCTGAGTAGATGTTGTTTGATTGTGAATATTTTTATTTTCTATGATATATACTTGTTTCCCATTATTGTTTTGGTTTTTACCATTTGGTCTAGCTTTGTTGTTTACGATTATTACTTTCCATTCCTAGTGTTGTTAGGATGGAGTGTTTTATTCAAAGATGTTATATGCTTGTTTCTGTTTATCCAAGCAGTTCTTGAATGCTATTAACCATGTAGTTCATAAGTATTACATTGGTAGTTGAATATAGTTCTGTACGATTGATATACATATGGTTGTGGGAACCTAGTGTAGTTAGACCATAGGGGGAATGAATGCAAAGTGATTCTCGGGAGTGTATGTTTAATTTTACGTCATGAGTTTATATGGGGGACTGATGTGAGTTTTCCCTTAGAGTGTCTATGGTTACTCATTGAAAGACCACATGGGGAATTATATGTTGAGTTCTTTGACAAAGTCTAATTAGTTTACCGATGAAAGGCCACAGGGGGAATTGACGGTGAGTGCTACCTCATAGTGTTTTGTTTTCTTGAAACCAAATGGGTTATACTGTGTGAGATTCCCAGGGGGTTGTCATATCCTTGTATAAGATGAACTATAGGATTTAGGTTGTGAGAACCTACCTGGAGGGTTACTTGAGATTCTTTTGTTGAACCAGAAGGGATAGGCTATGAGTACTTCCCAGAGAGTTACTTGTTTTGATCAGATTCTTACTTGTTATATGAAAAGGAATAAAAGTGAAACTATAGGACTGTTTACTTTTGAGTACTTCCTTGATTACTAATTCATTTTTCTTAATTCCTACCATATATATTCACTGACTGTTATGCAAATATATTTGGGGGGTTTCATAAAGGGATTCTTCTCACACCCTATTTGGGTCATGATTTAAGGCCCTAACAGATTATATTGTAGTAGGTATAGATATTGGAAAGTTCCCTTCTATGTTAGGTACCTGACTATTGTGGAGTTGGAGAGCGTGGGACCAAGATGAGGTTTGTGATACTATTGTTTTTTTGTTTTCTTTTTTTACATTGGTTTAGTACTATATTCCAGCGTTGTGACTTTTTTGGCTTCTTCCATAGACATATCTATCATGAATCATTTATATTTGTTCTCTCGTTGTTTATTTATTTTAGTCTTCCTATGTTCACTTAATGCATGTTATCACTACATGTGCCATTGTATATATATTTATTTACATTATGTTACTCTACTAATGAGGTAATTTTTTCTCCACTATCACACCCAAGCCCCTCTCTACTAGTCACCAGCCTCTAGCGTTTGGGGAAATGAACTTGATGCCATGTGACCAACCGGGGTTGGGGAACTCTGGGCGGCACATAGAACTAGGACGTCACAATCCAACACACCATGTTCCGCCTATGAATGACCATGTTCTTTGACCCATTGTGATATGAAAACATCCACACAATAAGGGATATTGTTGAGGCTTGCATGACCTATACGTAGTATTATATACCATTTACTAGTTGGTCTTTGGTATTTCATTTTTCTTCATAATCGAGAGTAAAAATTACATAAGGTCATAGTCCATGAAACATTTTTTACACATAGAATGAAGTTTACAATATCTCCATCTCATTATGAATTTTTTGTATAGTGGTTTTTTGTGGGGGAATTTGTTTATCCTTGGTGATATTATAATGTGGTTTTGGAATGATCGTTGGGCCCACTGTTTCGTTAATAACACCTCTTGATACACAATGATAATAGGTCATGGATTATCCATGACCAAAATATAGTAGGATTACTGTAGTATAATAGAGTGAAGTTCCTACACATATAAATTTGAGAACTCCCAAGCTGCATCATCATTACACATGATATGTTTTTTTCTATCCTTAGGGTTTGACACTACTCTACTAGAATTTACCCAACAGTGAGGCAGAAGTTCTAAAATTCAAATTTAGTGTGGGGAAGAATTTTTTTTGGAATCTATGTGGTAATTGTGCTTAGAGTATAGTGGGGTTATTTTTATTCCATGTTAACTTTAATGAAATATATCAATGGATATAAGATGTGAATATCATGGTTCACCATTATTACGTGTTTAACTATTCCTTAATGAATATATTAGTATCACACCCTGTTGATTCTAATTGATACATCATTTTACCTTTTTCTTACTGATAATATATTTATGTATATTTATAAATACCATTTAATGGGATTTGATTCCACACATGATGTGTCTATAAAAATAGTACTTCATTCAAAGTTAATTATGATCAATTTGGATCTCATAGAGTAAGACCATTCTTGCACTCGGTGGTGGAAATTAATGATAGTGGATCTACCTAACATTCTTTAATCATAAATTAATTCATATTAATTTATTTTTATATAATTATTTTGAGGGTCTAGTACCTGGAATATGAAACTAATTACTGAGGATGAATCTTTAATATAGTATAAATATCAAGTGTGTGTCTGGTGAAGTTATTATCTTCTTTATATTATGATTATTTTAGAATTATACTATTACATGTTTTTTTGAATATTTATTAATATTTTTAGATTCATTGGTCCATGGCCTACCATGATTTTGATCTCTCTTCTTGTTTATAGCTTGGATCCCCATCCTTATATTAGAATTTATTGGTGTGCCACACTCAATCTATTTCAATCACATTCGACATTCCAATGGAATTTATTATGTCAATATTATGCCCTTATTCATTTTAAAATGGAGTTATTGAAAAAATATATCTACTAATTAATTTAAATCTATCAAGAAAAATAATAATATGTTAAAAATCACAAAATATGTGTGAATATATATATATATATTGGAAAAAATTTAAACCTTATTATTGATTATATCATACTTTAGAATTTTTTTCTGCGTATTTATAGTAATTTGCAGGTTTATGAGGATATAATGGTGTTTGTAGATTTTAAAGTAAAAAATGATCATAATCATTCCATAAAACCAAAGTCACATTACGATGGATGTTAATATGAATTTATTTATTTATGATGGAGAAGGAACCACATTCTAATCAATGGAACTATTATGCAATATCCATTAATGGGAGTGAGTTAGGAATTAATATTAATAATATACAACATGGAAATATATAAAAAGTAATAACCATTGATACTTATTAAATTAACCTCGGAAAATATTATATTATGGACATGTAAAAACAAAAACCCTGAGAATAGTTAAGAAATAACATTTCCCTTGGAGGATAAGAAATATACATCACTCTATAAGGGAATATATCATATCGTGGTGATATATAATATTCTACCCTAGTAATATGGATGTAAAATAAATATTTAAGAGTGAATATTGAAATTTTTTAAATATATAACTATCATTACATAAGAATTCTCATTAAAGACATCATGTTCAAAGATTTTCATCTCGTGATGATATGTGTGATGTTCTATAGATGTGAATATGGAATTATTTTTGCGATATTGATGGAATGTAATATAAATTGTAAAGAGAATAATGATATTGATAATTAATCCACAATCCTAATTTAATATGACTATTTCATTATAAACCAAATTATATACACCATGGAATGGATGGTTATAAAATGAAAGGAAAAAAAATTAAGGTACTAGACTTCATGATGCATCACATCACTAGTGAGGTCACATGTATACTTATTTTTCAAAGATATTGTGACTTGAAAAATATATTATTAGGACATTTATTGATTTCCAAGATGAAACCCCCCCCCCAATTGTTTTTGTTTTTATTCTATAATGACTCTATAAAATTTTGAGTCTGCGTAAACACTTTCTGAAAAATCCTCAATTCTAGAAAACCTCACTAAATTTGCCATGTATACAACAAGGTTGTTCCGAGTCCCATATTAATATAAACAGTGATGAATATTTATAGAAAAAAATTATTTATTTCAATATTGGGAGTATATGATGTTAATTTTTTGAGAGAATTTTATGGATAAAGTCAAACAACCCATTTGATAATTGTTTGTGTTGAATTTTTACATGTAGATTCGAAATCAAACTATTTTAAAAAATGATGCTTCATTAAATTTGATATATTATTTCTATTTTTTTATATTCATTTGATAATAAATCTTCTATATATTTAGATCACTAATTCATCCCTGATTGTTGACCATTCTGTCATGTGCAGATAGCCTTACAATATATGGTTGATCAAGGGTAATATGATGTAACTTTAACATCAATGTTTGATTGGATTTTTATCAAATGCTTTAGAATAATATCATATTTGGACTATTGAGATATTATAACATAATAATATATTTGGAGTAAGGATTAGTAATGGGTGAACCCAAATATGAATGAATAGAATTGGAGAGAGAATGTATCGAACATAATTATCAATTTTGATTGAGATATAACTTATGAAATCAAGGTCTTAAATGGTCACCTTGAGAATTGGAATAAAATAGAAAAAATTATTTTAAATTTTTTCCAACCAAGTGTTAATTGTTTCCCCATGATGTATTTCAAAATAATAATAATGATAATTCCCAATATGGTAAACCCATAACTGTATACAAATTAACCTCCTAAACTATAATTACATATATATTAATCTTTAATGTTTATAGTTGTGATTGATAATTATAAAATTTTCTTTTTTTTAAATGAAATTATCGTTTATATTTTATTTTACCCATATTTTTACTATTGAAGGTCTTAATTACAAGAAACACATTATCAGTGCCCGATTAAGGCAATTTTATTTTGAGGAACCATTAAATCCATCCATAAAATTGAGTAATATATTCTATGACATTATATTATAGTAATATAAAATATATTACGTTCATATAGCTGATGGGGAGAAAACCAATATCATCAATATAAGTTTAAATGTTCCTCGTGAGATGACACTGATGTATTATAGTCTTTCAGTTATATGAATGGTTACTCCATGAATCACTCTACATAAAATTTAGGAAATCTTCTTCATGTTAAATTTAAATGTTCTACAAATAACTCAAAATATTTACTAGTTTCGTGTTATGTATAATAATTATTCTCATTGAAATAAATCATTATATCTATAGTTATATTATATGTTCAAGGGAAATAAATTCATAGATGATTCTGTTTGAATTTGTGATTTACCATTTTCATTAATGGGGTTGTAAATGGAATGCTTGAAGTCACTCCTTGGATGATATATGAAAATATTTTAGGACCGTTCTGATATATTATTGAAAAAAACCATTACATTCAAAATGGATAAGAAAATACAAAAGTGAGATTTATAAAATTAAATAGGATTATAAATAATATACATAAAACATAGGATAATAAATTGAGGAAATACATTATATATTATCTTATAATTGAGTTTTCCTTTGAATATATTTTCAGGACATCCATTTTGAGATGAAAACAATTCAAAATGTGGTAAATTAGTATGTTGGATGTGGATTGGAGAGGAAGTACCAAAAAATCCCAATACATCCAATATGGTAATGATTTCAATATTATAAAATATAAAGGGGGTATATGTAAATCCAAGAGAGGTGGAGACCAAGGGGATGTGACATCCATGATAGTAACATAAATAGAATCTGTGTAAAAAAATATAGACTTATTCAAAGTATAAACTATCAAGGATCTCCCTCTAATACTCCTCAATAAATATAATGTTATATATGTTAAGGTCCCCATATATTCAATTATTTCCAAGTAGTAAGAGATGAATACTCAATACGATAGGTATATTTTTAACTGTCATAGGAATTTATCATACATTCCAAAGGATGTCGAGAACACTTTATGCTTATTTTCTCAAAACTAATTTAAGAGCATTGATAATGGACGAATTAACATCAGACTCAATATCTCCTAGAGTCTATCTAAGAACATAAATAAACTATAAATGGTGTATAATAAATCTGAATCACCAATACAGTTCTTTTTTAGAAGTCACATCAGCATTTCTAAGCATAATAGGAAGACTCCCAACTATATTTTTGGGATTTGGTGATAAATTATAAAAATAGAAATGACCAAAACATAGTAATATTGATACATAACTATAAAATAATTAATAATACATTGATAAAAATTCTATTTTTACCGAAAATATGAATACTTTATTTGGATCATATTCTAAAAAATTGATTAATAAGAACCCTATAATGAGTCCTTGAATGAAAAAGGTACAAAGATCTACAACATTTATGAGTGGGAAATAGCTATTTGGGAATAATGAGAATTAATTTATGATATTTTTGGATGGTATGGAAAATTATGATAACGAATATATTTATATGCTTAAATATCTAATGGAATAAGAATGAATCAAAGAAACCTAGGAAGAAGACACAATATAAATAGAAGTAAAGTTGACTAATGTTCATCCATACTAACCAACTATTAATTTTTTTGGTTAGGGTATTCCATTGTAATTTGGATGATAAATACAATATGTTTATTAATTCTTCAAGAGCTTGTGTATAAAAATTTAATTTTAAGGTTATATCTTATATATCTCCACATACACTATGTTCCCTATAGAGATTATCTAAAATTAAATAAAATTAATGACTCCTGCATTATTCCTCCATGTTAGGAATGATAAACATTGGTTCAATGGAAGATATATATGATCCTCCATGATCAGGGAATATTATCCAGTCATTTAACAATATATCATCTACTATTGGGAATACTATTTCATGTTTAGGGATAATGATTAATCGTGAGTCCATTTAACATTTTCTATAATCTTTGATAAATCAATTAATAAACCAAATGCTTTTTGTTTTGGTTATATGAATTATTGATTATGTATCCCCTTAGAATTAATAAATATTTCTTGGTGATGTTGTTTAAATTCATCATTCATATTTATCATATAATTAAGGAAATAGGGTTAGTAGAGATTCTAATAACTCCTTTTCCACCATTCTATGTTATTGATAATTATCCTATCAACAATACAATATATTATTATTATTTATTTAGTGGGAGATGCATTTATCTCACCAAATTCGTGAGACCAGAATATGATCCAATATATTATCATATCATCACTACTACTAATGATGATTGTCAATTTTCAATATCCAAGGATAATGTGGTGTTGAGTCAAAAGTTTTTCTTATTACCATTTTCAGTCTTTTTTGGAAATCAGAAACATACTATATATATATTAACATACTTGTTCAAAAATGTTTTATCATTTAATTATTAGAACAACACAAACTTTTTATCTTTAATAGAATAAAATTTATAGATTTATGAAAATATATTTTACCATTTTTCATATTGTAATGTGATTGGATATGATAGGTATATCGTAATGAGACTAGATAAGATAATAATCATACTTATCTTTATCATACTAATATTTATCATATTAAATATAAGATAATATATTTTTCCTTTTATACTGAGAAAATATTTTATTTTGACTGATAAGGCTTTCGACTAAAATCACACCCACACTAAAACAATTTATCATATTTACCTTTTCATACCCGTGAAATACTATCTCTAATATAATAAATATGTTTTACACTCCCAATAGTGTATTTTAAAATGACATTAGAAATTCTATTATAATATGATCGCTGAAGTTCCAGGTTCCCAAGTCATCATGAAAAACTAAGAGAAAATAAGACTGTTGGAGAATCAAGATGACCATTGGATTGTTTCCAATTAATACTTATTCAATTGAAGAGTTTGGAGAAATGTAATTATCCTTTTCATTTTCAAAAATCATAGTTTGTGAGAGCTCTAAATCAAAAAAGGAAAACTACATGTTCCTCACACTTGTGATCTATTTGAGTTCTTAATTTCACTGTGCATTTTATTCTGAATATGATTTAGGGTTAATATGGATATAAATATAGAAAAGATGATCATCATATCATGGAAACATAGTGATATCAAGATTAAGAATACGATCATGGTATCGTGGGATCCTAAAGATAGTGAGATAGGCCGGTCATTTTATAGAAGGAATTCCCTTGTAAATGAAAAATAGGATTTCTTATAATAATAAAATAATGTACCTTTATCCAAGGTGATTGGATATATAAATCTTTGGATTAAAATAATTATACTCATTTGTATAAATATTTTTATTATAATTATTTTATTTCAAATGTATTTTTCATAGAAAGTGAATCCTTTTTATATTCATTTTTCTATTTGAATATTTTTTATTGGAATAGCATTGATTACTATAAAACTTGTATCTCATTTGTTACTTTGTGAATAAGTTAGTACTCTGATTATGATATTATACATGTTAAGATAGAACTACTAATTGTTTCAATACTCTGATTTATCATAACCATTGTGATTAAAACTCTTTTTTTACAACACTGATATAATTTAACCATTGTGATTATGATTCATTATATAATTTTAAAAAAAATTAACTCTAAAAACTTTACCACTTCTTACTAAATATGATTCTATAGACTATTTATATAGAATAAATCTATCCTTACAAATTATGGAATTTATATTGGAACCTACTTGATTAAAATAAATTGTTTTTTGACCTAAGGTTATGTATGAATATTATTTATGTACACAATTAGATTTTTGAATACAATTTTATTAACTGTTTTAAAAACAATAATTTTAATATTAAAAATGAATTTTGTAAACATAAAATTCAATCCCATATTGTATTTTGACAACTTAGAATATATTTTTTTCCAACAATTTGTATTAGATCCAAGTCTTTATAATACTCATACTTATGTTTGGAATCATTGAAGGCTCCCACTGATAAAACATTCTATCTATATCTTCTTAACTATTTCATGTTTTTTATATGTTCATATAAACTCTTTATTTCTAAATATTTTCAACACTAACATGTATTTTGGAATATAATTTTTGTGTTTGTTTTAATTGGGGACATACTGAATGTCAGTTCATTAGATAACCTCAATCCAAATAGACCGCCTATACTTGATAGAGATTATTATGAATATTGGAGATATAGAAAGAAGAAATTTGTTATAAATTTATTAGTTGAAAATTACCTCATTTTAACATAAGATTATATGATTCATGACAAGGAAGTGACTGATTTTACAAATCAAGAAAATCAAGGGAATAAAATGAATTACATAGCCAAAAAAAATTATTATGTTCTATAAATATGAGTAGTTAAAGACATATTTTCTTCTTCACATGCTCCTAATAGTATTTAGAAAATTTTATAGATTACACATTTCGTAATTGAAATGTTTTTTGAAATTATATTAACAATTCATAGAGCTTATTATGATAAATTTGAATTTCCTTTTGGTGAACTAGTTGAAAATGTATAACAAAGGTTTTTGAAAATATTCAATAGTCTAAAATCTATGGGAGAGAAAGAATTATAAGATTAAATTATTAATTGATATCATGTCCAATGAGTGGTAATATTAGTGAATATCTATTGATGAATAATGGAAGATAAAAAATGTCACTCTTGATGATTTATTTGAACCCTTTTTCATTATGAGGGTAGGTTTAAAAGAGATTCAGACAAACCAAACATAAATATTGGTGGAGTAATGTATAAAAATACTTAAAATATGATAAAATTCCAAACCCCTAATAAAATTTTTATGTCATCCAAGAAAAAATAAATTTTTTATTCAATATCATTGAAGATATTTTGAACATTCTAACATGGGATTATAAAATATATCTCGAAGTATGAATAAGGTTTTTGTTAAGAATAATTTTTAGTATTGTTATAAAAAAAGTTCCCACGATAGGAATGAAAATAATGATTAAGTAGTTTCTTGTTATTAGTGTAAAATTGGTGTACATATTCGACATGATTGTCTAACATTGAAAAGAAAATTCATTATTCATTGTCATTATTATAAGAATCATAAGATGATTTATAATTAAAAAAAGAAATAAATTTATTAATTATTCTAACACTTGGAGTTATTGTGGATGTGAATCTTCAAAAAACACATAGATAATAAAATCCTAGATATTATGAATATTTTTCTTCTTGTTTAAATACCTATTGAAAATCAGTGTCCAATAGCCAAGGTATAGAAAAGTGTTTATTTAAAGGATATAAATTTATATTCTAAATACTATGATCAAAATAATTTTATATCATTTTGTGAATAATCATCTTCATATTGTGAGGGTAATAAATTACCTTATTTTGAAAATGTTTATCACATAGAAACACATTTAAAAAATAAAAATTTAAAAAATGTGTAAAAACATGAAAAGGATAATGAAAAACATTAAAAATCTAATTCAAGAATTGATATTTTAAAAAATGAAATATAAAATATATACAATGATATTAATAAATAAAATCCATAAAAACATAATATCTCTAAATATTAAAAAATAATTATTTCTAAAAATCATTATTTGAAAAACAGTCTTGAGAAAAAAATTTCCAAACCCATTACAAATGTGGATAAGAATATTGTTGTAAAACTAAAATCCTAAATTTATTCATTGAATAAACTTCTTCTGACAACACATATTGTAATTATTTATTAGATAAAATGTGTAAACAAATTCATCCACATGTTATTAGTTTAATAATATCATATATTTATAGAAAACCTGTTATTAGTTTCAAAATCGTGTTCCTAAAAATCCCCCGTTTTGAACTAAATGTCAATTTGGAGGATATAAGGAAAAACAATTTTTATTTAAATAAAATTCAATCCTTGGGGATTCACAAATACCATTTTTCAAAACAATTGTGTATTCCTAGAATTTTATTTTCTAACATATCCATACCCAATACAGTTGGGGTTCTGAAAGCCTAATTGTTTTTTTCTAGAAAACAAATAGAGTACCATCAACAAGAATTGTTCGTTTATGGATAGTGTGTGTTCAAAAAAATTGACGGGACACAATAATTTCTTTTAAAATATTTTCATGAGGAAAGGTAATAAAGTTTCTTTTGAAGATAATTCTCATAGAGTGATTATCATTATAGGTAATATTGTTCATCATTGTGAATCTAAAATTTCAAACATTTTGACTGTTAAATGTATTATTCATAATCTTATTAGAATAATTTAATAATGTGATGAAGGTTACCATATGAATTTTAGGAATGGAAAATGCATAGTACACAATTAAAATGATGAATATGTTCTTTTTTTCCCATCGATATGATAATGTTTACCCTCTTAACATAGAATACCATAGGATCCAAGACCTACCTTGACAATGTATAATTGATGATCAATCATGGTTATGGAATTGAATTATAAAACATTGTAACCATATAAATTTATGTAAACTGACTATGAAAAATATTTTTAAGTATTTATTGGAACATTGAATTGATTCTTAAAAAGTCTATGAACATTTCCAATATAATAAGAAATATAATTATTGTTTTAAATTTATTAATGAAGTCTCAACTTATGATACTTTATTGTTAGTTGAAATTGATTTATTCCTTCCTACAAAAACTGGGAGTGTTAAAGTAAATTTCAATTTATTTTTTTTAGTTTATGGTTTCACTATATATATATGGGTTTATTTTCTGGATAATAAATAAAAAGTGTTTTTCTATTTCAATTGTTTTTTTGGCAGACAAAAAAATGATAAAAACCTTCCCATGATAATTATTCATGGTGGTGAATTTATATATTATTATTTTAAAACATTTTGTAGAAAAAAAGGCAATACACATATCATTTCAACTCCTATAACACAATAGAAAAATGTTTTTGATTAATGAATGAATCATATTCATAAAAAAAATGTATTGGGTGAATACTCAATTGTCAAATGTTTTCTATCAGAAGCATTTATTATTTATTGTTATTCTATAAATTGAGTATTAATTTGGCATTATATTAATAAAATTCCTTATGATTTTTTTACAGGCCTAAAACAAATGTTTTCTTACTTCATAGTATTTGGATGCAAAGAATTCATATTAAATATGAATGACAACTAACAAAAATCCTCACCCATATCCGGTGAAGGTATATTCATAGTCTTTTACACTAATTCTAAATTATATATAATACTTACTAAACTTTGTTGTATTTTTTTTGAAATGGTAGTTGTTAAATTTGATGAAACTAATCCAATTGTTTTTAAACAAACCCATCCAACATCCTTGTATTTATTTTCAAAAACTAATTTTTAACCTTTCAAAGAAGATTATTTTTATAATGTAATTAGTCCTGAAAATATTTTTGAATTATTTACCCAAGAATACCTCTACCTTTTGCTGATGAACATGTTTTAAAAAATCTATGTCAATTGTTTCTTATGAATCATCCTAGTTATAACATTACTAATGATGTGAATCAACTGGTTTGGAGTAGAAGATCCTTGAGAAACAAAAAATAACATCTTTCATTCATTTCTTAATTTTAAGAAAACAAATTATGAGGATTTGGGTGATGGGGATTGGATAAAATCAATGCAATATGAGATAAATAAATTAAAAATGAACAATGTCTAGATCATGGTAGAAATACCTAAGGAAACATCAGTAATTGGAGTAAAATTGGGTTTTATAAGGAAAAAATTTGATGAAAATGGATTTATCATTATAAATATAGAAATACATAATAAAAAGGTTATAATTATCCTAGAGGAATAATCTATAATGAAACCTATAAACCAATAGCAAGATATGATCCTATTCATATTCTAGTATCTTTTAAGTCATTAATTACTTTTATACATTTGAAAATAGATGTAAAGTGTGCTTTACTTACTCGATATGTACATATAGAATTTTATGTTGAAAACCCCCTGGTTATGAACACAAAAAACATATTGAATACTTTTTTACACTTACCAATGCTTTATATGGAATTAAACATGCCCCTAGATCATGGTATTATTGATTAAAAAGATTTTTGTTACAATACAATTATGTAAAGGAAACCACTAAACCAACTTTTTTATAAATACAGTTAAAAAATTATTATTGATAAAATATATGATGATTACATTATATTCAGATCAATTCAACAATTTTTAATATATTCCATTGCGAATATTCTGAAATTTGAGTTTGACATGAGTATGATGTGTGAGTTAATATTTTTTTCATAGTTTTAAAATTTCAAAATAAAACTGGAAGGTACTTATATATCTCTACATAAGGATATGAAATATCTTCCTAAAATGTATGGATACTATAATAGTAAATTTATTTGTACATCAATCGATACATCAAATAAACTTGATAATGATAATGTTTGGAAACCAGTTGATAAAAAAATTCAGAGTTATGATATTGAAACCTACTATTTTTAATAGATAATATTCCAAATTTAATGTTTTTTGTATGCCTATGTGCAAGGTATAATGAAAATATAAAGGAAACCCATTTTAAATTAGTTAAAGTATTTTTTCATTATCCACAGTGAACTACATATTTATGACTTTTCTGTTCGTCTAGGAATGATTTTCAATTGAAATTATTTTTGGAGACTAACAATAGTTGTTGTAGAATGGATAAAAAATTTAATTTTGAAACTTTTAAATTAATAGGATATACATTAGATTTTTGGTCCTGTAAGAAACAACTCACAGTAGAAATTTCCAGTACTGAAGACAAATATGATGCACTTGAATGTTGTTGTTCTCAAGTGTTTTGGATGCAACACATAGTCACTGATTAGGATATGAGTATTACTAAAACACAAATAATATGTTATAATATTTGTGCCATTAATATATGAAATAAAGTCACATCACTATAATGAAAACCACATATATATTAGGCCTCAATGTTATAGTGATCACACACTAAGAGTAGATATCATTTTAAAATTCATTTCAATGCATGAAAACACCTTAATATTTTAATAAACCAATCCCTTTTGATAAATTTTAATATATTAAACAAAATATAGGAATGGTAAATTTAATATAATCATTTATATCTTATTTTCATAAACAATATTCTTACATTAAATTAATCTTTTTCACAATTTTGTTACATATGATTGTTGTTTTTTAAATTTATTATTTTCATGTTTTTATATAACTTTATCATATTCATGTTTCTATATAAATTTATTGTATTACATATTTCATTTAAATTTTATCATACTCATGTTTTTATATAAATTTATCATATTCATGTTTTCATATAAATTTATTATATTCTAGTTTTCATTTAAAAAAATCGTATTAAAATTTTCATTTATAATATGTTTAAAATAGTATTGAAGAACAAATAATAATTCTGATGATTCTATTCTGAAAGGTATTCTTCACAATTTTATATTTTAAACATTATTTAATTGAAATTTCTTTTTTTCTTGGTTATTTTTAGTATAAAAATCTTTCATTTTTTTTGTTTCCCATTCATATCCCCCAAATAAGTTTAAATATTTTACAAAAGATTTTTTTGTTCAAATTTACAAAAAAATATATTTATGTGGATATTATTTCAACCATCAAATAAGTTAGATTGAATCATAACCATCATAACTTTTTAGGAGATCAATCTTGTCTCTCTATCACCTATATAAAAAGGATACACCCATCAATTCCGACATCATCTATCTCATAATTTTGTTCCTTGACTCCCTATTTCATTTAAGACCCCCTTTCCAAGTTCTTTTCTCTATTATTGAATCCCTTATATCGAGTCCAGATTATAATAGAACCAGTCAAGAATTACAATAAATTGTTTGTTTTCTTGGAAAGGTTGGTAGCATGATATTTTTACAAAAAGTATGATATGTATCTAAGGAGGGATTTATATTTTTAGGTTTGGTAATAATTATACATGTAAAAATAAGATCTTGATCTGGATTCAATTTACATGGATTTAGTTAGATACATTTATACTCATGTAAAAAACTTTGAAGAATATGGAAATGAAATTTTTTTCCTTATCTATGATAAATGATACAAGAAGTCAAATAGGGTAGATTTATGTTTCCTAGGTATTTTAGATTAATTATATTCATTTAGTACATCCCATAAAATAGTAGATTATAAGGGTACGTTTGTCAAAAAATCGATGACTAATATTTATGTAATAATGTATTAGATTATCAATTAAGGAAGGTTTTCCATATCATTTTGGATCATAGAGTTATATCTCTTTGTATGTAAGGGTTTCTAATTGTGATTAAGGGAGATAGAGATACCTTTAAAGCATCTATTTTTTTGGATTAAATGTTTAATATGAGGAAAATAAATTTTGAATGTTTTATTAGTTTAGCTATTAATAATATCAAATATCAATCAATATACTCTGAAGTTATAATTTTTCTGTCTTTCATTATAATAAATATCGAATAAATTATGAACCATTTCAATATAGCGATCAAATCCAGTATTTTTAGAGAAAAGATTGTATTTATAAGTGATGACACAATTAAAAGGATGAATTATTTATTTTATTCTGAATAAAAAATGTTTATTAAGAATACACTATATTTGACATAATATTAAGAACGCTAATATAAGAAGAAAATATGATGAGGTCGTTCAAAATATAAAGGCTGACTCCCTTCCCCCAACAAAAGAAAAAAATAAATACCTGAAAGAAGTAGTTTAATATCTTATAAGGAGTAAAGGAGGAATGAATATAAGGAAATCCTAAATTTTGAATCAACGATACTAAATACCTTGCTATTAAAATATTTGGTGATGAATTTTTAGAAAAATAGTAAAAGGAAAAAAATCCAATGAAGAAATATTAAGGTGATAATATTGTTTACTCTTTAATGAAATACATAGATGTCAATTCTGAAAATGTTGTTTCACCAAATCTGGATGATGGTTTATCATTTCTAGAAACAACTATTATCCATGATGATGTTCCCTCTACCACAGTGAATGTAAAATAAGTTATTGTAGATAAAGAATCTCTTCTAGTTGGTAAAGGTTATTCTAGAATGAAGAGACAACATCCTGAATATTTTTGAAAAGAAATAGAAGAAAGTTCTATTGAAAGAGATGTTATTGAAAAATCCATTGATGGTTCCCAAGAAGATTATTTTCTAAAAAATGTAGAATAGTATCAAGAATAATATGAAGAATAATTAGAAAAGGATAATGATGAAAATGTTTTTAATGAAACTGGTAATGCTGAAGATGATTAGAAAGAGGATGAAAATAAAAATGCTGATATAGAATATCTTCCATCAAAAAATCATTCATTAAAGGATTATATGACATCCTTAAGAATGTTATCCTCTTTGGGAAAAAATGGTAAATATGTTAGTCAATGGTTAAAATGTCCCCATATTTTTTAGAAATTGAATCATCAAAAGAAATACAAAATTATAAAATAAAATATGAAGGTATTAAAACGATTTTGTTTAATGTAACTGAAATATCTTATGAAAATCAAGGTGAACAAAGGATTGAAAAATAGGTTCCACATAAAGACACAAGGAGATAAGTACAAGAAGAACTATGAACCAGCCATATCATTCATTCCAAAAAAATCAATCAATGTCAGTATCACCTAATACTATCATAGCTCAAGGTCATGACTATAGTCTTAGTATTTTGAACAGATTGGAGAAAAAAATTCATTACTACCCCATACTAGAAACTATTATTAATTTGATTATTGGTAACAAACATCAAAAATTAGATATAGTGAGATCTATAACATATATATTGATGCATTTGTTGGACTTTTTTAAAACATTTAAAGGAAGTGTTGAGGATCATAGGAATAGATACAATAAGATGGTCAAATTGTATTATGGTGTTGATAAGTATATAAAACACCATGATGAGGATTCTTAAAATTTGAAGATGTTTTTGATTAACACTGGTTGTTCTTTCAGTATAGAATCTAATGAAATGGATAATAGAAGAAAATTCCTTGACTAGTTTAGAAAAACAACCCAAAAATAGACAAAATATTTCATATATTCTCAAGAGAGTCTAATGTTTATACATTATGATATTTTAAGATCCATGCACTAGAATGATGAAATTTTTTATTTGAAAAATTGGAATTGTGTATTATGATAAATAAATAATGCTCAGTGTGGAAAGAACAATCTCTTGGAAGAAATTATTATGTTTTAAGTTGAAAATATAAGGATTCATATGGAAATGTTAATAGATGAGGATATGAAAAACCAATCTCAAGAGAAGTTTATCTTCATTATTTTAGGATCTAATTCAAGAATTTTAAGACAATACAATGATCCTTAATGATGAGAAAAGATTAATTTATTCTCTTAAACTCTTTTTGTAAATATCCTAATCAAATTTTAATTAAAATAAAGTTTCATTAACTTACAATTTTTTTGAATTCCTTACTATTTTTAGTTGATATACTATTCTATCATTCATTTTTATATAATTGGGAAATTAATGATTTTGTTTCATATATGTTGGTACCAGAAAATGCATCCATGTTATTCTAGTAATTCTTCTATAAATGATCCCAGAGCGTAGATCATTCTGCAAGCATTGATTTTACTAGTGTTGGATCCCGAATGGAGTTATGGATCAGATGTTATGGTCGTTCGAAGTCAGGCTGTTGGAAATAGCCATCCATAATGATTTTGGAGAAATGTATGGTTTTCCATGCAAGAATTGAAATCTTGTGTCCAATAATGGATTTTTTGTGTGCAAGAATGGAATATTGTGTGCAATAGTAAAATCCTCCATGAAACATGTCACGCAAATCTTTTATGTGTCCAACGAAAGGTCATATTCCACCCAGGCCACCAAAAAAAATGTCTAAGGAAGGTGCGCACAAGTTTTGAGAGTTGTGCACAAGATTAGCCTTCGCAAGCATGATTTTTCCACTCCCAATGCGATGCCAAATGCCAATTTGCATGTTCAAGCACTCCCGGGTTCGCCAATAAATACAAGTGTAGCCCCCACCCCTCGGGGGAGGTCTCGAGAGATCAGTCGCTGATCTGCTGCACGTAAGACCACCTCTTCTATGCTGGCATGGATGAATGGAATCCTCTATGTGAGATATTTCATGACATGTCCCTTATGGGCTCGTTGCAGTGTGGGCCCATAGTGGTTTCACCCTCACCCAAACCCGTTTTTTCATAATGCATATGCACACATGATTCCAATCCTAAGCACAAAGATCCCAATCATATGCTGAAAACATCCAATCTTGTACGCAAAACATCCAATCATGTGAGCAATACATAAATCCTGCACACAATAGTGCCAAGCATTCCAATATTTCAGGCTCCTATGCCGCATAGTCCAATCTTGTGTGTGCCCCATCCTGTATAGAGCGCATCTTATGTGGAAGAGTATCTAGGTTTGTTCCCATTAGTCTGTACCGTGGGGTCTGAACCCCCACAACCCAACTCGGGATTAGTGTAGGGATGTAGTCCCGACCCGCTGGGCTAGCCCCTTCACATTCGTCACTGACCCCCATGAAAAATGGAGTGTCGAATCGTGAACATTTCGGGTCGCGGCGTCGACATTTTCCACTGTGCCCTTCTGCACATCCATATTCCACCTATGTAATACGACGATTCGTGATACTCCTCCATACATTATGAAATACCTTGATTCAAAATTCTCCTCTTACTCAATTTCACATGTCGTTAGTTGAGATTCTCATCTACAATTCCTAAGAACATTGAGTCAAACTATTCCTCAAGAAACTCATCCAAAACCTATCACCTAAATCTTATGCCATGTTGAAAAAGAAAGGGGTGCTCTTGTGTAAGTCCCAATACCAACCATTTCTAGGCGCCTCATGCCTAATAGTCCTCTCTACATTATTATAAAATGCAGTACTACAAATGTGACAATCGTAGGATGCCTCTAAATCCAAATAAGAGATTCCTTCATCTCCATGAATATGATGCCAATATTCCTCTCTACATGACTATAAACTTATGTACTCCCTATGTGACAATTATAGGATGCATCTTGCTCCAAATATAAGATGCCTTATTCTCCACGAATAATATGTGAATAGTCATCTCTACATGACTATAAATTTTAGTACTTCATATGTGAAAAAATAGGATTCTATTGATCCAAATAAGATACAACTTATTCTCCAAGAATAAGATGCCAATAGTCCACTGTACATGACTATAAACTATAGTACAACATATATGAAAAAATAGGATGCCTCTTACTCCAAACAAGAGATGACTTATGCTCCAAGAATAAGATTCTAACAGTCCACGCTATATGAAATTAAACTACAGTATTCCCTATCATTCAATAATTGGATGATCATGTTAAAAATAAGAGATTACTTATGTGCTAAGCATAATATTCCTTGTCCTATGATCACAGTGTAATAATTTAAAGAGCGTTGGAATTTTCTTGAGCATTCCATCACTCCACCTCAGGCTTTTCATGGCCTTAATTCATATCATCATCATATTTTATGACTTATGTGACCCCCTAAAGGCCTATTCTCATGTCAAATCAAATCACCTACTGACCTGGGCCAACTCCCCTGAAGGATTTGGACGACACTTCAAGTTAGGTCCTGTTTTTCAAACACGTTCAGTATTCGACCCACGTTTGTTTGTCCACATTTCAGTCTAACCCAATATGGATACTGTGTTTCAAGCACGGTCAATAGTTATCCTCAACTATTACGCCACCCTAACCTCATTTCATATGTCAGGCATGTGATTAACACTTACCATCTCCCTTTGTTCGGACTGATTCCAACGCCCCTGATGGCTTTGGACGACACTTTGACTTATGTTCTGTGTTTCGAACATGGTCTGCAGTCGGCCCTCATTTGTTTGTCCCCTTTTCAGGATAACATGATATGGATTCTATGTTTTGAACACGGTCAACATTTATCATCCATCATCAATCCACCCTCACCTCATTCCGAATGTCAACCATGTGATTCACACGTATCATACACATTTGTTCAGACAGATTCCAATGCCCCTAATGGATTTGTATGACACATCGTGTCAGCTCTTGTTTTTCTAACATGGTCAACAGTCGACCCTTCTTTCTGTATTCCATTTTAGGATAACATGATATGAATGTTGTGTTTTGAACACGTTCAATAGTTATCCTCCATTGTCATGCCACACTCACCCTGTTCTGAATGTTCGACTTGTGATTCACACTTAACATTTCCCTTTGTTTGGACTGATTCCAACACATATGGAGTTATCATTCTTGTTCACAAGCGCAATGATATTGACCTCAATTATATGGATCAACCCAAAAGTGAGTTCGGATGCCCTCATGGCTAGACAAGGGGAAGACATTACGGGCAGCTCTCTTGTGTACGCCCCATCCACTATTTCTTCTCCATAGCGGCACTCGGGTAGCTTCATTGCGTAATCCCCATTCACCCTTGTAGCTACATAGAGGAAAATGGGAAGCTTCCTTGCGTAAGACCCATCCACCATTTTTTCTCCATAGCAGCACTCAGGAAGCTTCCATGCATAAGAACCATTCACCATTGCTGTTCTATAGTGGCACACAGGTAGCTTCCTTGCGTCAGCTTCACCCACCATTGCTCCTCCACAGTGGCACCTGGAAATCTTCCTTCTGTATGCCCCATTCACCATTTCCGCTCCGTAGCGGCACCCATACAACTTCCATACTTATGCCCATTCCAACATTTTTGCACCATAGTGGAACCTATGCACCATTCATCCATAATCCCCATCCACCATTGTCGCTCATTTGCGTCACTTGGGAAGCTTTCGTGTGTTAGCCCCATTCACCATTTCCACACCATAGCAGACCCCATGAAGCTTCATTGTGTAATCCCCATCCACCATTGCCACTCCTTAGAGGTTCCCGGAAATCTTCTTGCATAATCCCCATCCACCATTTTCGCTCCTTAGCGGCACCTGGGAAACTTGTGTAAGCCCAATCTACCATTGATGCTCCTTAGCGACAATCGGGGCTACATCCTTGCGTAAGACCCACCCACCATTGCTACTCCATAGCGGCACCGGGGAAACTTCCATGCATAAACCCCATACACCAATGCTTCTCCATAGCGGTACTCAGGAAGAACCCTTGGGTAATCCCCACCCACCATTTCCACTCCTTAGCGGCACCTGGGTAGCTTCCATGCGTAAGCCCCATCCACCATTTCTGCTCCTTATCAGTACACGGGCGGCTTCCTGGGGTAAGAACCATCCACCATTTCCACTCCATAGTGGCACCCGGGAACCTTCATTGCATAAACCCATCCACTATTGCCGCTCCATAGTGGCACCCAGAAAACTTCTCTGCATAAGCGCCATTCACCACCCTTCACAATGCACCTTTGCACCATGATCGTCAGGTCTTTCTACCTCTTGTTTCTTACATCGGGAATGACTCACATGGGCTTAGAGTAAGCATCGACCATGAAATCCTCCCTATGTAGCATAGAGTATAATCCCCACAGTCCATTCTGTACTACATGGTCTTTGATATTTTCCAAGGTAAGGAACATAGGAAGGCTCCCTGAGGTTCAAGCACAATAACCACTAGTTCTGACCCCCATCACATCGGTTCCCACTCCATTCTAATCTATGTGGTCTTTGATCCTTGTTAAGGTAGTGTATGTTGGAATCCTCCCTAAGGTTCAATCCCAACAACCATTGGTCCTGAACATGTTCATGTCAGTTAACCAAACACATCATTCTGAACTACATGGTCTTTGGTTCTTTCCAAGGCAAGGTACTTAGGAATCCTCCCTGAGGTTCAATCCCAACAACCACTAGTTCCAACCACCCTTCATGTCAGTTCCCACTCCATTCTAAACTACTTGGTATTTGATCCTTGCTATGGTAAGGTACATAGGAAGCCTCCCTGAAGTTCAATCCCAATAACCATTGGTCTCGACCTTCTTCACGTCGAGTCACCAAACACCATCCCAAACTATGTGTACATTGATCATTGGCAAGGCAGGGTATGAAGGAAGACTCCCTGAGGTTCAATCCCACCAACCATTGGTCCCAACCATCTTCACCTTGGTTACTATGACATCCCAAACATCATTAGCTTTGATCCATATATCCGAGGTAGGGTATGGAGGAAGCCTCAATGAGGATCTACCCCATCCAAAAGTAATCCATTGCGATCCCCATCAAATAGTATGTTTTTTCAATCCCAATCTAGCAGTAAGCTATTGCAACCCCATCTATAGGGGATCTGTTGTAGTCCCCTCCATTGGGACCCACATTTCCGGACTTATCCCATGGTGTCGAACTAAATCTTTGGCCGCTAATCTCGTGTAATGCCCATCATGGAATCGGGTTTTTATCCTTTGCACACACCCAAATTTCATTCCCCAACTAGGAGGTTCCACTTCTTCTAGGTCCCCTTCCTATGGGTCGCCTCCTTAGGTGTCCCATCACATCATGAACAATGCATAATTTCATTCCCTGCCACAGTGATATGTAGGAAGTATTTTCGAGACTCAATCCTGACCTCAACATCGTCCTCACCTCGATTCTACATAATTCTTTATCAACACTAAACACTCCATCATCCATCTGGAGTCTTATCTAGTCCTCCACATCCTAATGATATCATGCTAATTAACCTCTTCACTACTCCTAGCAGTAATGAGGTAACTAACCACATGTTAGCCCCAACATCAGAGATTCCTCCAGGGTTGCGCCCATCTCATCCACTCTAGTCAATGTTCTGATTAGTCTTATTTGTCTCTGCTAGACGTTAAACCAATGGAATACCTTGTGTTAGACATAGGAAGCTGAGGAAACCCTTAGATACATGACCATGGTATATAATTACCCACATTCGACGTGGGATTCCTTGGGATTCCACGCCCTTGAGAAGCCATATAATAAGGGGGAGAATCCCAGATGCGCTAGTGTTCCAATGTCCAGACATGCTAGTGATCTCCATCATGACTACTCCCCAACCGAAGGTTTCTACCCAGACCAAACCCCTGGAATGTCCCAACAGAAACATTGTAATTAACCAGAGTCCATGATGACATGGAACTGGGAAATGTTTTACAAACAATGTCTTAGTCTATAAGGGATACCCGTAATAGGTGAGGAGTTTCGAGAAGGAATCCATGGAAGGATAAACCAACACACCATCACCCTGTTCTAATCAAGGATAAAATGTCCATGAATAAGAGATAGATTTCATCCACCTTTGGAATGTGGGAATACTGGGCAACAGTTGCACTTCCTTTACAGGAAGATGCCTGCGCCCTGGCAAAAGCATTGGAAACAGATATGGTGAACCCAATGTGAACCTCTTCTTCATAAATAGAGAGTAGACCAAATATGTTGGACAAATTGAGACATCACCCATGTGAATCCCCTCTCCTTCATATGTGGGAGGATGAGTACCACTAGGTGTGTGAAGAATACATTCCATCGGCTCCTCACTGACCCCGCAGCCTCAAGAGGCCGCGTAGGGGGCATCATCCATGACTACATTTGGCTCCTTACTGACCGTATTTCCTCAAGAGACTAGGACAGTGGCAACAGCCACCCGACTCCATCAGCTCCTTGCCGACCAGGCAACCTCAAGAGGACATGCTTGTTACATCCGCCACCCGACTGTATTGGATCTTCTCTAACCCCACCACCTCTAGAGGCCACGCATGTGGAATCCTCCACCTAACTCCATTGGCTCCTCGATGACCCTACCACATCAAGAGGCTACGCAGGTGGCATCTGCCACCATATTACATCGGCTCATAACCAACCCCACCACCTCAAAGGGCCACACAGGGGGCATCCTCCCCTGACTCCATTGTCTCCTCGCTGACCCCGCAGCCTCAAGAGGCGATGCAGCTGGAATCTACCACCCGACTCCATTGGATCCTCATTGAACCTGCCACCTCAATTGGCTCGTAGGGGGAATCTACCACCCGACTCAATTGGCTTCTCACTGACCTCGCTGCCTCAAGAGGTCACGCAGGTGGCATCCGCCACCTCACTCCATCAGCTCCGTGCAGACCCCGCCACATTAGGAGGCCGTAGAGGGGGCATCCACCCCCGACTCCATCGGCTCCACACCGACCCCACCATCTCAAGAGGCCGCCCAGGTGGCACCCACCACCCAACTCCATCGGCTCCTCACCAACCCCGCCACCTCAAGAGGCTGTGATGGGAACATCCGTCACCCAACTAGATTGGCTCCTTGCTGACCCTGCCAACTAAGGAGGTCGCACAGGTGGCATCTGAATCACGACTCCATCAGATCCTTGCTAACAACTTCACCTCAAGAGGCCTCCCGGGTGTAATCCATCACTGAACTCCATCGGCACCTTGTCGACCCCACTGCCTCAAGAGGCCGCACAGTAGGAATCCACCACCAGACTCCATCTACTCCTCACCGACCCTACTGCCTTAAGAGGCCATGAAGGAGGCATCCACCCCCGACACTATAGACTCCTCGCTGACCCACCCGACTCAAGAGGCCGCCTTGGTGGCTTCCTATGCCCGATTTCATCACCTCCTCGCTGACCCCTCCGCCTCAAGAGGTCGCACCAGGGGCATCTGCCACCCGACTCCATCAGCTCCTCACTGACCTCACTTCCTCAAGAGGTCAAGCAGGTGGCATCCGCCACTAGTCTCCATCACCTTGTTGTCGACCCCGCCGCCTCATGAAGCCGCGCAGGTGGTATTCCCACCCGACTCCATCTGCACCTCACCGACCTCGCCATCTCAAGAGGCCCCATATGTGGCATCTTCCACCGGAATCCATCGGCTCCTCACCGATTTCGTTGCCTCAAGGGGTCATGCAAATGGCATTAGCACCCAACTCCATCGGCTCCTCGCTGACCCCACCGCCTCAAGAAGCCACATAGGTGGCATCCTCCACCCAACTCCATTGGCTCCACGTTGACCTCGCCGCCTCAAGAGGTCGTGCAGGGGGAATCCACCACCTGACTCCATCAGATTATCGCAAACCACACTGCCTCAAGAGGTCATGCAGGTGGCATCCGCCACCCGACTCTATCATCTCTTCGCCAACCCAGCCACCTCAAGAGGCCACGGTGGTGCCATCCACACCCGAATCCATTAGGTCCCCACTGACCCCACCGACTCAAGAGGCTTCCCATGTGGCAACATCCACCCAACTCCATCAGCTCCTCGCCAACCCCCACCGCCTCAAGAGGCCCCACAGGGTGCATCCGCCACCCGACTCCATCGACTCCTTGCCGACCCCACTGCCTTAAGAGGTCGTGCAGGGGGAATCATCCACCAGACTCTATCAACTCCTCACCAACCCTGCCACATCAAGAGATCCCCTCGGTGGAATATACCACCTTACTCCATCGGCTCCTCACCAACCCCACCACCTCAAGAGGTCGCATTGGTGGAATCCACCACCCGACTCCATCGACTCCTCACCGACCCCACAGGCTCAAGAGGTCGCGAAGGTGTCATCTTCCACCTGACTCCATCAGCTCTTCTTCGACCCTGCAACCTCAAGAGGCCATGCAGGTGGCATCCGCCCCCGACTCCACCAGCTCCACACTGATCCTGCAACCTTAGGTGGTCGTGCAGGTGGCATTCGTCCATGACTTCATCATCTCCTCGCCCACTCTGCTGACCTCATGGGCTATTTAGGTGGCATTCACCCCCGACTCCTTTGGCCCGTATCCAACTCTGATTCCTTTAGAGGCCATTTATGGGGCATCTTCCCTCGACCAATTCAGATCCTCGCTGACCCTGCCACCTTAAGAGGCCACGTAGGGGGAATCCTCCACTGACTCCTTTGTCTCTTCACCCACTCTGTCAACCTTATGGGCCATGTAGGTGGTATCCTCCACCATACTTCATTGTCTCCTATCCGACTTGTAACGCCCCGACCCCAGTTACCAAGAGTCGGTGCATTATACATAACATTGGCATGATCACAAGAAAGATAAAATCTCAAAAGACCGATTGGTTTAGTAGCCTTTGAAACAATAGATATATTCATAATGTTTTACATTACATCATAAAGTGAAAACCTACTACAACAACATAATGTCTCCATAGTCCACACTATTAACCCCTCATAATATCCCTACAGGTCATTCATAACATACTTCTTCTCATCCTGGGAAAAATAAAACATACAAAAAGGGTGAGCTCAAATTCCCAGTAAGGATAACAATATAGCGGAAACTTCCATAAATAAGAATAAACATTTAAGGCGATGTATAACTAAAACAAAAGCCTTTTAAACTTGAACTTCAACATTGTATGGAAAAAATAAAATGAAATAATGCCATTTAATTATTCACATGGATATTCTAATAATCAAATAATCACATGCAATATCAATAACCACTTTCATAATTATGGAATGCATAATGCCAGACTATCATAACCACATAGCCAAGGTCTCGTGCCATGACTAGAAATAAGATTTTGCCAAGGCCTTGTGCCAAGACACTAGTTTGTCTCATGAGACCTACCGATGCATCGAGGAGCTATAACGGGCTCCACCCGTCACTTACTAAGTCTAATGCATTCCCATATGAAAAGGTTTAAACATAACATAAGCATTTATATTAAAACTAGCATATGAAATGTCAATACTTTCTCCATAAACCATGAATGGTATAAAAATAACACATCCACAGTCAAACATATCACAAAACCTTCAATACATTATGGAAGTTTTGTATTATAATAAATCAACATCATATAATAATAAAATCCATTAAAGGATGTTGACATAGATGAAATCAAAACTATTTGAGAGAAATATCTCCTTTTTTGAAATCATTTAAAAGTCACACATTTAAAAAGGAAGTAATTAAAAAGAGATTTTTGAATCAAAGTGTCCCATACCACTTTGAAACTTTTGAAAGGAATTAACATTTTAAAAACATTCATGTCTATATAAATAAATCCTTAAAAAACATTTTGAAGGAATGGATATTAATTAAAAATATTTAGAATGATAAATCTTTAAAACATTTTAAATTCTGATTTTGATAAATAGTACCTTTCTGAAATTCTTAGAATATTCATTTTGAAATCATTTAAAAGTAACATAATTATAAAATAAAACATTTACTTTGAAAATATCCTAGTAATATTGTAAGTTAATCTTGAAAATTTTATAATGGTGGTAAATAGCCGCTTCCTCCGTATAAGTTAATAAAAACATTTTTACCTTAATTTTGTCGAAAAGGTTAAAAAGCACCTTGTTTGGAAAACGACGGAAAGATTTCCTTATAAACCTCTTATAAAAAGTAAAACAAGGTTATAAATGACATTAACCCATATTCTAGTAAATAGTAAATGTGTTTTGAAATTAATTTTTAAGAAACATGGTTGTGGATGATATATAGATCCCAGTAGATAATTATATATAAACAACCTCGGATAATGAAGAGATTGTGAAATAAACCCTTACCTTGCACTTTTACTTGGATGGGGTAGGTTAACCTCCTTTATAATGGTGAAATAATTTCTATTAAATTATTAAATAATAATATACATTAATATGATATCATATATGATCTTTTAACATTGCTTTGTTACTAATATCTTATAATTATCGTCGTTTCGGGTGTTAACTTACTCGTTTTCTTTTATATGTTTTGTTACGTAAGCCATGTTTGTAATGGATAGGTTGTATATTATTCATATCCAGAATGATACCAAGTCCTTATATACTAATATTAATAATCAAATGAGAATTATAGTTGAATGGATATGACGGGGAATGAATCTTATCGCGTTTGTGGAGACGATAGTCCGTACGTACGCACGAGCGATAATATCATTCTTTTGATCTTAAAATAATATATAATTCGGCTGGTATATCATATATACAGAATCCTTATCATGTTATATTTATTATTTACATGTGTTACACATAATTATTATACCCATCCAAATAATAATTTATTGAATAACAATTACACCACGACGTGGAGATGGTAAGCCGTACGTACGCACGTATGGTGACATGTTATTCAAAGGATGGATAGAATAGTAAATATGGTTGTACCATATTTATAATAAAAAAACAGTATATATATTATACTTGAGTTATTATTTTAGAATGGTAACAACAAAGGAAGGAGAAGTGGAGGAAGAAAGGAACTTGGAAAAGGGTGGTGAAATCATTACCTCTTCTTCGGGTTCTTCCTTTTGATTTTGATCAAAAGGGATCCTTAGGGTGGCTTTCTGATCAAACTATGGCCTCTATGTTGTAGTGATGGAAGTTGGGAGAGTATTTGGGCAGAGTTTGGCCGAACAAAAAGGCTTTTAAGGTGTGAAGAAATGAGAAGGAGGAGTTCCCTTTTATAAGATGGGTGAGGGGCACTTTGGAAGAGCTAGAAATATTAATTTATAATAAATTAATATTCGGTTTCTAATGGCTCCAAAGTGGATTATATAAATTTTAAGGTGGGTATGGGTTTAAAACAACTCAACCAATAGAATTTAGACAGGTTTGGGTACTTATATTATCCTTATCATTAAGTATTAACTCAAAGTTAAGTAGTTTCACTTTTACAATGTCTCTTTGTAGTTTTATATTATATGGTTAATAAACATACCATATACATCCAAGCGACCCCCAAGTGGTCCATTAATGATACAAATATCATTATATAAGTTTTTTGGCCGAACCTTGGATTTTTAGGAATTTAATATCAATTAATAATATAATATTTTTTTTAAAAACTCTTTTATGTCAATTTTGACACTATTCAATAGTTGATTTTTTTGAAACTTCTAACAGAATTATTACTTCAAAAAAAGTTTATTAAATCAATTATAATATGTCCTATTATCCTATAAAATTATTTTAGTTCATTAAAAGTCTCAAATTATATTTATTTGGGTATTTATAATATCAATTATTTTAATTTGTCACTATTAGGGTTATTACTACATCATCATTGTGTCATAAATAAATTACATTATTTAAAGTCTAAAAATTATAAACAAAATATCATTATGTAGTAAATATTTTTATCTTTTTAATGAATATTTATAGTCCAAAATAAAACATATATAACCCTACGTAAAAATTGGTTTTCTAAAATATATATGCTTATGTCATTTTTGTACTTATTTTAACTTAATTAAAATAAAGTGTCCCTATCACCTACAAGTGGATCCATGGGGTCCCAAAATCGACCCAAAGATGAATAAGGTCGAACATGTATCAACCAATAATGTTATGACACGTTTTAGGATAATTTAGGATTATTATAATATTATTTTTTAACCATTATTTACCGGATTTTCCCTTAACCAGGGTAAATAAAATATTTACCGAAGTAATTATTCAAAATGTCTAAAAATAAAAGTTACCTATTTACACAATTTGAATATCCTAATTCCAAATATGGAATCCATTGTTCTAAATTCAAAACATAGAAGTGGCAGAAATTAATTTAAAATTAATTCCCGTTGTTAAAACAAAAAGTGTGTTTTTAAGAGATAATAACTATCAAAAGATTGACACTTGTTTATGTCCGGTTTAATTGTAAAATTATCTCCAATGACCAAAATTGTATTAAACGGTAAAAATATATTATAAATATACTTTAAAACCACTCAAATTCATAATTTATCACTATTAATTATTTTGATTAAAAAAGATGTTTTTAATTAAAATTTAGTAATTTTCACTATTCATCAAAATATGAAAGTTATTCGAAAAGTACCAAAATTTTACCTTAGGCTAAATTCGATATTCAGAATCCAAAAATGACGTCCATTTTAAAATATAAAATATATATAATTTCAAAAAGTATGTATTACTATTCATAATCACTAGTTTGATCGGTTGTGGTGTGTGTTAAAACTCGAAGTTGCGTACAACACACGCTACTGTATTATTCAAAGGAAAGCGTACCGTGGAAGCTTGGGATGTTTCATTTTAAATTTTTGATGTCCCATTTAGTCAAAAAGTTTAAAATATTGTATTTAAAAAGGGTTCACTATTAAAAGTTGATAAAATTGCAATACTGAAAATGAATTTGTTCTTGCATTATATCAAAGAAACTCATAATATGGATTCTAAAATTATAAGGATTACATAAAGTTTAAAATTTAGTTAATACTATTCATAACCTCTTTTGAATGGCTTTTTTTGGTATGTCATGGTGTGATTGAACTCGGTGTTGCGTGTAGTGCATGTTATTGAATTATTTTGAAGAAATAACCCGCTATGAAATCTTGGGGTGTTACATTCTCTCCTCCTTCAATAAATTGCGTCCCCACAATGTGAAATTGTTCTTCGAAATTAAAAGGTTGAAAATAGAAAATATATTTGTGTGTAAAACCCACATCGGAAATTGGGTTACTAAAATTTAGTCTTAATATGAGGAAAAGAGAAATGAAAGGGTCACCACCAAATTATGATCTCGATTACAAGAACATTGGTGGAAATTAGAGACATATAATCGGAGGGAAAACATAAATATTTATAGGTAGTGATTGAGGTCATCAATCACAAAAAAGTATAAAATTGAGGTCCTTAAATTCATCAATCTATGATGATTTGAAATACCATCGGTTCAACAAAACATAGGGTATTATGATAACACATTTTTGACATTTCAAAATATCTTAGTTGAAATCCCACATCAAAAATGAATTAATGAGGATTCTATTTAAAATAAAGAGTGGAAAGTATGAAGATTACCGAAAATAACACATACTAGGGTTCCATGTAGGAAAATATGGATATAGAAGAGAAATCTAACCATCAATTATCTGATGGAGAGTGGTAGAGAACATGGCTATGAAAAGGCCAACAATCCCAAAGCCATAAATTAGTTATGATTTAAGGTACCATCTAGGACAACATTTTTGTTCAAAGTTCCTTTTCATAATGTTGTGGAATTTATTTATGAGATTGGCTAAGATCATAAGGAGATATATTTACTCTATAATTAGAGTTTTATCCATTAATAAATTTCTACCACAAACTCATCTTTCACTCTAAAAGATAATAGAACGTAAAAAAATTCTATTTATACTATTCGTATAGGGATCCAAAATAAATGAATTTATAATTCATCTACCAGATCTTCTTTAAAAAAACTACATTATTTAATCCAAGACATCTCGTGGGCCAGTGGTAGGTGATACACCCTTGTCGCCCTTCGGTTGCGGGTTCAAGTCTTGCGGCCTTGCTGGTCGCGACGGGTTGCCGCCCGACCTCCGGGTTGTCCTTTTATGGCAATCCAAAATAATCAAAACTAGAACTATCCAAAAATACTTCTGTCCAAACTCACAGTCCAACATTTATAAGGAAGGTAAATATAATGTAGGTCCTTTTACCCCGTAATAACATATTAATACCTTCATCACGTATTCTTTTAAAACACTGAAACATCCGGAATTACCATAATCCTTATTGATTACATTCATGCTCCCTTATTCCATTTATAATGCTAGATATACTTCATCAATCCAAAAATGTTTTAAACCCCAACAATGATGGAATATACAAATAATTAATCAGCTTCAAGTTAGTCAAGAATATCCAATATAATTTATCCAAATAAATCATGTATTATTCTAAAATCACTACCTCGGTATCAGAACCATATTATGGTTTATCTTTCTCTCAACCATATATTTTCCAAAAATTTAACCTGCTATTGAGTCACTTTTCTTTGTTCCACACTATCTCAAGTCCTTAATTAAATAGTACTCCAGTGCAATCCTTAAATACTCCATAATTATTATAAGAAGTACATTGTTGATACAACACTCAAATGACATAATCAACATAAGAACTCTAATCATTCCTCTTCATCTGTGGTAGTATCATAACTTGATTATTATCCAATAGCATCATTTGTGGCATAGTCTGATGACTGGGAAATAGGTTCGCGTAGTGTCCAAACTCCTTGCAAATGAAGCATTGTACATTTGAAACCATTTTATTACCCTTTCAGTCACGTACTTTGTGACCTTTTCCTCCACACTTTTAACAAACTCCCATTCCTTTCAGGCAAGTTCCAGGGTGTTTCTTTCCACATTTATCATATATGGGAAAATTCTTCTTTTCCCGGTTCCTTTTATCCATCTTTATCTCTTCCATCCTTTTCTTATCTTGCTTCTCCTCAAAGCCATCGGACTCAGTAAACTCTTTACTTATCTTATCAACACATGATATTATTTCTTCATATGATGATAATACATGCGAGATTATTTCTCTTATAAATTCTGGCTTAAGACCATGAAATATATGATCCTTCTTTCTCTTTGTATTATGTGCATTGCTGGAGTTCTCATTCCTTCTATTGGGAACCATTTTTAAACAATGGCATACACTAGATTAGTTTATGAATAACAATACCTAATCCCAAACTTGTAAAACACATAACATAAATTAAATAGTTTATGGATATAATCCATAATCATAAAAATGTTTTCTTTGAGGAATTATATACTCATAAACCCATCATAATTATTTGTAAAGAAAATGAGAGTTATCCTATCATATCCCCCGGGAGTGTCGTAACCAAGAGTGCAGCAAGGCCCGTTGTCGTTAACCAGTTCCCGTTCGAGTCTAGCTTAAAGCGGTGTTTTCGGGTTTTACCCCTAGGTACATCTGTGCCAGAGCCGCCTCTACCTGCTCATATCCAGACAGGGATGTATTGCTCGGAAAACTCGCAAAATCTTTACAATACCAAAATTCTAGGAAGTTCGTATATACTAATCCTCAAAGATCATCTTAGGTCTACATGCTCTAATCAGAGTTTATCTAAATCTAGCTTCCAAGGTTTGTATTAATCTTCCTCTGTTACCAACTGTAACGCCCTGACCCCAGTTACCAAGAGTCCGTGCATTATACATAACATTGGCATGATCACAAGAAATATCAAATCTCGAAAGACCGATTGGTTTAGTATCCTTGGAAACACTATATATATTAATAAAGTTTTAAATTACATCATAAAGTGAAAAACTACTAAAACAAAATAATGTCTCCATAGTCCACACTATTAACCCCTCATAATATCCCTGCAGGTCATTCATAACTTACTTCTTCACATCCTTGGAAAAATAAAACATAGAAAAGGGTGAGCTCAAATGCCCAGTAAGGTAACAATATAGAAAAAACTTTCATAAATAAGAATAAACATTTAAGGCAATGTATAACTAAAAGAAAAGCCTTTTAAACTTGAACTTCAACATTGTATGGAAATAATAAAATGAAATAATTCCATTTAATTATTCACATGGATATTCTACTAATCTAATAATCACATACAATATCAATAACCACATTCATAATTATGGAATGCATAATGCCAGACTATCATAACCACATAGCCAAGGCCTCATGCCAAGACTACAAATAACATTTTTCCAAGGCCTTGTGCCAAGACACTAGTTTGTCTCATGGGACCTACCGATGCATCGAGGAGCTATAGCAGGCTCCACCCGTCAATTACTATGTCCAATGCATTCCCATATGAAAAGGTTTAAACATAACATAAACATTTGTATTAAAACTAGCATACAAAATGTCAATACTTTCTCCATAAACCATGAATGGTATAAAAATAACACATCCACAGTCAAACATATCACAAAACATTCAATACATTATGGAAGTTTTTTATTATAATAAATCAACTTCATATAATCATAAAATCCATTAAAGGATGTTGACATAGATGAAATCAAAACTATTTGAGAGAAATATCTCTTTTTTTGAAATCATTTAAAAGTCACACATTTATAAAGGAAGTAACTAAAAAGATATTTTTGAATAAAAGTGTCCCATACCACTTTTAAACTTTTCAAAGGAATTAACATTTTAAAAACATTCATGTCCATATAAATAAATCCTTAAAACCCATTTTAAGGCATGGACATTAATTAAAAATATTTATAAAGATAAATCTTTAAAACATTTAAAATTCTGATTTTGATAAATAGTACCTTTCCGAAATTCTTAGAATATTCATTTTGAAATCATTTAAAAGTAACATAATTATAAAATAAAACATTTACTTTTAAAATATCCTTGTAAGATTGTAAGTTAAGCTTGACAATTTTATAATGGCGGTAAATAGCCGCACCCGCCGTATAAGTTAAAAAAACATTCTTACCTTAATTTTGTCGAAAAGGTTAAAAAGCACCTTGTTTTGAAAACGACAGAAAGATTACTCTATAAACCTCTTATAAAAAGTCAAAAAAGGGTATAAATGACTTTAACCCATATTCTAGTAAATAGTAAAAATGTTTTGAAATTCATTTTTAAGAAACGTGGATGTGGATGATAAATAGATCCTAGTAGATAATTACGTATAAACAAACTCAGATAATGAAGAGATTGTGAAATAAAACCTTACCTTGAACTTTTACTTGGATGGGGTAGGTTAAACTCCTGTATAATGGTGAAATAATTGTTATTAAATTATTCAATAATCATATACATTAATATGATATCATATATGATCTTTTAACATTTCTTTGTTAATAATATCTTAGAATTATCATCGTTTCGGGTGTTAACTTACTCGTTTTCTTTTATATGTTTTGTTACGTAAGCCATGTTTGTAATGGATAGATTGTATCTTATTCATATCCATAATGATATCAAGTCCTTAGATACTATTATTAATAATCAAATGAGAATTATACTTGAATGGATACCATGGGGAATGAATCTTATCGCATTCGTGGAGACGGTAGTTCGTACGTACGCACAAGCGATAATATCATTCTTTTGATATTAAAATAATATATAATTGGATGGTATATCATATATACAGAATCCTTATCATGTTATATTTATTATTTACATGAGTTAAACATCATTATTATTCCCATCCAAATAATAATTTATTAAATAACAATTACACCACGATGTGGAGACGGTAAGCCGTACGTACGCACGTATGGTGACATGTTATTCAAAGGATGGATAGAATAGTGAATATGGTTATACAATATTTATAATAACATCACAGTATATATATGATACTGGAGTTATTATTTTATAATGGTAACAACAAAGGAAGGATAAGTGGAAGAAGAAAGGAACTTGGAAAAGGGTGGTGAAATCATTACCTCTTCTTCGGTTCTTCCTTTTGATTTGATCAAAAGGCTCCTTAGGTTGGATTTCTGATCAAAATAAGGCCGCTATGTTGTAGTGAGGGAATATTGGAGAGTATTGGGGAATATTTTGGCCGAACCAAAAGTCTTTGAAGGTGTGAAGAAATGAGAAGGAGGAGTGCCCTTTTATAAGAGGGGTGAGGGGAACCTTTGGAAAAGCTAGAAATATTAATTTATAATAAATTCATATCTGGTTTCAAATGGCTCCATAGTGGATTATTTAAATTTTATGGTGGGTATGGTTCTAAAACCACTCAACCAATAGAATTTAGACAGGTTTGGGTACTCATATTATCCTTATCTTTAAGTATTAACTCTAAGTTAATTAGTTTCACTTTTACAATGTCTCTTTGTAGTTTTATATTATATGGTTAATAAACATACCATATACATATAAGAGACCACCAAGTGGTCCATTAATGATACAACTATCATTATATAAGTTTAGTGGCCGATCCTTAGATTTTTGGTAAATTAATATCAATTAATAATATTATATTTGTTTTAAAAACTCTTTTATGTCAATTTTGACACTATTCAATAGTTTATTTTTTTGAAACTCATAACAGAATTATTAATTCGAACAAAGTTAGTTAAATAAATACTAATATGTCTTTTTATCATAGAAAATTATTTTAATTTAGTAAAAGTCTCAAATTATATTTATTTTAGTATTTATAATATCAATAATTTTAATTTGTCACTATTATGGTTATTACTGCATCATCATTGTGTCATAAATAAATTAAATTATTTAAAGTATAAAAATAGTAAATAAAATATAATTATGTACTAATTCTTTTTATATTTATAATGAATAGTTATAGTCCAAAATCCAACATATATAACCCTATGTAAAAATTGTTTTTCTAAAAGATATATGCTTATGTCATTTTTGTACTTATTTTAACTTAATTAAAATAAACTGTCCCTATCAACTACAAGTGGATCCATGGGGTCCCACAATCGACCCAAAGATGCCTACGGTCGAACATGTATCAACCAATAATGTTAGGAGACGTTTTAGGGTAATTTAGGATTATTATAATATTATTTTTTAACCCTTATTTACCGGATTTACCCTTAACCATGGTAAATAAAATATTTACCGAAGTAATTATTCAAAATGTATAAAAATAAAAGTTACCTATTTACACAATTTAAACAACCTGATTCCAAATATGGAATCAATTTTTCCAAATTCAAAACACATAAGTGGAAGAAATTAATTTAAAATTAATTCCCGTTGTTAAAACAAAAAGCGTGTTTTTAAAAGATAATTACTATCAAAAGATTGACACTTGTTTATGTTCGGTTTAATTGTAAAATTATCTCCAATGACCAAAATTGTATTAAATAGTAAAAATATATTCTAAATATACTTTAAAACCACTCAAATTCATAATTTATCACTATTAATTATTTTGATTAAAAAAGTTGTTTTTAATTAAAATTTAGTAATTTTCACTATTCATCAAAATATGAAAGTTATCCAAAAAGTACCAATATTTCACCTTAGGATAAATTTGATATTTTGAATCCAAAAATGAAGTCCATTTTAAAATATAAAATATATATAATTCCAAAAAGTAGGTATTACTATTCATAATCGCTAGTTTGATCGGTTGTGGTGTGTGTTAAAACTCGAAGTTGCGTACAACACACACTACTGTATTATTCAAAGGAAAGCATACCGTGGAAGCATGGGATGTTTCATTTTAAATTTTTGATGTCCCTATTTAGTAAAAAAGTTTAAAATATTGTATTTAAAAAGGGTTCACTATTAAAAGTTGATAAAATTGCAATACTGAAAACGAATTTGTTCTTTCATTATATCTAAGAAACTCATAATATGGATTCTAAAATTATAAGGATTATATAAATTTTAAAAATTAGTTAATACTATTCATAACCTCTTTTTAATGGCTTTTTTGGTAAGACATGGTGTGATTGAACTCGGTGTTGCGTGTAGTGCAAGTTATTGAGTTATTTTGAAAAAATAACACGCTATGAAATCTTGGGGTGTTACACAACTCCACAGCCCCCATAGGGAAAACCAGGTGAAACGACCCCCAATCTAATCACGCGTCTCCTAAAGAACCAATATACACATTAGAGGTCCTCCACAAAATGCTATCATCATTCATGAATGTTCTCCCTGTCTCCATTATTAACCACTACAGAGGTCCTCCACACACCGCTATAATCTGGAATGAGGGTCATTCCCATATCCATCATCAGCCGTCGCATAGGTCATCCCCCACTACTACCATTTGACATGGAGTTCCACCCCATCACAAAGCTTTCACGCCCTTCGGGCTACATTTCCCCAGTTGTACCGACACTCCAGGATTTCATGCCTTTCAGGCACTATAACCCCCATCGGACCAACACTCTTGGCTTCCATGCCTTCCAAGCTTTATTTCCCCCATCATACTGACGTCCAGGATTCAACACATTCTAGGCTCCATCACCCCCATCATACCGATGTCCAGGATTACACGCCTTCTGAGCTCCATCGCCCCCTTCTTACTGACATCCATGCGTTCATGCCTTCTAGGATCCATCACCCTCATTATAATGGTGTCCATACTTCCATGCCTTCCAAGATCTATCTCCCACATCATATCAATGTCTAGGATTCCACGCCATCTAGGATCCATTAACCCCACCATAATGGTGATCGAAGCTTCCCTTCCATTATGGCTTTATCGCCCCCATCATACCAACGTCTATGATTCCACACCTTCTGGGCTCCATTACCCCCATCGTACTGATGTCCACGATTCAATTCCTTCCAGGATGTATCTCCCCCACCGTACTGACATCCAGTCTTCCACACCTTCCGGGATCCATCTCCCCCTCTTTTTTGACATCTAGGATTCTAAGCCTTCTAGGATCCATCACCCCCATCGTATTAACATTGAGGCTTCCACACCTTCTGGGATCCTCCACCCCCATCATACCGATATCCAAGCGTCAATTTCTTCTGGGCTCTATTTCCCCCATTGTACCGATGCTCTAGGCTTACACGCCTTACAGGCTCCATCTCCCTCATCGTACCGACGTCTTGGATTCCATGCCTTCTAGGCTCCATCACCCCCATCGTACGGACGTCCAAGCTCCCACGCTGACTGGGACCTATTTCCCTCGTCGTACAGATGCTCCAAGATTCCACATATTTTGGCCTCCATCTCCACCGTCTTGCCGATGCGCTAGGATTCCATGCCTTTTGGGAACCATTTCCCCCTAATACTGACATCCAGGCTTCCAGTCCTTCTAGGCTCCATCACCCCCATCGTACAGATGTCCAGGCTTCTAAGACATCTGGGCTCCATCACCCCCATCGTACCAATGCTCCCGGATTCCATGCCTTCTGGTATTCATCACCCCCATCATACCGACACTCCATGCTTCCATGACTTTTAGGCACCATCACCCTCTTTGTACCAACATTTCAGGCTTCCATGCCTTTCAGGATCCATCTCCCTGTCATACCAATGATCCTGGAGTCATTTCCCCTTTGGACTGAGGGAATGTTTTCATCACTACCACCCTTGTGACACTCAAGGTCATGCAAAATGCCACATTGCATTAAATACCTTTTTAATCTTTGTTTCCTTGACACCTACTTGTGGAATGTCTACTATGAGGTAGACCAGCTCATGCATGAAGAATATACATGCTTAAGCTTGGGGAATTTTAGGGAAATCCCATCATTAAGATTCACCCTTCTTCCCAAACCACCAGAATGGGGTAGAGATGACCCTCCCTCTACTGACACAATACTTGTGTATTCACATCCCAATTTCATGATGTTAAACTACGTAACAACCATGTCCCAGTTGCACTATGTTAAACTGCATAACAACTATCGTCGTAGTCCCATGACGTTAAACTGTCGGATAATGTCCTGGTCACATGATGAGAAAATGTACAACATTTTGGACAAATCTATGTGACCTAAAACATTAGAAACCATGGTCAACGTTATGTGACCCTAAACACTAGCCATAACCAGTCCTAGCTACTTGAACTTAAACTATGAACAGGTCCAAACTAAATGACCTCAAACAAAGAACCATCGGTATAAGCAATAAGGCCTAAAACTATTTTCAACTCCATGGACTATTACTCTAGGTCTAGCTACGTCTTCCCAGTGACTCACTCTGATGTGCTATGGTATAGAACCCAGTGTTTTGGACTAGAAATTAACATAATCTCAATCCATCTCAACACATCGTATAATTTCATTATTTGAATCCACGTCTCTTTCTTGTTTGAAGGGACCCCCTAACAGTGTTGATGCTCACCCTGTGGCTCACCTACTGTCATAGTCCAACGCCCCGGAAAACATTGGATGCACTTTTGCGATAGGTCCCATGTTTTGAACATGGTTAGCATTCGACCGTCATTTGTATATCCTCATCACTGGTTACATGATATGGTTGTTGTGTTTCAAACATGGTCAGAAACTATCCTTCATCGTTACACCACCATAATTTTGATCCAGATACAGAATGCTATGACTCGTCCCTTTTTTTACCACTCTTTGTTTAGGTGGAACTCCAAAACCCTTGATGTTAACCTTCCATGAATCATGTCATGTCGAATAAGAGGGATGGTGTCACTGGAATATTTCCAGCCAAACATCTCTATGACCCTTTATGTGTGCTTCATTGTGTCATGAAAATCCCTTCATTATTTCTTATTTCCCTAACCGAGCATGAATCACATAGGTTTAGTAGTTTTGGTATGATGTGTACTAATATTGTTGAGTAACATAGACATCATTGTCCCGAATGGTGTTAAACTACATTATCATCCTGCATGACTTTAACTGCTCATCTTCGTCCATCCTGACGTTAAACACCTCACCATCATCATTCATGATGTTAAACTATTCGTCTTCGTCAAGAATGATGTTAAAATGAATCATCGTCCCACTTGAAGGTAAATGCATCATCGTTCATCAGGACATCAATCTGCTCATTATCACCCGACATGATAACAAATTAAAAAATTGTTCAAGATCTATGAATTTAAAATATGATCTCCATTATCCTCATAGAACAACATTAATCTGCATAATCTTTCCAAACTAAAGATGTAAAACCTCTCATTACTTGTCTCACATAAAAAAAAACTACAAACAAGATGTGGATTTCCATCCGCAGCCTAGCTTCAGGTCCCTTGATTTTTTCAGGCCGCTAGCCCTCATTCTCACATAGGATTGTATGGTGTGGTTTAAGCATATGTCCCCATTCACGTCGGGTTACTCATTGTGTCATAAACCTCTCGATTTGAGATTCCTTACCCCTTTCTTTGTCCTTACCGTATGATGTAAAACTACACGTCACCCCCAGAACTATGTATAGCTTGATTCCCATCCTCATGTGATGCGTAGGAATGCCCAAGCATTTTATATTTACGTATAACACGGATTTTTAGAAACCTCGTCTATCTGGCCCCTTGGATTGAGTCCTCCAGGATGGAGGGCATGTGTAGTTGTATGGTCATATGTGCTCATTCATGTCGGGATTGTAACAGCCATTCCATGTACCTCCCCCTCTTTGGAAGTTCACCAATGTGCCCAGAAGCACTCTGGTTCAGCGCATAGTGTGTCGAATATTGCATGTACATGTTATCACCCATCCTCAGGCTTAATTCTCTCCTTTATTAGGGTTTACAACATCTTTTACATCCAAAAGGGCCCCCGAATTGTACAGATACTCAGCCTAAGGTCTCTCCTATCATTTTGGGCTATTTTCATATGGATCTTGAATGAAAATTTGATACAAGTCTCACGTTGTGAATATGGTCATCATTTGAAACTCATTTGTTGTTTCCATTTTAGGTCACATTATATGGATACTTTGTTTCAAACACAGTCAAAAATTATCCCTCATTTTCACAACACTCTCATCTATCCCTAAATATTGGTTGTTTGATTCACATCATTTTCCACTTCATTATGTCCATGTGGAATTTTGATACTCTGTGTACTATCCCTCAGTCAATATTTTCACATTTGGAGGACAAGCCATGGTGAGGTATCATTCATGGCCCTACACAGATTTCACCTCTGCATGTATTCCATGTGCTGAAATTACCTTTTCCACCCTTGTTTCGCACATCGGGCATAGCTCACATGGACTAATGGATTCGGTCGAGTTTTATTCTCATTTGGACGAGTCTTTCCACAAATGGTCTGAGCTATATGACCATAAACTAAGACTAGTCTGTGTCATTGTAGAAAAATGATAAACTGCACGACATCTTCAAGAACTATGTATGGCTTGATTCCCATCCTCATGGGATATGTAGAAATACCCAGGCATCTTGTCTCTGGGTCTAGCCCTAGGAACCTAAAATCCTCCCCCCTCTCTCGATCCTCTCGACTCGAACACTTTTGGAAGAATTCGGTGTGGTGATTACCTCTTGGGTTCTCATTCACGTCAGATTTTTAAATGGTCATACCATGTGCCTCCCATGTCTTTTCCAAACATTGTCCAAGTTTGATGGCCCTAAACTAAGATCTATTTATGGGAACAATGGGTCAGATTTGGCTACTTTGTTGCCCAATTCATAGTCCATCGAACCAGGTCCCATCTTAATGGTGCATCCAATGACCTTAATCTCGGAGCATGCGACCCTAGGATCCTTGTCCTTAGAAATGGAGTTGACTTCCTCTGTCTGACACATCTCATTGGCGTACTCAGATGCAGTGTGTAAAATAGCCCAAGGCGAGGAATTATCTCATGGACATCATGTCGTTTCTTGTCCATGATTCATGAGCCCATTACTTGGATCCTCATCCAATTCCATGTCTGAAGGGACCCCCTTTACTCTCTGGTCTCGTGCCACACAGTCTTACCTACCGGCATGGACCAACATCCCCAAGGACCTTAGATGACATTTTTGGATGGTCCCGTGTTTCTAACATGGTTAGAGGTTGACGCACAATTTTCAATACCCATTCAAGACTAACATGGAGATGATACTATGTTTCATTCATGGTCATCTATTATCCTCTATCTTCATGCCACCATCATTTTGGTACATGTCTTGTGAATCATGATTCACATATTTCCAATCATTTATGTTCAAATAGAATTCTGACAAACTTGTCTATTCCCCTTCGCACATCTTGGCACGTCAAGTAGTAGGGTCAACATTATTGGACCATCATTCACCTAGAGTCCCATCACCCTTAACATGTTCCTTCCGATGCGAGGAATGTCCAATAACAACTCCTTGTTCACCACAATGAGCATGACTCACATGGGATTAGTAGTTTTTGTAGGACATGTATAGGTGAAACTATTCCACAAATTCCTTTCATCATCCTACATGTCATTTAACTCTATTCTCAAAACTACATATGTCTTGATTCCCATATTCATGGGATATGTAGGAATGCCCAAACAACCCGTCTTAGGCCTAGCCTAGTTTTCACCTTCAGTCCCTCACACTAAGGATTCCCTAGAGATCGCATGGTGTGGTGTGGATTGTTTATGTCCTTATTCACATTGGGATATACACCACACTCCACATTTCCATTTTGGGTAACCACATCCTCAACACATGACTTTAAAATGTGACCCCTACCCTGAACATGTTCAGGATTTCCCATGATAATTATGGGATGTGTCAGCATCCTCGCTAGAGAGGATTCCTCATACATGCATTGGTCTCTTACCACACCATGCACTGAACTACATTCTTCTTGATTCCCATCCTCATGGGGTTTGTGGGAACTCTCGACTACTACGCCACGGGCCAAGAATAAATAAAACTTTTGGTCCCTTGACCTAAAGAACATCCTCTGGGGATACGTGATGTGGTGATGACTCCATATGTCCTCCTTCACATTGGGTTTATAGCCACCTCACCACATTCTCCCTTACTGGGATCATGCCTTTCACTCCCCATCATATTGTATGATGTTAAACTACATGAGTCCACATGTCCTCGACGCATGACATTAAACTACAGCTCTACCCTGAACAAGTTTAGGATACCCCATATTAACTATGGGATGCATTAGATCCCTCTACAAAAAGGATTTCCACTGTCCCCATCAGTCTTTGACCACAATGTGCATTAAGAACTATGTTTTTCTTTATTCTAATTTGTTTTGGATACATAGCGATGCCTAGGCATTCCTCCTTGGGCCAAACACTAGGGTCGTTATCCTTCTTGGCCAATCTGCCCCGATCATGGTCTAGTCTCTATGACCATAAACTAGGATCCCGAAGTCCATGTACCAGGACTTTAATCTGTTAGCCTTGGTCCAGGAAGTATAAAAATAAAACAATGTGCACCGTCTTCACCGTACGATGTTAAACTACATGTCTATAATCATAATTGGTATGATGTAAAACTACACATCATTAATGGTCCTTACGAGAGAGGTCCAGTTTTGTGTAGTTCTGATCCTTGATCAGATTGATGCTCCCACCTAATGTGTCTTCATCATAGTGGCATAATTTCATGTGTGTTGGAATCCATTTGAACAACACATCACTCCACCCTTCATGCTTTTTGGGCCCTTTATTCGGACCCCCATCCTAGTTCACATAAAAAAGATCCCCTTAATAGTATGGATGCTCGGCTTGTGGATCACCTACTATCTTGGTAAAACATTATGGAAGACTAATGGGAAGTATTTGGACTAAGGCCCCATGTTTCTAAAATGAACAATTGTCTGACCTCATTTTTTATATCCATTCCAGGCTAACGCAATAATGATATTGTGTTTCATATGTGCTCAATAGTTATCATTCATTGTCACACCACCCACATAGTGTTCCGAATCATGGGTATAATGATTTAAAAAAACCAATCCCCTCTATTAGGATTGATTTCAATGCCTCTGGAATTACCCCACTCATACATAAGGGTAGACTGAAAAAATGGTAATTTGAGTGCTCTGAGAGCATCATTCTCAAGTTAGGTCTCCCTCTTTCTCCCTAGAAATCCTGATTGCCTATTTTGATATCCCCATTATCTATCTAGAATCCATATTTTTGGATACTCCCAATGTTGAACTATGTCCCATTCTGATCCCCTCATACCATCCTTTGTTTATCACTCTCGTACTGGTTAATGTTCTTTTATTATATCTTGTTTTTTGCACCATTCATGAATCATGTAGGCTTAGAGGATTAGTTCAATATTTTCTCAATATAATTGATGTAAAATGAGCCCCAGGGCATGCATTCTAATATGATGTTTCCTAAGAACGTGGTCCCCTCACCCTCCTTGTCCACGTTTGACCACATTCTTAGGGTGGAATTTGTTGGCACTAGAAAACACATTCATGTAATTCTATGAATGATTCCAAAGATGATCCCGGACCATAGCGCATTCCACAAGATTTCATTTGACTGGTCGTGGAGCCTGAATAGATTTATGGATCAGAAGTTAGGGCCGTTCAAAGTCAAGCTTTTGGAAATGGCCATCAAGAATGATATTTAGTCATAGTATGGTTTTTTTGCACAAGAATTGAAATTTTGATCACAAGATTGGATGTTTTTCACGCAAGAATGGAATAATTCATGAAACAGTAAAATATTGTTCCCAAAATGTTGTGAAAAACTTTTACATGTCCAATGAGATGTCATATTCCACCTGGGCCAATGGAAAAACATCTAAGGAAGGTGCACGCATGTTTTGAGAGGTGCGCGCAAAATTAGCATAACTGTGCAAAAATTTTCTGCTTCCAATGCGACGTCAAAATCCACTTTTCACACACACCTTTCACATGGTGTGTGTGTCTGTGATAACTTATGTTCCTGAAATCTTATGCACAAGTGCTCCCAGGTTCGCTGATAAATACAAGTGCAACCCCAACCCCTCGGGGGAGGTCTCTGGAGGTCATTCGCCGATCTATTGCATGTATGACCGACTCTTCCATGCAAGCTTGGAAGAATGGAATCCCCCATGTGATATCATGTATGATAGATCCCAAATGGGCACACATTCATTTAGGCCCACAGTGGTTTGAACCTCGCCCAAACCCTTTTCTACCTAAGTCATGTGCGCGCTAGATTCCAATCCTACGCGCAAAGATTCCAATCTTGCGCACAACACATTCAATAATGCACGCAAAAAATACAATCTTGCACATGATACTTAAATTTTGTATGCAGCAATGCCATGGATCCCAATCATGCATGCACCTATGAAGAACAGTCCAATCTTTTGCGCCCCCTATCCTGCATATAGCACATATTACACGCAAAAATATCTAGGTCTGCGCCCATTGTCCCACACCAAAGGTGTTGTACCCCCACACCCCCACTCAGGATTAGTGTTGGGCTATAGTCCCAAGCCTTAGGGAATGCCCCTTCAAATTGGTCACTAACCCCCATGAAAAATGGAGAGTTACAGCATGAACTTTTCAGGCCACAATTTTGAAATTTTCCATTGCACCCTTATGCGTAGCCATCATCCACCTATGGAATACCATTATTCAAGATACTCCTCCAAACACCATTAAATACCCTTAATCGACATGTTCCTTTTTGTCCCTTTCACATTTCATGAGTTGAGATTCTCATCTACAATTCCTGAGCACATTGAGTCGAACTATTCCTTATGTGACTCATCCAAACCCTATCAACTGAATCTTATTCCATGATGGACAAGAAATGGTTGCTCTTGTGTAAGTCCCAATAACAACCATTGCTAGGTGCCTCATGCGTAATAGTCCTCACTATATGACTATAAACTGTCGTACTACCTATGTGACAAACATAGCATGCCTCTTTCTTCAAATTATAGATGGATTATTCTCCACGAATAAGATTCCAATAGTCCTATCTACCTGAATATAAACTATAGTACTCCATATGTGACCATCATAGGATGCCACTTAATCCAAATAAGAGATGCCATATTTTCCATGAATAAGATTCCAATAGTCCACTCTACATGATTATAAATTGTAGTACACCCTCTGTGAGAATCATAGGATGCCTCTTTCTCCAAATAAATATTAATTATTCTCCAAGAATAAGATGCCAATAGACTTCTCTACATGACTACTAACTGTAGTACACCCTATATTACAAATATAGGATGCCTCTTACTCTAAAAAAGAGATTCCTTATGCCCCAAGTATAAGATAATAACAATCCTCTCTACATGACTTTAAACTACATCATTCCCTATCACTCAAAAATAGGATGCCTCTTGTTCTAAATAAGCGATGCTTTGGGTGCTAAGCATAAGATACATCATTCCATTATTTTAGTGGAGTGATTTGAAGGGCACTGGAAACTAATTGAGCATTCCATCACTCCACCTCATGCTTCAGGTGTCCTTTATTTGGATCATCATCCTCTTTCATGTCTTATGGGACCCCCTAATGGCTAGGTCCCATTCCACATCGGTGCACCTACCATCCTAGGCCAACATGCTTGAAGGATTTGGACGATAATTTGAGTTAGGCCTAATGATTCTAAAACATTCAAAAGGTGACCCTCATTTGTCTGTTCCCATTTCAGTCTGACATGATATGGATACTGTGTTACAAACATGGTAAACTGTTATCCTCTATCATCACATCACCTTCACCCTTTCCGAATGTCAGGCATGTGATTCACACTTATCATCTCCCATTGTTCGGACCGATTGCTACACCCCTGAAGGCTTTGGATGGCACTTCGAGTTGGGTCCTATGTTTCGAACTTGGTCAGAAATCAACCATAATTTGTTTTCCCTATTACAGTCTATCACGATATGGATATTGTGTTTTGAACACAGTCAACAGTTATCTTCCATCGTCACTTCACACTCACCTAGTTCTGAATGTCAAGCATGTAATTCACACTTATCATCTCTGTTTTTTTACTGATTCCAATGACCCAGAAGGCTTTGGATGACACTTAGAGTCGGGTCCATTGTCTCAAACATGGTCAGAAGTCGACCCTCATTTCTATGTCCTCATTTCAGGCTATCACGATATGGATTTTGTGTTTCAAAGATGGTCCACATTTATCCTCCATCATCACGCCACCCTTACCACATTTTGAATGTCAGGAATGTGATTCACACTTATTATCTCCCTTTGTTCGGACTGATTCCAATGCCCTTAGAGTTATCCTGCTTGTGCACTAGCGCATAGGTGTGGACCTGAAATATATGCCTCAACCAACAATTGAGTCCTGATGCCATCATGGCTAGACACTAGGAACACATTACGGGAAACTTCCTTGCATAAGCCCCATCCACCGTTTTTGCTCCATAGTGGCACCCGAGCCACATCCTTGCGTAAGCCCCATCACCATTGCCTCTCCATAGTGACACACGGGCGACTTCCTTACGTAAGCCACATCCACTATTTCAACTCCATAGTGGTGACCATGCAACTTCCTTGTGTATGGCCCATTTACCTTTTCCACTACATATCAGAACACGCGCAGCTTCCTTGTGTAATCTCCATCCACCATTGCCACTCCATAGTGACACCCAGGAAGCTTCTTTACATAAGACCTATTCACCATTTCTACACTATAGTGGCACCTGGGTAGCATCCATCCGTAATCCCCATCCACCATTTCTGCCCCATAGTGACACCCGAAAATCTTCCTTGTGTAATCCCCATCCACCATTATCACTCCTTAGCAGCACCCAGGAATATTCCGTGCGTAAACCCCATTCCCCATTTCTTCTCCACAGTGGCACCCGGGCAGCTTCCATGTGTAATCCCCATCCACCGTTGCTACTCCATATAGGCACCCAATCAGCTTCCTTGGGTAAGCCCCATCCACCATTTCCACTCCTTAGCGGCACCTAGGAAGCTTCCTTGTATAATCCCCATCCACTATTGTTGTTTCTTAGCACCACCTAGGGATGTTTCCTTGCATAAGCCCAATCCACCATTGTCGCTCCATAGTATCACCCGGGCGGCTTCCATGTGTAAGCCCCATCCACCATTTCCACACCATAGTGGCACCCGAGAAGCATCCTGGCTTAAGACCCATCCACCATTATCGCTCCTTGGGGGCTCCTGGTTAGCTTCCTTGATTAATCCTCATCCACCATTACCGCTCCTTAGTAGCACCCGAGCAGCTTCTTTGTGTAATCCCCATCCACCATTTCCTCTCCATAGCGGCACCCTGGAAGCTTCCTTGCATAACCCTAATCCACCATTGTCACTCCATTGCAACTCCATGGAAGCTTCCTTGTGTAAGCCCCACTCACAACCCATCATGGACACACCATTGGGCCGTGATCGTCAGTTCTTCTCTTCCTCTTGAATCTCACACTGATAATAACTCACGTGGTCTTAGAGTAATCATCCACCATGGAATCCTCCATGGGTAGCCTAGATTGTATGACCCACACTCCAATCTAAACTATTTGGTCTTTGATCCTTGCCAAGGTACAATACATAGGAATCATTCCAGAAGTTCAGGCCAAACAACCACTGGTTTCGACCCCCCTTCACATCGGTTGCCACTCAATTCAGAAAAACATGGCCTTTGATACTTTCCAAGGTAGGGTACATAGAAATAATCCCTGAGGTTAAATACCAACAACCATAGGTCCCGACCATTTTCATGTCAGTTCACCAAACACTTCATTCTGATCTACATGGACTTTGATCCTTTCCAAGGTAAGGTATGTATGAACCCTCCATGAGGTTGAATCCCAACATCCACAATTTTCGACCCCCTTCATGTCGGTTTCGACTCCATTATTGACTACATGGTATTTGATCCTTGCCAAGGAAAGGTACGTAGGAAGACTCCCTGAGGTTCAAGTGAAATAACCATTGGTCCCGACCATCTTAAATTTGGTTCACCAAACACCATCCTGATTTATGTTGACTTTGATCCTTACCATGGTGGGGTCTGTAGGAAGCCTCCCTAAGTTTCAATCCCAACAACCATTGGTCCCAACCATATTCACACTAGTTCCCACTAAATCCTGAACTATGTGGGTTATGATCCTTATCTCCAAGTTAGGGTATGTATGAAGGCTCAATGTTGTTCGACCCAATCTAGCGGTAAGCCATTGCGATCACCATACACCGGAAAGCAGTTGTGATCCCCATCCAGCAGTAAGCCATTGTGACCCCATCCAGCATTGTTCCATTGTAGTCCCCTCTTTTGGGACCCACATTTCTGATTTTCCCCTCTGGCATCATACCAACTCTTAGGCTGCTAATCATGTGTAACCACGAGAATGTCATCGGGTCGTTGTCCTTTGCACGCACCCCAATTTCATGCCCCAACCTAGAGGTTTCACTTCCTCTGGGTCCCCTTCATATGGGTCACCTCCTTAGGTGTCCCATCACTTCAAAAACTATGTGGTATTTGATTCCCCGCCATGGGGATATGTAGAAATTCTTTTTGAGACTCAATATTGACCTCACTATCATCCTCACATTGATTTGAATTAATTTTTCATGAACTCTCAACCCTCCATCATAAATCCTGAGTCTTATTCGGGCCGCCACATCCTGATGAGATCATGAAAATTTACCTCTTCATTTCTCCTAGCATTAACCAGGTAACTAATGGCGTGTTAGCCCTAACATCAGTTTTTCCTCCAAGGTTGTGCCCATCTGATCCACTATTGTAAGTGTTCGGATTAGATTAATTTGTCTCTGCTAGACGTTAAACTTGTTTCATACACTATATTAAACGTCAGAATCAGAGTCAAACCTCATATACATGCTCTTGAAATATAATTCCCCTCGTTCAACATGGTATTCCTCGGGCTTACGTTCCCTTGTGAAGCCCAATAATAATGGGAAGAATCCCAGACATGCTAGTGTTCCATTATCCATACATGCCATTGATGTCCAACTTGACAACTCCCCTGACTAATGATTCATGTCTTGAAAGGACCCCTTAGATTGTCCCAATAGTATTAGTTTAATTAACCGGCATCCATGAATACATGGAACTGGGAAGAGTTTCATGAACAAAGTCTTAGTCTATAAGAGAGACCTAGACATAGTGATGAGTTTTGAGGAGGAATCCATGGAAGGAGGAATTGACATCCCATCATCCTATTTCAATCACGGAGTAAACTTCCCAGAATAAGAGATAGATTTTACCCGCCTTTAAAAAGCCTGAATGCGGGGCAACAACTGCACATCCTCCATAGGCAGATGTGCATGCCCAATGAAAGTGTCGGAAACAATATTTCTATTTTCTAACCCTTTTTAAGTACTTCATGACTCTTGCATATGCCTTTTTGAAAATCACAAAGGGGGAAAAATTTATAAAATTGTGGAGATTTTTTAATTAAGGGGGAGAAATTTCATTGTAAATTTGAATATGATCCATATGAGGAGTTTTCATCCTAAGGGGGGTAGTCATATTCATCATTATATTTATATGAGTTAAAAATTTTGGGGGAGATAATTATTATTTTTATTTCTAAATATGAATCAAAGTTTCATATTAATCTATGTTTTGTGGTTTTTAATTTCAGAAGGGAGGGGGAATGTTGAGTCAACTAATTACCTTTCAACCATTTTTACACTTTTGGGTTTTACATCACAAACATCCTATTTATATGGTATATTACATGATCAAACATGTTTTTAATTCTTTTATGAAAAAATCTAATATTTTTATCTTATATAGAATAATATTTAAAGAGTTAATAAAATATAGTTTTTTTTAATATTCTTATCATAATGAGATTGGATATTATAGGTTTATCATAATAATAATATATTTGAAAAAAATCACACTCAGTTTTATTATACAAATTCTTTCTAGATCGAATATATGATCTTATATTTTGTCATTAGTACAGACATAGTCATATTATTCATATTGAAAATAGGTTTGATTAAAATTATAATCATACTCAAAAATTATATCATAATTTTCTTTTCATACCTTGTTTATTGATCACTAATAAAATTAATATGATATACACTAGAAATAGTGTATATCAAAACAACGTAAAACATTCCCTTATGATATTATCATTGAATTTATAGGTGTCCAATTAATCATGAAAAACATCAAGAATTTATGACTATTAGAGTATGAAGATGACTGTTGGAGTGTTGCCTATAAATTCCCAGTCATTCCATGATTTTGGTGTAATGTACTAATCATTTTATATTGAAAAAATCCCAGTGTGAGAGAGCTCTGAATCATAAAATAGTGAACTAATTATTCCTCATACTTGTAATTTTTTTGAGTTTATATTTTCCATGTGCATCTTATTGTGAATAAAATCATGGTCAAATGAGGATAGTGAGATATAGATGTTGGTCATCATATCTAGGGCTCACAAGGATACTAAGACAGAGAAGTCGATCATCATATCGTGTGATCATAGGTACATTGATACATTCCAAATATCATATCAATGTATTTCCCTTGTATGGGAAAGACATAAATTTTCATAAGTATAAAATAGGGGACCTTTATCCATGGTGATAGGATACCCTACTCATTGGGTTAAATGAATTATATTCATTGGTATTAATTGTTTTATTATAATACTTATTTCTTAGGTAATTTTAATAGAAATTGATTCCTTTTATATTTTCCTTTTTATTTGAGTCTGGTCATAATAGATTTGATTATGATATTCTATCCTTAAATACTTTATTTGTAAATTTTTATTCTAAATATGATTCTATATTCTTTAAGTTGGAATGAATACTTTTGTTAATTCTCTTATTTTTCATAATCGTTGTGATTATGAATCTTTTTTTATAACTCTAATATTTCATAACCATTTTGATTTAGATTATTTGTGTTTTTTTGGAAATGATTAAGATGTAAATATGTTATGTAACATCCATGACCCGTGAGCCACTATTCTGTTTGTTGATATGGGTCACCACATGACCTCAAGCACCCCTCCATGTACACGAGAGATTACCGATTTACAGCAAGGGTCTAATAGGTAACATGTGAAGACTATAACATCATTACCAGAGTAATCCACATAAGAATATAATTTTAACAAAAGAAACAATAAGAAAGAAACAATAAAATGATTAAATAACCATTTCCCAAAATTGGGTACACCATATGAAATATTAAATATGCCCTACCAAGTTATAGTTCCTTCTGAACAGAAATCCCAAAAGTAAGAAAATAAAAGAATCCCCAAAATGGACCAGACTCCAGGTCTGTAATCTCTCCCATATATGTATCATTTCCCAATAAACTTCCAATCATGGGTCCTTTTCCCTTGTCCTGACCTAGATGTATGAAATCTTCTAGTATACCCAATGATGGCTTGAGCAGGGCGTTAGTATAACTTAGTAGGCCACTAAGAATGGTGTATAAAAAATATCCATCAAAAGTAGGCAGTTCATGTATGTGATAAATAATGGAATGTAATGATAAACAGTTCAATATGCCATTCTACACTATGTTCCTTTTAATTATTCTACCATTCAATCCATGTTCACTACATAGACATTTCAGGGTTTCATCTACCTTTTTCATGTGTTCAATGGATAATTCATTTACAATATTCTCAAGAATATGGGAATAAAATTCACGTCCTATCTCACTAAGAATAACATTTAACAACCTGATAATCCTCAACTCAAATCCCCAGTCCGGGTGGAATGCAACTATTAGGGGAATACGACACTATCTGTGACACTTGGGTCCCAGTGAAAGCACAAACACCCCACCATTAACATGGTCATTAGGTCCTAGCCTGCTAGGTACCACCAGTTTCCCTCGCAGACATGTGGTCCCCACCCTGGGGCCCACTCACATGACTGAATGGGTCATATGACTAATGAAAATCCCCACAGGCCATCACATGTCCTTTCTAATGTGTTATTTCCTCACTCACATGCACCCTGTGAAACATCCTAGAAGGTCACCCATCCTGATCACTACTACAACCCAAATAAACATAACTGTGGAGTTCTAATTAGGTAGGATCCCAAAAATAACAGTTCAAATTGTTGATATAAGTCATATCCTTTAGTCATATAACCCTTTATGAATCTAGGGTGTTACAATCACCCCCTTTAGAGAACAACGTCATCGCTGTGGACCCTACATCTCAACCCATGAAATGCACCACACATAAGGATGGGTTCCAAATCTGATACCATATGTGACAAGTAGGTCACAATGACAGCACAAACACCCCCCTTCAACATGGTCGTCAGGTCCTGGCCCACCAGGTACCACCAATTTCCCTGGAGACCCATGGTCCCCACCATGGAGCCCACCCATGTTCTTGAATGGGTTATCTGACTAATGATAGTCCCTACATGCCAACCCATGTCTTTTCTAGTGTGATTTTTTCCCCTCTCACACACACCCTGGGAAACATCCCAGAAGGTCACCCATTTGGATCAATACTCCAACCTAAGTACGCTTAACTGTGGAGTTCTAATTAGGTAGGATCTTGAAAAGGAATGTACACCTTGTTAACATGAGTCGTATCATTTTTTCATTTAAACCATTATCAATCTGGGGTGTAACACTATCCCCTTCCCAATCATATGCATTTTGGGGTGGAGCAGATCCTCTGTCCAACTCAACCCGTGGGGGTAGAAAAGGAAGTCTATAACCCACTCTACCAAGCCATATAAACATGCTTATTTATCATTCACCACAATCAACCATACCACAAAAATCCTAGCCAATATCATTTACAACATCACAACTATATCAATAAATGGGAAAATTTACATTTTTCATCAATCCTGTAAGACATTCCTCATTTATATTACATAACCAATTTATCCCCATTTTCATTTCCCATGCCTATATCTCTATGCATATTCATGTATATGGATAACCTTCTAAAATTTTCCCATTAATCCTTTTAACACATTAAATTCCAACCTAAAAAACTCTTAGGACAATATCCATCCTATGTGTATTACTAAAATACCAATTTTACATCCATAAAGCATATTAAAATGATCATCATTGGCTATATGTTGTCACAAAATGACATACTCTTACATATCTAACACTATGTCTGATAAAAACTGGCACATGCCATGGGTGGCACAAATTTAGTTGAGTTATCCTCTTTGAATTCCATGTGGATCAATAGGGTACAATTAATTATTTAGACACCCAAACATAACATCACACCAATGGAACCAAGAAATCATCAAATGAGTTCAAGAATAAATACCCTAAATTCATCAATCTACACAAAATTCAAGAGGTAAAATTTGTAGATCACCTACCTTACATCTGTTAGAGAACACACCCTTAACCGATTACATAGATATAGATTCATCAACCCTTGAAGCCTCAACCTAAACATAAACTAAAAATAAAGGGGTTGTTTGCTTTAGAAAAAGGTAAGAGAGAGATTCCAACCCAAACCATGAAAAAGAATCAATAGGGGTTTATCATTCCCCATATCTTCAATCTGTAACTAACGACACTCCCATCATCTATAAGATGGGAAAGATTGATCGTTGGATGATCTTGGGAGAATTGGTTGGTTCTTAGGGTTGAAAGAGAGGATGAGTAGGAAAATGACGAGTTGGGTATAAAAATCCCATAGTTTCGTTTTTTTTAATTTTTTAAAAGTATCTTGGTCGCATGGTTTACCCATAGGATTTTCCAAAACATAAACAAATCGTGCATATTCTACTATCCAAAATATCCTCATTGCATGGTTTACCTTCTTGGTTTTCCAAACCATGGACAAACAATGTGGATGCTACTACCCAGAAATCATTCTCTTGCATGGTTTACCTGGGCTATCCACACTGTTAGGTCAAACTGTTTGTAGGCCATGTGGCTTGCCCAAAAAGCTCATTTTCCCCCAATTTTATGTCCTGAACCCCTAGAACACTTTTGATCTTTCTCATGGACCTGGGAAACAATGTAATTGAAAAAAGGAAAGTAATAAACTGAAAATATATCCAAAAATTACCTTATAGAATAATTCATGATCTTATAACTTCCCCACCATATAAAGTATCATCATAGAGCCCCTCTTCTCAAACATCAATAGGTTGTTGATGTAAAGAGATCGGGCAATGATGCCTGAATTTCCGATTGCCTCTCCACGAAATCTTCCATAATGTTTCCATGATGCCATAGAACACGATCTAAGGGAACAACCTTTCCCCACAAAACATTCCCACTATGATCCACAATAAGATCCAGGTGCTCCTCAAATGACGCATCAACTTTAAGCTCAACATCCTTGTCATTTAAGACATGAGATGGATCAGAGTGATACTATTGGAGTTATGAAACATGGAAAAAATCATGCATCCCACTATAATACTACAGAAGATCTAATCTTTAATCCATAGGTCTAATCCTCTCAACAATCTTAAAGAGGCCCACATATCTAGGTCCCAACATTCCCTACTTCTGAATTCGAAGGAGACCCAGCATTTGCGACACCCGATGAAAAACACTATCACCCAACATGAACTCAATAGGTCTATGGTACCAATCGTCATATGTCTTCTTCCCACAAAAATCGGTTTCCATACTCTTTTGAATCAAACAAAAATTCTATGGTGTCTCCTGCACAAGACTCGGTCATAACCACTCAGACTCCCCATCCTATAACCATCACAATAGAGATCTACATGGTCTCCCATAATGTTCTTCAAAAGGTTCCATATGAACTATTTTATGAAAGCTGTTGTTGTAAGAAAACTCAATAATGAAAATGTTCTTCTTCCATGATCCTATAAAATCCAGAACACATGCTCTCAACATGTCTTCTAATACCTAAATTGTATACTCTTAATGCCTGACATTCTGTGGTTGGTAATCTGTACTCAAAAAAACCTGGGTATATAGTTCCTTCTACAGTCCCCCTAGGAGAATGAGGTTAAATACTGATGAAGATCTAAGGATATGGTTTTTGGCACACCATGAAACAGTACTATTTCTCGAAAATACAATTCCCCCAACTGTTCAGCTATATATGTTTACGGAATTGGCATGAAATGGGATATGTTGGTTAGATGATCTACCACCACCCATATTCTGTCATTCTTCTATGTCATCCTATGAAGACCAACTATGAAGTCCATCGTGACATCATTGTACTCTCAATTTGGAATGGGAAATGACTACAAAAAACCACATGGGTGCGGATGTTCTTCCTTCACCTACTGACTGGTAAGGCATCATTCCAAAAAAACTTCCAACATCATTATTCATTACATGCCACCAAAAATATCTACGAAGATCAAAGTACATCAAAGTCAATCCCAAATTCACATCCCACTTTGAAGAGGGAAACTCTCACATCAAAACTCCATGTACATCTACCAGTACCACAACATGACCATGAATATATGCAACTACATCAGCACTAAATGTCCAACCAGAATTTCAATTCACATATTTATGAATTTTCTTTATATCCAAAAACACCAGATCCACCAACTAAATCTCTTAAACTCAGTCAGAAATTCGTATTGAATTTTTATAGATGAAAGGGTTATCTTCACATTCCTATCATGTACATCAAAATGAATTTCATCAAACATGGACATCATCAGCCACTCTGAACTAGATTCCTGAAGTACCTAATTCTAGGTTTCTGGATCAAGGAATCAGGGACACTATTACCATTCTGTGGTGTGTATAAAAACTCAAAATCAAAAGAATACAGGAACTAAACCCACTATCGCTATCAATGATTCAAATCCCGGTGAGAGAAGATGTATTTGAGACTTTTGTGGACGATAAATATTTTACAGAGTTCTCCCAGCACGTAATACATCTAACACTTTAATGCATAAACCATGGTGGCTAGATCATGGTCATGGGTATTATAATTACTTTCATCTGGCCTCAACGGTATCGACCCATAACCTACAACCCTGTCCTCCTACATCAACACTACCCCAAGTCCAACACCGTACAAATCATAGAACAAGGTGTACCTCTTACTAGGATCGGGTATGATCAAAATCAGTGTGGTAGTCAGCTGCTTATTCAGCTTCTGAAAAGAATTCTCACAGTCCATTGACCAATCAAACATAATCTATTTCTTTTTTAGGTTTTTGATTAGTGCTTCAAAATGTGTAAAATCTATAATAAGCCAACTATAATTACTATCCAAACCAAGAAAACTATGAATATCATAGACATTCTTGGGATTCTCCCAATACCCCATAGCCTGCACCTTTTTTGTAACCACTGAAACAACTAACTCATAAATGATGTGTCCCAGAACATGCTCCTCATTAATCCAAAACATACATTTAGATAGATTGGGGTAAAACTATTCCCTTATAGTTTACTCAAGATGATGTCAATATATTTTGCATGATCGTAATGAGTTCTGGAGTACACTAAGATGTCATCAATAAAGAAAACCAGAAACTGATATAAATATGGGTGGAATATCTTGTTCACTACGGATATGAACACAGATGGTACATTGGTCAATACGAATGACATTACACTAAATTCATAAATCCCATACCAACATTAGAAAGGTGTATTGGGTATGTAGGAAGTTCTCACCCTCAACTGATTGTATCCTAATCTGAAATAGATCTTTGATAACACCAATGTACCTCTGATCTTATCAAACATGTCATTGATTCTAGGAAGAGGGTATTGGTTCATAACTGTCATCTAGTTCAGCGTCATATAATCAACTCATATCCATAGTGATCGATTATCCTTATTATAAAACAACACAGTAGACCCATTGTTGATGTACTAGGATGTGTAAACCCGTTAAACTCCAATTACACTAGCTGAACTTTTATTCAATGGAGCTCTTCCAGCACCATTCAGGATGGTGGAATGGAAACTAGCTCTGATCTTGACCACAATACGATCAAAAACTCAACATCTCTCTTGGGTGGTAACCCTATTAATTCCTTGGGAAACACATCCTAATATTACTCCATGACAAAAATGAAGACTCGTGGTCCCTTCCCCCCATCATCTAAAAAAGTTCATGCCACATGGGCTATGTGTACTCCCAACTATTGGCGTAGCAGCCCTGTGCAGCCTCCTCAAATATCCCACTCACAAGTGCTCCCATATAGATATGTGATCATCAACTAACATCAACAACAGTCGATATGGTCTTCTGATAGCACAAAATAGTCCATACCCATAATTAGGTTGAAACCAACAATTTATAGGACAAAAAGATCCCACAAGAAAATGATATTCACCAACCTCATGTGCACAACCATTACACATCCTGATGTTCTCAACTCGTACCAATAATGGATTATCATGAGACATTACCCTATAGATATTCTCCACAATTAAGCCCAACACAGCTACGAACTGAGCAGAAATAATGGAATGTGTAACACCCGTACCAAATAAAGCACTATCAAGCGTGGAAGCTAAAAGAATCACACCTCGAATACTAGATGTTCCTACCTCACCACCTTAAGGTGTAGCATAAACTTCATGAAGATAAACTAACCCATTACACTAGGCTCTAGCCTATGTACCCAAAGAATCACTGCTCTATTGGTAAGGATGAACTCTCCCCATATTTCCACATCCACATCCCCAAGCAGTACAACTGATGGAGCTCTTACTGGATACCTAATACGGGGTAACCTACCCCATACCTACACGTTAAATCTTCTTTTAACAACCAATATTCCATAACTATCCCATGTTTCAACAGAACATCGAAATGTGGCCTAACCTACCACATGCTTGGCAATCGATCAGTGGGTGGGGACACTAGTCATTCTTTTTCCCCAGCCTACCACACTGATAACAGAAGACCGGGTCACCACCTAGAGAAGCTGACCCCCTATTCTGATTGCTCTATGTGGTTCCACTATTCTGAAAGATTCCAAAACATTGCTCCATACTATCAGAAGCCTCGCAACTTGCTCACCCAGATCGTGCCATAATTTCACTACATAAATCTCCCTTATAGATTCCCTCTGAGATAAGGGCATGGACCACCACTTCAAAAAACATTTTTAGACATAATATATTAACGTAAGATCTGATATCATGTCTCAGTCCTTGCAGGAATAATTTCTCTACAGATTCTTCATCTCTGGTCAATGTCAGAATGAATAATCACAAATCGGTGAAATGACTAGCATATTCCATTACCGACATCCCCCCCCGAGTAAAGATCATAAATTTCATAGCCTTATTCTACCTCAAGGTTTCTAGGTAGTAGTGATCAAGAAACTTCTCATGAAATTCATTCCAAATCATTCCTTCAGTTACCTATGTCTGAACCATTATGTCCCACCAATACATTTCTTGTCCTTTCAGAATATAGGCCTCTAACATGACTGGATTCTCAGGAGTAGATTCTCGGTGTTCAATAATATTTTGGATGGACTCAATTTAAAACTCCACTGCCTCTGGCCCGCCCTCCCTGGTAATGGTTGGATGGGGCTGCAATTGAAACTCCCTGGTCAGCTCAATCATACTCTATGCAGTCTTCCCTAGGTGTGATTCCTTCATCAGCATAAAATGAGTTAAGTTCAGAAAGAACTAATTTTCCCTGTTTTTATAGATCCCCATGTACTCCTGCTCCACTACTAGAGGATCATTTTTGACAACATCCTCATGTCTCCCAACCGGAATGCATCATTGATGTGGAATTTCTCTACAATGTCAAACATGTGATTTAAAACTCTAGAAAAATTAATTTACACAATGGATATATATATATATAGGTAATATCATCACTCGCCAGAACCCAAATAGTTCACAAACACTACCCAAACAAGCCCACTCGCAACCAGATCACTACCTTTGGAAATCTCTACTTAGGAATGGTTAACATGAAATATTATACACTCTGTTACAAGACATGTCTTTCACGCAAATTAATAACCATTTCCATATCCCCATTTATCCTTATGAAAGGTTAATCGACTTTTCTTATTTGTAAAGAACCATTTTCCACTTACTAAATTCCCCTTTTCCTTTCCATTTTCCCCATTCATACCATCACTTTTGGAAAAATATAATTACTTTTATGAAAACAAATACATCCTAAACTTTATATCTCCCCACCCATCCCTTGTATGTGCCTATCATGATGCATGTAACATACCTACATAGGTTCCCAGAATGATGAATTCATGCACAACCACGTACCCTTCTAGCCGCGACATAAATATATCAAAACCATCAAATCAGGAAACAAGTGCCTCACTCAATGGTGAAATATCATTAAATATAACAACACATAATAAGAACAACAATACCCTCCCAATAAGACTTGTTTTTTTTCCTTGTACATGGGATATCTACTCCCAATAAATAGATTATCACTATGGCCTGAAACTTTCCTAAGCTACTGTTTATCATCACTAAATATCAAGAAATAGAAAATAACCTCTATTTTATACCACTTTGTAATGTCTACAACATGGGATCCACTATTTCAATGCCTGAGTTGGGTAGCCACATGACCACAAGCACACCTTCCTATATTCCATAAGTTTCCAACTAACAATGAGGGACTAATAGGTCACATGGGGGGACTACACCATCATTACCAGAGTAATCCCTAATAGAATATAATTTAAATAACATAAAAAATGGAAAACAACCAATAACATGCATAAATAAAAAATTCAAAAAACTAGGTACAACCATATACAATAGTAAATATGTCTTGCCATGCTACAGTGACAAGTAAACAAAAACACTAAAAGGGAGAAAGTAGTAGAATCCCAAAAATGGTCAGAACACCATGTCTTGTACATCTCCCATTCATGTACTATGTCGAACTCAACTCACATGTATAAGGATTTTCCCTTGTCCTGGAATTCGAGCATTAAATCTACTCGGGTACATAATGGCACCCAATAAGGGTGTGAGTATAACTCATTAGGCTGCCACTAATAGTGTTTACAGAATAACCAGAAAAAGATGATAGTTCATGAAAGTGATAAATAATAAAAATTAAATATTGACCATTTAATAAGATATTTCATACTATGATTCTTCTAATTATACTACCCTTCAATCCATGTTCACTATATAGACATTATATGGTTTAATCTACCCTTTTCATGTTTTTAATGGATTAGGAATGTTCAATATTCTCAAGGATATGGGAATAAAAGTCAATTCCTATCTCACTAGGAATCACATGATAAAATACTCATATTCCTCACTTAGAAGCCTCAGTTCAGGTGTAATGCAACTGTGAGGGGAATAGAACTCGGTCCTCTTCCCTAACATGTGCATTTAGTGGTGGATATAGATCCTCTGTCCAAATCTACATGTGTGAATTGAACCTCATGTCTATACCCTAATCTACTAATCCATGTGAACATGCTTATTTATCATTCACCACATCCAACCATACCACAACTAGCACAACCAATATAATTTACAACATCACAATAATATAAATAAATGGGAAAATTAACATTTTACCTATATCCATTAACACATTCTTCATTTATATTACATAACCCCTTTAGTGCCATTCCCATTTCGCATGCCTATCACACTAAGAATATTCTAGTATAAGACTATTCCCCTAGAATTTTCCAATTAATCCAGTGTATACCTTTTCACGATAACCAAAAAACCCCTTAGGCGGCCACCCTACCTATATTTATTACTAAAACACTATTTTCAAATCCTTCAAGCATATTAACGTGTTCATCATGGCCTTTATATTCTCCCACAACAGACAACACTTACCTAACTCTATGTCCAGGAAATATTAGCAGAACCCATGGGTGGACCTAATCATGTTGAGTCAAACTCCTTTCATCCCATGGGGATCAATAGGGGACCATTTAATAGTTAGAATCCCAAACAACACATTATACCAAAGTCACCAAGAACTCATTAAAAGAGGGAACAAATAATGACCATTCATGCACAAAAGTACAGAAAATCCAAGAGGTAGAACTTATATACCACCTACCTTGAATCCGTTAAACAAAGAACCATTAACTAAATCCATAAGTCCTAATTCAATTAACCCATGAATAATAAACCTAAACCTCACTAAAAAAGAAGGGTTTGAGAGCATCAGAAGAAGGTCAGTGGGAGTTACCAACCCAAACCAAGAAAACGAATCAAGGAGGGGTTTAGCCTTTCCCAAATCATCAATCCACAATTGACATTACTCCAAAAATATCTAATATGAGGGATATCAATCCATGGAAGCTCTTGGGAGATTTGGTTCGTTACTAGGATAGTCATAGAGGAGGAGGAGGAAAATCCTGAGTTGGGTATGAAAATCCAGCAATAGATTTTTGGTAATTTTTTAAATTTTTTTGGACCGTATGGTTTAACCGCGGAGATTTGAAAACCTTATGGATTATTCTATACAAAAATACCCCTCCCCCCGCACGGTTTACACACATGGTTTTCCAAAACATGCATGAACTGTGAGGAGGCTACTATACGGAAATTCTTCATATGCATGGTTTACCTCTGTTGTCCTCACAATTAGGTATAACAATTTACAGACCATATGACTTTCCCAGAAAACTCCCATTCCCCTTTTTCAGATCTTGAACCCATAGAACACTTTCAAGCCTCTTATATAATTGTAAAAACAATAAATTGACCAAAAGTAATGGATTAAACTGAAATTTTATCGAAACGTACCTTATGGAAAAATACGAGATCTTAAATGTAACCACTTCATACTGAATAAAATTCTATACAATATTTATATCAAATCATTTTATCATTACTAAATTTGGAATACTTATTGGAATCTACTTGTGTAACTTCCTCGATCTAGATTCCTCTCAAGGGATCCCATACCTAGTTGTCCACATGTCCTCATGAGAAGTTCCCCGAGTGCTATAGGATCTCGACTAGTAGTGAGGGCCTAGGTGTAATAGTGGGAAAATTGTTCCCTCATTGGTAGATCATAACACAATGGAAACAAAAACAATACAATATCATAAGAAGTAATACCAAGTAACATAAATGAATAGTAGTAGATAATGTAAATAACCTGATATCATAGCATTCTGCGGATAATGATTCATGTCACATGTTCTAAAAAATAGCCAAACATGATACACTATTGTAATACACAATACATGTACCAAATGTATATATGGATTAAAATAGAATCAAAATAATCACAATCCCCATCTTTTCCCATTCTCTTTAGCTCCAAATAGCACATCAAGTACTTGTATAAGGGTTCTTTCCATTATCAACACAAGCCACAATATAATATGTTTGGGCCAAAAAACATGGCCCAAATACGGTGTGAGGCCACATACCAGTAGGAATACACATAAGATATATTTAATTCTATTAGTGAATATATATAACAGACATCGTACAATAATGAAAACAATAATCTATGAAGTACTCAAAAGTAAACAATCCTACAAGAACTGCTTGTCATTTACATTCATTTCATGTTAATTTATTATTTAAATTACATTTAATTATATAATTATCTGGATTGGTTCTAAGCTCGGAATCCCCCATGTAAGATAAATAATAATATATACCTCATAATTTAATCGAATCATGTCTGGGAAGACCGAATCCAAGCTTGTTCTTTGGCTTGGTAGACACATCATAATTCATTTCATTTAAATATTCAATTTATAACCCGATCCTATCATTGATATTACTAAGTTGTAATTCATTAATCACTATAGGTGTTATTCTATCTTTAATATAAAATCCCTTCCTGGTGATCCTCTCCAGAAACCCATTATCACTCTAGGTGAAAACCTAAAAACATCCTACAAGCATGTCCTGATTAACCTCTCTGGAATCATATAATATCTCTTTGTGTGGTATAAGTCCATGTTAAATAATCCCATTATTGGAGGTCCTATAAGGAATCCTCAAGTATAACTCATTCCATGTAAACCAAGCCAAAACAGTATGTCTATGGAATTTCTTAATGATCCATGTTCCACTCAGCAATAAAAGTAAAGCCTCTATAAGCCCAACTGCTACATTTGTGGCTCGCTCAAGGCTTGATCATATCAACCAAACCAATCTCAGAAGGCATGTACTTTCAATTACCCTCATGGTAATATCTCACGATATACAATACTCGCAATATTAACTATTACATGGGTTTATCATTATTAACTCACATGGGTAAAATTTTCATAACAATCATCACATGTAATTTATATTATTACATGATTTAGTAATAATAAACTCACATGGGAAATTCATATAATAATATAATCATGTAATTTAATCTATCATAAGGCATAACCAATCAATTATCTCATGTGTTCATATCATTCATTCATCCAAATCCATTTTAAACAACCAATGAATTGGATTCACAGCATGAATAATGGGTATACAAGGAAAAACGGCTATAAAAGGTTATCCAAGCGAAAAACACCTCTAGGGTGACCATTTATCTTGGTTAAAAACCCTAAACATTATTTAAAGAAATTAGTAAATTACCTAAACAATAATCAGAAATAGCATTTGAAAAAATTCATTCTAGGCGACACACTAAAAATGGGAGCATGATACTCTGGCACATATAATTAACTTTAAAATTTTCAAAATTCATAAGAGAACCTACCTCATACTCATATGACTGTCATCATCCAATGTCGGCCACTAATTTGACCTAGAATGGAGTAGATCTAATAAATTATCATAATAGCTAAACCATTGATAACTAGACCAAGAGATGATATCATGAAGAATAGCTCAAGAAGAATCGATAGATTACCAATTGGGTTCAAATACATCTGACGATGATTTAATAGAAGATAAGATGATGATTCAAAAATCAAAACAAGCTTTCATGCTACTATTTGAAGTATCCCAGGGATCCCTCTCTCAATAATTGAATAATTGAAGCTGATGCATTATTTATCAAATTTTACAAAATAAACATCATGTACTCTAAATATACCCATAGTGTATGTTCGATTTTATACTCCTATTATAGATGTTATATACACATCATTTAGAGTCCTATAAAATTGTTGTACATGGCATGTATTGGGATTACATAGAGAGTAACACTGAGTCATGTGTTCTAATAGGACTCCATTCAGCCCTTATCCTCTTTTTCTCTAGTTTAATAAAATAGAAATAGAAAAGAAAATATCCATACCTCAAACGAAGAACAAAATTCTTACAACCCCCCCCCCCCAGCAAAAGAAATTCATCCCCTAATTTCCATTCCATGGTTGGTGAAGAAATATCCATTAATCACTCTTACCACTATGATCTTACATCATCCTTCGTTTCCTAGGTCATATCCTACACTCGGTTGTGTTGTCATATCACCTATACTATAGTAACAGACCAGCCATAGAGAACCTTTACAATATGATCCACAATTCAAATAATATGATCCTTAAAATATACAACTACCTGTAACTCAACCTTGTTAGTTTTAAAAGCATGAGACAAGTATGATATGTAATGCCGCAACATAGAAATGGGAAAGACGTGGTGAATATCTCGACACCACCGAGGTAACTACAACCGATAAGCAACTGACCCAACCGTTTACGAAATCTCAAGTGGCCCAACATATCTTTGTGACTAATTACTTTGTCTCTTGATCCTATGTTGTCCCTTCGTCAGTGAAACATGTAGGAAAACATGATCCCCAAACATGAAATCCATAGGTAATCTGAGGTGATCTAACTATGATTTCAAATGATACTGTGTAATAGTTGTCTTTATTCGAATCAATTGAACATGTTAAGTGGTATCCTAGACTAGACAAGGTCCCAAAAATGTTTCTTCTTCCACCATCAGCCAACAGAGGAATGATGGTCTTGTTCAATAGTACAATGCCTCAAATGGGTTGATCTAAATAGTATCATGATTGATATTCTTATAGGAGAACTTAGCGAAGGGTATATGTTTCTCAAAAGAACCCCGAAATATAAGATGCATTCCCAAAGCATGTCCTATAGTACTTGATTTGTGCATTTTGATAGGCAATATATCTAAGGGTGGTAAGCTATGCTCAAAAGCACTTGGGTAACCAGCACCGTCTGTAGCCCTTTCTAGAAATAGGATGTAAATCGGGCATCTCTATTTTAAATGATAGAATGTTGAACCCCATGCTGTGATAAAATATCTTGGATGTACAACCTTCCAAGGACATCAAAATTGATTGTGTCCTTCATTTGCATGAAATGTAAAACATTCGTGAGGATGTCAACAATAACCCATAATTTATTGTTACCTCGAGGTGACCTCGGTAACCCTTTCACAAAATTCATCAAAACATTATTTCATTTATAATCATTAATAGGAAGCTGCTGTAAAAGATTGGATTGTTGTTGGTGTTCCGTCTTCACCTGCTGATGGGTGGAGAACCTCATGAAAAAACCATCCACATAACTTTTCATATCTGGCCACAAATACAGACGATGAAAATCTTGATATATATTGGTGACAGCAGGATAAAATTACCATACAAAGGCATGGAAATCCTGCATTAGCTACTAATACATATTTTCTAACACCTATAATATATTATTTCCTTAAGGAAATTCTATTTCCATTTTTGAAACCACTTATTTAAAATAAAAATTATTCTACAATATTAATGAAATAATTTTTTCTATAAAATAAACAATGAAATATGTAATGGATTATTCAATTAAAATTTTAGTTAGAATAGCAAGAAAATCCATTTTTGTCATGTATGTTAAAATAAATATTCAGTTCACACCATGGGTAAATAGTTTGTAATTCATAAAATAAAGAGAATATTATTTTAAATAAATATAATGAATGTTAAAAAATATGTAAAAACATATTTGATAAATATTGTGAGAATATTCAAATGATTCATGAAACAAATATCAAAATTTTATGTACATGAATGAAAAAACAAATCAAGGAGAATTCCAAAAAAAATATTTTTAAAAGAAATCCCCTTATGTGTTACATACATAGTAATTATTGATCCAATAAATAGAAATAATTGAAGAGAATCTTGTCAAACCAAAAGATATCTAACAGAGAAGAGTATTAATTTCGTATAATATATTTTTTATCATCAAAATTTTTCAAATTAAATCTAATAAAAAATTAGAAATTAAATGATATTTTCAAATAAATTACTTACCTCAAGTTTTACATGCCTAGTAAATGATTTTAACCCCATGTATAATAAATTTAGTTTTTTACATACTACATAATTTTTGAATCATTGAAAATGAGAAAATTTGAATTTATAAACCGACTTACTACATTACAGTGGTAATACAGGGTCAAACCACAAGTATGGACTAATTATGTGTATAAGTGACAAAGAGAAAACAAAACATACAAAAAATGAAACAAAAAAATAGAAACAAACTAAAATGAAATAGTGACTGAGATGATGGTCAGATGTGAATGAAATGGTGAGTGTGTGAATTTCAAAATAGTGAGTGCAAATAGAAAAAATAAGTATAAAACAAGGCAGTCAGCCTATTACACCCCAATCTTCCACAATAAACTTCTCTTTGAATAATATAGTATCTTACGTTGTAAAAAACCCAAAGTTCTAGCACACCATGACCAATAAAACTAGCCATTTCAAAAGTTGTTGTGAATTGAAATATTTTTTTTTTAATATATAAATTTGATTTTTCAAAATTGAATTCATTTTTTGGATTTGGAATATCAAAATTAGCTTAGGGTGACTTTTTGATATTTTTATGAAAACATACAATTTTTGATGAATAGTGAAAAAATGTGTTATTGTTTAATACTAACTATTTATTTTAATAATTATTTTAATGTAAAAATAGAATCATAATGCCTATATGATCCAAATTTAATTCGTTGGAGTCATTTTAACATAATATTATATATTTAAAATTTTATAGAGATTTTTTAACGTCTTTGACCCACTTTTTTGCACATTTTCAAATTTGCATAAAACACAATTTTACCACATCAGGGAATTGAATTTCAAAAATATGATAGACTCGGTTGTTATCATTACGTGAAATGTGGTTTAATAGGAAGAAAATAAGTATTGGTGAATAGTAAAAGTTGACTTTTTTACCATAGTTAAAAGTAAATAGGATAAATAATGGTAAAAATGATATTTTAATTACCCTAACACATGTCTTAATTCTATTGGATAAGTTTATTTCGTCCAAAATAAACATTATGACCAAAATAATATCCTTTTCATTCTACATGGATTAGACTAGGAAATTTATTATATTTTATTTAAAGATGATTTAAAAGTGATAAATTCAAATTTTAATAACTAAAACATTTTTAATATTGGGGTTTATAAACGATAAATTCAACTATAAATATTCATTAAAAACATAAAAAAAATTCTACATCTTTGGATTTTATTAATAATTTTTAGAAAATATATATTTAAATTTATAAATGAAACAATGATTATGTAGTAATTACCTTATTAATGAATGATTAAAATAATTGATATTATAAATATTAAAATAAATGTAAATCGAAACATTTGATTGCTTAAACTAATTTGTATGTGAATATGACATTTTAGGGCTGATTAAATGGATTTTTTTTCAATTTAATAATGTTTCTAAGACTTTAAAAATACTAAATACTAAATATTTTCAAATTCGACATAAATGAGTTTTTAAAACAAAATGTACTTTATTAAAGGATATATTATTCCTAAAAAAAATTTATTCAGAAAAGGAATTATATAATGTAATATACTTAATTAATTTACCACATTAGTTTCTCTTAGAATTTTATAGTATCTATATAAACCGTGTAAAATAAAAATACCAGAAGACAAGGAAAAATTTATACTATTTAACTAAGAGTTAAATCTAAAAGAAATGGTTAATATGGTTACCTAAACTTGCCTAAATATTTTTAGCTAATTTCTCCCAATCCTGACCTTATCCTCAAAATAAAACCATTTATAGAAATTATAAACCGAAAATTATTTTATAATAAATTAATATTTCATGCTCTTCCCAATGTGCCCCTCACCTCTCTTATAAAAGGGTAACTCCTCTTCTCTAAAATTCACACCACCAAAGCCATTTGGCTCAGCCAAACCCTGCTTAAATATCCTGAAAACCACCCTTACATAATCTTAGGGGCCATAAATTTATCATAAATCTGACCTAAGTAAACCCTTTTTTCAAATCAAAAGGAAGCACCCCGAAGAAAGGTAATTATTTCATCAACTCTTTAAAAGTTATTTTCTTCATCCACTTCCTCTTTCAATGTTGTTTCCATAATAAAATAAAAACTCCAGAAACATCTACATACTGATATGTAATTATAAATATTGTATAACCATATTCATTATTCTATCCATCCTTTGAATGAAAAAAGTCTCCATACATGCGTACGTAGGGATTACCATGTCCACGTCATGGTGTAGTTTTTTATTCAACACTTCATTATGTGGATGGGTATAGTAAGGAGTAAAATTGATGTTAATAATAAATATAACATTTTAATTATTCTGAAAATATAATATACCATCCAATTACATATGATTTCGCTATCAATATAATGATATTGTCACCCGTGTATACGTATGGCTTTCCGCCTCCACGGTGCGATGCGTTTTCATTCCCCATCATAACCATTCAAGAATAATTTTAATTTTATGATTAAAAATAATTTTTAAGAACTTAATATCATTCCGAATATGAACAAAATACATTCTATCCATAAAAATATAACTAATGTAACAAAATATATAAAGGAAAATAAATCATATAACACATGAAAAAATGACAATATTGTAATATTATTTACAATGAAATATTAGAGGATCATATATTATATCATATTTATATATTTGGTTCATTAATAATTTAATAAAAATTATTTAACCACTATATAGGAGGTTAATGTTCCCTCAATAATGTAAAAGTACAAGGTAAGGCTTAATTTTACAACCTCTTTATTATACGAGGTTTTTCATACATAAGTATCTACTAGGAATTATTTATCATCTACATCCATGTTTATTAAAAATATATTTGAAAACATTTCTACTCTTTCTGAGAATATGTTTTAAATTCATTTATACCCTTTTTGACATTTATAAAATGTTTTGAAATGATTCTTTATATCATTTTCCAAACAAAGACCATTATTAACTTTTCCACAAAATTAAGGAATGAATGTTTTTTAACTTATACGGACGGTGCGGCTACATTCCACCAATATAACACAGTTGAAGCTTCCCTTAGAATATTATAAGAATATTTTCAAAATAAATGTTTTCTTTACATTTAAATGATTTCATGTATAAAGAGATATTTCACTCAAATTGTTTTTGAATTGATTTTGTCTATGTCAACATATTTTTTTTGGATTTTATTCTTATTTGAAGTTGATATGTTATGAAACAATATTCCATATTGTATTTAAGGTTTTGTGATATGTTTTACTATGGAGATTCAATTTTTATACCATTCATGGTTTATGATAAAAGTTTTAACAATTTGAATACTTGTTTCAATACTAATGTTTATGTTATGTTCCATCCTTTTTCATACACGGAATGCATTGGACGTACTAAGTGACAAGAGGGGCCAAATATAGCTCTTCAATGCATCGGTAGGTCTCATGAGACAATATAGTGTCTTGGCACAAGGCCTTGACTATATTTTTATTTTTATTCTTGGAATGAGGTCGTGACTATGTGGTTATAATGTTCGACATTATGAATTCTATCATTATGAGATTAGCTTTTGATATTACATGTGATTATTCAACTAGAAGAATTTCCATGTGAATAAGTAAATGGAATTATTTGTTTTATCATTTCCATAATATGATGATGTTTATGTTTAAAAGTATTTTTTAGTCTTATACATTGTCTTAAATGATTATTCTTATTTATGATAGTTTCTAATATATATTTATCCTTACTGATCATCTGAGCTCACCCCTTTATTATGTTTAATTTCCCTAGGATTCGAATAAGTATGTTATGACGGACCTATAAGGATAGGATAAGTGATATGTGTGTGTTCAAAAGAGACACAATGTTGTTTTTTATTTCATAATGTAATATAAAACATATGTATGTACTAGTATATTGTAGAATACTAAATGGATCGGTCTTTCAGGACTTGATCTCTATTGATCAAGCCAATGTTATGCAATAGTGCACCGACTCTGGGGAATTGGAGTCAGGGCGTTACAGTTGGTATCAGAGGATGTTTAGTACAAATCACTGAAACATGATTTTGGAAAACACTGATTAGAGAACAATACCCTAACATACACAATGAGGATTAGTATATAAAAGAACATCAAAAGTTTTTTAATGTAGATATTATATGATTTTTTTAATCAATACATCCTTTTATGAATTCTACATGTGGTCATGGTTCTTACACAGATGTATATAGGATTAAAAAAACTAACAAGGGGCTTTAGACTTGACCCAGGGTTTCATGGTTCACGAAAATGGGCCTTATTGCGCACCTCGTTTGACACTCCTATGGGTTATGAATAGGATTATTCACATTTTATTTACAAATCATTATGATGGATTTATGAGTAAATACGTCCCCAATGAAAAATAATTTATTATTATGGATTATATTCATAAACTAATCAATTTATGTTAAGTATTTTTCAAGATTTTAATTATGCATTGCGATTCATAGACTAATCTAGTATATGGAATTGTATAGAAGTCATGCCTAGTGGAATCAATGGAAACCATATCAGTGCACGTAATCTATGTAGGGATCAACCTATTATTCAGGATTATTAAATTGGAGTTGGGGATGCAATTGTAACTGAAATGATTATAACCATTCTTGGATAACTCAAATAGGTTATGAATAATATCCTTATCCATATAAAGCATTCTAATCCACAATACAAGGGATCAATTTTAGACCGCTTCCACTACTAGAATTTCCATATTTTCCAATGGTTTTAAACCTTTAGGATATCCACTGATACTGTTGGGATAGTATTGCCCAATGGTTTTACAACCCGTTGGTGTGTGAGGCGTGGAACTCACTTTAGACCAATGGTTCCTAGATAACTGTTGGAATATATGGACTGAAATAAATCTATACCAGTGGTTCTAATTTAACCATTGGTATATATATGTACCAATGGTTGATTAACCATTAGTAATAGTGGGTATACCAATAGTTTTCAGACCATAGGTACACATTTTATTCCAACCCGTAGGATACCAATGGTTTCAGAACCATTGGCATACCTGTATACCAATGGTTTCAGAACCATTTTCATACCTTTATACCAATGGTTTCAAAAATGTTGGAATACTCTGTCATGTGTACCAACTGTTCCACACAATTGGCATAATCTATCTAGTATACTCTGTATACCAACGGCTTGCATAGCTGTTGGTATACATCTTATATCCCCAAAACTAGAAAGCCTGCATGTAAAACTATAAACCATCAAAATTGTAAACCTGCACCTCTCAAGCATGCAAACCCCAACCTGTAAAACTATAAACCCCAAGATAAAATATATATTTCCCAAATATGTAAACCCCGACCTATAAAACTATAAACCTGAGCCTCTCCAAGATACAAAACTGTTGTTAAACTGATCCTTAAGTTAAATACAATGTGTTAACATTTTAAAGATAATTGTTTACAAAAGGTTGGATAAATGTTTAGAAGCTAATAGTTGGAGAGATTGAAAATCCAAAGGAAATTTTGGCGATATATTAAATAAACTGGTTGGTTAATAGTAACTAGGCGATCATCAAATTCAATGGACAATTTTTTTTATTCATTCCATTCTAGTAGAAAAATGTTGGTTTCTCATCCTCTTACTCTAATAAAGTCTAATAATTCTTAGAAGGATCAATTGATCCTTCTTGAATCAGTAAAGGATTATCCTTTTTAAAATTCCCATCCTTCTTGGGAATTCTACTTCCAACCGTTTTCCACTCCAGGAATCATCATCATCGGACGGCCCTTCACCTAAAACTAAGAATATGATCTGAAGGGGAACCCCATTGGAAATGGCTTTGCTGACATCACCCTCATTCTAGGCCTCCACTTCATCCATGTTATGTGAACCTACATGGTATGGATCTTTTTTCACATGATCCAAGACAAAAATACCATATTTGTAGGTCAGAGATGACAGACCATATCGCTAACCCACTGGTTGACCTCAACCAACACAAAACTTGCAGGAGGTTTTGATACATCCAAAGTGAAGATGTCGAAGGATCATGATTCCAGTGAATGACATAGGACAACTGAATGAAATGGATTGAATCTGTTTGGTGAGTTCGAAACCACTGGGAGAAATGGATGCCACAGAAAGAGGGAAAACATATTTCTCCCCAACGATTTCAGTCAGCTTCAAACTATCCCAAAATGGGGATGATTTTGGTTAATAGACTGACTAGAACACACACACTTTACTTTTGAAGGATTTATAAATACCGAGAAACTATTGTCACCAAAATATGAATAAATGGGATTATTTAAATAATAAAATACCTTAACGAATTGAAAATGACCTTAATATTGATTCCATAAGATTGATTCCTAAGGAATGTAAGGTCAAATTCACCTTATGAAGAGAGTTTCAATTAAATAATATGGAAAAAAAGGGTGTAGTAATCACCAGATGAAATTATGAAATGTGAAATTGAAAATACTTAGCAAGAAATAAGAAGAAAATATGGTGTTTAAGGCTCTGAAATCAGATGAGAAAATGAAAGGAATAAATGTGTGATTACTTTAGAAGTAAAATTAGTCTTAGATAAATGCATCAGAAGATGATATAGGTCATGTATGCTATGTGTGATATTGGTTGTGTGACATCAAGATCTATTTTTTGGACCATTAAAAGTAGTACATGAATGGTGAAATCTGATATGGGTTTTGGAATGTAGGGAGGCTTTGGTTTCGAGGAGGAGAACTTGAGTGCTTGTGGTTTACCCTTGTGGTTGGATTCTAGAGGGATGGACATGTTTGGGTACCTCGACCATGTAATATATATTAAAATGGGTGGTCCTTATAATAATAAATTTGATAATGAGAATAATAGGTGCTCAAGGAAATGTGGGTTGATGTGGTTATATTTGGAAACATTCTCTTTGGGTTGATACTGTGCATGGGAGATTTGGTTTTGGTAGGAAGAACATGGAGGTTCCTGGTTTTCATTAAAAGATAATCGCTTGGAGTTTTGGTGTTTTTCTGGTGCATATGGTTACTAGAGGTAGGACCATTTTGAAGGCATATGCTGAGTTTCTTGAGTAGGGAAGAAAACTATGAGTAGGCGGATGAATGATTTCGATGTGATGATATTATCATGAGTAGGGATGCTCAAGACTTTTTAATGAATTTGACATGCCCAATAATTTTAAATGACTCATATATGTCACATATGACCCATGGATCTTTGTGCTAACGTAACAACACAATCTGAATACGTTTGGTCGGTTTTCCGTATGCCAATTGTTTTTACTTAAAATGATGACAATTTTAAACATAATTGAGACAATTAGATTGATACTAGCCACACCGCACCTTTAATTCGAGCAGGGTTGACTTGTAAACATCACATATGACCCATGTATCATTTTCCAAATGTTTCATTAGAATCCTAATGTTTTTGGTCGGTTTTCCGTATGCCAGTTGTTGTTTTCACATAAATAATGTCCATTTTAAACAAAAGAGTCACAATTTGAGTGGTGTGGCCACACCGTACCTTGTATTTAGGTGGGATTGACTCTTAAATGTCACATATGACCCATGTATAGTTGTCCTATATTTTCATTAGAATCTGAATGTGTCTGGTCAGTTTTTCATATGGCAGTTGTTGTTCTCACATAAAACGATGTTCATTTTAAACAAAATAGAGACATATTGATTAGTGTCGGCCACACCGAACTTTGGATTGAAGCGGGGTTGACTCTTACATGTCACATATGACCCATGGACCATTTTCATAAAGTTTCAATAGAACTCGATTGTGTTTAGTCAGTTTTCTATTTGTTAGTTTTTGTTTTCACTTAAATTGATATCCATTTTAAAGAAAATACATACACTTGGAGTGATACCAGCCACACCATGCCCCGGATTGAGGAAGGGTTGACTAGTACACATCAAAAATGGCCCATGTATTGTTTGTCTTAAGTATCAACACAATCCGAATGCGTTTGATCATTTTTCCATATTCCAATTGTTGTTTTCACTTAAAATTCTGTCCATTTCTAAGAAAAGAGAGACAGTTTGAGTGGTTGTGGCCACACCGGCCCTCGTATTGATGCAGGGTTAACTCTTACACATAAAATATGACCCATGGATTGTTTTCCTAAAGTTTCAACCGAATCTAAAAGTATTTGGTCAGTTTTCCATATGTTAGTTGTTGTATTCACTTTAAAAGATGTCATTTTGAAACAAAAGAAAGACACTTTGAGTGGTTTCAGCCACACTAGGCCTCAGATTGAGGGGGGGGGTTGACTCGTACACATCAAATATGACTCGTGGATTGTTGTGAAAAATTATCAACACATTCCGAATAGGTTTGGTCAGTTTTCCGTATGCCGTTTGTTTTTACTTAAGATGATGTCAATTTTAAAAAATAGAGAGAAAGTTAGAGTGATACCGGCCACGTCGTTCCTTGTATTGAGGCAGGGATGACACAAAAATGTCACATATCACCCATGCATAGTTTTTCTAATATTTAAACCGAATCCAAATTCATTTGGTCAGTTTTATGTATGTCTGTTGTTGTGTTCACTTAAAATATTTTCCATTTTAAACAAATGAGAGACAATTTGAGTGCTGTCAGCCATATCGAGCCTCGAATTGAGGCATCGTTGACTCATACACATCTCATATGTCCCATGAATCATTTTACTAATGTTTCAAAAAATCCAAATGCATTTGGCTTTTTTTCATATTTTAGTTGTTGTTTTCACTTAAAATGATGTCCATTTCAAATTTAGGTGAGACACATTGAGTGGCGTCGGCCACACCGCACCTCGGATTGGGGCTGGGATGACTCATACACATCACATAAGACTCATGGATCATTGTACTAAAGTATCAACACAATCCAAATATGTTTGGTTGGATTTCCGTATGCCAGTTTTTTTAGTTAAAATGATGTCCATTTTAAACAAATGAGATACAGTTAGAGTGATACTGTCCACACCACACCTTTTATTGAGGCAGGGTTGACTCGTACATGTCACAAATGACCCATGGATCGTTTTCGTAATGTTTCAATAGAATCTGAATGAGTTTGGTCGTATTTCCATATGTCAGTTGTTGCTTTCACTTAAAATGTTGTCCATTTAAAACAAAAGAGAGACACTTTGAGTGGTGTCGGCCAAACCGCACCTCAGATTGAGTTGGTTTGACACATACATGTCATATACAACCCATGATTCATTGTACTAATGTTTTTCAATAGAATTTGAATGCATTTGAATAGTTTCCGTATGTAAATTGTTGTTTTCACTTAAAATTATGTCCATTTCAAATAAAGGTGAGACACTTTGAGTGGTTTTGGCCACACCTCACCTCGGACTGAGGCAAGGTTGAATCATAAATGTCACATACTACCCATGGATAATTGTTCTAATGCATCAACACAATATGAATATGTTGTTCCGTTTTCCGTATGCCAGTTTTTTTACTTAAAATGATGTCCATTTTAAACAAAAGAGAGTCAATTAGAGTGATATAGGCCACACTGCACCTCGGATTGAGGCAGGGTTGACTTATACACATCAAAAATGACAAATAGATCCTTTTCCTATAGTATTAACAGAATCTGAATGTGTTTGGTCAGTTTTCTGTATGCCAGTTGTTGTTTTCACTTAAAATGATGTTATATTTAAACAAAAGAGAGACACTTCGAGTGGTGTCGGCCACACCGCACTTAATATTGAGACGGTATTTACTCGTTCACATCACATATGACCCATGGATCGTTTTCCTATTGTTTCAAATGAATTAAAATGTGTTTGGTCAGTTTTTCCTATGTCAGTTGTTCTTTTCACTTAAAATGATGCCTATTTTAAACAAATGACAAACACTTGGAGTGATACCAGCCACACCATGACCCGGATTGAGGAGGGGTTGACTTGTACACATCACAAATGACCAGTGGATTGTTTTCCTAAAGTATCAACACAATCCGAATGCATTTTTTTGGTTTTTCGTATGCCGGTTGATTTTTTCACTTAAAATCATGTCCATTTCAAATAAAAGTGAGATAGTTCGAGTGGTGTTGGCCACACTATGCCTCGTATTGAGGCAAGGTTGACTCGTACATGACACAAATGTCAACAGTGTGATCGCGGCGTGACCTCAGTGTGACCGTGGCGTAACCAAGGCATGTTGGCCCAGTCCAGCAACATTCACTGGGAATCATCTTCTAGCTAAGAGTGAAGGGAGCGGGAGGAGGCGGGGTAACATTCCGGTCTTCACCTCCCTCCCCATTAACTATGGGTGGGAAATGTATCTAAAACTATATCTAGGTATCATACCTAGAATTCTGACAGGACTGAGAACCATTGCGTGGTGTCATCCTGGAGCAAGGCCAAATCACGGCGTGACCGTGACATGATTGCGGCATATTGGCCCAGTCCAGCAACAACCGCGGGGCAGCATCTTCCGGCCAGGAGTGAAGGGAGCAAGGGGAAGAGGGTAAACATTCCGGCTTTCACCTCCCTCCCCATAAATTATGGATGGTTAATGTATCTAAAACTCTATATAGGTATCATACATCAAATTCTGACAGGACTACGAACCACTGAAGAGTGTCTTCTATGAGCAGGTCCAAATCACCGCATTACTATGGCATTACCGCGGCATGACCTTGGCGTGACCACGGAGTGACTGCGGCGTGACCATGGTGTGACTGTGGCATGACCGTAGTGTTTTGGCCTGGTCCAGTGACATATGTGGGGTAGCATCTTCTGGCCAGGAGTGAAGGGAGCACAAGGAAGGGGGTAGAGGCAAGGAAACCTGCTAGGGTATGCGTAGATCATCGTAAGGTACATTAGAATTTCAAGGGAAACTGGACATTTTATGATTCCTTCGTAATGGTCATGAAGCTCATAAGGTTCCTTCATATCATTTTCAATGTTTATAAGGTACAATAAAGACTTCATAAGGTACATGAAACTTATGATTGGATCTTCAAAAGGAGCACTGAAAGAAATTGAGACTTTGTAGGGTACAATGAACCCTATGATGAAACTTCATAATGTATGATATGAGCTAAAATTAACCTTATTCACTAGTTCAGACAACAATGACTAGGAATCATACACCGAACACAAAAAATTTACAAATTCATTCCATTCTCCTAAACATGACAATTTAATTTATAATATTCAAAGGGTGAAAAGAAAAGTGACATGGTATGGCTTATGCCTACTCAAGAAATTTCATTTGGGTTAAACGAGTATGATAATCCAATTTATATTATTCAAATAAAACAAAAACTGAATAACCAAAAAACAAACACCAACAAGAGGCATATGGAAAACTCAAACCAAATCTAAATATGATACAAATAACTATCACTACTCATTGGTTTAGAAGACATCGCACCTTTTTTGGATGGGTTTTATTATAAAATCATGGCATTGCTTTATCAAAAAATTCATTTAATTATATTTAACATTTATTCTAAAACTCATTCAGCACAAATCAAATGCAATAATTTAAGCAACTAGATCAACATAACTATATTTGTGAGTTTTCACATACAGCACACTTCCGTTGGAGGGGTTTTATTATAATAACATGACTTTATTTATCAAATGAAATGATTATATAAAAGAACACTTATTCAACATATGCAGGCCAATATAATTAAGACTAATTAAGAAAGAAGGTAAATACAATTTAAATCATTCTTGAATGAAAGAGACTTGGAGAGGGACCCTAACTCAAGGTGGAACCAATCTGTCCACTTTGGATCTGGGAGCTTTCCAACTAATAGCCAATGCTCCCCCACTGGGTATACGCACCATCACACACATTCATAGACACCTAGCCCCTATAAACCCACCTGCATGGCCATGACCATGTGCACGGTGATCCTTACACATATTCTTACATCCATATACCAGTCTCCACTCACCTGCGTATTCATTTATATATATATACATGCGAAAACCTATCCCCATTCGTGCATAATCATTTCCATGGTTGACTATACACGTAATGGGGGAACCCACATTCATATACTTACATACCTATTCCCACGCAGGCGAGTCAACCTTGACTTGGTGACTCGAAACCAACGAGCATGGATCAACGCACTACAGAAAGGATATTAAGAACCTTAAAACACATAAAGGACCCTACAGAAACAGAGAAAAAACAACCGACAGCATTAAAGACTTACCTCGATTTACGAGAACCAAATCCACCCAAACAAAAAAAAACAATCCAACACCCTACCAAAAACATATTATGGAGTCAAAAACTTTTAAATCACCAAAATATATGAGGTGAGAGACAAGTATTTTTCCTATAATATTACCTCGGATCAAAGCCGGCGGACTCAAAGAATCTGAACCCCTTCGAGCCTCCTTTGTAGAATATAACTACTCCCTGACCATAGAAATCAGTAAAAGACCTAAGTGGCCAATGCGATAAAGAAAATAAAATAAAAACTAAACTAAAACATACCTATCTCCTGTGATTATACATGTCACCACCCAACATATAAGAACCACAACTCCACATGGGTCAAATCATGTTCTCGAAGAAAGGGGAAGCAAATCCATGTTTCAAAATGATACTATAAAAAAGTATATTCCTATTAATTAACAATTAATATTCCTATAAATGGTATATAATTAGTTTGGATTGAGTTTCAGATTATTTTGGTTTTGTTCAATAAAATTTTATTTGGGAAATTACATGGATACACCATTACTAAATGGTCAATATAGGTTGTGGGGTAATGTTATTGTGGAATGGAAGGATGAAACATTATTTGAAGTGTTTCCCACAAATATTCAATGACCAAAACTTCCTAGATGAGATTAAACAAGCTAGATCTTGAGATATATTAGATATTGAGTAAGAAAAATTGTTAGTGATTGAATATGAATCAACATTCAATAATCTGGTAAGTATATGTCAAATCATATGATTAATATAAGGCTTAAGGCATGATGATTTGTGATTAAGCTATGACTAATGATGTGATCAGGGACCAAGCTTCTGATTATTCTCACCTATATATTTGTGGTCAGTATGATGTCTTTAGAAAATATAGGTTTTACATGAACATGGAAGGGGAATTATTTAATTCCTCATTCAGGTGGAGGGAAAACATCATTTAGCGGTTCGAAGATGAAGTATAAGAACCTCCATGGGTGATCAACCATTACATAAATTAATTGTTTCTTTAAATAAGAATTATTATGTATATAAAGACAATATTAAGAGCCTTGATAGACCCTTAAACACTAACATGATTGTTCGATCATAGATTGACAAGGGATTGATTATAACTATGTTCCATGGGAGTCATGGAGTCTAAATACGGTAAATGAAAGTAAATATATTTACATAGTAGACCTATAGATATGGTGTTCACAAGCTACCTAGGTTTAGATAAAATTATTTAGTCATTTTATGGAAATGAAATAACCATGTCACTAGGTCTCCAAGTGGATAAGTTATCGATTGGGATATGAGTGGTCTAACATATGTCTTATAATTTGGGTGATATGTGTATGGACTAGATGAGGGATTAAATCAAGTAAAATATTCCTAATAGGATTCGGCCTTATGGTGATAGATGTTTCAATTGCACGTCTAGTGTTTGATGAGGAAATACTTATGATGATGGATTGGAATCTTTGTGGGTACATAGAGTGGCATGGTCCCTCATTGTCAATAAAATTTATTATGAAAGGTTTTACTCAATTAAATGATTCAAAAGTTCAACTAAGGAGATCAAGGATGACATTATAGTGTGAGTATTGGGTATTATCGGACATATTGGCATTATAATGCAATGTGGATTGGTGAGTTAGTGGGTTTGGGTTATAATATATGATTTTAATGAGGTTATTGACCAGATTCTTGAGAATATAATTAAGGAATGGTCGACATTCTTAGAGAAGACTATAGTGTGTGGGATGTGGATTGTGGGATAATCCTTGAGAGATGAGTCTATACTATGGGACTGAGAGGATAAAATACGATATGTTTTGTATGAATGGGTGGGTATCCAACCCATGCGAAGAGGATATAATGTATGGAGACACTTGGGTTTATTTATGCTATCTCATGGAGACATTTGGGGTTCTTTCATGACTCCAACATACTCCGGAAATGTTATCACAAAATGTTTTAGAAAAACAAATCCATCTCATGGAAGACCTGATGGACACTTTATCTTCCAATGTTTCCTCACACAAACAAGTGAGAAACCTCACCAGTTGACCTTATGAAAAAAAAAGATAGATTTCAAAGTCAAATAAGGGGTGGAAAAAACAAACTAGTAACTGCATAATCAGAAAAGTTACCACACGGACAAGAAATCAAATGCATGATCAAATAAGTGACTCCATGAGTAAAATTTTAATTTGATAATGTAAAAGGCTCTAATAACCCTATTGAAACCTCCAACCCTCATAAAACAGAATGATTTTTATAAATTTAAGACCCTATAACAGATGTATCTCAAACAATTAATGTCCTTTAGAATTTAAAACAAACATGAAAAGGAGAGAAAGGGGACTCAGAATCCACCCTATGAGATGACTCTGAAGGATCTCATTATATAAATAACATAGCTTCACATCATATGAACATGGTCTATAACCATGAAACATCATTAAATAACCAAAAAAACACTCTCATGTGAGATGCCTCTTAAAAAAGGGAAAATCCATTAAAAAGAATCACATCGAAGGAGGGAGGGTAATGTATCAAAAACTCATTCTAGGTATCATACATCAAATTTAAACAGGGCTGCGAACCGCCACTAGGTGTCGTCCTAGAGCAGGGCCAAATCACGACATGACTGCAGCGTGACCACGACATGACCACGGCATGACCGCAGCGTGACCGCGCCGTGTTGGCCCAGTCCAGTGACCTCTGTAGGGCAGCATATTCCGGCCAGGAGCAAAGGGAGCGGGAGGTGGTGGGAAACATTCTGGCTGTTGCCTCCCTCCCCATTAACTATGGGTGGGTAATGTATCTAAAACTCTATTTAGATATCATAAATAGAATTCCTACAGTCCTGAAAACCTCCACGAGGTGTCATCCTGGAGTAGTTCCAAATCACTGCGTGACCGCGGTGTGACTATGGCATGACAGTGGTGTGACCGCGGCATGACCGTGGCGTGTTGGCGCAGTCCAGCTACATCCGCGGGGCAACATCTTCCTATCAGGAGCGAAAGGAGCGGGAGGAAGCGGGGAAACATTCTGGTCGTCACATCCCTCCCCATTAACTATGGATGGGTAATTTATCTAAAACATTATCTAGTTATCATACATCAAATTTCGACAAGACTGTGAACCGCCTCAGGGTGTCAACTTGTAGCAGGGCCAAATCACGGCATTACCGCACCGTGATCGCGGTGTTACCACAGTGTGACTGCGGCGTGACTACGACATGACCACGGTGTGACCGTAGTGTGTTTTCCCGGTCCAACGACATCCACAGGGCAGCATCTTCCGCCCAGGATTCCAAATAAATCCTATTTAGTTTTCCTTCACATTATAGAAACTGATCTTATGTTATAAAAAATAGACTCTTGATTCATGATTGTGGTATGATAAAGATATATATTTTATATTCATTTTTTTAAAAGTTGTACTAGGTAGTTGAAATTGGTGATTGAGAGTCAAATTATGTAGGTTTATTACTTATCAATGGTATATGCATTTCATGGAATTGGAATAATAAAACATCAGTCTCCTTGAGAACAATAGAATTATAGTATGTTTTAACATCTCAGGATGCAACACAAAAGTTATGGTAGAATTCGTATATGTAAAAAAATTAGATGTGAATTGAGGCCAGGAAAGTACCCCAAACAGTTTTAAGATGAAGCTTATGGTGGGGATCACCATAAGCCTGACTGGAGTTAAACAATGGCACCATAGTGTTTTTAGACATATAGGATCGATTAAACACCCAAAGGGGTGGCCAAGATTCTAGGAAAACACCCGACATAGGTTTCTCCATATGATAAGGTCACAATGGGCATGATAGAACAAATCAAATATTTAATATGTTATAATAATAGATTGTTAGAAGGATGTAGTTAGCCTCACAATGACGCAACGCTAGAAGGGAAATGAAACAACAGAAAAGAATCATACACCCCAAACTATCACTGTGAGTTTTGATAGACAGCGTACCTCCGTTGGAGGGGTTTGATTATAAAACCATGACTTTATTTATCAAATGAAACAATTATATTAAGGAACACTTATTCAAGATATGCAAGTCAATATAATTAAGTAGAATTAAGAATGAATCTAAATTCAATTTAAAGCATTTTTAAAATAAAGAGGCTACGAGAGGGACTCTACCTAAAGGTGGAACCAAGCCATCCACATCGTCTCTTGGTGATTTATAACTAAAAGTTTCTTCTCTCCACTAGGTATATGCATCTTCACACACATACAAGGACACATATCCCCAATGCACACACATTCTTGTCCATGAGCATGTGCAAGGGGATCCTTTCACATATTCTTATATGCATATATCAGTCTCCACTCACCTGTGTATGCATTTATATATATATACATGGGCACACCTAGCACCATATGTGAAAAATCACTACCATGGGTGACTATACACGTAACAGGGGGAACCCACACAAATATATTTACTTACCTATGCACATGTAGGAAAGTCACCCTTGACATGGCGACTCGAAACCAACGAGAAGGGATCAACGCACTACACAAAGGATATTAATAACCTTAAAACACATGAAGGACAACACATAACCAATGAAAAATCAACCAATGGAATTAAAGCCTTACCTAGATTGGCAGCGGAGAAACAAATCCACCCAAACCAACACGAAATGATCCAACGCCCTACCGAAAACATAATATGAAGTCAAAAACACTAAATACCCAAATGCATGAGGTGAGATACTAGTAATAACCATAGAATCTTACCTCGTATCAAATTTGTTGGATTGAATCAATCTGAAGTCCTTCTGGAACCCTTCACAGAATATAACTACCCACTTTCCATAGAAAGAAGTCAAAGATCTAAGTGACCAATGAGATAATGAAAATAAAATAAAAACTAAACTAAAACTTACCTGTATCATGTGACTATACCTATCACCACCCAACATATAAGGACCACATTGCACCATGGGTCAAATCATGTTCCGGTAAGCAAATGGGAAACAGATCAATGTTCCAAAATGATACTATCAAATAGTACATTCTTATTAATTAACAATTTCTCTTCCTATTAATGGTATATAATCAATTTGGATTGAGTTTAAACTTAGTTTGGTTTTTTTCGATACAATGTAGGAGGTCTTATTATTCTTAGTTTTTATTTTTACACTAGAGATATTTATTTAAAAATGATGCATGTATTTGGATTTTTATTTATGGTTTTAGTTCTTAGCATGTTGCTATGGGGCATGTCCACATGAATAATTCTTGGAATGTAGTGTTAAGTTGACATTTATGTGATTTAATGTGATTGATGTCACTGATGATGAGAATTTAGATCATGTAAAATATTCCTAAAAGGATTGGCCCTTGTAGTGATAGGTGTGGAAATTGCACATCTAGCATTTGATGAGGAAATACTTATGGGGATGGATTGGAATCTTGGTAGGTTGTTAGAGTTGGACGGTCCATCTGAGTATATAAAATGTATTATGAAAGGTTTTACTCCATTTAATGATTTAAGAGTTCAACTAATGAGATGAAGCATGAGATGCTAGTGTGGGTATTTGTTATTGTCGGAGAAATTGGAATTATAATGCCAAGAGGATTGGTGTGATTTAGCTTAGGATGGAACCTAGTTAGTGGGTTTGGGTTATAATACATGATTTTGATGAGGTTTTTAACTGAATTATTGAGAATATAATTTAGATGGATTTGATATGGTGTTCTTTTTGACTAGGAAAATCATAAGGTGAATAATCCTCTTTGTCTAGTTGGATGATGAGATTTGTATCGATGCATGGGATAATCCTCGAGAGATGAGTCTAGACTATGTGACTAGGAGGATAGACTAGGATAGGGTTGATATTATTGGGTGGGTGGCCATCCCATGTGAGGATGATACGATGTATGGAGACACTTGGAGACACTTGGGGTTATGTATGGTATCTCATGGAGACACATGGGGTTATTTCAGAACTCCAACATACTCCAAAAATGTTCCCACACAATGTTTTAGAAAAACAATTCCATCTCATGGAAGACCCCGAGGCTCCTCTATCTTCCAATATTTCCTCACACTCACACCTCATGGTATTACAGTATACAAGTGATCTACATCAACTAGTCAGGATAGCATCACTACCCTCCTTTCGTAGAAAGAAGTTAAATACCTAAATGGCCAATGCGATAATGAAACTAAAATAAAAAACTAAACAAAAACATACATGTATCCTGTCACTATACATGTCACCACCAATTATATAATAACCACACCGCCCCATGGGTCAAATCATGTTCTTACAAAACAAGGGGGAAACAGTTCCATTTAATAATCACTTCATTTTTCATTATGTTATTTATATAGCACGTTGTTTGAAACACCATATTAGTACACTTAACCATCGAATATGCTCCTATTCTACATTAGTTGAGTTGAAGATTGTGCACATAACCCACATAGAACCCCATCACGTTGCACCACGATCCGATATTGACTACAAAACCATGCGTATATTTATGAAGTCAAATATCAAAAAATCCCAAACCGAAATTAAGAAACAATTCTAATAGGAGAGGAGGTATTAAAGGAATTTGAGGGCCTTATTTAAGGTTCTATGATGTTGGGTTCACCAGTTCCATCACATTCTATAACAACTGGGGCCAACGAATAAAATGGATAGAAAATAATGATATAGAAGAATTTATTAGATAAAATAGTTTTCTGGAAGTTTTTTTAATGAGGGAATGAAATGATAGATAATGAAATCCCATTTCACCCAATGTCCTATTTCTTTGAACCTCTAAATTAGGGTTATAAACAACCTTGTCTGCTCACATGATAATTGGACTCGCTCGACAAATAATTGAATTCAGTTTGGATTTTTCAAGCTCAAGTTGTGAGTAGTGAAGCCGAATTCAGTGTTATAATAACACAATCAAGTCGGTCGCAATGGAAAATAGAACATCTCATATTTTTTCATGTTGTTTTTATTCAGTATATGTGTATTTAATTTCACCCTTGATCTCGAATTTAAAAAATATCTTGTAATTAAAATTTTTATAAAACATTTTAATGAAAACAAGTCATACCTAATTAAGTAGATCGATCAAGCTCGAGCTCGAGCCCGTAAATTGATTCTAAATCGAGCATTGAGTATAATAAAACCATTTCATTTCACCATATCTCATACATTCAATTAAGTTTCATTATATTGTATAAAGTCACTCAAACATAAATAAAGGTAAGATGGGTGTCATGGAGATATAACCATAAACAACAGCTGGTCATCTCTGTGACATGTGAGGCATCTATCCACAACATCCCTGGTGTGTTTAGAGGGTTCTCTCCCACAAGAAACACTGTTGAGTTTCTATAGCAGCTAGGAGCTCTGCACAAATTATCCCATCTTTATGGACACATATCATGGCCTATAATGATCATTGCTGATATAACATAAATGATATTTGCGGATTAAAAAACACTTAAACAACAACAAATTCATTGTTTTATAGAGAAAAAATTTAGATACAAAAAATGTACGGGAAAACCATACATTGCACCCATTACAGTAGTACCAATAGAAGAAGAAGCTCCCCAAAGCCATGGCTGAGACCTCCCAGTCAGCTAAAGCTAAAAACCATCCAGATTCTGCTCCACCATAGCTACTCTAGCTCTTGGGGGGAAGGGGTCGGCCCCGACAATATTATTTCCCAGGTATGAGGAGAGGAAGACGAGAGAGGGGGATGTCTCGTGGGGTGTTCGGTCATGGGGGGTCTCACGCACGATAGGAGAGGGGGCCGGGGGATGTCGGAGGAGGAGATTGATCTCGGATGTCTCCAAGAGAGGGAGATGAGAGGGGAGGGGGGAACATCACCGGGAGACGAGAGGGGAGGGGGACTTCGTCGTCGGAGAAGGATCCGAGAGGGGATGGGTAACGTTGCCGGAGGAGTGGGAGGGGGTCGGGAGGCGGAGGCGAAGGCAGAGGCCGGGAGGCAGAGGCGGAGGCCGAGAGGAGGTCGAGGTCGGGGATGGGAGGAGTGCAGAGTGATGAAATGTTGTGAGGGAGGGAGCCCTAAATTGGGTATAACTTTTCCCAATGGTTAATAAAAAAATTGGGTAATACATCTATTTCCCAAAAATTTTAATAAACCATTGGGAAAACCCAACAAAAATTATCTATGCGAACGGTTCTAGTAAACCGTTGGCATAGGTTTTTTTACAAATGGGTTTTCTAAATCGTTGGGAACAAAGGATTGGTATAGGCTATATTTCCATTAGTGTTCATGATGAAACATCCTCCAACTTTCAGTGGGACTAAAAATCTATATGTATCTGAGCAATGGATAAGTTTCCTAGAGAAAATATTTTTTCTTTGGGGAGTAGATAAAGGGAATAGGTCATCATGGTATTTTATCAGCTACCGAGAGATGCAGATTAATGATGGTCATTAATTCAAAACACAAAGGAGGATGAAGATGTATCAAATATGGAATGGAGGGAGTTAAAGAGATTTCCTTACAAAATAAATCCCTCATGAACATCGATTTGACATGAAAATTCAATTTCTATGTTTGAGGCAAAATGATGATGACACTACTTGAATTAGATGTATTTGAGATGAGCTATTTGCGATGGTATCTCCTCGCAAATAGCCCATTACAGAAAATGTTGTCACAAATAAGACTTCGATTATAAACCTTTTTAACAGGCCCGTCGCAAATACTATTAATAACAAATAATATTTCAATTATTTGTAAGGGGAGCCCATCGCAAAATTTTCTGTTGCAAATACTCTACATAATAAAAAAATATTTAATAAAATTATGATTAATGAAAAAATTAAATTAATATTATTAAAATGGTAAAAAAATAAAAAATATTATTATTTGTAAAATAAAAAAACATTAAAAGAATAATTCTAAGAAAATATATATCATAAAATTATGATTAATAAAAAATTAATATTAATTTTAATAAAAAAAATATTTCGATTCTCAATATTAACAAAAAAATATAAAAAATCATAAAATGTTATTATTATTACTATTTATTACTATTTATAACTATTTATTACTATTTATTACTATTTATTCCTATTTATTACTATTTATTCTTATTTATTACTATTTCTTACTATTTATTTCTAATTATTACTATGTATTACTATTTAAACCTATTTATTCCTATTTATTCCTATTTATTCCTATTTATTCCAATTTAATCCAATTTATTCCTATATATTCCTATTTATTCCTATATATTTCTTTTCATTCATATATATCCCGATTTATTCATATTAATTACTATTTATTCCAATTTATTTCTATTTATCTCTATTTATTCTTATTTATTCATATTAATTCCTATTTATTCTTATTTATTACTATTTATTACAAATTATTGCTAATTATTGACATTTATTGCTATTTGTTGCTACTTATTGCTATTTATTGCTATTTATTGCTATTTATTGATATTTATTGCTATTTTTCCTATTTATTCCAATTTTTTCTTATTTATTAGTATTTATTAGTATTTATTAGTATTTATTCATATATATTCCTATTTATTCATATTTATTCCTATTTATTCATAATTATTAGTAATTATTACTAATTATTACTAATTATTACTATTTATTACTATTTATTACTAATTATAACTAATTATAACTAATTATTACTAATTATTACAATTTAAAACTATTTAAAAATATTTAAAACAATTTAGTACTATTTATAAATATTTCTTACTATTTCTTACTATTTCTTACTAATTGTTACTATTTATTACTATTTATTACTGTTGATTTCTAATTATTACTATTGATTACTATTTATTACTATTTATTAATAATTATTACTAATTTTTACTAATTTTTACTAATTATTACTAATTATTACTATTTATTCCCATTTATTACTATTTGTTACTAATTATTATTAATTATTACTAATTATTACTAATTAATACTATTTATTATGAATTATTACTAATTATAACTATTTATTAATATTTATTACTATTTATTACTATTTATTCCAATTTATCATTGTTTATTCCTAATTATTTCTAATTAGTCCTATTTATTACTAATTATTACTAATTCTTACTAATTATTACTAATTATTACTACTTATTATTAATTATTACTAATTATAACTAATTATTACTAATTATTACTAATTATTACTATTTATTCCTAATTATTCCCAATAAATCCTAATTATTTTGAATTTTTTTTAATTATTCCTAATTATTCTTAATTATTCCTTATTATTCTTAATTATTCTTATTTATAATTATTTATTCATATTTATTCCTAATTATTATTATTTATTACTATTTATTCCTATTTATTGTTATTTATTACTATATTACTATATTACTAGATTACTATTTATTACTATTTATTACGAATTATTAATAATTATTTCTAATTATTACAATTTTTAAATATTTATTACTATTCATTACTATTTATTACTATTTATTAATATTTATTAATAATTTTTACTATTTTTTACTAATTTTTACTAATTATTACTAATTATTACTCATTATTACTAATTATTACTAATTATTACTAATTACTACTATTTATTACTATGTATTATGATTTGTTACTAATTATTACTAATTGTTACTATCTATTACTATTTATTAGTATTTATTAGTATTTATTACTATTTATTACTATTTATTTCTATTTATTCCAATTTATTACTATTTATTACTATTTATTACTATTTATTACTAACTATTGCTAATTATTACTACTTATTACTATGTATTTATATTTATTACTAATTATCACTATTTATTACTAATTATTCCTATTTATTACTAATTATTCGTATTTATTACTAATTACCCGTAATTATTACTAATTAAACCTAACTATTACTAATTAAACATAACTATTACTAATTAGCATTAATTGATATTAATAACTACAATTTATAACTACAAATTACTAATTACTAATTACACGTAATTATTTATAGACAATACTAATTTTCGTTAATAATTATTAAGAATTAATATTAATAATTTTAATTTATTATTACAAAAAAAAATATAGATAACAAAACAATTTATATCTAATTTAATTACAATTAATCAACAATAACTAAAATTTACATAAAAATGAAATAAATACTATATTAAATAAAATATATATACCTTTAAACATGATCTCCTATTGAGGTAAGCGACTTCACAACTTCTCTGTAAAGAAACTAACTCACGGAAATTTTCACTCTAAAAATAGAGTTTAAAGAGAGAAAGAGAGATTGAGAAATGAGGGGATGAGAAAAAAACTGAGGGGGGTATACAGAGGAAAGATTAGTTGCGATGGGACTATTTGTGACTGGATTACCGTCGTAAAAGGTACTTTTTGTGAAGGGCCCCGTCGCAAATACCTTTTCTCGCATTAATTGTTGTTGGTGGTTAAAAGAGTATTTGTGATGGGGCCCATCGCAAAAAGTGACCTGCCCACACACCTTTTACGACGGGACAACATCCTGTCCCAAAAACCCATTTACTGCCGCCGGTATTTGCGATGGGACCCATCGCAAATACCCTCTTACCGACACAATATTTGCGACGGGGGGGATCCCTCCGTCGCAAAAACCTTCCCTATCTTCAGCATGTATCCAATGCCAAACCACCCATTACTTTTTACAACGGGCCTATCCCACATCATAAATGACCTTTAGGACGGATTATTTGCGATGAGAATTTATCCCGTCGCAAAAGCCTGTTTTTTCTGTTGTGTGAGAACGTCCAAAAGTATGAGGTAAACATTACAAGGTTTGCAAGGACCGCTGGAGATTATATACATTACCCAAGATGTAAGATTGATCAATTTTTTAATGATTTAAAACCATTTCTGCCTCGAACAATAGTCTCTCAATCTTTCTAATCGTGCAATGATATTGTCTCATGTGCTATCAAGACATAAAATGAATTCTCTATGTCATACAACTTTAAAGAAAAGCAATAGAGGAAGAGATCTATTTAACACTTTGGAAAAAGAAATAAGGGGAAGGAAGGAATAGTGGACTTTTCATCCTATAAAAATTATAAGAAGAAACACCCTCATACTTGCCAGAAGGGAAAGGGAGTCAGTTACAAGTGTGGAGAAAAGGCCACCAACCTCATGATTGCAACGGGAAGAAATGGTATGTTGATGTTCAATGATACAATTATAAAGAAATGGGGAATTATTCAAATAAATGTCCATAGCACCAATGAAGCATACCACAGAAAAGGCCAATGGAGAAAGGAAAAGCTTATGAGATCACAACTGATGAGGTTGAAACACCGAATGGCATGGTGGCAAGAACTTTAATAATTTCCACAAATTTATCCAATGAATTATATGATTCTAGATCATCGCATTCTTTCATTTCTTCCCAGTTTTCCAAAAAATTAGAGATTTCCAATTTGACTTCAGAAGGGAGTTGTCAGTCAAAATTCTTAAGGGAATTATCATTGAAACAATGTTTTGTCTATCAGTTTCCATTATGGAATATAGAAGTGCTTTATCTACTGATCTTATTATCATAACCTTGATTGAATTTGATATAATCGTCGGTATAGATTAGCTTTCAGACCATGTTGCGATAAATTATTTTAAGAAGAAGGAGGTTATAAATTTTGATGATGATATGGAATCACTTATCTTTAGCGTAGAAATAGATCCATCTGATTCTCATCTGGACCCATTTTCAATAGCTCTACTAAATTCAATTATTGGTGGGGGAGGGAGTGAAATAACTATGGGTAAGGAAAGGAATGTTCAAATAGAGAAGGTACCTATTGTTCAAGAATATGTTTATGTGTTTAAAGAGGATTTACCTGGACATCCTACAGAATAGGAAATTAAGTTTTCTATTAACTTAATTGCTTATTCAAGGACCATATCGTAGACCCCTAATAGAGTGTTTATTGTGGAATTAGTGGAACTAAAGAAACAACCAGAGTAATTGAGTAAGAAATTATTTATTTGACCTAGTGTTTCTCTATGAGGCTCCCCTATTCTTTTTGTTAATAAGAAATTTGGTTCTATGAGTTTTTTCATTGACTAGATGGAGGTCATTACTATATCAATAAAGAAAATGTATCCCCTACCTCTCATTTATGATTTATTTGATCAACTTCCTGGAGCTTAATATGTTTCAAAGATTTACCTACGATATTTATATTATAAGTTGTTCGTGGAGAAGGAAGACATTCCAAATACAACATTTCAAACTAGGTATGGGCATTATGAGTTTACAATAATTCCTTTTGAATAGAATAATAAAAACCTCTATTTTCTTGGGTCTCATTAATTGAGTTTTCATATAATATCATGATGTCATTGTAGTGGAATTTATTGATAACTTCTTCATATACTCCAAAAGTTATGAAGATCATGAAAATCACTTGCTCAATAGTCTAAAAACCCTTAGAAGAAATGAATTATATGGGATGTTTAGCAATTGTGAATTCTAGCTTTAAGATCTTTTTTTCTTGGCCATATTATCTCTAAGGATGGAATATTTGTTAATCCTTCAAATATGAGGGAAATTCAATAATGGCCAGCACTAATGAGTATAATTGAGGTGTGCTGTTTTATTGGTTTAGCAGGTTGTTATCAACGTTTCATCCTGAATATTTCCTTACTGGATAACAAATTAACCCAATTCACATGTAAAGGGGATTAATTCGTTTGGAAAAAAGAGTGTGAATAATGTTTATAATGAATTTAAAAGAGGATTATTCAATTCTCTTATGTTGAATCAACCATTAGGGGATGATAGGTTTGTTATTTATAGTGATGCTTCAACGAAAAGACTAGATTATGACCTTATGCAGAAAGATAAAGTTGTTGCCTTTTCATCACGACATCTAAAAATTAACAAACATAATTATCCTCGTCATGATATGGGGTTAACATCTATAATATTTTATATGATGATATGGAGACACTCTCTATGGTGAAAAAATGTGAGATATATATTGATCACATGAGTCTGAAGTATATTTTCTCAAGAAAGAACTCAACATGAGGAAAAGGTGTTTTCTTGAACTACACAAGGATTATGATTGCACAATACACTACCATCCAAGGAAAGAAAATAAGGTGGCATAGGCTTTGAGAAGAAAGGATCATGGAGTTCGGAATAAGATAAAAATTGAAATGGATCCAATGTTCATGGATATAATAAAGATTGATATGGGAATAATCATGGAAGGTGAAACATCAGTACTTTTTCAAATGGTTTCCAAACTATATTTACTAGAAAAGATAAGAATTTCTCAAAATGATGATAAGGAATATCAAAAGAAAATTAAAGATATGAATGATAGAAGATTGAGTGAAATTGTATATGAATATGGAATTTTGAAATTTTGGAAGATGCTTTGTGTTCCTGATATACCAGATCTAATAAGGGAATTGTTGGATGATTCTCATAGCTCTAATTTCTTTATACACCTCGGAAGAACTAATATGTATAATTATTTGAAGAAACATTTTTGTTGGGAAACCTGAAGAGGGAGATTTCTGATTATGTGTGAAGATGTATGGTTTGTCAATAGGTGAAGGCTAGAAAACAACATCCAGAAAGAGTCATGCAATCTCTTCCCATACCGGAGTGGATATGGGATGATATTACAATAGACTATGTCATGGGGCTACCAAATACTCCTATAAGGAATGATGTAATATTGGTCCCTGTCGATCATCTTACCATGTTAGACCATTTTGTTTCTATAAGAGAAGATTTACCACTTCAATGTTTATCAAGGCTATATATTAAAGATGTTTTAAGACTTCATGGTGTACTCTTATCGATTGTTTCTAATCGGGATCCCTATTTTACATCATGATTCTAGAAAAGTATTTAGAAACCCCAAGATACTAAACATTGGTTGAGCATTTCCTACCACCCTCCAACTGTAGGCCAATTAGAAAAGACTATTTAAACCATAGAAGACATGTTGAGATTTTACTGACATGACTTTAAATGAATGTGGGATCATTATTTACATCTGGTAGAATTTTCCTATAAAAATAGCTTCTATTCAAGTATTCATATGGAACCATATGAAGCATTATATGGGATGAAATTTTGCACACCAACTTGTTTGGATGATGTTGGTGAAATAAGTCTTTTAGGCCCAGAACATGTTGAGAAAACAATGGAAAAGGTGATGGTTATCCAAACCCACATCAAAGAAGCTCTATATAGGCAAAAGAGTTATGCCAATAACCGAAGGAAGGATTTAGAATTTCAAGTAGGTGATCATGTTTTAATCAAGGTATCTCCATAGAAGGTTTCTATATGATTCTATTTGAAGGGTAAATTTTGTCTTAGGTACATAAGACCTTTGGAAATTGTAAAATGAATTGTAGTTGTAGCTTAACATTTGGAAATGACAGCAACTCATTCCAAATTTCATGATGTGTTCCAAGTATCACTGTTGAGAAATACATTCCTAACCCAACACATGTACTCGCCTATGAAGAAATAGAAATGGAACCGGATCGGTCTTATTGTAAAGAGCCTATCAATATTCTTGATATCAAAGAAAAAGTGTTATGAAACTAGATGAATCATCTGGTAAAAGTTCTTGGGAGAAACCATAAAATTAATGAGGCAATGTGGGAACCAGAAAAACTTATGATGAAGAACCACCCAAATCTTTTTATTTTTTAATATTATAGAAATTTATTGGATGAAATTATTTGAATCAGGGAAGAATGAAATAACCAAAGCTTCCACGATACTCTGCTCTTTAAATAATACAATGGATTGCGTTGTAGCACACCACAACTGATAAAAATATCTGTTATGATAGAAGTTATGGATATAAATTACCACTTTTTAAAATTTGTAAATTTTATATTTGAAAATGGACATTATTTTTGGATTCAGAATATCAAAATTATATTAGGGTGAATTTTTGATATTTTTCTCAAAACATTAAATTTTTGATAAATATTGAAAAACACTACATTATTGTTTACAACAAACTTTTTATTTAAATAATTATTTTTCATTTAAATTTATTTTAATGAAAAAATAGATACATATTAACTATATTATTCCAATTCAATTCCTAAGAGTCATTTTATAATAATATTAGACATATATTATTTTATTGAAATGTTTAACGTCTTTTACACACCTTTTAAGAACATTTGAAAATTTTTATGAAACATAATTTTACCACTTCTATGAATCAAATTTCAAAAATACTCAAGACATAGTTTTTATATGTAAGTAAAACATGTTTCAATAGGGTTAAGATCATTTTTGGTGAATATTAAATTTGTAATTTTATTTACCAAGGTTAAAAGTAAATAGGATAATTAATGGTTAAAATTATATTACAATTACCCTAATAGAAGTCCTAATTCAATTACATAAGTTTATTTCAACCAAAAGAAACCTTAGGACAAAAATATGATCCTTTTTGATCCACTAGGATTAGATTAGGACATATATTATATATTTTTTAAAGAAGTGTTAAATTCAATGTTTAATAAATAAAACATTATTTATACAGATTTACAATTATGATAAATTAGACTATAAATATTAATTAGAAATATGAAACAATTTTCAACATCATGGAATTTTATTTATAAATTTTAGACACTTAATAATTCAATTTATTTATGACACAATGATAATGAAGTAATTTCCTTATTAATGAATGATTAAAATATTTGATATTATAAATATTAAAATAAATTTGTTTTGAAACTTATGATGACATCAAAAAATTTTATAGGAGAATATTACTTGTTAGGGTTGATTAGATGTATTTTTTTAGAATTAATAATGTTTTTATGACTTTCATAAAAAGAAAAAACTAAATAGTGTCCAAATTGACCTAAATGAGTTTTTAAAACAAATACTATTTCATTAAATGAAATAATATTCCTTGAAATCTATCATTCAGAAAAAAGACTTATATAATGTTAGATATTTCAATAATGAACAACTTGAGGTTCTCTTGGAATTTTATTGTTAATATATTAACCACGTAATATAAAAATACAAGATGATATGGTAAAATTTAATGTATTTATCTAAGAGTTAAATCTAAAATATATAGTTAATATGGTGACCTAAACATGTATAAAACCTATTGGTTGAGAGGATTTATACCCAATTACATAATATCATAGAAATAAATCAATTTTGATCTATTATAAACTGTAAATTATTTTATAATAAAATAATATTTCAAACTATTCTTAATGTGACCCTCACCTCTCTTATAAAAATGTACTTCCCCATCTCTCAAATTTACACCTCCAAATCCATTTGGCTTGGCCAACCCCAACTAACATATCCCCAAAAATACCCTAAATCCATGTTAGGAGCATTAATTGGATCATAAATCCATCCTATGGATCCCTTTTGTTCAAATCAAATGAAAGCACCTGAAGAGGAGGTGATTATTTCATCACCTCTTTCAAAGTTCTTTTCTTATTCCACTTCCTCTTTCATTGTTATTTCCATACTAAAATAATAACTACAGTACATTATACATAATTATACGTTGTTATAAATATTTTACAACCATATTCATTATTCCATCCATCCGATGAATGAAAATTCACCATATATGTGTACATATGGCTTACTGTCTCCACGTCATGGTGTTGTTTTTTATTCATCCCTTAATTATTTGGATTTGAATAATAATGGGTATAGTTGATGTAAATAATAAATATAACATGTTATTTATTATGTAAATATAATATAACAACCAATTACATGTGATTTCCACATCATTATAATGATATTGTCATTTGTGCGTACATACGAATTACCGTCACTACGACACGATTATATTTCGTTCCACATCATCACCATTCAAGAAACAATTTCATTTGATGATTAAAAATAATTATTTTGAACTTAATGACATCCTTGATATGAATCAAATACATCCTATCATGAAGAAACATTGTTTAAGTAACAAAACATATAAAGGAAAATGAATTAGTTAATAGCCAAAACAAATATAATATTGTTATATTCTTAAGAAACCAATATTAAAGGATTCTATATGAAATCATATTCATGTATGCGGTTCTTTTTAAATTTAGTAATAATTATTTAATAATTATATAGAAGGATAATGTACCATCGACTAAGGAAAAGTAAAAATTTAATGTTAATTATACAATCTCGTTATTATCTGAGTTTGTTTATAGGTATCTCCTGGGAGTACATTATCAACCACATCCAGGATTCTTAAAAATGTATTTCCAAACATTTTTACTATTTAATAGACTATTTGTAAAATTCATTTATTCCTTTCTTTGACTTTAATAATTTTTTTTGAAAGGAATCTTTTTGTCGTCTTCCAAACAAGTCTTTTGTAACCTTTTCGACAAAATTATGTAATTGATGTTTTTTTAACATATACAGTGGGTGTGGCTACTTTTGTCTATTATAAAACCTTAAAATCTTCCCTTAAATTCCTAAAGAATAATTTGAAAATACTTTTTTCTTTATTTTTTAAATTATTTCATGTATAATGACATATTTTACTCAAATAGTTTTTGGATTGAATTCAACTATTTAAACACCCTTTGTTTGATTTTACACTTGTTTGAAGTTGATTTATTATGATACAATATTACATATTGTATTTAAGGGTTTCTAATATTTTTGATAGTGGATGTTCTATTTTTATACCATTCATTGTTTATGGTTAATGTATTAACATTTTGTATGCTAGTTTTAATATGAATGTTTATGTTATGTCTCAACAATTTCATATGATGAATGAATTGGACTTAATAAGTGATGGTAGGGGGCCACTATAAACTGTCAATGTATCGGTAGGTCTCATGAGACAAACTATGGTCCTGGAAAAAGTCCTTGACAATATTTTTTTATAGGCTTGGCATGAGGCCTTTACTATGTGGTTATTATGTCTACCATTATTCATTCCGTCATTATGAAATTATGTTTTTATATTACATGTGATTATTCTACTAGTAGAATATCCATGTGAAAAAGTAAATGTCATTGATTGATTTATCATTGCCATATTATGTTCAAGATTATGTTTAAAATGATTGTTTTTTAGTCTTATTCTTTTCCTTAAATTTTTGTGCTTATTTATGATAGTTTCCACTATATTGTTATCCATACTGAGAATAAGAGCTCTCCCCTTTCTTAGGTTTAATTTTCACAGGATGCAAAGAAGTATATTATGTTTGACCTCTAGGGATATGGTAAGTTATATGAGTGTGATCAACATAGACACAATGTTGTTTTTATTTCATAATATAATGTAAAAGTTATGTTTGAATCTAGTACTTCCATGGCTACTAACACTACAACAAAAGTGGGTTTCTGCTGCGTCACACTTTATCAGATCTAAAAAAAGCTTTGATAAAAGGGGGTCTTTATCAGCACTTAAAAAAGACCCTGATAAAGGGAAATTATAAAATTTTTAAAAAAAGAATTTTTAAAAGTGATTCATTATTAGTGCTTTTGTTAGCGCTAATAATGACCCCCTTTATCAGCTAATTTTAGTGCTATTAAAGGGTCCCATTTTTCGGTGCTTTTTTTAATAGTGTTGATAGGGGGCTTTATCAGCGCTTTTTCGTAGAGCTGATAAATATAAAAAAAATTATGAAAAATAGAATATTGTTATATAAGTATATTTATATTGATATAAATATAATATGTATTTTTTAAATAAGTTTTAGATAAGTATAAATATTCTATTACATTTAATATGTTAGAAATTTAGTTAAAATGGATATAAAATATTTTAAAATAATATTATTAATTAATAATTATCTATTTATCATCGATTAATTATCATTTAAAAATTATTTGAAGACATAAAAATGATAGAAATTAATAAAAGATCTAATGTAAGTTCAAAATGTAACTCAAACTTCAAACTGCCATAACGTTTGATCCAATTTTCGGTTTGATCTCTTCAACATATCAAGTCGAATCTTGTGAAGAGCTCTATGTGCTAGTTTTTTAAGGGAACCATATGTCAAATTTTTTGTCGCCCAAAAACTCCCAGAAGGGCTCCTAAAATGAGTGTGCCTCTCTCTTTTGGGCATGCCTCATTTTTCAATGAAATAATCAGTTTGAAAATTATTTTAATTTCTATCTAATCAAGATATGTTTGCACTAATATTGATTGATTGAAAAGAAGTTGTTTCAAAAGTGAGAGAGAGGGAGAGAGATGATCCGATGAAAAAAAGTGTGTGTGAACAAGAAGGAAACAGGTTTAACTTTCTCAGTTAATTCCCCCCAGGGATATTAGTTCATCTTTATAATAGAAATCATTATGTTAATATTTGTAAACACAGAAGAATTACTCTTATATAATGTTAATAAAATAGATCAATGGGAAAACTGAAGACAATTATCTTGCATATTGACCTCCATTTTCACTAATGACCCCTACTTCTATCTACAATAGTGGTGTTTTCCAAATACCCATCCTTAGGAATCTAAAATGTTTGCAAGTGGAGAGTCAGCTCACTAGTCTACTACTTTAGGAATTTGAAAAATGGTTCTCTTTTTCTCAATGTATTGGATGTGGTGGTTCTTGATTTGGAAGTCATGATGGGTATACTGTTGTCCCCATGTTTTAAATAACCGATTCTCTAAAATGTGTATGATATGAATGAAAATTATGTTCCCACCTCTTCTACTTCTAGAATTTTTTAATTCTTGTTTTGAGCACCATCGACAACATGTTGATTACATTACTGGCCTTCGCGTGGAAATTTTGGTGTTCCCATTCCTCCTCAATTGTCACTGAATATTTTTCTCCCATTAGTGAAAAAATTTAACAATTCTTCAAGGTCATGCAGCATGATCCCTTCCCCAATCACAAATACATGGGAAAAAAAGAGGGGAAGTAGGAAAACCAAAATAAAATAAATAAAATAAAATTAATACTGCATGTTATTTATATGTTTATAATCTTACTATTAATTTTAACAATTAATATTTTCCAATAAATAACAATATATATTTTTTTAAATTAACTTATAAATATTTTAAAAAATTTCTGAATATAAATACACGTAATAAAATTAATAAATTCTGTAAATATAATTATAATATTATATTAATTATATTAATTATTTATATTTGTTATTACAATATTAATATTATAAATAATAAATAATATATATTATATGTTATAATATATTATAAAAAAAGTGAAAAGGTGGGTTTGGGGGCTATTGGGTCACAAATTAGTGGAGGGAACAAGGAGGCCAGTCCAGTGAGTAGTGTATGTGCGGGTTCGATTTGGTGAGGGAGAAGGGGAGAGGTCGCAGCATAGTTCGGGCTCGTGATGGTGGCGTGGTATTGAAATGTGAGGGGTCATATGAAAGAGGAGGAATAGGGGTTGTAGTATAGGGTTTTGTCAGCGATCGAGGGTAGGGGCATGGCATCATTGTGGTTCGGCCGTGAGCGGTGGTGACATGATCTTCTTGTGGATTTGAGCTTCTTAGACCTGGTGAGGATGAACAGCTTGAACCCACATATTTTATTGGTTTGTTGTTTTTTATTATTAAGATATGGATTCATAAGTTTGAGATGATTATTCTGATTCAGGGTTCTTAGTGATGTGTATTTTTGTCTGTTGTTAGTGGTATAGAGCCTGAAAGTGAGGCGGAATGGATGGATGGGTGGGGCCATCAATGGGTGGCAGTGGGTCCCTGATACACTACCAGAAAGGTGGATCAGTGAGTGAAGGATGATACACTACCAGTAGATGGATGGTGGTGTTTGGGAGACACCACCAACATAGGGTCAGTAGTGTGATGTGTGGCACTACCTGAGGGTGATTGGGGTTGTGGCGGTGTGAGGGAGAAACATCCACGAGTTTTTGCGATGTGATAGTGAGGCACCGCTGGTGGTGAAAAAATTTGAGAAGGGTGGCTGGATGTGTAAGGATGGAGGTGTGGGGGTGTCGGTGTGTGTGGGAATGTTTTCAAAGGATGAGACACTGCTAGCTTGTGAGGTATTAAGGGAACATCACCAGACCCCCTGGAGGTGTGTTAGGAGTGGCGAAGATATGGGGAAATGTAAAAGTAAAATGGCTTAAAATAGCACGTGGGTACCAGCAACAAATTAATCAACAACGAGAAATTAAAAATTAAAAAATAATTTAATTAATTAATATCACATATATTTGATTAGTTTGAAAAAATTAGAAAAAATAATATTTATTAAGGATCAAAATCATGTTAACTGGGAAGAAAATAATTTGTAACAAAATCATTTAATACAGAGAAAACTGTGTAATCTAATAACTTAATTAAAAACAATAAAGTTTTATTTTTCATGAAATAATTAACAAAATAATTAACTAAAAGAGTAAAATAAATTACATAATCAAATAAAAATTAAATAAAAAAATTATTAATAATTTTAAAGATTACAATTAAATTGTTAAATCTATTTTGACTATTTAAATAATAAAAAAACTAATATGAAAACATTATTTATCTACAAAATAAATAATTAAATAATTAAATTAATTAAATTAAGTAATCTTTTACAAAAATAAATTAAATGAAGTAAAGAAATAATAAAAATGATAACAAATTAAAATTAAAATAAACGTAAAAGTAAAAAACAAAATATTTTTACGAAATCATGAACTGATAAACTTAAAAATTATTCAAAAAGAAAAAAATACACACTAAAATGAATATTTTCACATAATTTTTTTAAAATAGTTTTGATTGATATTTAAAACATTTAGTAGTTATTAATGAAAATACATTATTTTGACATTTAAAATACATTAAAAACAATCAAAGATGTAAAAAAATAAAATAAAAAAACTTCATCAAACTCCCCCACACACAAATGGTTTTTCCCTCAAACAGATGCATGCATTTGAATTTTTAAAACATAATGTATTATTTGTGAAATTGATTTTAAAAAGTGCACCTAAAGACTTTAATATCAAAGGAACAAAATCCGGAGTAGATTTTTGTAGAATGATAAAAATTGATCCAGCCTAAATTCTATTACATACTAGAAATTAAAGGATACACAAACTCATCCATTATCAAGATTGACATTCCTTCTATATGAAGTGAACTTCTTCCATAATTCTAATATTGTTTAGGTTCTAATTCAATGAGTTGTGATAGGTTAAATCAAATGGAACTAAAACCTCAACCACATTTACTTTCAATCCTCACATTATCCTAGGATCTAAATACTAAATTCCATTTATTTCATCACTTTGTTGATTCAACTCAAATGACTTATAATTAATTCAACATTTCCCATCTTCATTTGGGTTCAAAATTCACCTCTCTTAAATAAGATTACATGTAACTTTATTCAAATTTATCTCAGCCATAATTTTTATAGAATAAAAATTGCATAACACTTATTCAAATTGAAAATGGATTTTATTTATTAATATAAATACAACCAGTGCGCCTTCCCCCAGAAACTCATCGTGGGATATCATTTTCCTATTTTTTACGGTTAAAAATGACTTAAATAATTACCATCAGAGTTAAATTCCTAATTTTATTAGTTTTTTATTAAAATAGAGTCACATATGTTCTAGTAAAAATTTCATGTTTCCTAAATTCATGATCCTACATCCAAAAAACAATCCTATGTAAATCCCTTCCTCAATTCATATCAAGAAAACCCATAAAATAGTCGACAACTCTATTTACCAATCACTTATCCCTAAAAATTTATACAAAGTGCAACCCTTAACCACCAGGTGGTAGTAATCCATCAGGGAGGAATGAATTTTTTTTCATAGTGACTCTATATAGAGTACTAGTTTGGAGTTGTGAAATGACACACCGCTAGGTGAGGATAGTCAAAATAATGTCCAAAAAAGAAAGCTTGTGTCGAATCAAGATCTTTTGAAAATATTTGGAAATAATTTTACCAATTTGTTTACATTTATCATGTGGGAAGTTTATATGACACTAGAATGACCCCCCCCACACACACACACAGAAGACTCAAATTTGTCCCAAATGTTGATTCTCATGGTGGGAGAAAACATTAATATTTTTAAAACATATTTTGAGCGGTGATAAGAATCTAAAAAAGAATTATTTTCATCAAAAAAAGAATAGAAATAGAAACATATATTCAAAATAAATAACACCGAAAAATAACAAAAAATAATTGATATTTTTTTTATGTTTCAGCAATAACATGTCATATAATGTGTATACAACAACATTTGAATCTAATTGAATACATGTTTGCAGTCATGCATAATAATTCGTTTCATAAAATGTATCAACAAATTAGTTTTTAATTAGCTAACACCCACGAAGGGAAATTAAATTTTTTTTAGAAGAAATTTTAGTGGCCTCTACCACATATAGAATCATGTAGTAAATAGTAAAATATAACCATGAAATTAAACTAGAAAAATAGAAAAACACTTCCCCAAAATATTATAGCTTTGACCATTACATTCCATTTAAATTATCCTCTTATTTAGATCCTTGTGAAATTATATGTCTATTATTTTCCATTACCTATAGGTTAAGAATTTGATCCTAAGAATCTGTAATTTAATGTTTGGAAAAACTAAACAGTAGAACATGTTTTGTAGATTTTATCCATCTGATGTAGTCTGATGCTCGCATGGTTTTACTTTTCGATCATTTTGATGTAGTAACACTATCGTGAATCAACATGTCAAGAGAATCCATCAAAAAAACAATACATGAAACTATAGATTCATGTAGAAGGGGTTATCATTATTAGAAACTATAAATAATAAGAATGAAAAAAACACAATGGGTTCGTTCATATGAAACTATGAGTTTAAAGTACTAATGTAGACTTGACAAAACAATATTCTTCAAAGAGAGAAATCGATGCCAAAACTTTTGGATTCTTTTTAAATAAATTCGTAATACTATAACCATTGACCAAAAAAGGTATTTTTTCCTCTCTTACTAACATTACAGCTCCATTAATAGGAAGTCTAAAAATGGTAAATGATCCTGACCACTTAGTCTTCAACATACTAGGAAAAATATTAATTCATGAATTGAATATGTGTACCCCATAACCAACATTAAAATCCCTATTGTGGATGTTTAATCATGAATTTCCTTTATTTTTTGTTATTAAATGTAATAATTCTTATTAGAATCCCTCTTGAATTCTTTCATATAACTAATCTCTTACAACCTCTTCTTACTAGCAGATTTAAAATCAATGTTCACGATTTTCACTACCCAATAATACATTTGCTGCAAGTCCATTGGAAGATGAAAAGATTTACCAAAGACCATTCTATATGGTTAAATCCATATGGGATCCTTGTAAGTAGGTTTTTAGGCACAAAGAACCACTTCTAGCTTCACTGACTGATCTTTACTAGAGAAAGACATTATCTTCTCCAAGTTCTTCTTAAGCACTCAATTTAAAATTTATACCCACCCATCTGAAATATTATTTTTTTAGAAGTGATTTTCACCCTACTTGTGATCATTGTAATGTCCTGACCCCGGTTACTAGGATTCGGTTCATTATTACTTAACATTGGTATGGTACAAGGAAACATGTCCCGAATGACCGATAAGTTTAGTAGCTTTAGAAGTACTAGATACATTCAAATGTTTTACATTACATCATGAAATAAAAACATCAACAACATTTTTTCCCCTTTTGAGAAGACTTATATACTTATCCTATCCTAGGAGTTCAAGCATAAAATACTACATCACATCCTGAAAAAAATAAAATAGAGAAAGGGGTGAGATCAGATACTCAGTAAGGATAACAATATAGCAAAAACATTCATAAATAAGAATAAACATTTAAAGAAATTTATAAAACTAAAACAAAAGCCTTTTAAACATAAATATAAAAATAATATGGAAAATATAAAATCAAATAATTTCATTTAATTCTTAAAATTTATATTCTACTAGTTGAATAATCCCATTAAATATCAATATCGACTTTCATAATGATGGAATACATAATGCCAGACTTCATAACCATATAGATAAGGCCTTGTGCCATGACTATAAATAAGATTTAGTCAGGACCTAGTGTCTAGACACTAGTTTATCTCTTGGGACCTACTGATTCATCAAGCAGCTATAGTAGGCTCCACCCATCACTTACTATGTCCAATGCATTCCTCATATGAAAAGGGTTTAAAATAACATTAAAATTCATATTAAAACTAGCATAAAGAATGTATATACTTTATCTATAAACTATGAATAGTATAAAAATAAAACATCAACATTAAAACATATCACAAAAACTTAAATACTATATGGATGATTTGTATCATAATAAATCAACATAAACAAGCTTAATATCCATCAATGGATGTTGACATAGTTGAAATCAAAACCTTTTTTAGAGAAATATCTCTTTATATTTTGAAATCATTTAAAAGTTATATAATTATAAAATAAAATATTTATTTTGAGAATATTCTTATAAGCTTGTATGGGAAGCTTCAACGATAATATAACGGTGAATAATAGCCACACTCGTCGTATAAGATAAAGAAATACATTCTTAACTTAATTTTTTCGAAAAGGTCACAAAGTAACTTGTTCGAAAAATGACAGAAAGATTCCTTTAAAATCATATATGGAAAAATAAGAGTATAAATTACTTTAACCCATAGTAAATAGTAAGTTTTTTTAATTAAATTTTTAAGAAAACATGGATGTGGATGATAAAGAGGTCACAGTAGATACTTACGTATTAACAACCACAGATAAGTAAAGAGATTGTAGAGTTAACCCTTACACAGTGATTTTACTAGGTCAAGGGTACATTAACTTCTTGTATAATAGATAATTCATTTTTGTTAAATTATAAAAGAACTATATACATAAATATGATTTCATATATGATCTTCTAAAATTTCATTGTTAATAATATTTCTGTAGTATCATCGTTTCAAGTGATAACTGAATCATTTTCCTTAATATGCTCGGTTAGTTAAGCCATGTTTGTTATGGATAGGATGTATTTTATTCATATACATATTGATATTTTGTTCATAATCATTATTATTAATCATAAAATGAAAATTATTCTTGAATGATTACAATGGGGAAAGAATCTCATCGTGTTTGTGGAGACGGTAATCCATACATATGCATGAGCGACAATATCATTATATTGATGGTGAAATCATATGTAATTGGATGGTATATAATATATAAAGAATAATTAACATGTTATATTTTTTATTTACATCATTTACACACATTATTATTCCCATCTAAATAATGAAGTGTTATAATAACAAACTACACCATAACGGGGAGAGGGTAAGCCGTACGTACGCACATATGGTGAATTCATCATTTATTTGATGGATAGAATAAATAATATGGTTGTAAAATTTTTATAATAACATCAGAGTATATAGAATATACTAGAGTTATTATTTTATAATGGAAACAACAATGAAATGGGATGTGGAAGAAGAAAACTTCTTGAAAGAGGTGATGAAATATTTAACTCTTCTTCGGGTTCTTTCTATTGATTTGATAAACAGGGCACCATTGGTTGGCTTTATGACCCCAAAATTAATATGGGATTAAGGGATATGTTTTTTGAGCATATATGGGTAGGTTTTGGCCGATCCAATTGGCTTTGGAGGTGTGAAATTAAGAGAAGAGGGAGTACCCTTTTATAAGACAGGTCAGGGTAACTTTTGGAAATGCTTGAAATATTATTTTATAATAAAGTAATTTTCAGTCTCTAATGGAAAAAATGATTTATTTAGTGGATAAGGGGTGGATGGGTTTAAATAATCTCAATAAATGAGTTTTAGATAGTTTTAGGTCACTATATTAACCTTATCTTTTAGATTTAACTCTTAGTTAAATAGTTTGACATTTACCATGTCACTTTGTATTTTTATATTATAGGGTTAAAAAACATACTATAACAAGCCAAGATAACCCCAAGTTGTTCATTATTAATATATATGTATAAGCTATTCTATTTCCTTTTGCCTAATCTTATATTTTTTGGAATATTATATCAATTAATAATATAATAGTTTTCTTAAAAATTCAATTATGTCAATTTTGACACTATTTAGTATTTGGTTTTTATGAAAATCATAACAACATGATTACTAAATAAATTATTTATTATACCCTAAAATTTCATATTAACTTAGAAAATTTGTTTAATTCAGCAAAAGTCTCAAATTACATATATTTGAATATTTATAATAAAAATTAATTTAATCATTCATTAATAAGGTAATTACTGCATCATCATTATGTCATAAATAAATTAAATTATATAATGTCTAAAAATAAGAAATAAAAAACCATTATGTAGGAAATCAGTTTATATTTATAATTAATATTTATAGTGGAATTTATATTTTGTGTAACCCTATATTAAAAATGGTTTTAGTTATTAAACTTAGAATTTAACTCTTTTATCTCTTCTTTAAATAAAATAATAATAAATGTATTAATATTATTAAAGTGGATGAAAAAAGGTCATATTTTATTCATAAATTTGGTTTTGGTCGAATTAAACTTATTCAATAGAATTAGGACATGTGTTAGGGTAATTATAATACATTTATTAACCTTAATTACCCTATTTACTTTTAACCCTAGTAAATAAAAGTAAAAAGATTCTATTCATAAAAAATTATTTTCATCATAATGAACCACATTTTACTTACTTATGTCAACCATATCTATATTATTTTTTAAATTCAACTCATTGAAGTGGTAAAATTATGATTTATACAAATTTACAAATGCTCATAGAAGGTGGGTAAAAGATGGTAAGATGTTCAATAAAATTTTATATATATAAAATTTTTATAATGTGTCTCCAATTAATTACATTGAACATATATCAATATTATGTTTCTATTTTTACCTAAAAAAATTAAAATAAAAAAACTAATAATTTAAATAAAAAGTTGGTTTTAAACAATACCGTTGTGTTTTCACTATTCATCAAAAATTGAAAGTTTTCAGAAAAATACCAAAAAATCACCCTAAGCTAATTTTGATAATTTGAATCCAAAAATGAAGTCCATATTGAATAATAAAATATATAAAATTTAAAAAAGTGGGTATTATTATTCATAATGGATGGTTTGATAGGTCGTGGTGTGTTAAACCTTTGTGTTGCCTACAACACAAGAAACGACATTATTCAAAGAGAAATGTACCGTAGAAGCTTGGGGTGTTATATTTTCCCCTCCATAAAATAATTTCAGCCTCTAAATTTCCAGAATTTTACTACATAAAATGAGTCAGGTGGTTCTTCATCATAAGTTCCTTGGGTTCCCACATAGCCTCTTCTATCTTATGATTTTATTATAGAACATTCACTAGACGAGTCATCCAGTTTCTCAACACTTCTTCTCGGGTATCATGAATTTTGATAAACTCTTCATAATAAGAATGATGGGGTTGTAATTCTAATTCTTCATAGGTGAGTACAAGCATTGGGTCAGGAATGTATTTTCTCAACAGTGATACTTAGAACACATCATGATCTTTGGGGTGACTTGGAGGCATTGCCAAGTGATATGCTACAACTCCAATTTGTTTTAGAATTTTGAAATGTACGATGTTGCTAGGACTCAATTTACCCTTCTTACCGAAACGTACGACACCCTTACATGGAGATACCTTCAAGAAAACAAGGTCATCTGCCTGAAATTTCATATCCTTCCTTCAGTTATTGTCATAACTCTTTTTCCTACTTTGGGAAACTTTGATGTGGGTTTGGATAACCATCACCTTTTCCATTTCTTCCTCAACAAGTTCTAGGCCAACGAGTTTTCATTCACAAACATCATCCCAATAAGTAGGTGTGCGACATCTCTTTCCATATAATGCATCTTATGGTGCCATCTGAATCCTTGAATGTATTCTATTGTTATAAGAAAAAATTCTACCAGTGGTAAATATTTATCCCACATACATTGATATTCAAGTGAGCCAGATCTCAACATGTATTTTTTGGTTTGAATAGTCTGTTCTGATTGTCCATCAGTTTGAGAGTGGTAGTCAGTGCTCAAACGAAGTTCAGTATCCAGGGTCTTCTAATTAACATTCCATAATCTTGATGTAAAATGGGGATCACGATCAGAGACTATTGATAGAGGTACTCAATGAAGTCTTACAAATTTATTAATATATAGCCTTTTGAGAAGTTCAAGTGGTAAATCTTCTCTTATAACAAGAAAATGTGCTGACTTTGTATGACGATAAATAAAGACCCATATTGAATCATTCCATCTTGGAGTCTTTGGTAGCCCTATGATAGATTCCATCATAATTTAATCCCATTTCCACTAAGTTATGGGATGATGTGGCATGAATCCTTCAGGCTATTACCTTCTTGCTTTCACTTGTTGACAAAACCATACATCTTGAAAAAAAATTCAGCAATATCCCTCTTCATGTTGTCCCAACAAAAATTTTACTTCAAATATTTATATATCATGGTGCTCCCATGGTGTATAGAGAAATTGGAGCTATGGTCATTATCAAAAAATTATTTTATTTAGATTAGGTATGTTAGGAACACAATGTCTCTTCCCAAATTTCAAAATTCCATCTTCATATTTGAAGTCACTCAATCTCCCATCATTAACATAATTAATATTCTTTTGAAACACCTCATCCTCAGTCTGAGTACTCATTATCCTTTCTAGTAAAGAAGTTTTGGAAACCGTTTGAAAATGTATTTATGTTTCACCGTCCATGGTAATTCCCATATCCATCTTTACTAGATCCATGAAAATTAGATCCCCTTAAACTCTTATATTGTTCAAAACTCCATGATAATTTCTGATCAATGCATCTACCACATTATTTTCCTTCCCCATGTGGTTGTTTATAATGTAATAATAATCCTTGAGTAGTTCAATCCAATCCCTTTGCCTCATGTTGAGTTCTATTTGTGAGAAAATATACTTCAAACTCTTGTGATCAGTATAAATCTCATATTTTTCACCATATAGATAGTGTCTCCAAATTTTCAGAGCAAATATTATAGCTAATAACTCAATATCATTATTGGGATAGTTTTGTTCATGAATTTTTAGCCACCATGTGGCATATGAAATCACTCTATTATTCTGCATAAGGATGAAACCATTTCATTTCATTGAAGCATCACAACAAATAACAAACCCATCATTCCAAGATGGTAGAGTCAAGATAGAGTATTAAATAATATTCTCTTTAGTTACTCAAAAAATTCTTCACAGTCTTTTGTCCAAACAGATTTAACCCCATTATGAGTGAGCTTTATTAATGGGTTAGCCAACTGGAAAAATTTTGGACCAAACATCGATAATAACCTACTAAACCAATAAAACTGTGTACCTTAATTATACTCATCAGTGTGGGCCATTCATGGATTGCCTTGGTCTTTGAAGGATAACTAGATATTCCATATTTAGAGACAATATGGTTTAGAAAATAAATCTCTTAAATATATAATTTACACTTGCTAAACATTCCATATGATTTATTTATTCTGATTGTTTTCAGAATAGTGCGCATGTGATTTTCCTGATCATCATAGATTTTTGAGTATACCAAGATATCGTCAATAAATACCAATATAAAGTCAAAAAGTTATTCCTTGAAAACACTATTCATTGTATCCATGATGATAGAGGGTGCATTATTCAATCCAAATTGCATTACTATAATCTCTTAATGCTCATACCTTGTTCGAATTGCTATTTTCGGAATGTCTTTCTTCATCACACACAACTGATGATACCCTAATCCAAGGTGAATCTTTGAAAAATATCGATCTATATGAAGTTGGTCGAACAAATCATCAATGTGAGGTAAGGTATTCTTGTTTTTTATTGTTATATCATTAATATCTATGTAGTCAATGCACAACATCATAGATTCATCTTTCCTCTTAACAAAAAGGACAAGGACAACCCATAGAGAAACACTCGGGAGAATAAATCTCTTATAACTCAATTCCTATTGTTTTTTCATTAGCTCCACTAATTCCATAGTGGTCAATCTATAAGGGTACTTCGATATGGGCCTTGAACCGAGAGTTAAATCAATAAAAAACTCAATTTGTCATTCTAGAGGATGTGAAGGTAAATCCACTGGAAACACATCAACATATTCTTGATCATTAGGTACGTCCTCTATTCAAACATTCATTTTCTCACCCATAGTTATTTCATTTTATTCTTCCCCAATAATTGAATTTATAATAGAAACTGGGGGCAGATCTTGATAAGAATCACCTGGTGATGATTCTTCACTAAAGATAAGGTACTCCTTATCATCATAAAAAAATTTAGCCTCCTTCTTACAATAACTTTTTACATCATGATCTGAATGCCAATCCATTCTGAGGATTATATCAAATTAAATCATGGGTATAATGGTGAGTTCAGCAGATCAAGAACAATTACATGCCCTAATAGGGAACTGATTCAAAAAACATTGTTGCAATGATACATCCCTTATGTGTTTTGAATGACAACTCCATTGTTAAGTCTCATTGAAAATATCTAATTTTCTTACAAAATTAGGAATATATGAAACAATGTGATGGTTCATGATCAACTAAAGAATTGGATAAACATAAGGAAACCGTTAAATTACATGCCACCATGTCTTTCAGATCATTAACCTCAGCAGTAGTGATGGCATAAGCTTAGCCTTGCTCCTTTGGATTTTTCTAAGGTAATTTCCCTTTGTATTAGGAAATTCATTTTCATAATTCCCCTTTTCTATACAATTGTAGCATTCAAAATTGAGAGCCACTTTTTTCCCTTGCAATAACGAGCTTGGTGGCCTTTTTCATCACACTTGTAACAGACTCCCATTCCCTTCAGGAATGTACAAGTGTCTTTCTTCCTAAATTTACCACAGGGTGGATATTCAACTATTCCTGTATTCCCCTTATTTCCATTTCTAGAGTTTCTAGAAAATCTCTATGTCACTTTATTTTCTTAAAAGTCATAATACTTAGAGAATTTATTTTCAATCTTGATAGCACATGAGACTATATATTCATACGATAAGATGGATTGTGAGACTAATGCTCGATGGATAAATGATTTTAACAAATCAAAGAATCGATCAATCATACTCATTGGGTTACATATATAATATTCTTCATGACTTGATAACCTTTTAAAGATAGCCTCATAATTTGAGACATTTTCATCCTCCTTTTTCCTCAGACATAGAAATAGTCTTTCATATCTGCTCGATGGTCATGAAGAAAGTAATTTTCTTCAAAAATGTCTTGAACCTCCCTGTATTAATTGTTTGATACCTATTCATCTTCCATTCTGTTTTGAATTAATGACCACCATTGATCTGAATCTCTTATGAGATGATAAACTTCCATGAAAACTTTTTCTCCTTCGTTACTCCCCAAAGTATGAAATATTTTCTCTATGGAATTTATCAATTTCTCGACAACTAATGGATTTTTGATCCCATTTAATGTTGGTGGTTGTTTCCTCATGAAACGGTCTAACATTGATCCTCCGTGTTGTAGATCAGGGTGCTCCATACAGGTAAGGTTATTATTCATAACCTGAGGGAGTTGTCCTAGTATGGTGGCAAGCTGATCAACACCAGTTTCCTTACCATCTACAATATAATTTCCTTGAGTAGGAGAAAAATCCCTACATGGATTACGTGGGTTGATACAATTTTCATTATTTCCACTATGTTCCATTTCTAAACAATTACATACAGTAGATTAGTTTATGAATCACAATACCTAATTACAAACTTGTAAAATAGTTAATATAAATTGAATAGTTTATGAATATAATCCATAATCAAAAAAAAATTTCTTTAGGGATGTATATAATCATAAACCCTTCATAATGGTTTATACATAAGATTAGAGTTATCCTAAACACACCCTTGGGAGTGTCGTAACCAAGAATGCATCAAGGCTCGTTATCGTGCACCAGTTCTCGTTCGATTCTTAACTCAATGTGGTGTTTTCCAGTTTTACCCCTAGGTACATCTATGCCAGTGCTGCCTCTATATTCTCGTATCTATATATAGATATATTTTTTTGGAAAACTCACAAAATCTCTATAGTACCAAAATTCTAGGAAGTTATTCTATACTAATCATCAAAGTCTATCATAGTGTAACGTGCTCTAATCTGAGTTTTTCTAAATCTAGTTTCCAAGGTTTGTACTAATCAACCTATGATACTAACTAAAACACCCCGACCCCTATTCCCTAGATTTGGTGCATTATTAAATAACATTGGCATGATAAAAGTAATATTGTCCCAAAAGACTGATCAATTTAGTATCTTTATAAGTTCTATATACATTCATAAATTTTTCATTACATCATTTCATAAAAATATCAACAAAATTTTTCCCTTTTGAACACACATATATCCTTAGCCTATCCCTGGAGGTCAACAATAAAATACTTCTTCAAATTATGGAAAAAATAAATCATAGAAAGGGGTGAGCTCAGATACACAGTAAGGATAACAATATAACATAAACGTTCAGAAATAAGAAAAAATATTTAAGGTAATGTATAAGACTAAAACAAAATCCTTTTAAACAAAAATTTCAGCATAATATAGAAAAGATAAAATCAAACAATTCCATTTAATTATTCACAAGGATATTCAACTAGTCTAATAATAACATGAAATAACAATAACCACCTTCATAATGATGGTATGCATAAATCCAGTGTTCATAACCACATATTCAAGGCCTTCTTCCAAGACTATAAATAATATTTTGTTAAGGCATTGTGCCAAGACACTAGTTTGCCTCATGATTTCTATCGATGAACTATGGAGATATATAGGGTTACACCTTTCACTTAATAAGTACAATTCATTCTTTATGTGAAAAGTTTTAAACATAACATAAACAGTCGTATTAAAATTAGCATACAAAATGTCAATAATTTATCCATAAACGATAAATGGTGTAAAAATTGCACATCCAATGTCAAACATATCACAAAATCTACAATACAATATGGAAGATTTGTATAATAATAAATTATCTTCAAACAAGTTTAAAATCAATAAAAATATGTTGGCATAGATGAAATCAAATTTTTTTTTAGAAAATATCTTTTTCGATTTTATAATCATTTAAAAGTTATATAATTATAAAAAAAATTTATTTTGAAAATATTATAACAATATTGTATGGTATTCTTCGACGATTATATAATGGAGGAAAATAGCCTCACCCACAGTATGAGTTAAAAAAAGACATTCTTTCCTCAATTTTGGTGAAAAGGTTATAATGTACCTTGTTTGGAAAATGATGGAAAAATTATTTTCAAAACATATATGGTAAAATAAAGGTATAAATGACTTTATCCCATAGTAAATAGTAATAATTTTATTAATTATATTTTTAGGAAAACATGTATGTGGATGATAAAGAGGTCCAAGTAGATACATACGTATTAACAACCTCAGATAAGTAAAGAGATTGTAGAATTAACCCATACCTTGTACTTTTCCTTGGTCAAGGATATATTAACATCATGTAAAATAGTTAAATAATTGATATTAAATTATACAAGAACTATATAAAAAAAATATAATATCATATATGATTTTCTAATATTGCATTGTTAATAATATTCTGGCAGTATCATCGTTTCAGGTGTTAACTAATCTGTTTTCCTTTATATGCTCGGTTATGTAAGCCATGTTTTTTTGGATAAAATATATTTTATTCATATCCAGAATGATAATTACCTCTTAAAAATTATTTTTAATCATAAAATGGAAATTATTCTTTAATGATTACGATGGGGATTGAATCTCATCATGTTCTTGGACACAGTAATCCGTACATAAGCACAAGAAAAAATATAATTATATTGATAGTGAAATAATATGTAATTGGATGTTATATCATATATAAATAATCATTAATATGTTATATTTATTATTTATATCAGTTATACTCATTATTATACACATACAACTAATGAATTGTTTGAATAACAAACTACACCATGACCAGGAGAAGGTAAGTCGCACGTACACACATATGGTATCTTCGTCATTCATATGATGGATAGAATAATGAATATGGTTGTATAATATTTATAATAAAATCACATTATATATTGTATACTAGATTTGTTATTTTAGAATGGAAACAACAAAGAAAGTGGAAGTTGAAGAAGAAAAGAACATGAAAGAGGTGATGAAATATTTACCTCTTCTTCAGGTTGTTCCTTTTGATTTGATCAAAAGGATCCTTATGTTGACTTTATGGCCAAAGGAAGACCTTTATAATGAATTGAGGAATGTTGGGAGGATATTTGGGAAGGGGTTGGACAAGCCAAATGGTTTTGAAGGTGCAAAATTAAGAGAAGTAGAAGTAACCTTTTATAAGAGAGGTGAGGGTCACATTATGAAATGCTTAAAATATTATATTATAATTAAATAATTTTTGGTTTCTAATGGATAACAAATAATTTATTTCCAGGAATATGGGGTATTGGTCTATAACCTTTCAAACAATTGGTTTTATACAGGTTTAGGTCACCATATTAACCCTATCTTTTAGAATTATCTCTTAGTTAAATAGATTAACCTTTAACTTGTCTCTTTGTATTTTTATATTATATGGTCAATAAACATACTATAATAATCCAAGTGAACCATAGGTGGTTCATAATTAATATATATAACTTTATATATGTCCTTTGGCCGAATCAAATATTTTTAGGAATAATATATCAATTAATAATATTGTATTTGTTTTAAAAATTAAATTATGTCAATTTTGACACTATTTAGTATTTGATATTTTTGTACATCATTACAGCATGATTACTTAGAAAAAATATAATTTGATCAACCCTAACATGTCATATTAACCTAGTAATATATTTTAATTCATCAAAGTAACAAATTACATTTATTAGGATATTTATAATTTCAATTATTTTAATCTTTCACTAATAATGTAATTACTTCATCATCATTGTCTCATAAATAAATTAAAATATTTAATTTCTAAAATTTATAAATAAAATACCATGATGTATGAAATATTTTTATATTTCTAATGAAAATTTATAGTCAAATTTATATTGTCAGTAACCCTATATTAATTATGGTATTGTTATTTAACTTAGAATTTAAATCTTTTGACTCTTCTTTAAATAAAAAATAATTAATGTCCTAATGTAATCAAAGAGGACAAAAGGGGGTCCTATTATATTTCTATTTTTGTTTTTGGTCAAATTACACTTATCAAAAAGAATTAGTACATGTTTTAGGGTAATTATAATATTCTTTTTACCCTTAATTAACCAATTTACTTTTTACCGTGGTAGAAAATGTAAAAACATACTATTTACTAAAAATTATTTTCATCATATTGAACAACATTTTAATTACTGATTTCAACCATGAATCTCATAATTTTAAAATACAACTCATATAAGAGGTAAAATAAAATTTTATGAAAATTTGAAAATGCTCTTAGAAGGTGGGTAAAAGATGGTAAAAAGCTCAAATTTTTTTTATATATCTAAAATTATTATAAAATGTCTCCAATGAATTACATTGAACATATATAGGTATTATATATAAATTTTGACCTAAAATAAATATAAATAAAATAACTATTTATTTAAATAAAATGTCGGTTTTAAACAATAACGCATTATTTTTTCACTATTCATAAAAAATTGAATGTTTTTAGAAAAATACCAAAGATTTACCCTAAGCTAGTATTGATATTTACAATCCAATAATAAGATTCATTTTGTAAACTAAAATTTATAAAATTTTAAAAGTGGGTTATTCTATTCATAACGGCTAGCTTTATTGGTCGTGGTGTGTTAAAACTCCAAGTTGCATTCAACGCAAGCTACTGCTTAGTTTAAAGAAGTAATATGGAATATTGGGGTGTTACCATCATATCATCCAATCTAGAGATAAGTCAAGAGGATAACCTATTGAGAGTTTTGAGGAAGTACAATTCTTTCATGGGATGGAAAATTGCTGATATAAATGGGATATATCCATCCATCTACATTCAAAAAACTGATTTTATAGACATACGTGCTACTTATAACAGTGTTAATATAGATTATAACCAGTGGGATGGTAATATTATGTGCTTAAGTGATCAAAAGAAAACAATAAATGAAACAAAAAATGAAAAATAAACTAAGATTAAATAGTGGTGGCGGTGACAGTGAAAAGTGAATGAAATAGTGAATGTGTCAATGTGTTAATGTGTGATTGAAAGAAGAGAAAACAGGTAGACAAAAATGTAGACATAAAACAATAAGGAAAACAAGGATTTAAATCAATAAGAAGAGAATCAGGGGAAATCATCTAGAAGGATTAAAGACTTATTCCAATTTTTCACACAATATAGCTTAAAAATATGGATATAATTTAAGGCATCATACTTTATTTCAATTCTAGTCAACTTGTGACAATGTTATCCTTAAAATTTTCAACTTTGGAAATTATTCCATTAACTAATGAAAAAACTATAAATCAATGTGGTCAAATTCTATGTTGAACTCGCTGTCTCTCTCAATTTTGAGCATGACTAATTTTATAAGGAAATCCTCATATTGAATACAATTTATTTTTAATTCAAAAAATATAAGATCCCATTTATTTTAATGGGTTGAATAGAAGTTGTTTTAAAATCAAGGGAGAGAGAGATTGATGATCTAGTAAAAAAAGTGCATGTGAACAAGAAGGAAACAAGTTTAATTGGCTCAGCTAACCCCCGCTAAAAGAGATTAGTTGAGATTCAAAATTGAAATTGATAAATTAATGGATGTAAGAATAGAAGAATTCATGCTGCAGAATTTTATAGAAAACCTATGAATATGGGAAAATAATGATGTATTTATCCCAGTAGGATCTATTGTTGCTCCAATGACCTCTGATCTTTTCTATTGAAATGATGTTCTACAGATATTCTTCCCAGGGAATCTGGAAAGATTTTAAGTGGCGAGTCATCTCCCAGTTCTCTTAGTATTGGAATTTACAAAATGGTTCTTTTACACTTGATGTTATGGATGTGGTGGCTCTGGAGGTGGAAGTTGTGGTGGGTATTTTTTCGTCCTACTAGTACTCTCAGATTCAATAGAATTTTTAAGAGATGAATGATAAATTACTTTTCCACCTCTTATCATTCTGGAATTTTTTTATGCTTGTTGAGAGAAATTGTCACAACATGTTGATGAATTCACATAACTATGTGTAGAAATTTTAGTGTGCCCATTCCTCCCCAATAATCCCCAAATCATGAACATCCATGACTGAATGAAATTTCATAACTACTCAATGTTATGCACCGTGATCCCTTCCCCCTGCACAAAGACATGATAAACGAAAAAAATGTGAGAAGGAAAAAAATTATTTAATTTAATTAAATTATCACTTAATTTTTTTATTTATATGTAATATTACTATTAAATTTAAAAATTATTATTATGTAAAATATATATATATATATTATTTAAATTTAACATAAAAAATAAAAACAATATAAATATAAATATACTTATTAAAATTAATAAATTTTATTAATTTTATTATTATTGTATATTAATTATATTAATTTTAGATATATGTTATCACCATATTATTATTATATATGATATTAATAAATGTGATATGATATAATATAAAATAAAAAATTAAAAGAGTGAAAAGAGTGTTTGGGGGCTATTGGATCTCAGATGAGATGAGGTATTAGGGAGGCGAGTCCGGTGAGCAGAGTAGAGGCCGATTCATTGTGAAAATGGTGACGATGTAAGGCCACGTTGTAGGTTGGTCTCAGAAAGGTGGTGTGGAAACAAAAGACACAGATTCAATTGAATTAGGATGAAGAAGGGGTATAGGTCAGGGTGTCAATGGCGGTCGAGGGAAGGTGAAGGGCGAATTAGTGGTTCATTTATTAGTATTTGTGGCAAGATATTTTATCAGATTTTTGATTATTATAGCTGGTGATGAGGTTCAGCTTGGACCCCAAGATTTTGATTTTGGTGTTCTGTGGTTTCTAAATTTTTAATTATGTAATTATGATTCTAAGATGGGTATTCTGATTCGGTGTTTGTAGATCTTCTCTTATTGGAATTTGAATCTTTAATACTGTGGTAGATCTGTGCAAGTTTTTTTTCTTGATTCTGGTTCTGTTTCGTTGTTTTCTTTTGTGTAATGTTTGGTGATGGTCGAGTTATGGAGCATGATGGTGAGGCGACAAGGATGGATGAGAGGTGCTGTTAATAGGTGGTGGTGACTTGCAGATACCCCACCAAAAAGGTGGAGAGGTGAGTGAAATGGGAAACACTGCCAGTAGAGGTCTTGCAGTGTGTGGGAGACATAGCTAGCCGAGGTCTGGCAGTGGGATGTGTTACACTGTTAGAGGGTTCAATTGGGTGTGTTTCTGTGAGAGAGAGACCATAGAAGGGTGTGATGGTGTGAAAATGAAGCCCTGCTAATGTATCTAGCTGTGTGAAAAGTGGCAGTGATAAAATTTGAGAAGGGTGACTGGTGGTGTGAGGATGGATGTGTGGTAGTGTGAGGATTTTTTTTTTCAAAGGTTGAGACACTATAGGATTTGAGGGCGTGAAGGGAGACACTGCCAGACCACCTAGTCTTGTGTTAGGAGTGGCAGGGACATTGGAAAAATGGAAAAGTAAAATGACTAGTGGTAGCACCATCAGGTGTAGGTGCATGCAAATAAATAATCAACCATAATAAATTAAATTTTACAACTCTAATTCATTCCATAATTTCCAAAGCCTCAATGTACCTAAGAAATCATTTCATTTTTTGTGAATTATATAATACCCATTCATAGAGATACATTTAGGAAAACATGATCTCACACATGACATTCTAAATAAATTCTTCAGTTATCCTCATAACATGTTTTTCTTCATTTATATTCCTTGATATTAATCAGTATAGTTCCCAATTTATAGTTGTATAATCAATATGTTATATTCAAAAATTAATCCATTAACAAAAATAGTCCCACAAATTGGTTGTGTGTTTACATTTCTTATACAATGCTGCATAGTTCTATTTGAATACAAGAATGAAATCTATAAATATATATATACTTCAAAAATGTAAATACTAGTCACACATAACATCAATGTCAAGTAAGAATTAACTCATAATATCATCTAGTTTCTAATTATGCCTTTTATACTATCCATATATATATATATATAATAAGATGTTTTTAAATATAGCTCCGTGATAAAAAAACTTATAAAGACTTTTCTAGAATTGTGACGTAAACCATTTCCCATGATCAGAAATAATACAAATAGGCGCACTCTCACAACATCATTAATATAGATCCTCATGAGAAACATAGGTGGTATTTTATAACACCCTATTATTTTTAAGAATATTATTTTAAATAACCTTAATGAATTGGTTTTTTTTAAACACAACACTGAAAATAAAAAATTTATGGTATACAATTGAATTTCTATTATTTTTATTTCATGTAATAGTTATCACCTACTAATTGGATTTAAGTGTATTAATTGAAACTAATAAATTATAAAAAATATTTCCTAGAAATTAATAGAATAAATTCATTGGTTATCAATGGATAAAATAATTTTAATTATAAGAAGATATATTTTTCTATCAAATTATTTTTCTAGAAATCTATATATATCATAGAAAATTCAATAAAATTACTATTCAGGATTTATTTTATTAAAGAAATAGATTATATATTAAATTAAAAATTTTAATATTCATCTAAAAAATTTTAGTTGTAGTTAGATAAGAACAATTCTATCTTAATGCATAAAACACATTTTTCTAAAATTGTTTGTAGTTATGTTTTGAACTCTTATTTTAAAATGAAATTATAGCACATGTATAAATTTAATAATGAGGAATAGATTCAATATTATTAATCATCATGGCCAAATATTATAAAAAATATGACTTTTTTTTGGTCATTATGAATATTAATAGTGGAAAATATTTTCCTCAATAGTAAGGGTAAATCGTGTAATTAATGTAAAAAATAACATGATAAGGATGTCTAAATTTAAATAAATAGTTAATTATTTTTATTTTATGATTTTATTTCTATCCTAATCATATAAAATTAACTTATGTAGAATATTGTTCTCATTGTTTACTAATGATGACCTTAATACTATTTTATGTAAATATTATATCTAAATTATCTCTCTAATTGTTTAAAATACTTTCATATATTTCCATATGGATAAATGTAGTTTATGTTCTATTATAAATGGTTAAATTTTATATTAGTGTAATTTTTTTCATGTTTTTTTTTAGATTTTTAGACGGGTTAATTACCTTAATTACTTATGAAACTTCGACATAGTATATGATCATGTAATAAAAAAACAAATAAATATAAAAATAATATAACAATCCAAATTTGAATTAATTATTTGGTATAAAAAATTTAGATTGTAAATATAACATATTGGATATTTTTTACAAACTTGGATTCAAATTCAAATTCTATGTTGTTGTCTTTAATATCAAACTATATAAAGAGCTTTGAAACTGACTTTAATAGTGTATTATAATAAATATTTTTTTATAATATTTTAATATTAATTATTATATTATATTTGTAAAATTGAATGGGATTAAATATATAATATCTTTAATTTTCTATTGAAGAGTCACTTTTAATTTTATTTTATCTTTCACGACCAGAATATATAAAAAAATTTATTTCAAGATAATCATCCAAAGGCTTGATTGTGAGATAAATATATGTTTTTTTAATGGTTAGGGTCGAAGCCTCAATTTATTATTTAAAGAAATGGCCTCTTTAGCATATTTCCATAAATTTTATTTCTTATTCCAAACTCTGTAAATTAATTTATAACTTCATAAATTTATTATTATAAAATAAAAAAAATATACTAAAATAATATTATCATGAGTTTACAACAATTTTCAAACTCTTTTCCATCCAATGGTAATTGATAGTATTTCATATGTATACATGTTAACCACTACCTCCTCATAATGATATGATTCATTTACCATCACCATAACTAATGGATGTCTTTATAATGGATTTAATAAATATATAATATATTTATTATTTAATAATTATTAAAAAATGATAAAATATTTCTTAACTACATTTTATTCATTTTTTGAAAATAGAATGTCAACATTTATGCGTATGTATGGACGTTCATCTTAATGGATAGTGTAATTTATTTTTCTATCTATACCATTAATGAATTACTCTAAATAATTTTAAAATGATTATATATGATCATTATATTATTATTAGCTATCTATAAATAATTTAACACTAATCAAAGTACAACTACCAAAACTAACGTTACAATGCATCTTGTAGGACGAACTATTAAATATTAAAAATGATGCATTTAATAAAGAATTCTTAAAAAATTAAAATTTTAATTGTATAAGTGAACCATATTTGGAATTCAGTTTATGAATATGGATCTAGTATATAATTTTATTAATCTTAAATCTATTATACCCGAGGGTGGAGTGATTATGATTAAATATTTACTTGAGAAAATGGATTTATGTTACAATCTCATCTTTAGCAGGATTAATTATTCCTAAATTTATAATTATGAAATTATATTATATTTATTTATAAAATATTAATAATATCTTTAAATCTTGTTATTTATGGATATTTGATATTTTCCTATCATTTTCCTCTCTTAATAATGTTATGAGATAAAAACAATGTTTTTAAGAAAAACTGAAATTTCTTTACTACTCAGTTGAGAATATTTTTCTACAACGGTCATAATTAATTTAAAAATGTTCAATAACGGTTTTTAATATTCTATTATTATTTTTAAAAAATAATTTTACCCAAATTTTTTTTTAAAAAAAATTATAAAATGAATATTCAATTCAATTTCTGAAACATGTACTTTTAGCATTTAATAAAAAAATATGAAATATTATATTTGTTTTAACGAACAAGTTGTTCAAAAAAAATTCATAATTTCATGAAAAATAAATTACATTACAATTATTTTTGAAGTGTCAATTTTTCTTACAAATGACTATTTTTCCATAATATTCCTGAATGTTTTTAGATTTTAATTATTTGATTTCAAAATGAAAAGCATATTTTCCTCAAGAATTGATCATATTATATTTAGAAGTAATTTTTTATCTATAATAATATAATTTAATGTTACTTATCCTTCATTCAGTATCTGATTTTATGAAACCACCATTATTATTTCATAAGATGGTTTATGGTTATGATGATGAAATATTGATGAAATATATTTTCTTGACCATGGGTTAAGTTATGATGAATCATAAAGGATTTAACGATCATTTGGAACAAAATATGAATGGATTGTGATTATGGGACTATTGGGTTAGTTAATTTTACCCCATTAATTTGTTAATGATTAATGTTTTATTGCCTAAATGTTCACATGAGATGTTATCCCAATACCAAAAGAAAGTACATGATAGGTCATCCTATGCCATAGAAGATGGTTCACGAGAGGTTTTTTTATAAAATTACTGGGGTAGATGATAGGTTTTTACATGAACAACATATGTACATATGTGATTAGTACCATAACAATATGTTATGATTATATTGTTCAATATCATCATGTCCCAAAATGTTCTCTTGTATTATATTAATTAGGGTCTTCATGTGGGTAAGGTCCATCCCTTTCGGACTAGGTAAATTTCAGTTACATTTCTTATTTAATGTTTGCGGATGATACAATTTTGTTTTTCAATGGATGTCGAAGGTCGGTGCATGGGATGTTGGGACTCCTTAAAGAATATTGTAAGTGGAGTGGGAAGGTGGTTATTAAATAAAATATCCTTTTCTATACAGCCAGGAATGGCTTGGAGTGAAGGGCCAGGGGTATGGAAGAGGGTCTAACTATGAGAAGAGGCTTGTTTCCAATGGAGTATCTCGGGGCTCCAGTGATTCCTTTATCTCTTATAATACATCATTTTGAAAAAATATTAAGCAACATCACAGGGTGCATTTTAAATTAGAAGAACATATTTCTCTCCTTTGGAGGTCAAATTACCCTCAGGAATAGTGTCCTTTTTCCCATTCCCATGCATATCTTTTCCACGTTGAAGGTTCCTAAATCTGTGGTAGCTACTTTGGAGAGGATCATTGTGTCCATTATTTGGGATGGTAAAATGGAAGATCGACATCATTTTGCATCGGGGAAGTGGCATGCCAGACCTTTTGTGGAGGGGGAATCAACATGAGGAGTGTATCAATGAAAATGCAAGGGTTTCACGCCAATCTTGCATGGAAGGCTTTGGAAGGGGGAAGAATTTGGGGCAGGACAATGCAACGCAGATATGTGATAAATGTGAAGGGTCAAAGGCTGAGGCCTTCTAAGATATGGAGGATGGTTCAACCATAATTGGAATTGCTTCTTTAATATTCAATCTTCATGGTGGGACAGAGGGATCTCATTTTCTGGATCCAAAACTGGGGGGTTGGAAGTTTGTGGTTTCCAGGCTTCCCCACTCTGAATATTTCTCTTTAAGAGGCTTGTGATCATCCTTCATTTCTTTTGTTCATACTTCATGAGGATCATCAAATGGCTATAAATAATATTATATTCAATGAGGATCTGGACAGACTTACTTTTATGGATAGTGTGTAGGTGAGGTTCTCTATTAAGGACTTTATCCATGCAAGGAGGGGTATTTTTATGGAAGACCCATTGGGAGTGACGTTTTAGTGCAAAGAGATCCTGACTAAATTTAATTTCTTGCTTTGGAGAGTGAGGAACCAACCTTAACCCACTGAGGATAATATCCAGCGTATGGGAGTGAGTTTTTCTTCCATGTGTTGGTGCTGCTACAATCCTAGTACAAAATCATTGGATCATCTCTTTTTTGATAGTGAATGGGAAATTTGTGTCTGTTAGGCCTTTGGGGATGGTGCTGGGTGGAATAGGTAGGGGATTTCTGGAGGTTTTTCTTAGCGGTTGGTTTCAAGGAGTGGGTGTTAAGGGGCCCGAGAGGAAGGTGAGGGCCATATTCTTACTGGCAGTGTGCTGGGTTCTCTGGGCAGCTAGGAATGAGGCAAGACAGAAGAACTTGAAAGGGTCACATAATAGTCTCATCATCAAATCAAATAACCTTCTTCAGAACATGGTTTGACTGTGTATTTCATGCCAAGAGTCTCCTTCAGTTAGAATTCTTATTCCAAACTCTTCCATTCTCAATCCAATATATGTTTCAGGACAATGTCACTGGGTTTTCAAGAACCCTCTGTGCACTAGGTGGAAAATGTAAACAAATGGGTTTCTCCTTGGGGGGATATGAGAGGTGGAGGTGTTATCCAAGATCATGATGGGGCTATCATTTCAGCCTTTATAGCTTCCTATGGAAGGGGTGATGCACTACAGGCGGAACCACAGGAAATGGTCAATGGTCTAGAGCTGTGTCAGTAGAGGAAAATTCCTCTCAGTGCGGTGGAGACAGACTCCCTCATTTTACATGAATCTCTCTCAGGAATATGTCCTACTCCATGGAAAATTTAGTATTTAATTATAAGGTGCATAAATATTTTGGGCAATCGATCATCCCCACATGGCAGGAGGGGAATAGATTTGTAGATTTCATGGCATCCTTCACTTCACTGGATCATGGTATTTCCTCTTTCATTACTTTATGGTCATTTCTAAGGGAGGGGCTTCATCATATTGTTAATGAAGCCCTTGGATTTCATTTTTTCAGACCATCGTGACTATTGTAACTATTTGTTTAATTTCAAAAGTCAATAAAAATGGTTACTTTCAGTCAGGATTATGCAAAACATGACTCCCCTATTTTATGGAATGATCTTATGCCAATGTTATTATCTTATTAATAATGATTCTTTATTTCTTTACAATTCATTTATTATGAACTACCATACTATATGAAATTAATAATTATTATGATATATGAGTTATTGAGTATAATTTATAATTTTATATATCCTATTTTCATACAATTATGCTCATGTTATTCACAAATGATCATTAATATCTCCCTTGTATAGCCATATCGACCATCCGAGTTTAAAATTTATTATGTTACCCTACCCCTGAGATATGAATAATATTTTTATATAAGACATGTATAATATGGTTTCACATTGTGAATAACTATGTGAGATATGATTTAGATCATTTACTTACCTATTTTTTTATATCCATGTTTCTAAAGAAACTAAACCTTAATTATTCTAGTCTAGATCATAATTATATGTAATGAATATTTATTGAAGAAGATTAAATATTTATTTATTAAATGATTTTGAAGCCTTAGTTGGTATAACTGAATGATTAATAATTTTTTTTAGAAAATAGGATAGTAAAACATTAGAGGTAACCCTTAGGTTAAGACAAATTATGGGAGAAAATCCCATGTTATGATAAGGGGGTGTCGTTTTCCTAGAAAATATATCCATATATAGATACTAGAATGTGAATGTGATTGTGGTATATATGGAACTATGTGTGAAAACACATAATGACTTGGATTAGGTATTAACATTATTGCCATCGGTTCTCGATGAGTGAGCCTGAGACAACACACCTTACTACACACTTCTAACCGATATGCAAGGGGTCATTCAAATATTATATATAAACTATTATGATGTATTTGAATATATGATGATCATGGAAGACTGTTTAACCTACAATATTTGAGAATCAAAACAAAGTCTCATGATTTAATCATGCTAAGAACCATGTTAATGCTAAATGTGATGGAAAATGAAAGTATTTTCCAACTGATTAACCAATTTTATCAAAGAGTGAATGAAACATATCAATTATATGTTTTAGAGAGTTTCTCATTCTACAGATCATGAAAAGCTTCCAAAGATGAATTTTAGGGAACAAAATTATATTGAGTCCATTATGAGTAAATATTTGCATTATATTATAGAGGTGGCTGAACCACTTTAACACATGAACATCACAGTGAGGTATGTTTTTAATTTTTAATTTTGTCTTCCCATTATAATAATTGTTTTGTTGAAATGAGGGATGATCCCGACATTAGTTTTTCATGGATAAATGAGCAATGCCAGGACAATGCCTAATGCATGGTTAGGTAATGGGTGAAGTAGTGTGGCCTCGCCAGTTTAACGTGTAGTCATCCCGATGCACTGGTGATTAACTATACTAATGAATATAAAATTATATAACTAAAATTATTATCATAATAAATAAATTTGGAATTAGAATTATTATAATTATCATTATTAATACATCAGTTGTGTTGCAGACTTTTTCTTATAGCATTATTAACATTTTATTATTAATATTTTATGTATTTTTTTATTAAAAATAATATTATTTTTATTATTATTGTTTCTATTATTAATATATATTATCAATTTTAGTTATCATTTATTTTGGAATGGTTAGGGAATTTTTTTAGGGTTTATATTTCAATTTTTTATTTTATTTCTTTTATTTTCTTTTATTTTATTTTTTATATCCCTCATTATCTCTCCCCCTTCATCTCACTATTTAAACTCTTCCACCCATGGTCACGCATGACCACCATCGAACTGTAGGCACCGGTTCACTCCTCCTCTCATTAGACAGACTCCCTGGATCCACCTCAGCAAGATCACCCACCAACGGTCTGCCCCTACCCTCGTCCAACTGGTCCCTCATGCATCTTCATTGTTTGGCCAATGATATAGAAAAACCCTCAATTGGACATGTTTCTTTATAGTGACTCCTTCTTTTCCAGTTCCTTAGACCTCCAGCTGCCCCCATTGAGCACCATCCAACCATCCACACCCTCGTTATAGGTGTGCTCTCCTCCAAGAAAATGTTCATATATTTTGGCTGGTTTTATAGTAAGGTTTTAAGTTACAATGGGTTGGATGTTAATTTATTTCTTTAATACCTTATTTTTGGGTCTATTATAGATCCCTTTGAGGTTCAATCAACCAGCAGCAGGAGTTTTTGTGTCAATTATTGCTGATATCCGTACACTGAGGTAGATGATTCCACAAAAAAATATTAACTAGTGAATTTTCTAGTTAATTAAATTAATTTGGAACATGTTTTAAGTAGTTTACATGATGTGAATGTGATTTTGACTGAGAATTTATGTGAATTTTATTTATTAGTAGAGTCTTAATGTAATGTTAATGTGTTTTGTTGTGAAAACCTACTTTGATCTATTTACTAACATTTTAGAAACCGTGCAGTTAGTGTGTCAAAAAGATCAAAGGATATAGCTTGTGTTTTAGAGCGGTGTAAAAATATTTTTTGTCCTAAAAAGGTTTTGAGTGAGATTTTTACATTACAAATTATGTGACATGATTGGAAGTTTTTTAATAAATTTTCCTAGTAGTTTTATTTATTAATAAGTATCTTTTTAAAAATTGATGATGGTTTAATTGAGTGTGTAACCAATACAGATTATGTTTTAAAAATTATATTGATGTGTGTATGGTTTTAAAAGATTGTTTGAGTCTGAAAATGGTGATCATGTGTGTGTAAATATCGTTTTTTAATTTTATTCATAAATGGGACATGTGACATTAACTTGGATTTTAAAAGTGAAATTGATGGTGTAAATGGTATCTTGAAATGCGAGGTGTTATAGCTTGGCTTGTTTGTGTGATGTGTGCCGTTTATGAACATGAAACTTTTTGGAGAACAATGTCAGAAGCCTGAGTTTCTAGGAAGGTGGACTTGACTACTTGGGTAGTGATCCGAGGGTCATGGTATCCATGCAACATTTTTTGAGGGTCACAATTTCTTATCCATGTTTGATGCGGGTTGTTGTTTCTAAGCATTGTTTCACCGAGACAAGAAGATATAGGGACCCATGCTAGCTAACACCCATGAGGACCATACCATATTTGGTGATCCTTGCATATTTTACGCTCACTGGAATGACATATGGTTCAATTAAAATTAAGTGTGAATTTTTGTTTTAATTTATATTGTTTTCTTTAAAATTAATTTCATTACATGTCAATTTTTTAGAAATGTTTCACTTTAAAATTTGTAAAAGGTTTTATTTCTTTTATTATACTAAAATTTATGTGAACTAATCTTTAAATAATTGTACATGATATCCTTTCTCAATAGAATCCTATTTGGTGATTTATCACACCCTACTTAACCCTTTGGTTGTATATAGATTTGGTTTTGTTTGATATAGTTAATGGTAGTGTTTATGGATGTGGTGGATCAGGTTTCTAGCCGGTTTCTTGGCGTGAAATTGTGGAGATGGCTTGTGGGTTGTATCCTCTTGCAATTTGGGTGGTTTTGAGTTGGTTTTGGCCACTAAACATTATTTTTTTTGTTTTGATTTTGGTTTTATCTTGTAACTCAAAATCTAGTTTGGGTTAATGGCTTGTTTGGTTGCGACTTCTAGATTTGGTTTGGTTTAATTTGTTTTTTTGTTTTATATTTAAGCATATTTGGGTAAATTGTTCCCAACTATTATTTTTTATACTTGGGAACCTATTCTAGCATGTGGGGATTAGGAACAACCATCGAGCATTGTGGCAGAGCTGTTCGAGTGTTTTTTTGGATGAATACTCAACTATGTTTGTGAAAAAATGGTATCAGATCATGGTTCATCCCTTGGGGTTATTTTATTTGGGATGAGTTGGTTTAGAAAAGAGCCAATACTATTCGGACCCAATTTTCTAGTTGAGAGTATGGTTCCTAGCCAGTACACCTCATGAGAAACCTCATTTCACCATGGGATGTAGGGTTTTTTGTTTAACTTCTCCTCTCTGTGGAATGTGCAGGCTGCAGACTGTACATGGACATTGGGAAATGGAGAAGTGGTTTGGTTAATATGTTTCTATTGTATATTTGGTTTACTGATGTCTATTATTTATACTGTTTTTTTTCAAGTTTAATTTACTAATGATTTTCTTATGTGATTGTTTCTTCATGATGTTGAATTCCTCACCGAAGAGCTCCCTTGCATGCATAGGAGGATGCCATGGAGAGTTCTCCGACACCACTTGATCAAAGGTTCGTATAATCTTAGGTCCAAGATTTCTAGGCTTTATGACAGGGTTGAATCCTACTCTAGATCCTATCCTAGATATAATATATGAGTTTTCCTCCAATATGGATATATATCAAGTCTTTCTAAAGAATAAACCTCCTTCTATCTAGCTAGGAATCATGAGAAGATGAGTTCTAAGGATTTCAAGGCTATCTTCAACGAGTAGTACTATCTCGTGGTCGTGGCCTATGCCAGTTCCCAAGAGATCATGGATATTTTACAAAGGGATTAGACAATTATGGAATATGAAAATCACATTACTGAGATAGTGTGATACAAACCAGATATTGTTTCAAATGAATCATGGAAATCATAGATGTTCAAGAAGGGGTTTCGATAAGAAATTTACTCTCATGTTTTTTTGTTCATTCTGGGAACTTATTCTAAGGTGGTTGATCATGCTTCTATGTTCAAGATTTACCAAAGAAGAATTTTGGGGTTTCATAGAGCAGTGTACATGTTTGGATGTGGATGTTTATCAGAGCAGAAGTGGAGGAATGTTGAGAAAGGGAAGAAGGGGGTGGCAGCTCAAGACATCCCTTCAAACAAAACTTCATTAATAGCTTATGATACAAGTTTTTTTGTGTTCCATCAATGAAGAAGGGTAGGGAACATAAAACCTACATTTATATACCCACCGGGCCATTCCACGGGTGTAGAGTAATGGGACGTATATAGCTATTTTTCAAGACCGTACGCCCTTATCCAAGTGGGACTGGGTTTGTGGCCTCTAGGGGAGTGTTTCTTCAAACGAAGCCGACTAGGAATATGGGGTCTCAGTTTAGTGGTCATGGAATATGGTCTAGATAATCTTCTAGGTAAAGCTAATATAGGGAATAGCCACTATTTAATGGTAATTATTAGACAATTACTACCTATCTGCTTGATATGGATCATGCGCTAGTGGGATCTGACAAAGGACCATCGACGGTTCGAGGTACCATTGTGATTGAATATTATTTAACTATCATTATTTATGATACTGTTGAATCTTACTCATTTACATCTACTCATCTTGTGAAATTGTTGAGCATACCAACTGATCATTTATCTGTTGCAATGGAATTAGTAACACCGCTGATTATGAAATAGGAGTACAACCATAGGTGTCCAAAATGTGCAAATTCTATTTCAAGAGTCGACATGGAATGTGATTTCATTGTCCTAGATATGGAACTATTTTATGTGATCCTCAGCTTGGACTCGATTGTACACTTCTAAGCATATATTGTCTTTTATCGGTGAAGAGTCAGTTTTATGGCACTAGATGGGAGTGCTTAGTTTTTTTATGGAGAATGGGATCCTCTTTCTAGTCATGTGGGCCCTCTACTTCCTTTTTTGGGAAATATTTCTTATCATCTATCATAACTCACACTGGAAAACAATAGTGTAGATTCTCATAGTAAATTACCTCCAATAGTGGATGATATCCTAAACGTATTCCTAGATGATTTTATGTCTTACCCCAAGAGTAGGATTTGGATATCTCGATTGAATTTTCACCAAGAACATTGCTTATATATCCTCCCTCATATCATATGGCCCCCACCAAATTTATGTAATTAATGATACTAGTGGAAAATTTGGAATCCAAAGGATTCATTCTCTTGAGCGTCTCTCCTTGGGTCCCTCATGTTTTATTCCTGAAGAAGACCGATATAACCCTCCGATTATGAATTGATTACCATAAATTTAATAAAATAAAAATCAAGAATAAAAACCTTTTTTCACTAGAATGACAACTTGTTCGACCAATAGAAGGGGGAAAAGTGGTTCTCCAAAATTAAATTGTGATCAGAACACCACCAGGACAGGGTGAAATAGGAGGACATACTGAATATGGATTTCCAAAGAAGGTATGACCACTTCGATTACTTGGTCATGCCTTTCGGATTGATGAATGCTCTGGTATTTTTCGGGGAACTAATGAATAGGGTGTTCCACCAACATCTTGACTGCATTATCATGGTATTTGTGGATGAAATACAATTTTATTCTGGATTAGAGGAAGAACAAGAGCATCACCAGTGGGTTTCTTTGGGCACATTGTAGGATCACTTCCCACATTCAATACTTTCTAAGTGCACATTCTAGACTAGGGAAATAATGTTTTGGAGGAATTTAATTTTAGAACAAGGGGTTTTAGTGGACCCTAACCTAATCAGTGTAGTTAAGTCATGGAAAAATCTAAGGAATGTGTTTGAGATCTGAATTTTTTTTTGCGTGGTAGGATATTACAGGCATTGTTTTGAGATATCTCGCAGATTTCCTCCTCTATGACAGCACTCACTTTGAAAGCGGTGTAGTTTGAATAGACCAATAGTTCCAGGAATCCATTGGGGAGTAGAATCGGTGATTGAAAATTGCTCCTGTGTTTATATTACTAGAGTATGGGAAGAGCTATGTGGTTTATTTTTATTCTTCAGGTACGATCCTTGGGTGTGTACTCATGCAAGATAACTATGTGGTGGATTATGGATCTCGGAAACTCTGGCCACATAAGAAGAATTATCCGACTCATTACTGGGAGTCGGAAGAAGTGATTCACGCCTTAAAAATTTTGAATCATTAATTATTTGGGGAGAAATTATTGTTCTACTATGACCACAAGATCATATCCTACATCTTCTCATAGAAGGATCTAAACATGAGGTATCCCATTGGATCTAGTACCTACACTGGTTTGACTTTGAAATTGTATATACCCTGGGTAGGGGAAATGTGGTGGTAGATTCATTGAGTAGGAATGTACCAGTGCAGGATTTGAGGATGTCTAGTGATGGGGGGACATTGATGGGGTTCTTTGCTTAGATACACTTGGAGAGAAAGGATCACATTATAGGTACATTCTTAGCCAGTTTTCAATTGACTCTTGAAATTATAGGATTAAATCAGTGAGAGAAGCCTAGTGATGAGCTATGTTAGCAGTATATGTAGTTTCTTCATGGTGGGGAGACTTGATTTTAGTGGTCTTTGTCTCCTGAGGTGATTTTTCACTTCAGCGGCCATGAAGTAGTGTTGATTTCCCTATTGAAGGTGGTGATGTAGGATAGACACTGGTCTCAGTGGGTCTCCCATACTAGTTCTTCCCGAATGTATTATGATGTTATTCACTGGTTCCAGTGGCTAGGTATGAGACGAGACATAGTCAACATTGTATCGAGATGTTACACTTGTCAACAGGTGAAAGAAGAGCATCATAGACCATCTGATTTTCTTCATCCATTAGTCATTCCTACATGGAAGTGGGATGAGGTTTCCATGGACATCATTATGGACCTACCTTGTAAAAATCAGGGTAAAAACACAACATGGTTAGTGATTTATCATCAGACTAAATCATCCCACTTCAATCCTATTAGGGACAAAACTATTGTGGATGAGTTGGGGTGATTCTATATTCAAGAGAAAGTTAGTTTTCACTGTGTGACCCCAATATTTGTCTCAAATAGGGACCCCATGTTTCACATATCAGTTTTGGGATGGCTTGTAGAAGTTTTTAGGGTCACAGATTAAGATGAGGACGACATACCATCTCCAAACGGATGCACAGATAGAGCGGGTGAACAAGATTTTGGAGGACATGATTCATGCATGTGTGTTGGATTTCATAGGTTCATAGGATAACCATCTGGTATTATATGAGTTCAATCATATTTAAAGTTATAAATACACTATTAAAATGATTTTTTTTAAATCTCTATGATTGTCTTTTTCGATCTCCTATTTTTGGGCTGAGGTTGGTGAGAGCTCACTTGTGAGACTGAGCCTTGTGTAAGAGATGTCTAAGAAATCCATGTTGATCAGATAATAGTAATTGACAACTCAGAGTCACCAGAAATATTATGTTGATAAGAGGAATTTATATCTTTAGATTTAGTGTGTGATAGGGTTTTGTTGATGGTGGCCCCTCTCTTGGGTCACCACCATTTGGGAAAGCAAGGGAAGCTGATACTACGGTATGATGGGCCTGTCGAGATTATTGAGAAGATTGGCAATGTGGCGTACATGTTAGCTCTACCAGATCAGTTGATGTAGAGTCATGACATATTACATGTCTCCAAATAGAAAATGTACAATACTAATCTATCTCACATTATTGAGTTGGGATGATTTTGAAATTGACCCTGATATATCAGTATTCGAGAGATCAGTGCAGATAGAGGACTCCCAAGAGAAAGTGCTTCGTGGGAATTCCATTCCATTTGTCTGAATCCTTTGGTTTAATGGGAAGGATGATAATGAGACCTGGGATTAGAATTCATAGTTGGAGTAGAAGTACCCATTTTTATTATCTATTGAGGATTTGAGTTGACTTTTCGAGGGAGTAATGTTTTCATGCTGGGGAGAATTATCACACTCAATCATCACATTGAGGTATGTTTTTAATTTTAATTTTTATCTCATAATTTTATCTTCCCTTTTTAATAATTTTATTGTTGAAAATATGGCTGATCCCGAAATGAGTTTTTTACTTTTTCCTTGATAAATGAGCGTTGTCTTGTAAATACCTAATGCACGGGCATGGCATGGGCGATGCCATATGGCCTTGGTAGTTTAATGTGTTGCTTCCCCAGTGCGCGGCTGGTTTCCTAACCTACTAATAATAAAATTATTATAATTATAATTTTTACTATTACTATTATTATTATTATTAACATTATTAATACCTTAATTGAGATTCTAACTTTATCTGATAATGTTATTAACCCTATCATTATTATTTTTTTAAGTTGGTAATTTTTTTAAACAATAATAGTATTTTTATTATTATTACTTCCATTATTAATACATAATATTAATTTTATTTATTATTTTTCTGTTTATTTTATGTAATTTTTAGGGTTTCTATTTCCCTTTTATTTTCTATTATATTTATTATCTCCCTCACTATCCCCCCCCCTCGCACCGCACTATTCACTCTCTTCCACCCTGGGCAACCCACATCCTCCATCGAACCATAGGCACCCGTTTGCTTCTCCTCTCACTAGACGAATTTCCTAGATCCTCCTCGGCCGGATCCCACACCGGCTGTCCGCCCATAGAAATTTCTAGTTGGTCCTGCGCACATATCCTTAGTTCAGCCTATGAAACAGAAACCCCATCCCTTGTCCACATTTTATTTTCGAGACTCCCTCTTTTCAAGAAATTCAGGCCTCAGACTGCCTCCATGGAGCCCCAACCAACCCTACGCACCCCTGTCGTAGGTGTGTTCCCCTATGATGAGTGGTTCTTCCATTTTGGGTGGTTTTTCAATTAGGGTTTATGTTATTGTTGGTTAGATCTGGAATCATTTGTTCAATACCTTGTTTTAGGGTCCGTTATAGATCCCTTGTGCTTTATTCAACATGTAGTTGGAATTTTTCATCAAATTTTTAGGTTATTCCTACACCGAGGTAGGTGATTCCATTTACAATTATTAAAAGTTGAATTAACTAGCTAATTGAATTAATATGGAAAATTTAATAATTTGTTTACATGATTAAAAAGTGATATTGATAGAGTTTTGATGTGCATTTTCTTTGTTAGTAGAGTGTTTATGGAATTTTAAAGTGTTTTGTTATGAAAACGTATATTTATCTATATACCATAATTTTAGAAACTGTGCAGTTAGTTTGTTAAAAAGTAAAAATAACGCGGTTTCTATTTTGGTGGGGTGTAAAACAAATTTTTTGGCATGAATTTTTTTGAGTGAGATTTTGACTTTAGAAACTATGAGACAGGTTTGGAAGTTGTTAAATAAATTTTCTTAGTGGGTTGTCTAATTATAGGTGTCTTTTTAAACTATGCAAATTGTTTAATTGAGTGTTTAACCTAATAAGATAATGTTTTATTTTTTTTGTGCATATGGTTTTAAAAGACAGTTTTAGTGTGAAAATGGTGATTCTAGGTCTGTAAGTTCCATGTTTGTATTTTATACATAAATGTTTCAAGTGATGTGAACGTGGATTGTAAAAGTAAAATTGATGGTGTAAATGGTATGTTACAATGTGTGGTGTTTTTTCTTGGCTTGTTTATGTTATGTTCACACTTTATGAATGTCAAAGAGATTTGAGCACACAACGAGATTCCCTGGTATCTAAGAAGTATTACTAGACTTGTGGGACAAGATCTGAGTGTCCTAGTTTCTAATCCGCATTTTCCGAGAGTTATTGTTTCTATTCCATGTTTCACCAAGACACGAAGATTAAGGGACCCATTATAGATAACACTCATGTGGACCCTCCCATATTTGGTGATCCTTGTTAACTTTATGCATACAAGCATGACACATGTGTTATCTTAAAAGTGTGTGTGTGTGTGTGTTCTAAATTATGTTGTTTCTATAAAATATTTTTCATTAAAACACCTTTGATTAAAAAAAATTCTCTTTAAAAATTGTAAAAGTTTTTATTTTTATTATTATACTAATATAGCAAGTGCACATGTATTTTAATACTTGTGTATGGAATATGTTCTCAGTGGCATTCTAATGGGATATTTCTGACCCCCTACATACACCTATCAGTGTATATAGATCTAGTTATGTTTGATGTAGTAAATTTAATGTTTTGGGAAGTGGTTGTTTTGGTTTCTAGTTGGTTTCTTGGAGTGGCACTGTGAAGATGTCATAAGGGAGGTGTCCTATTACATGGTGGCAGGTTTTTATGTTAGTTTTTGAAGCCACACATTATATTTTTTGTTTTAATTTCAGTTATATCTTGTAACCCAAAATCTGGTTTTGGTTGAAATATTTTTTGGTTGTGACTTCTAGTTTTGGTTTGGTTTATTTTTTTTGTTGATTTATGTTTTTGAATATTCGGGTAAATCATTCCCAACTGTTATTTTTGGATCCTGAGAACTTGTTCCAACCTGTGGGTATCGAAAAGGCACTTCGGGATTTTCCGCAGATGGTGCTGGGGTCGGTTTTGATGATGACATGTCTTGGTTTATGACATCCACTATATTCTAAGCAATTGATAAATAAAAATAATAAAATATTATTCAGTCCACATTTATTTTAGCATGGAAATGTTATTCTGGTTGTTTAACATTGGATTAATAAAGAAGGATAACAGTAGAATCTCTTCTAGGAGATGATGCAAAATGAATATACTATCTCTATGTAGTGTGATGTGCTGAGAGGGTTTTATTTCAACATGTACATTACATATATTCTTTATATGAAATTATAGAACGAATTCCATGAGTTAATGTATAAGGATAATGAATCTATTTGTATTAATCAAGATAATTTTAAAATACTTGCAATGTATTATTTTGGTGTTATTATTATACAGGAAAGTAAGATTGACCAATTCTATAATGTCTTAAAACCATGTTTGTGTAAGGAGTTATAAATATATGGCTTGATTAGTTATGAGGATATTATTTTATATTCTATCAAGGTCAAACAAATATTTGGGTACCCATAAATATCATGGTTTTGATAAGAAATTAATTATTCAATTCATTGGGAAATATAATAAAAAACCATAGATGGGTGAATATGAGTCTTCAATAATGACAGATGTGTGGATGGTAACATGGTGTAAATATCCATAACTATACTAGTAAATTATATATTTTTTGGAATTAAAGATCAGTATGAAATGAAATTGTAAAGAGATGAGAATAAATTAGTTAATCATTCAAATAAAAAGAAATACACATAAAATGATTCACCCAAAATCTAGTGTTTCAAAAGAAATATATATAAAAATCATGAATAATAGTGATCAAATACATGTTTGGTTGCAGATAATCAACTTTAAAAACCTATTAATCCTAGAGATAAATAGAATTTTTTATGATTAGTATTTTTTATGTGGTGTATGTTAATGACATGTTGAATGTTCTAGTAAGAATATTCCTTTGATCTTCTAATATCTTATATTATTATTGATCAACCAACTCAGTAATCAATTTTTAATTTTCTAAGGGTTTCATAACACTACCTAGACAATTATATTTTGAATTTGAATTGAAATATTCAATTAGTAAAATTATCATATTATATATATATATGAATCTTATGTAATTTAATATTATTGTAATGTGCTTTCTGAAAATATAATTATTCTCCCAGTTGTAATTTGTTAATTTTTTTTCCTAATTTATTGGATTTCTTTGTAAAAAATATTTCTATAACAAAAATTTTGGATGGGAATTCACATATTACATTCTAAACAAACCTATGATCAGGTAATGTTGTGTGTAAAAATATGAACCACTAATGAAAAATAGATCCACTATATTTGACTTTATTTTTACTCATGAAGGATATTTATCTCAGATAGATTGAAATAAAATCAAAATCATTAATATTTCTGTTTTATGGCAGTTTTTTTAATATCATTATAGATATGTTTTTTAGAATTCCTCTAAATCATGAATTTCAGTATTCAATTGAAATTATATTTTATGATAAAAAAATTTAAAAATCTCTATATAGAATGTACATGATTTAAATTTAGGAATTTAAGAAGTAATTAATAGATAATATTGACAAGGTATTCATTCAACTATGTGTGACACCATAGGGTTCACCTTTGGATTATATAAAGTAGAAATAAGTATCAATATCACTTTTCCATGATCATCATGAACTTAAAAAGATCACAATCTAGAATTAGTTTCATCTAACCCATATTAATGATTTTTTAAATCACATATTAAGATATTAATATATTTTAATGATAAATAATCGATATTGATACTATTAATTGTGGTTCAATATTTAAGATATACCAATGAAAACAATTCTTTTGAGTTATAGACACTGTGAATTTTTAGTGATGTCAATTTTATTTACTAATTAATCCACTATAAACCTGGATTGAATGATTAGAGTATTTAATGATCTTATTGACCAGTTTGTGTTAGTATTTATATAATATATTATTATATATTCCAAGTAAGTGGAAGAGTTACAATTACACTTGAAAATTACACTAATGATCTGAATGAATGATTAGTTAAATTAAAAATTACTTGTTCTGAGTTTTAGCAATAAAAAGAATAATTTTTGGAGTCATATAATGTCATTAGATGGTATATTTAGGGATCCATAAAAGATGAATGTTATTAAAAAATGGTTCAAACCTACCACATTTACATATATATATAGTTTTATTAGATTTTATGAATATTATTATCACTATGTTAATACTTTCTCATAGATATATAATCCACTAGCCGTCCTAACATAGAATGGTGACAAGTTCTTACGAAATGAGGGATGTGAGAAAAATTTCATGGAAAAAGTAGAATTTTTTTCAGTGCATCGGTACTTATAATACGCTATAGTGGAGAAGGAATAAAAATCAATATTGATATATCAAAGTGGAAAATGATATGTGTCCTAGTGAATATTCATATGGATAAAGATTATTCCTCATTACAATTTATGTTTTTGGATAAAAAATACCCAACTCGCGATTTGGTGTTAATTGCATTTGTTTTTTCATTTAATATATACAAGAATTATCTTTTTGGAGATAGTTGTGACATATATACTGATCATAAATGTGTAAATTATTTAATAAAATTGAAATTCATGAGTATTCTCCAAAATCATTAGTTTGAGTGTATTAAATAGCAAAACCTCATAATAAATTACATATCTGTGATAATGAATATGGTGGATGATGTTCATGGAAAAAATTATAATTCTATCTTATCTATGATGAGGATCACTAAATATCAAATTTTTATGAATCCTCAGTGGATGTATATGGAAATATTGAAGTATGGTTATAAATAATATCATTATCAAATGACTATTCAACAATATATCTTTGTAAATATTTAATAAAACATAAGGAAGATGTTGAGCCACAATGGTTTGTGAGAAATGGTATCGAGTTCAACATTGACAGTCATGGGGTGGTAAGGTTTTGAAAACAATATATTTTCCCATATATACATGACAATAAGTTCGATATTTTGGATAATTCTCATTGTTCACAATTCTTTATTAATCATGGAATTATGAAGATGTATCGTAATCTTGAAGAGTAGTTATAGTGGGACAAAATGATGGTAAATATTTTAAAAGAATGTATATTTGTTGCTAGTATGTTATAATGTTTAGTCTAATAGAAAAAATTCTAAGAGGATGTTAAAACCACCAGCCATACCAGGATGAATATAGGAAATGGCCACCATGCATTTTTATATAGAACAATTGAAAACATGTAAAGGCCAAAAGGCTTCTAGATTTATAGTCAATTTCCCTAAAAATAAGTTTATTTAATTTCCATCATGGAATATTTTTTTTATCATATCACTATAATATACATTAAGAAATTTTTAAGGTTACATGGAATACCAAATTATATAATATTTGATTGAGATATTCAGTTTACCTATTTTTTTTGTAAACAATCCAATATTCTCTGGATATAGAGTTTTGTTTGACTAATTCCTATCAAACTCATAATAAATTTTAGTTTGAGAGAGTGACTTGAACACTAGAGGAAATATTTAGATTCTATTACTTTTATTTCAAAGTTAATTACGATAAAAAACATCTACATGATGAGTATTCAGATACTAATATATTTTAATTGACCATTCAAATAGATCCTCACGAATAAAAATATTTAAATAAGTGATGACGTTAGAATTTTTTGAATGAATTTAGAGAAAATAAGCTATTGGGACCTAAGATAAAATAGAAAAGAACATATGAGGGTAGATCAATTAAAAATAACATCAAGGAATATTATTGTTAATAAATGAGTTATATTGACCATATTCTATAATATATTGAAATCAAAATTAGTGAGAATTTATTCCTATGTATTTATCTATGAAAAAATGATATGATATTAATATTGAATGTAAAATGATCCCTATATTTATTTAACCCTTTTATATTTTTGATTGAGTTATAACTGTATCTTCTCGCATAACACTTCCACCAAACCCCTCCAGGTTTAAGATGTGTTCCATGTATCCCTTATGTGGAATTTCATATGTGATTCCTTAAATATCATAAAATAACATTTTATATAATGGGACCATGATCACTCACATGAATCACAACTGGTATAAATTTTTGATTATAGATATTGCGTATTATAGAACAAGAATACTCACCCAGTTAATGTTCTTCAGAGGAATCCAGAATTCAATGAATCTATATGGGAACCTGATGATTTGAAGAGTCATATATATCATTAATAATTTATATTATATTGAACTAATATTAATGGTTAAATTCAATTAAATGGGGGAATAATGTACCACCCCAATATTTTATTTGTATTTCCATTCTGAAATAAACATGATGTGTTTGATAGCTGTCATTACATGGAACAATATGTTTTAATGATCTAAATATAAAATTGAATTATTATTATTCAATATGAAATCTATCGTCTAGAAAATTTATTATTGGGTAATAATAGGGAATAATAAATTATTAATTTATTTTATACATGTAAAGAATGAAATATAATGTTACAAATTGAAAAACCCGTTTCAATGAAAAATGATTTGTTTTTCTAGAAAAAAATATTGTATGGCTAATATGTTTATAGATTATTAATTTCTAATAAAATAAATTTACTAATGATTTTAATTAATTTTATACATTATGTATTCACGAAAATGGTTTATCATTCATATATTTGTATTTTATGTGGAAAGTAATTGGAATAAATATTGTTAAACTATTTAATACATCTATTTATATAAATTTATTTTATTGAATTTTTCAAGAATATTATAAAATATATTCCTACCACATATTGAAATTTAACCATGAAAAATTGATTCCATATTTTTAATTATCATTTTCAAATATGATAAATAGGTACAATTTATTTTTGGTCATTATTAATTGTATCCGTAGTAAATATCTATCACCTAGGTGAGAATAAACAAGTAATTAATGTTATAAATAATTAAACAATTCTTTTAAAATTTATATAACAACTATATTTTTTCTAATTAACATGTTTAGTTCTATCATCCTCATACAATATTCTAAATACTGAAACATTATTACCTCTTCATTAATAACAGATATATTATACTTTAATTAAATAATATTAACTATGTCACTCATGTTTTTAGTATCCCTAATATTTTTTCATATGGAAAAGTGGATTTTATTATATCCACCCTATGATTTTTACTATATTAATAACTTTTTTTTGTAATTATCTAATAAATATAACCTAAATATCATGTGGCCATGTGTATTTGGATGACTAATTTTATAAGACATCAATATGAAACTAAACCAAAAATTATATATTTAATCCATCTTAAGGATATATTTTATCCATTTTTATTTCAAATAACATCATATAATAACATAGATAATACAAAAAATGGTGATTTATAAATCATGGTATTGAAATAAACATTATAATGGGGAACAACATGAGAGTAAAATGACATATCATGATATCAAAAAATGAGAAGGATCAAAAATAAATATGTGAGAGGATAATATTAATGAAATTGTATCATAAGATCATGGAAACATTGGAATATTGTAGAAATATAAAACAACTCATCATCAAAAGTCATGGGTAACTACTAACATAACATCACATGTTGGGTAGAGTCCCATCATAGAATAGGTTTAAACCATCATTCCATATATAATGTATAATGAGACAAAAAATTTCCCAAATAATTAAATAACTATCGACATTCAGTCATCATATAATATGAATTGTTATTTTTTCCACCTAATAAAAGAAACCTTATGTTATAATCATAATAATTTCCCATGGGAAGAAATATGTTATATAATCTTGCCTCATATCATAATCAAATTTTATTTATTAAAGATTCCAATGATAAAAATAAATTAAATATTATGGATATAAATACATTGGAAGATAATTTAATTCTCAAAATAATTTTATATTTGTTAATAAAAACATTAAATTGCTGTTATATAAAAATATTGAGGGATAAAAACCATCTCTTTAGAAGAGTTTGAATTTAATGAAGTCATTTGTGATATGAACTTATGGTATGTATCACCTAATACAGAGATGTGATAATAAGATATGTATATATGTATAAGAAATGGTTTAATAAATTTATAATAATTTATTAATATCATATAGATAGAGATAAATTGATTTAGGGAGATAAAATTAATAACCAACTAAAAATGGTTGATCAATGAGATCCCTTCCCATATATTGAAAAATTATTCTATACATAACCTTTATGTGTTGAATATCAAAATAAAATTAATTAATTACATAATCTAGAACATTTTACATATATATTTTATTTATTAAAATTTAGTATGTTTATTTATATCAATTTTATTGATATATAAAAAGTAATTTCATTTTCTTAGGAGCGTTTATTTCATGTTTATATGGTTGGATCACTTATTGATAATATTTTATGTTCTTGTAAAATGAAACTAAAACACTAGAATTATAGCTAAATTAAACTCATTTACTTATATAAATTATAATAGTCCCCAATATCATTCTTTTCTAAAAAATATGGACGATTCTTTTAGTAATAATGTCAAAATTATGTTTTTTCTCATTTAGGTTGTTTTACCGACTATGATGAACAAGATTAATTTTATTTAATTAAATGATTATAAGGAATTTGATTAACTTGATGTATGTTATTATATATTTATTTTTGAGAATTTTTTTTAGAAAGGATATTTTTATAACCATCTATGAAGGCATTGGAGAAAAATGAACTATGTATTTTAGGGAGGCGGTGAACTATCCATTTTGTTAAAAATGCGTTATTTATAGAATTTATGTAATAGAGGGTATAAGATGGATATTTAATCAAAATAATACAATATCAGTATATCTGTGGTACATATGTTACTATATATAATAATATGTAAAATGTATTTCTATGGTAGAAGAAAAATAATAATAATAACAAATCTTGTTTAGTATTTTTCGCTGCCTTGGGTTATATCATTTTATGATACCCCTTAAAGATATATGGAATGGTTTTTCGATGATACCACTTTCACCTGGTTATGGGGGATATAATATTTATGGGGTATTGTAATAGATTTGGAAAGATCAATGTTTTAAAATGTGTGAGGAGAATGTGTTATGTGCGGTGGTATTTATAAGGGGAGGAGAGAGGTTTTTTAAATATGATTATATATAATTTTTTATTCTGTTATGATAATACCAATAGTAATGATTCATGTGAATATATATATATATATATATATATTAAGTAATGGTTTTTCGTTTTATAAAAGTGGTTATTGCATCTCCCGTGACTCAAAAAATCATGTATTTAGCTTATAATGTTAAATTCCATATTTTACAGTATTTTATTAATCCAAAAAAGTCACATATTTTAGAAAAATAAAATAATTGACCCTAACCATTATATAATGTTAATATTTCCAATATTTAAGCCTTTTTATTTAATTAATATTATACATATGTGAAATTGAGTTTTAATTAAAATCACAATTTATTTGAATAATATCAATTTTAATATTATGATAACTTTTCAGCCCATTGAAAAATTAATTATGATCTCATAAAATTATTTCATCATTATGATAAAAAATATATCAATATATAATTCTATTTTATTAATATAAAAATATTTTTAAATGATTATATTTTTTATAAAAATAAAAATAAAACATATATGTTTTATAAAAATATGAACATTTATTTTCACTTTTAATAGAAATTAATTTTATTATATCATCAAGTAATTATAAGATATTTTAATTTTATAATATAATAAAATAATACTTCATAGAACCATTGTTGGGGATAATATTCTATCGACTATATACCTACTCATAACATCCATATTACTATTCCAATGGTTAGGTCACTATTCCAATTTTTACATTTCTAACCATCATATGAGATACTTAATTTCTATAAATATCATCTCTCTCATTCATTATTGATTCAAAAATATTTTCTCCCAAGGATATATATATTTATTTCCAAAATACATAATTCATTACTAAAGTTCTTATTCATTTTTGTAGTGTTGTTTTTTGAGTGCAATGTTTTATATGGATAAAGCATATCCAAATAATCATATAGCAGTAATCCTACTTTAAAATTTTTATCCCATTGAAATATTTTCAATTATTTTTGGAAATATTTATTCTCTAATTGTATTTTTTCAATTTTTTATAATATTTTTATTTGTTTTCATCATATAGTTTAGGTGCTTTATTGCAGATTACTAAATAAGACACCGTTATAAAAAATTAACTTCTATTATTTAAATTCTTTTTTTATAGTTTTGGTTTGATATAAATGGATATTTGAAAGAGGAATGAATTAGCTTTATTATGGTAATTTATTTTTTATTTTAATTGATTAAATAATTAACTAAAATGCTTATGAAATGAATACATATAACTTGTTCTAGTAATATAAATATAAAATAAGTAATATTAAAATATAAAAAGTCATAAAAATTTGATGAATTATTATTATAAATGAATTTTTTAGAAAAATATATCATATTGGTGATTTTTTTAATATTTTAATTATAATTATTCTTCCTATCATGTTTCATAAAATAAATGTTGAAATTTTATAAGTGAACCATATAATGTATCTTGTATGTTTATATGTTTATTGGATATAATTATAAGATATTTCTACTTAATAAATTGTATGTTATAGATATTAAAATATAAGATGCACGTGAGGTAAGGATTTTACGTTATAATTTTATTTTTAAAGGTAATATTTGTGCATAAATTTTTGATGATAAAATTATGTTGAGTATTTATCTAAAAATATATTTTAATTTTATTATCCATGGATATTTGTAGTGATTTCATGTTTCCATTTTTTATTCTCTCTTAATGTACATAAGATACATTTACTATTTTTTTAATGAAGATTTTTTAAAAAAAATCGATTAAGAACATTTTTAATCAATTTCTATATTTTTAATAAAAAATTACAATAATGTTATTGCTATTTTTCACATATTGATTACTTTTATTATTTCACATGTTTTAACTTTTATAATTAAATTTTAATTTAATCCTCATATTGTTTTCCAAAAAATGTACTATTTTATTTTTCCTAAAAATGTGAAAGGAATATTTTATTTCTAAGTAATGAAAAGAAAAAATTTCCCGCAATCATGAAGGGATTTTTTTTCAGATTTATATTCATTCTATATTTTTCTTAATGAAATTTGTTTCCATTTTAGTTTTTAATTATTTATATTTTAATTCAATTCTAATTGAATATTCTATTTTTCTTAATAAATATTTGAGACACCATTAAAAGGAATATTTCACCTATAATAACATAATAGGAATTTAATTATACTCCACTAGGTTTATTATTTTATGATACATTGTTATTTTTTTCCATATATGGTATTTGTTTACGGTAAGGGATTATTTTTGAAAATATTTAGGTTTTCATTGATTTTTGTTATTGTGGAATGATAAATGGTTTCACGATCTTATGGGATACATATGAAACAAATATGTGATATGAGGATCCATTATTCCCTCCTATATATTATGAATTGATTAATATTATATATGCTCAAAGGGTTCATGAGAGGTTACACCAATCCCTAAATCACGTATAAATAATTTTATCACAATCGAAAAAGAGGTTATTTTAGAGGTTATCCCAGGAACAAAATAGATTATACATGAGGTTATACCCAACATAAATTATCTACATAGTTGAATATCCAAAAGCATACATGTGATGAATATGTTAGTGGGAAACACTAGTATATGATATTTTTACTATGATTTTTCTATATTTTATGTTACCCTTTTATTAATGGATGTTATGAAATGTTATGATCCCATGGATCATGTTCATTTATTTCATTATGATTTATTTCATATGAACAATGAAGAATTATTCCATGACCTGTGATTATGACCAATGAATTTTATTTTATTATTTTCAAATCATAAGATTATGTTATCATTTTTTATGCCAATATTATGAATAAATTATTATTGATTTCTCCATTTTTTACACTAACTGAGAAGCTAAGATCACAATTTTTATGCTTCATTTTTCAAATTGTATGAAGAATTGTTTTGTGTATAACATGTCTAGGATGATTTAGAGCTATGATGAATATAGTGGTAGATTATTTAGATCCTCTATGTACTAGTTGTTCATGTATCCATGTTTATAAAGACACCATTTTTATGGTTTGGGCATGGATTGTGATGATATAAATGGAAATTAATATATTAATATATATAATATTTATATATGTAATATATAAATTTCAATGTACATCTTTAATTATGTTAAGTAAATGATCATACTTGGTAATGGGGTCTATAATAAAATATATGAAATCAGTCATCCTCAATGTTATTTTTAATATAGGTGAAACACCTATAGTGATATCACCCCATTTCCACATAGAAATAATAAAGGGTTGGAATATTAAATTAGGATGTTGTTACTAATAAATTACCTACTGACTAAATGATCTTATTGAAAATTAATTGTTAATTTCCTAGTTTATATTATCCCAAAAATATCAACAAAAATATTCCAAAACATTTTTCTCCTACCAGGGTGTATGGAGAAATTTGAGTTATGACATTACTAAAAAAAATTCACTTCTTATCATATGAATGGATGAAACAGATATATTCTTTCAAAATATAAATTTATTTATTCACATTTTAAGTCTACCAACATTCCATAATTCTTATATTTGAGTTTCTTTTCAAAATTTTCTTCATCAAGTTATAAAAATATTATTTTTTCCAATAACAATGTTAGTAAATATTCTAGATTAGATGTGGTGTATCTCTATCAATAATTTTTCTATATCAAATATCACTAAATCAATAAATATAGGATCTTGTTAAATCATCTTTATAAGAAATATGACATGATTTTCTTACGTAATGAATCGACCACCATACCCTCATTCCTTGGGTGGTAGTGTATTGAAAAATGACAATCCTTGTATAACACTCTTTGTTTCATGTAATTTTCCCATTTATTATATATTTTGGGCTTATATTATACTTTGGTAGAGTTTTTTGATCTTCTTGATATTTTTTATGTGTGTTAATGGTTTCAAGGTTTGGACCTATCTTGGGGAAAATATAACATGTCACTAATCGAAAATGAAACGTGAGGATGGGGGTCCCAGTGTGGGATCATGGTTAAAGAATAATTTATCAAAACTATATATATTCATGTTGAAACTTTGTGATTCGAGACTAAGGGAAAATCTGGGTTGTCCATGGTTTGTTAAATAGTAAAAGATAACATTGTGAGGGTGTTTTCATTGGAATGTAGCATAACACGGGTGGTTTATGTTTTACCAAAACATATGGAACAAACCATGTGGGTCTCTATATCTTTCCCAATAAAATGAGGACGGTTGGTGCATAGTTTGAAAAAATATGAAAAATACTCATGAAAGACTATGTTATTTCATTAAATATTATTCTTTAATATATATTAATGTCCAAAAACATATATTTTATTCTATTCTATAAGTATCTAAAACTATTATCTTCTCTAAGGATCCCTTAATAATTCTCACTTATACCCAAGTGACTTTTTATGAAGCTACATGTGTTCGAGATCTAGAATCAATATCATTTCCTCATTTCCTCTCATTATCATTATATCCTTTCATATTCTCCCACCTAGTTTGTTACATAAATTATATCATGTATAGATCATTATTCTATGTCGTGTATGTTGATAATAACATATTTTATTATTTAACAGGATGAAACCTCATGGTGTGTTCCAGAGTTTTCTCATGTCATTCATTGATTTCATTAAACAAAATTAAGTTGGGTTTCTGACTATATCATTCCACATATTCTAGAAAACAATTTCATAGTGTTTAAATTTATATCCATTTTATTTGTTGAAAAAAATAGTATTTTATAGTATAGGAATCATTGATTTCAAAATCAATCTCAAAAGGTGTTTGAGGAATCTTTTAAAAGAATGTTATTTTCATTCGAAATTTTTTGTGTAGAATATTTGAGCATGAGACCTCAGATATATAGTATAGTTTTTTCATATATATGTTATGTAGATAATAGAATATTGTAACACCATTAATGTGGGATAGAGTAATAGGATTAAGTACAATAAGAAAATTGTTCCACCAAGTGCAGTCTTGGTGAAAGGATGAATCACCAATCATGAGTATTGGGTGGTACATGGATCCATCCCTATGTGTGTGTATGTTTTTGGAATTGGATGATTAATATATGTGTCAAGAAATGGAGAAAAATAATTATTAATTTTTTCCCATAAATGGAACTTATATGTGTATTTTTAATAAATTATTTATCTTATAATAATAAATTTTATATTAGATTTTATAATTTGTTCTTGTCTTTCTGACATATGTTGGGAAGTCCTTCAAGAATGAATATTTCAATTATACTCATCTTATTATTTGGTAAAATGGATCTATTGAAGATATTTTAAACCAATATATGTGTAATGTAATTGTGTAACATTTCCCCAGTGGTACATCATAGTTATTCCTTCTTAGTTGATGTTTGGAACGTTTAGATCTATCATTGTTTTCCTTGAGTGATTTTGTATTGGTGTAACTAAATTTGGATATATTTTTTTTATCATCCATGATTACAATGTCTCTACCGCTATATTTATTTTAATTATTGGTTTCAATTTGGTTATTATTATTAATATTACTCAGGAATCATATAACTTGTTGGTTGATTGTATGTTATTTCAGTTAGGGGGTCTTTTTATTTGACAAAAAATGTCCCCCTATATTCTTGTTAATCCCTTGGAATTTATTTCTTTCCTGTGGTGTCTTTTGGATATCTCCTAAATATAGTGTCACATTTCATCTTATAAATAAAATGATTGGGGGTGAATTTATAAATAGAACTGGTCTTGGTCATCCAATCTAACTGTTGGAATTGTATAACAGAGAAAATAATTTCCGAACATAAAATATATATAATTAAAAGATATAACTAACCACTTTGTTAATTTTTTTATTAGTTTTTAAGGTGGATTATAAAATTTATTTTAGAGACTCCTCTTGAGTTATTTCCCCCTCGTCATTTTGTGTCTAGACGAAGAGTAATGAAAGTCATGATTTGATAAGAAATGTTATTAGTAGCCATGTTTTTTTTTCAATTTTTGGTTTATTATTTTAAGGAAACAGAAAAAATGATTTGAATTTTAAAATAGTTTTAATTTTTATTTCTTATAGGGATTTATTATTGTCTAATACTTTAGTTTCTATTGATTAACGTGTAAATGGTGTTTTTTACTCGTTAATGAAAATGGAACATGGTAGAAATCCTGTTAATCATGAATTTGAGGCTAGAAAAAATATAGTTTCACCTAAGAAACAGGTGAACTAATAACATTTCAAAAGAATAGAAAAACTTTTCCAAGATATCGATAGATAAATGAAAAATTGATATGAGACACGAATATCTCTCAATAATTGTTTCAAAAATAGACTCTATTCATATTTTTTAGGGATTTTAAGACAAAAATGATGATATATGGAATAATAAAAATAGTCAAAATATTGACTTAATAGGTACAGAGTAAATGATTATTGTCATTGTGGAATCATATATGTTGGACTACCATGGAAAAATGATTTTTTTATCCTAGAAATATTTAATTAAGGTCTTACATGGTTGAGAGATGATGAATTATAAAAGAAAAGGTTCAATCTTCACACATATATGATTTCCCATAAAATGTATTTCTTCAACCATAAACAAGTGAACGTATTATTAACAGTGTATATAGATATGTTTATGAACATTGTTCATTTATCTCCAAATTTATATGTTTGTGTTCCCTTGATGGTAAACATATTTTAATTGAGTTTGCGCCAAGATATTTTCTATAATGTAGTCATATTTTTTTAAAAAAAATTATACATATATGGTTAATGATAAAATTATGAAAGAAATGGATCTTCCGTATAATCGTATGAGAGGAAGTATTTTAGTCCCTATATTATTTTTGGGATCTTTAATATTTGGAATATGTATAACAGTGACACAAATATTCTAGGAGGTGTCAAACATTATTCTTAGACTATAAAATAGAAAACAGTTCGTCAAATACATAATAGCAATACTTGTGTGGATCATTCCATAATATAAAGAGATAATGAAAGACATCACCACATGTTTTTAGGACTATAATCTAGAGTCACATACATAGTGTTATTTATATATAACACCAAATTATTATTTAGGAGATATATCTCACATATACCAGACATCATATTCATAGATTAGGAAACCTCACCAGTGTAAATATCATCCTCATAACTGAGTGAACAAAGGTGATTCTATAATTTACAAAATTCCTCAGGTAATTTTGTCTCAACATTTATGTAAGGATTATGGAATCACATGTATGAAATATATTGGTTTTTAATTGATAATATAAGATGATAAATTTAGTTCATTAAAATTTATAGGTACTATTCTCGTAGAATACTACATTTACGCACGCATTTTTTATTATGGGGGAGTCCCACTCTTTCATTAATTCTTGTTTTATTGATCATATGGGATTCCATGATGAGAAATTTCATTATGTCTTGAAAAATTATTCAACACTCATTAATTTATTTTGATGAGCCTTTAAGAGTGATGTTTGTTTTATTACTATCTATAGGGATTAATTGGTTTGGGATTTATTTTTTCCATAGAAACATATATTTGAAATTATTTTGAGAATAGATTTTTTGACATCCTTTAAGTCCAACATCGATGGTTATGCCATAAAAGCATGTTTAACATATTTTGACAGTGTTTTCCATCAATTTAATGTTGTTATGGTTATGAAAGAACATAGATGATGAAAATCAGTTTTACATGTTGGAACTATATTTTATATGGTTTTAGTACTTACTTTGTAATCTATTAATAAAATTAGACACAATTATTTTCTAACTATCATTGAACATTTAATGGATTGGTTTACTAAATTTTTCATTCAGTTTCCACTCAAAATGGAAGTGAAATTTATGATTGATCTTCAATAAGGGAGAAGTTATATTTAAATTATTTATTATAGGATGAATCTAAAATAATTAACAGAATCAGAAGTACATTTGTAAGAGTTTTAAATAAATGGATTCATTCACCCTTTTATATCTCATTGGGTAGCACTAGTTATTTTTTCATAAGAAAATTGGTATAATTCATTAGGTTTTTTCTATTATACAAGTATGTGCCTTGTAAAAATAATGATTCATTAAACTATTTGAAAATTTAATGATATGTTTGATCAATTTAGGCGATACTTATAGTTCTATTATATTGAATAATGATTATTGTATCACCAATATTATGTTCTAAAAAAAGTAATTCTAATTAATATAACTAGGAACCATTATGGTTACAATGAAAATGTGTGTCTCCCAATTGACCTTACAAATTATCCAATGGTGTTTATAACGCCGATATATTGGATTTTCATATGATATCATAACCAATTTATAGTGGGTTTATTATATAATATTCTAGTTTATTCTAATAATATTGTTGATCATAATTTACAAATGGAAATATTGTTTTGTATCCTTAGAGAACATAACCTTTATGCTAAGATTTCAATGTGTAATTTCTAGAAACAGGGGATACATTTTCTTGGTATTTTCATCCATAAAAGCATATTTTATATAGATCCTATAAATATAGAAGATAATATATCTAGAAACTAAAAAATAATTTTTTGTGATTTAAAATTATCGTCAGTTTAGAAGGTTATTGGAATCACTTTGTTAATGTTTACTTGGACATTATTAATAAATGATAACTTTGAATAGGAAAGGTGTTATATTAGTATGGAATTATGATTGATAGAAATATATTAAAAAATATAAGATTCAAATTACATCATCTTGTATCCTTATGTTTTTTGAGTAATGGAAATGCTATGTTGCATATTTTGATGAATCAGGTTCTGCTGTGGGAAGCATTATCATGTAATTGGACACGTCGCAGTTTATAGATCATGAATGTTGCAGGTTCATGAGAAGAATTTACTAACACAAGATTTGGAAATAGATATTGTATTCAATAAATTATAAACATAGAATCATATAATTGTTTTAGAAATTCAATGTGTTCAAATATTATAAGAACATTATGAAAATTTTTTCATAATTGAATTAGAATATATTGTAATGCATATATATTTAAAATCATTAATTTTTTGACATAGGGATGATTCAAATGTTTAGAAAAGTAAATTCTAATGCTGATTCATTGAGTAAGAAGTGATATAATAAGTTTTATAATTAATATTTTATTAATTAAATATAACGTCATTCATAATTGATTTGAACATGGATTGTTTTAGGATAATTCATCTTAAAATTCTCCTTATAGATTATTTTTTTCTCGATTTGGTTAGGAAATATTAATATTCCAACAAATATTTCACTAAACTATTAACCATGCTTTCAATAATAAATTTTGGGGAGACCAATGATAGATATGTTCTTAATTCAACTTCTATCATGAGTTTATATATCAGATTATCATTCCTCCATCTTATTAGAAACAAAAAATTTCCTCATATTACTATTCAAAGTGTGATATTCAACTAAATATCTAGATGATGTACATTTTTATAATTCTGTAATTGGATCCATAATAATTTTAGTTATTATTTTTTATTTTTTAAATATTTATAATATCTCGTAAGTATTTTCTATTTTATGTTTTTTTATAATTCGTAATATTATATAAACTGAAAATTTTGACATGTATGAAATGTTAATATTTTCGAAAGTGTAGAACTGAAATTTAGTGAATAACTTGTAATGCTTGGAAAAGACCAAGAGATCTGAGCATGGATGAAATTTTATATAATTATATAACATACCATGAGAACTAAATATGAATAAAAATTTGGAATAGTAAATGTCTTCTTCCATAGTATATGAGGAAAGGGAAGCATGATGTCCCAAGTATGGTATGAGAGCATCTTTGATAGGTCTTTTCTTAAAAAAATGGGAGTCAGTCTGATTATCCATATCCTTGACTTGGTGGTCAAAACATAGACCACAAAGACAACTGGGCCTGTATGAGGTCCTGTGTTTATGCATTCAACTTGGTTGATGGGTAGTATGTACTCTTCCTCAAATTTCTAGAGGGGATCAGTGGGAGCCATCTCCAATCCATTCGTGGCATTGATCCAATCAACTTCATCAACTGAAAGATGTTTTTATTTCATCTCATAGAACATGAAATCAATATAATGAAACTCAAAAAATAAAAATGAGGATTTATTAGCATGCAGCGACATGTTTATTTCCATTAGTGAAATATTTTAGGTACTGATGGTATGAGGACAGAATTATAGCGTGTTGATGTATCCAAGGCATCCCTAATAGGATGTTGAAGGTCGTACTTTTCCACATCACTAGGAAATTAGAGTCTGATATGAGATATCCTAGCCAGGTTTTAATCATGATTTTTCCCAACAGTTTCTGCTCACTTTTTCATATCCCAGTAGAGTTTTAGTGGAGGGTGTCAAGATTTTTTCATCATATGCTAACTGACGAAGTATTCACAGTAGGAGGAGGTGAACTCCAGAGCTGTTGTCTATGAATATTCTCCAAACATAAATTCCATTTATCATTCCGGAAACATATAAAGGGTTGATGTTCCCTTTCATGATGGTGTCTTCATCCCTCTCTTTGAAGGAGATAACGACGTGACATTCTTCTGGGCTAGTCTCTGTTCTGTAAACATCGGCCACTACTACTTCATCCTCAAACTCTTGGAGACATAGTAAGGCTTCGATATGTTCCGCCATAAGATATGTGGATTGGCTCAACGCATCCAAGATTTATAGCTTCGCTGGTACTGAATCTAGCTACTTCGGAATATCATATTTCTTCCGTAAAGCTCCATGCTTCCCATCTTGGGGTAGATCTTTTAAAAACACATTTGGGTTTTGATCCTTGGACATAGATGGTTCGACAACTATAATAGGGGTCGGTGGTGCTGTAGTCATTTCCACATCTGGTCGAACAGGTCCGCCTGTATACCTTTGGTGATTTGGTGTTTGTTTTTACCTTGATGGATATTCCAAGTTAACTAGGATTTTATTTATTCCAGAGTGGGTGAAGGTGAAATCTAGTTCTTGCTACATCTATCTTAATGTCCTTCTGTTAGTTTTTGTGACATTATTTGTGTGACTTGTGTCATGGTCTAGGATTTGGCTTTTTCCACGATCAGGACTGCTAGGAAACATCGAGCCTCTTTGGCTTATTCTTTTAGATCTCTAGTTCGGTGTTAGGAAATCTGGTTCTTGTCCATAGTCTTCAATAGAGAATTGGTCCATCAAGTGGATTACATTAATTGAGACGAAGATAAATTCTTGATCTGACACCATTTCTGTCTGACTGTCTCCTTATGATGGCACTATTTGGCATGGCAATGCCCATTGTGTCATTTGGAGGGGTGGTTCTTATTGTGCCAAAACAATTGGCATGAAGTGCAAGAGCATGAACACTAACATATGATTTGGTTATATCTCATATTCTTCTCTTGATTTCTTCCCTTCTGGCTTTTAGAGTACCGTGAGGTTGAGTAGGATGGGCGTGCTGTATTAGGAGATTTTGGGGGCGTAGTTGGTTATTTCAACTATTCCTGGAGGACACCATGGACATGGTTTAAGGTCTTCTGGGTCATCCAGTTGCATACTTTTTCATCCTCTTACTGGTGACTATATTCTATTCAATTTCCTCTCTTGAGTCATAGGTGGCAACATATGCCAATGGTGCCGGTTGTGGGCCCAAATTGACATGCCCAGAATCCACGATCCTTTATAAGAGATCATTGAAAACAAAGAACTATTGGATGGTATGTCTTAGTATTCAGTGATACAGAAAATAATTTTGATGGTCTTCGAGACCTACTTCATCAGCTCGTGTTGGCTTTGGCAGCCAGAGAACATTGCAATTTATGGTAGCTATGAAATATCCGCAGACCTAGTATTCTCAGAACGAATAAACATTATTTCTTTGTCCATGGAAATAATTTTTTTACCACCCCTTCACTCATCTTTTAGAGGTGGGGGTGGCTATTGGCATCCTGGGGGACCCGCTCATTTTGATGGGGACCTTGCAAATGGAGTTAGTTCCGGGGGTGGATTAAGCGTGACATATGATGTTTCATCTTTTCCCATTCTTTTCCCAGGGACTAATGGGGCCACTCGGGAAGTAATATTGGTCTGATGCAAGGATTTTTCTATTCCTTGGGTGATGGAAGAGAAGTATCTAAATCTATTAGTGTACTTCACCTGAATGAGCAGCACTGACAATTCATCTTAAGGGTGTTGATGCTCACTGCGATCATCTCATCCTGGGTGAGTGACCAGTTCCATGAATATGTCAGGAACATACATCTAGAAATGACGTATGAGACTCCTTTGTTCTATCTCTGTTTAAAGTTTATGAGGTCCCTGACCATCATCTTTTGCTGTTTTGACCTAAACTAGAAGAGAAACTATCACTAGAGGTCCTCCAAACCTGTAATTTAAATGGATAGTAGGCTAGTATACCATAAAAAAGCCGAGCCTTGTAGGTTTTGTACAAAGAACATGAGCTTTATGGCTTATTGATGCTCTGAAGTTCCCATCACGGGATCATAGTAAGAAGTATAGTTCATTAAATGCTATTATAGGTCCCCTTAGCCATTGAATATAGAGAATATGGGGCTCCCGATGATTGGCTATGGTGAAACATTTCTCCCCCACTTAGTTTAAGGTTTGAAATCTAGTTGTATCGGAGCGCATCTACCCTCCATGTATTCTAGTCAAGATTTTATCTACATGATGGTGTTTAAGATACTTTGATTCATATCCTTTCAGACTTGATCTTGAGTTGGTGCGGTAGTGAAAAATACCGGGCATGCTGGCACTGCGGGAATTTGGGGTTGATACCTAGCCGGGGTCATCATTTAATGGTTTACCTAGATATATTCGAGATGCCATCCTAGTGGGGGGGGGATGTCTTGATGTCCTTCCAGATCCAGGATGTACGGTCTTACATGCTTGGCTTCACTCACCGGAATGAGTGGTTATGGCATGGACACCTCTTCTGGGAGGACCTGCTAATGTTACAAATGGGGAACACATCTGAAGAGGTAACTCCCTCGAAATATCTCAAAAATTGTTCTCCTAAGATCTGTTATCTCTCCATCCTTCCTTGCGACCCTTTTCTCGATGGTGAGGGACACATTCTCATGGGGAGGAGGTGGTGGGTCATAGAAAACTATGGATTTATTATGTTTCTTGATGGAGTTTTTTGGGTATGTAGTGATGTGTTAGTTGAATGGGAGCCCAAATTTAGGATCTGTCTTTGATTCTGGGAATGAACTCTTTCAGGCTCGATGTGGGATGCCTCTGGGAAGGAACCATCTTCATTTGCATCTCCTCCCTCTACGTCGTTTCCTGTGAGATCATTCAGGTTGAAATTTACCACGTTTGCTGTGGTGTATCGTATTGGTGGTGGTGTACCAGTGCTGAATTGTAGGAAGGATTTTTGGGCCATTTCCTGGACTTTCTCCTTTCCTTTCTATGGTATTCATCAGGTTTCTTAGGGATGATTGACCCGAAGGGAGCCCTGGTCTAAACTTGTAATGTGCCATTGTCTTAGAGGGTAAAATCAATGAGAAAGGGTGGAACGAGTAACTCCTATGTCCATAGTTCTTCCTAGATGATGAAACACAAATGTACGATGTATGGGGATTTTAGGTAAAAATTCCCACAGCCTTGGGGGATAGGTTTGTTCCCAATCTCATTTTGATGTGCTATATCCTCGATTTGTTTGACTTAGGAATAATTTTGATTAAAAAATTCCCCCATCCCTATGGGACTGGGTTGTTCCCATATCATGGTGTTATCCACAGCTATGGACTCCCTTTCAATTTCACGTACTCCTACATGGGTGTGAGCCGAGTATTCCATTAGGCTAGAATAGATTTTATGAATTTTTTAAGACATGGCCATAGCTTGCTGATGGGATTCCCTAAGGCAGGAAGCCTGCTAGATGTTCCTGGTTGCCTAATTGAGAAGCTTTTCAATGGCTTTATCTCTTTGGCCCTCACACTTTTGATACTTACTCCGGGTCGGTTTCAATTGATTATCCCATATTTTCTAATCAGGGGTTTCACTTGATTATCGCATATGGGTAATGAAATTCTAGGACATCATTTCTAATGGGCCTACCAAACGTGATGTGGGGTGAAGTTCAAAACTCATTGTTATTCCCATCCATGAATTTGAACTCCATCCTGGGAGTTTCCAATGAGGTGACACAATTTTTTCAGTGCATGGAGGCAATCGAGTTCATGGTTTTTCCTTCACCTTTCTGATAGTGGATACCTCGTAGATGGGAGGGCTTCCATGTCTATTATAAGGTGTATCTCCCCTATTATGCTGACATAGTCCATGTACCCTTCATAGGGAAAGAACTTTTCTTTCATATTTTGAAGATTCATCCATATGTTGAGGCGAATTTCATGTGTGCATTACCATAGAAACACTCTTAGTAGGTCGAAGAGATAATTGGCAGCATGCCAACACATCACTAGTATATTGTCCATATCTAGTAGAATTATCAAAAGAAACATATCATTCTGATGTTCGTCCAAAGACACCTCTACTTGGTATACCCAAATCGATTGCTTCTTAATAATTTTACTCATAGAAGCTAGGATGGTGGGAGGCTTATAGATTTGAGGACGCTGCAGGGTGGCTCAGAAGATGAGTCTGGCCCCAGGCCATCCACTAATTGAGAAAGAATATAGCTCATTATAGGCAGAGTGCCCAATGTTTCTGACTTTTTTCCGAGCACCTAATCATATTATGGCTTTCACATATTTATTCTATAAAGGGTAGGAGTTTTTTTCCAGCATGGATTTTGATTATGAGGAGGACGTTCACAAGTGGTGTTGTGATTGCGTTGACTACCAATAAAACATGATACTCATCCGTGGGAATTAACTTTACGGTTCATTCACTAGGGAAGTCCTTTAGTGAGGGTTCAATCTAGGGGAGGACCTTATTGATTCTTGGTGTCACTGTGGTAAGGACCTTCAAAAAACTGTCATTGCGGGGAGGGCCTTCGCAATGGTTTTGATCATGGCGATGACTACCATCACGATTTGATATCTTGCTGCATCATGAATTTCTACACTATACATCCTTAGGAGGTCCTTTAGGGTGTATGAAAATGAGCGAAATACCTTTGAATAAACTGTCATTGCAGGGAGGGCCTTCGCAATGACCTTTATCATGGGGAGGACTACCATCATGACTCGACGTTCGACTACAGGGAGAAGCATATCTGCAGCATATACCCTGGGGAATACCATCCGGGCGGATGACAGTAAGGGGTGGACCTTCTTGCTTTTTGATTTCCAAGACATGTTGAGGGCTACCCCAATGAGAATCGGGAGATAAGATCTCATGATTAATCATTCATGACCTACAGAGTGTGCCCATATGGGTGCTCTGTGGAGGACCATTAGGGCACCTGTTAGGGACATTGTGGGGAGGACCTTCGCAATTGCTAATTCCTCTTCCATAATTTGGTAATGTAATGATAGGGTCTTTATCCTTTATCGATATATGTTTGAGGGTGTCAAAACCCAACTTTATAGAAGATCTAGGTCATGTATGTGCTCTTCATTTTTTGGTTTCCTTGGGAACCTATTATTTTTGGGCACTCTCTTTCAGGTAACCCGGGCCATCTATTGTTGGTAATGGGATTAATATAAGGGTCCCTATCTTGTTAGGTCCTCTTATGTCATTGGGATACCCCGATTAGAATCTTGAGTTTTAGAGGAGATATATGCCTACTCTGGAGATGCCACTACGTTGGACCAGTATTCGCCATATGGAACATGTATTTGTTCCCGATCGGGTTATCCGTGTGTCAGGGTTTATTGGCGTCAACCCTCATAGACTGGATTAGGGATTCATAACTACTCTAGAGTGACTACCTTATTTTGTGAGTGAGTCATCCTGTTCCAGGAAACTAGGTTGTGGGCTAGATTTCACACCTTTACCGGTAATGCAGTGATATCTTGGCATGTTTGGAGGATATTTTCTGGAATTGATGTCTGATTTTTCTTCATTGTCAGGATGATCTTGGATACATATTTTTTGGAATGGGTATGAAGGACCATTCCGATGTTAGGGTATGATTTTTTTCTTTCTTTTGTCCTCTATCAGTTGCCAACAGATACTGGCAGTTCTCATGTGCCGAGACAATGGAACTAGCCTGTCACGGGTTATCTTCTCCAGTTGCCACCGTATTTGACTAGTGGTCTTCATATTCATGAGAATGGGTTTTAATCCACTCTCTTGCTTCTGTATTTGTCTCATGGTATTTTTATGCATCCCTAAGAATTTTACTATTCTCTTATTTGGTTTCCACCGTATTTGGATGACGGGCTTGAAATGTAACACGCCCGCATATAGAATCTTGCTTCCATATTTAGATGGTATACATGAAATAAATTAGATGGTATTTGTGACTATGTGTAGAAGATTTCATCCCTATTTGGTTGACGAACTCCTAGTGCATCATCAAGTATTTATGACTGTGTATAGAAAGTTGTCGCCCAATTTTGGTGGTGGGATTATAGTGTGTCGACAGATATTTTCATCTGTATATAGATTGACGCTCCGTATACATAGTGGGAACAGTGGGCACTAGAAAGAATTTTTGGGTACTCGTATTGTGAAACCATATTTTTGTGGTGGTCATGAGTGGAGAGGGAATATTTTTGTGTCTGCCCGCTGAACTCCACCTTATTATTATGGAGGATCTGGTCATTAGGAACCAGGGTGATCACATGTTACTATTAATATATTCTCCACCCTTGGACGGAAGCCCGAGGGGTCTGTGACTTCTGGAGTTAGGATTATGACCTTGGAAGAGGGTCCTACATGGAAGGAGGAGCCCTGGTCATCTGTTGTTGGTGGCGACACTCTCTGGCGGAGGAACATGAGTAGGACCCTAGTACAGCTGAGATGAATTCATCATCATTGACTTCATCTTCCACCCTATGTTAATGAAGGAACTCATTTTCACGTTTCGGGGAAAGGCTCTCAAAACATTTTGAGATGACCACTAGGGCCGCCTTGTGCTGGGGTATGGGTACCGACTAAAGAGGAGACTGGAAAACATTTTCAAATAGGAGGTCTTGTATTTTGTCCTCCGTCTTCAGTAGAGTACCATTTTGGAAGTACTCCTTGATTAGCAAGTTGGATACCCAACGTTTAAGATACTGGGTAGGTGAGTGGGTCCTTCCCTTTGTTGAGGCCCAGGTCGCCTGCGGGATCACTGAAGCGTGCGTCTGTATTGATCATTGGGGTTTCATTTGGATCAAATGATGCTCTACAGGATCCTTCAATATACAAATATGACATATAGAACACAAAACATCGTAAAACTTCCATTCCATTAAACATATTCATATTTGGTGATTCATCTTCCCCCTTTCCCCTTTTCTTTTGATGTGGGGAAAAGGGGCTTGAGTGGTGTGAGACCATCACCATGGATAAAGATTCATGTCGGGTTCACCATATTTGTTCCACCTCCAACATGGATCATTTCACGTGTACCGAGGTGAACCAAATGGTCCACCATGCATTATAATTTTTTATTTTATCATTTTAGTAGAACTTCCACCTTGGTTAATGATTCACTTCGGGTACACCATTTTTTGTTCCGACTCTAAGGTGGTTCATTTCATGCATATCTAGGAGAAAAAAATTGTTAGGCATGTAGTATAATTTTTTCTTTTACCATTTGTGTAGAACTTCCACCTTGGTAAAGGATATAGGTTGGGATCACCATTTTTGTTCCACCTCCAAGTTGGCACATTTCACGGGAGGTGTGGAAATTGTCAATGAGGATTGTCACCCATCCATTTTTCTATAGTGGTGGGTTCTCATAGAACATTCCATTCATTTGTTTCAACCCATTCAATATAACTATCCTATAAATAAGGTTGAATTAACCCTACGATAACTACATGTCCCACTTACGATTATGTGTGGGTCTAACACTCATTCAAGAAGTCCTTCTCAAACGTAACGTCCTCAGATTATCTCCAATGGGTTTGTTTGTGGAGCCAAGAATTCCCAATGGCCATTGAATCCATGATTCATCAACCTGCATTCCAAATTCATGTGCTCGTCAGTTGAAGATTTGGATAACAACACATAAGGACTCTATTGGTCGAGAGGATGGGAGGTCCGGTCGCCGGGCCATTCCGGGGGAGTATTGTTGCCGGTTCTGGGACTCCGTTATAGTAATATATCATATTCATATGTTCTTGAATCCTTTGTTTATTCTTAAAGATTTTTCCACGAACTACCCTTAGATTGGAAGATCGTCATGGGAATGCATATATTTGATGCTATGGGGGTGAAGCTATCGTGATCCATGTAACAAGGTTCTCTGGAATTTATCATCATCCAGGGGGACAGAAGGAGACATGATTTTATGATCAAGCCCACATGGAGGGATTCCTACGCATCATCGAGATAGGAATTAGAACCCACGTAGTTCGGATGGTGTGGGTCTTACACATAGAAGCTTCCATTTGAGGGGGCATGGTTGGAAAAACCCTTTAGGGATGGGCACCCATTTGATCTCGGGCCATCTAGAAGGCATCATACGTATCCCAATTTGATTAGGAATCAAATATCTCGTATTTGAGAAGGTTTGGGGCTTACGTATAGGATCCACCCATTTGAGAGACATGATTGGGATGATCCTTTATTGATGGAAACCCTTCTAAACATGGGCCTTCTTGTTGGCATCATACATATCCTGATTTGATTAGGAATCAATGTTATCGTAGCTTAGGAGGTGTACCTATTATAATATTCACAATCCTCTAAGCCCATGTGAGTCATTTTCGTTGTGAGAAACATGTGAATTTGATAGATTCAACAATGCACATGCCTTCCACCTATTGGTTGGGAGGGAGAACTTGTAGCGAAAGAGTTAGGGGCAACCATCGGCGAGGGTGTAGAGCAATGATTCCTTCAATGTAAAATGACATTGAAGGTCATGCGTCCATGCCTCAAATGATTTGGGACATACCTCAGTGGGAGGGCCCTAGATCACATTTTGTGAAGGGGAAGAGTTTTTTCCCCGTTGGATGGAGGAGTGAACATAAACCCTTTGATTTATCACTATCACTCATTGAATGGAAAAGAAAGCGATCACCCTTAATAGCTGGAATGGAGAGGTTCACATCGACATCCCAATGTTGGGCTTCAATTTACCTTGGGAATGTAGCCACACTGGCATTCCCAAATCATGAACCTTTGTTGGGAGGGAATTCTTGATTCATTCATGAAGGATTTAAATCCGTGTTTTGGTTGGACAATGTTGTGATGAGAACATTTTCAGGGTTTCTACATTGCTTCCAGATATTAACATAATGATATTCTTGTCTTGGTCTGGGAATGGAGTAAGGATTCATGGGAACATAATTGTTACATGTTTCCACAACATGGACTGACATTATAATTGCGCCTTTTGGATGTTATGATTTTTAGGATGCATGGTCAATAGTCCTTTTTTAAATTTTATGGGGTTATAGACGAAATACATGTTTTTTTGCAGCAAATCAATTAGATGTAAGAAAATTTACTAAAGTAAAAATTAAAGAATGTTAATTTTCATCACATTCAGTATTTAGATTGTCTATGTTCATTACACCACATGTATACACTAATATTTAAAATTAATTTATCAATTTTTTAAGGGACATGGGTTGGGACACCAACTCATATCTCATATTCTTTGGTATCATTGTGAAGTTGCAATGATTCTTGGTAAAAAAAATATAGAATCTCATAATTAATAATGGAATAGACTTTAGAAATAACAATTTTTTGAATTATGATGAATAACATGGGATAATAACATATGTTTTAGTTGTAAAAACTCCAAAAAAGTTGAGTGTTCAAGTGAAGAAAATAGATTATAAATAACATGGAAAGAATAATTATTATTTAGAAAGATCTTCTAGAGATGTTTTGGAATGGAGATGTTTCAAAACTAGTCCCTATTTATAACATAATATTTCTTTATATAATGGTAGAGAGTGATCCTCACTAGATGTGGTTTTAATGAATCTAAAATCTATGTAATGTTAAGTCTTTATAAGTGATTGTTACATTCTCAAAAAATTTATACACAAGAATATTTTATCTAATGGAGAGATGTGATATTTCTTGTTTACATGGGAAAAATAATAAAATGTAATATTTAATAAGGGACTGGGAAAATTGTGGAGAGTAATGACTGTTTTGTGGTGTAAAATGAGATAAATCATTAAAAATAATATAAACACTCTCTTAAATACACTGACAATGATATATGTATCTTAGGGGGAGTACTAGTCCAAAAAGATGATCTACAAGACTATTGAGATGACAAGAAGAATAATACAAGTGTCTTCACAACACTGTAACTAAATAGTATATCTGAAATTGATAGGTAAAACATCATCAAGTAATTGATAGATGAAATACAGAAAAGAATGATGAATACTATACCACTAGAATATTTCTTATAATATGTTGAGATAATATTTTTTATGGAGACTCCAAGAGATGAAAATTGGGTTCACATGATGGAAAACTAACTTGACCAAATCAAAAGAATCATGCATTGGAGATTATTTGGAGATAGAGAGAAAATTTTCAATCAGGATGAAATGGGTTTTATATAACAATGTAAATAGATACATAAAAATTATTTAAAACAAACCATGACTAGTGTTGAAGGGATACTATCAGAATTAGTGAATTGATGTTGATTGAACATCACCGCATATTTTCAGGATGGATAAAATTATACTAACCATGGAAAATGTTTAGTTGGGGAAATTTATTGTTTTTAGATGGAAATAATTTTCGAATTTCCAATGGGGTATCAATAATAATATGTGTACATTTAATATCCAAGAGTTTTTTATTCATGAAGATGAAAACATAGTTTATTATTTAAAGAGTTATTTATATGGTTGTTTTATCCACCGTATGCATGATACACACAACATGATTAGTATTTATTGATTCTTGGTTTCCATCATCAAGGAATTGATTATAACATCTACATTAATAAAGATAATGACACATGTGTGAAGGTGATGGTATACATATATGATATAATATTTTGTGAATATAATTATGCACATTACAAAAAATATTTCATGATTTTTGAAATGTGAGTAAAAAATATCAATTATCAATGATAAAACATTGTTCCTAGTATTATTCATAACACAACGAATACATGGAACATTTATTTTTAAATAAAAATATTTTTAAAGGGTTATGAGAAAATTCAGAATAAAAAATTACATTTTGGTGACAACTATGGTTTTTAAATTGTTGAAAATTTAATGGGATAATAGTGATAAATTATTTAATATCACATAATAGAGATATATCATTAGCAGTATATTTTACTTAATAGTTTTAAGACCTAATATTGTTATTTTTCAAATAAAATTTTTAATGGTATTTTATTAATACAGAAAAAATACACTTATATGTAGATAAAATTATATTGTGTTATATAAAAGAAATGATGGATTTTTTGAATACTATATAATGAAAAATACATGTAAGAATTTTTGGGTTTTGCAGATGCAGATTATCCCGACTCAGGAGCTAATTGAAAATAAACATCAATTGTTGCATTCTATCTTCAGAGAATTTTAATTTCATAGATAAGAAATAAATAATATTTAATATCATTGAGAAATTTAGAAGTTGAATATATCACAACGTGTCATGTTTGGGCATAGATACACATGAAAAATATATTCATTTATGATATGGGACCTTAAGTGACATCTAAAATGAAAATATACTAATATAATAAAAGTGATTTGAAGACCAGAAAAAATATAATCCATCACTCTTAAATAACTAAATTTTCATAATATATCACTTTAACATGGATAATGTGGATCAAATCCTTGGGAAGATAAATATGTGCATACTTAACTACAGTTTACAAATATCCTGATAATGGCCTTTCACAAATATTTGTGTGAATGACAACAACTAAATCGTGTTGGTCAATTAACTATCGATATGATAATATTATGGATGTGGTAATCCATATCACCATGGTTTTTTTCCATTATGTGCTGATATTTGTTTGTTTATCTTGTTACGAACCATTAAAGAGTTACATTTGGGTTCATTGACAAAGGGGAAAATATTTTGATGAAGACGAGGGGAATTTGAAAGGTGGAGTAGTGAAACCTGAAGATTTTCAAATATGGTGATGCCAATACTAACATTTTAAAAATTAATCATCATGAAAAATTGTTTCCATTGGATTCATGATGTGAGTAATTGACTTATACATAATAAGATGCAATCATGGTGGTTGATATTGTTCTTTTATTTGATAAAGAGAGGGTTGGTAGTGGAAGGTTTGTGAATGAATTAATGTATCAAATAAATTGTCATATTAATATTGTTTCTCTAGTTGATAATGACTCATGTTGGTTTAAATGATATTCCCACGATTATATTAATCAAAATCATGTGTTGTGGAAGGGAAATTGTTTCAGATGTGAAATATTTTTCAATATATTGTTTCTTGATGTTTTGAACTATTTCAAGAAAAAACAATAGGGGTATTGTTTAAAAGAATCCTACTTGATGGTTTTTTATGTTGATTTTGTTTATTAAAAAAATATTATTTTACGATGAATGTTTCATTCCATAGAAGGTGATATGTTTTATGTGTTTCTGGAGAACATGGATAAAAAGTGTAGTTAAAATGATTGTCATAAAGTATCACGTGGATTGGTAATTTTCTAAATGATTACAATGATCATGAATGTCCTACTGAATAATGTGGAGAATTTAAGATTCAAGGGATCAAAAAAAGTGTGAAAATTATTATGGATCACATTGGGTGTGTTTTTATATCCATGGTGGATATGTATCTCTTACAATCCTGAGAGAAGATAGAGATCATGTGATTGTATCACAATATCCACATGCGTATAAGAGGATATCATGATGATATTAGTCTATTCACATGAAGAAAAAACATGATTATCAAGGGATCTCATGAAGAATTCATGAAAAGTGCATGATATAAAATACTATAGAAATGATAGAGACATCTCATAGTTGTTCGAAATAATGTAACCATATGAATTTCAGTAGTTCACATGACATGGTCACATTAAGCACTAGAAGATAATGTAACAAACCACATGAATTTTATTAGATCTCATGATGGGATCATACTAAGCACTGGAGGACATTGTCACTAGATGCCCCATGATTTTCATTGGATCATTCGATTGGATAACATAACGAATATTAAGACAATAAAATTCACCACCATATTATTTTCAATAGACCTCATGATGGGTTAGTGTTATGATCTAGAACATAATAGTTATAACTATTATGGATGGACATGAAATATGGGAAATGACATGGGGGTGTATAAAAAATATAATAACTGATCACAAGAAGTGCATATGGGTGATTGGTGTGGTGGTGGATCTAATGACTAGCCATAATTTTTAGAGTTATGGTAATCAATTAATTCCAATAAATTCCACTTAACACCTCCTTATTATGGAATGAAGCTTTAAAATATTGATTTATCCATTGAAAATTATATCTAATGAGTAAAACAAGGACTTGAGCTGCAGTGTCATGAACTATTTAATTAGAATAATTTCTAGAGAAGGGGTGTCACAATGCCATCCTACAAAGGGATGTATGATCATGGAGTCTTTAAATAGGAAGATACATTACAGAAACATGATCTATGTAAATAGAATAAGGTCATTCAATATATCCACATGATCAACATGAATGTAACAAATCCTCTTGATATAGGTAATAATTAAAGTGTCATGAGAAGGAATCCTATGAATACATATTTCAAGCATTCCTTAATAAAGGAAAAAATGTTCTACAGGGAAATTTTATTCTAATTTTTTTTGTCATGTCTTGGATGAATCCAGAGAATAAAGAGACACAAAAGTGTGAATCAACTTAGAATTGATCATAAAAAATTACTTATTGAGGAGAAGTGTGTTCACTTCGGTAAAGGGAGAGAGTAGACTGATTTTAAATTGTCAATGGTAATGATCTTGGAAGGATTGTGAGTCCACCTTGACCATGAAATGTGAGGTCATTTTAGTGGATTTGTCACATGGGAATATTTTCCCTTATATTCTCCTAGGATGTATCCCAATGAGGATGATCATGTTTATATTTCTATGTCCATTTATGTTTTAAATTTTATTTATTATATGTTATGAGATGAATATAGAATCAATTTTGGATATATGGTAAAACATGTTATAATGTGAATTATTTAATATTTAATAAAAATATTAACCTCACTCTTATAAATTTTATCCTAGATAGTATAATAATATTCTACATTGTACATGTTAAATGTATAATATATTTAAAAATGTTTCAATAATAGTTTCATAATTACAAATGATATCTTTTTAGTTTTTTCAAATTAAAACAACTTGTGAAATGTCCTTGAAATACTTACACTGAAATGCTTATTTATTCAGTATAAAATTAGTTATTATTATAGAGATGATTAATTTTGATAATGAAAAATATTTTATATGATAACATGAACTAACATGTTTAATTGTTTTATAATTATATGACATTTATAATGTTTTTTGTTCTCATACAATGTTTTTTAAAAAATCATAATGTTTAATGGATTAGTAGAGACATGGATGAAATCAATATACAAACTATGAAGATATTTTATGAAAATAAAATATTTTATATCTCAATTTTATTGGTTTTGTTAGAAATATGGATACTAAATGGAACTATCAACATTATTATATAATATGTTTTCATTTAAGGGGGATACCCAAATACTATAAAACACCTAATTTTAATGATCATAAAATATAATAAAATTAATTGTAGACATAAAACTCGAGATGATGAATTAATTAAATTAGTTTCCTTATAGTAGGTATCAAATTTAATTATTTCATATCATATGAGGTTTTGATTATTTAATGTGAGGTTATCTTAGGAGTTTTGAATACCATAATGGTTGTTTGTGATGCTTTTCCACTAGTGGTACATTATTGTGCCAAATGTGTGGTATGATTTGGACTAAATGTTCATGTTTATTCCCTAATTTATTTCATTCTAAAGACGGGTGACATCCATCACCTCTTGAGGGATGTTTTATCCTTGATCAAAAAGGGATGATGGGATATTAGTCTCTCCGTCTGTGGATACATCCTTAGAATTCGTCACCCAGTCCGAGTCTCCATTGAAGATTAAGACATTGTTTTTTAAATTCTTCTCAGTTCCATATCTATGTGGATTCTGGTTAATTACACTACATATATCAATAAATTCCCAAGGGGTCTAGTCCAGGCATCGACCTTCAGTTAAGAGAGTAGTCACATTTGGCATCGCTACCATTTCTAGACCCAAAAAAACTGGTACACCTAGATTTTCTCATATAATAGGGCTTATCAAGTGTGTGGAAGTCCTTGAAATTCCATGTAAAATGTGGGGAATTGTAGGTAATATGCATTTATCTATGGTTTTACTTGGCTTCCCTTGTTTAGAATTGGTTATTCTGTGTGTTTAAAGTCAAGAGAATACAGATCAGATTGATGGGATGGGACAAAATAGGTACATCTCTAGAAAGTATCACATAGAAATATTTATAGATAAATGTGTTGGAATGCCCAATAAATATAGGACCAAGATGGTGAGTCCCACAAAGGGGATGGTTTCACATCATGAAGGATGATCTGGACACTACAAAATGTGGAATATATTATAGTGGATCCAAGTAGAAGGGACACCATGGTTTACAATTGGCTAGGATTCAAAATCCGGGGGTATTCTTATGTACCATGTTTAGAATAATGATTTAAAAACCCATGTGGATTGAGATAAAGAAACCAAGGTTTACCATTGGTTGGGATTGAACCTCCGGGAGGCTTCATACATACCCTGTTTAGAAGAAAGGGATCAAAACACATGTATTTTGATAGGGTGACTCATGGGGTCAGGGGGTACACAATTGAAAACAACAGGGAATCATGATGGAACATACGTGTGGTTAGATTCCTAGGTGATACAATAAAAAATGAGATGAATTGGTCTTCAAATTTTTTAGATTCATATATGGAAGGCCGAATTTCACTAGGATGTGGGTGCCCGGGAAATATCAGGGTGGATATGGATGAATTGTCGATGGGTGAAAGGAATGGGGACGAAACCGAGAACTGGTGTGAAGGTGATGGTATTGAGCTTTATCCTTGGGGAGTTGTCCTACGCATCCTAGTGGTAGGGAATCACTGTCCACATAGTTCTAAAATGTGGTCCATAATCTCTGTGTACAAAAAGTATAGAAACCCAAAAACCCGTCGGAGAATACAAATGGTTAGCGGCCTATCACAAGAGGGAAACTGTTGGTCGGATGAGTATTAATTAATTGTGAGACTTACTTAATGAGTTGGTCCAGGAAATATTCTAGCACCACTAAGGGGCAGACCAATGATATGGGTCCAAATAAAGTGTAATCCAATGGTTACAAGTGTCTGGGGTTGAACTATAGGGAGGATTCTTACATAACATATATACGAGAAAGGGATAAAAAACAACATAGTTCAAGAGAATATTGGTTAAGGTCATGTGGGAATAAATGGTCATACAGTTTAGCATCATGAATGATAAGGGTAAACTAAAATGAATTGGTCAGGACAGTTGGGCGATGGTATCGAACCTCAGGGATGCTTTCTATGCACTATGCTAGAAATTTGAACAGATCAAAGTCTATGTAGTTTGATAAAGAGGGAGATGAGGATTACACACTAAGGTGACCCAAAGAAGATATCATGGTCGATGCTTACTCTAATCCCACATGGGCCATTCTTGGTGTGAGAAACAATATGTATTAATAGACATGATAATCATGTCGTAAAAATTGCATCTGTGAGAAGTAGGGGGGATTAAACCCTATTACTGGACTAAAGTGGAAATAGGGGATTATGCATGGTTGGTCACATGGGGAGAGGTAGATTAAGAATATGTTGGATGGTTTTTGGATCTATGAGGAGGATATGGTCACTGTATAGGGGGAACCCTTCCAAGGTGTTTATGGGCTTAAACAAAGGATGCCCGAGGAGCACATAGTGACAAAGAACAATGAGAGAGGAGAATTGAGAGGGCACTAATTCCCATACCATTTATAGTCCTCTCAAGATTTTCACTCTTGCGGTTATCATATTTTATCGTCATGTGTTGATGGGATGGGGTCTCTTAGTATTTTAACATCATGAAGCCCGGATGGTGAGGAATATCTCCTCACACCTAGGACGTACATAGAAAGCACCAACCCACACATAGTGAAGGGAAGGCACAATAAAGTCCATTTATTATTGGGGTTGTGGGGTGATCCACTAGGGGGTCCATGTTAGTGTGGCTACGTGAAGAAGGAATAGCCATTAGCATGCCTATGAGAAGATTAACATGTCTGGGGAACACATCATGAAACACCACCCAGGGGAACTTGAAATCAATTCATACAATCCTAGAGGGGCACACAAGAGAGGGTTTTGAAAACCAAGAGTCCCTGTAAAGAGGGGATTGATGAATATTTGGTGCCTCCTAAAGAGGATGGAATTTTCAAAGATCTGATGCATCATAAAGAAGATGGTATTCATGAAGGAAAGGTTCTTTGTGACGGACTAATGTCTTGCAAATGGATTTTTTTCAATAGATAAGAGCTTCACCTCAGCAAACGAATCGTAATTTAGTGACTTCTTATGAAAGTCTTAGTGCTTCATGAAGCCTCATCAACCCTGAAGGTGCTCTCTCCTTTTCAAAGGGCATAAGGTTTCTCAAATAGAATAGACACCATAGGTGGTGTCAATGAAGAATAAATGGAGGCATGGCTCACAATGGTGATGTACCTTTTGCGATTCATTTTTTGAGTTCTTTCAGTTCAATGAGAAACAAAAACTCAAAAGGTAAAAGTGATGAGTAATAGTGGTTTGAAGGTGGTGATGAGTCTTCTATTTATAGGTAAAGAAGTTAATGGGGGGCACATAGCTTGTCATCGAGAAAATATGGGTTACACAAAGAGGAAGTGATTCCACGAAGCCAAATGGGAAGTTTTAGGTTCGGTCAGACATGCTAAGGGTCCTTCAATGAGATGATCAAGGAGATATACACAGAAAAAAATTACACTACGGAGAGATAGGGATCCATCGAGTTGCGTAGGGGATCTCTGAGGTGGCCCTCATGAAGCCGATTGAGGATAACATGTGTGTAATGACCAAAAAATTCATTAATAAATATTTATCTTGGTCTATTTAAATGCCTTCTTATAGTTATGTAAATTGTATGCACTTATTTGGTTCTATGTTTTGGTTTTTAAAATACCATTAAGAATTGTGACCTTTACTAATATTGTCGTTGAACAGTGATATCATGATTAGTATAAATATAGGGTTTTAACAAATACAATTTACTCAAACAAAGGATGTGATGGCCTCATCCAGAAGTCTTTTTCCATATGAAGCCCATTTTTAGGAGCATGTAAAGTAGATGGTGTCATTGGGCTTCACTATTGACCACGCCCAAGCTGAGCTTGAATACGTTATGTGTGAGAGGAACTAGCTACCGGAGAAGTATAAGTTGATAGAGATTACGACACGAGCGATGTTGTATAAGCCACCCAAGAGTCTGTCACCATCACACACTTTACCCTACGATCTTATGCAGGTGTTATAGGGGGTTATGTAATAAGACCCTAGTACTAATATTATGAAAATTATTCTTGTATTGAGAAAATACATTCATTTTATTATTGTTACTTTGTAAAGAGTTTTTAAAGCCTAAATAGTATTTTTAGTAAATAATCAACTAACAAATACATTTTTATGAATTAATGGAAATTTTTTAATTAAATAATTTTTTAATAAAATATTATTATTTTTATAAAATTACTTTTTTTTAAATCTAAATTATCATAAAATTTTTGGAATGAAATTGTAAAATTTTAATAAGGTTTGAAAGCGGTTTTTGTCAAAACCCATGATTTTTTTATAAATGAAGGCTTTTATAATAAAAGTAAAAATTATAATTTTTATAAAATTATTTTTTAGAAATTATTATTATTTTTCAAATCAGGACATGCAAATTATCCAATGGTGAATTTTTCATAATTTTTTGAAATTGTCGACGTTTTGGGTAAAAATTAAATATTATTTAAATATATGATGTGTTTTAGGAAATCATAATGACCTGATAGTGATATAATAAAATACTATAAACATTTTTTTCCCAATATATATTTTACCAAAAAAATATTGTGGTTTTTGGTATTTTTGATTTATTTTAAAAATCTTTATTGGGCCCTTCAAGACTTATAAAACATTTTATCTTTTTAAATTGATTTCCTTGAGAGTGTGACTCACCTCCACAAAATCAACATAATTATTTTAAAATGTTCTGACATTGGACATATAAATTATTATTTTCCACTAAACTTTGTAAAAAACCATGGTCTAGTTTGTGTTTTTGATTAGTTTAATGTGTGGTGTCCCAAACCTAAATAATAAAGAATTCCCTCGCCATTCCTATATAAACCCACCCAATATCCCAATTCCTCTTTACTCAAATCCTTTTTAGTTCGTTTAACCACTTAATTACACTCTATAAAATGATCTCATGTCAGCCCAAGCTCCCAAGATGCCTCTCTAAAGCGTCTCCAAAACCATTGGGATCACAAATCCATGTAAGGGATACCTTCCTTTTTCATTTTATCCAAGTATCTTAATATTGTAATGACCTTTTATATTCAATTATAAAAATTGGGGTATGATTTCTCACCATCCCTATACTGTCCTCTTTATGATTGAATGATGAGATACCCCATTCTCTTTCATCGGTGCTTTCGACATATACCCGTAACGATGCCGATATTCCCCAAGGAATTTCTCTCTCCTAATTTATATTCAAGAAATTATTTTATATTATGAATATAAATTCCATAACCTATGTTGGGACATGTATCTATATGAATCCTCTTACTATCCATTTATTTTAAATATTATGAGACACCCCTCTCTCTCATCAACAATTTTAATGAAGTATTATGTCAGGTCGTTATGCTACCAAAATTTTACCACAATTTTCCAAGCCAAAATCATTGTGTAGTGAATACCTTGAACATTTCCCTATTAAGGGTATTAAAATTTATGCACATTTACATATTGATGTAAGAGTTTCATGTAATAATTCCACATTCCTTAATATTTGAATAAATTATAATGTTTTATGAATTTATGTTCTACGATCTAGTGGCACAATTATGCATGAAATGAAATGATTAAGAAGGGTGTTCCCAGATAGCGCTCCAATGTATTGGTATATTATCATGATAGGTCATGTGAAATGGGAGTTGACTCATTCGAATTCAAGTGAAATGAGGGTTTACTCATGATTCATGTGCAATGAGGGTAAACTCATGCTCCATGTGCAATGAGCCTTGGCTCATGCTAATTCCATGTAAATTGGTGTTGCCACATTTTCATGTTATGATTATAATGATTTATCATGCATTTATGTTCCTATTTCTCTATTGTACTCCATTGATATGAATATTTACTCAGATGTATTTTATTCCTCATGGTATTCCATGTTTATTCCCTTATTGGGCTTTATCGATCACCTTTTCCTTAGGCATGTCCTCAGGTTATCCCATGCAATGCTAAGTACGGGGGAATGTAGTAGTCATGTAAAGGATTTTTTCAATAAAGATGGTGTGTTTCATGTTTTATGTTGTTATGTAATGTTTCTAATCCAAAAAGACACTATAAATCTCATTCTTCCATGTTGTATCAAGTGATGACTATATGTAATAAACCTTGTTTAAGTGTGTAATAAAGAGTAGGGTTGTTATAGTTGGTATTATAGAATAGGTTTAGTTATTTTGGGGGCTAGGTTTAGGAAACAAGAGTGAAGCCTTAGATACATGAATACGTATAATAAAAACATCCCTATGTTTTGGTGTGTATTGAGTATGTGGTTTATCAAAGAAATACATCCCAGTCTTCATTCGAGCAGGTAGAGGTGGCTCTCACACATATGTACCTAGTGGTGAAACCCTGACAAGGAGTTTCGGGCTTGACCCGAGGTATCCTGGTACACAGCAATGGGCCTTGCTGCAATCTTGGTTATGACACTCCCGGGGGATATTCTTTGGTAAATTAACAAGCTTACTATGAACAATTATTATTGGAATTTTAAAAAAATGCCTCTTTGAATACATGTTCAAAAGTAGATCATGGATAACATAGATTGAATCATATAGGTTCAAAAGATAAGGAAATAAAATTAATTTATAATTCAACCGTTTGTGTTTTTGGATTAATCTTTATATGTTACCCCTAATTTTCCTTTCATTATTAAATAATAAATCGTTAGACTTCACATAGTTTTATATCACAATTTTATTATGTATAGGGGGTAACTCAAAATTAATATGTTTTATTAGCAGTATGAAGTGTTATTTCAAGATGGAAGCAGAAGAACCTCACACAACACTATTGTCCCTTCCTGAGGAATTACTAGATATAACTATTGTGAATTCATGCTCACATAGCATCATAACCTTTTCCAATGTTCAACTTTCTAAAAAGACGGTCTACGACATATCAAAAACCTCCTCCATACTACAAAATCATCAGGGATCATGGCACACCTATGATCAAATATTAAGTTCCCAACTCGACCACCATTCATGATGAGGGAGGTACCATCAGGGTGTTTTCAAATATTTCACCTAATCCAGAGAGTAGGATGCACTATTTGATTTTAGAATAGATACCGAAGAGGGAGATCTCAGAGTATCATATATATATAGTATTGTCTTCTAGTATTTTTTGGAAAATTAGAAAATATATTAGAAGAACCAAATTTCAAAAATATCAATACTGAATCTGCGAGACTATTTTACAAAAAACTGGTACATGGTGATGATTTGGAATTATACATTAGGAACAATTTTTTTCGAAAAGTGCATCATATTTTCCATCAACTTGATTCAAGTTGCACGGACTGCATCTGGACTAAGGATGTGGGATATTTTTAATGTGCATTGAGGTATTGTTGCACTATGTAGACCCTCACTCTCCGGGATCGACATGATAATGATGGTTGGGGAATGCTTAATGGTGGTGGGCAAGCAACCCTGAAGTCATGTTTATATTTTTGAGTTCTTTTTGTATGTAATCAAATTGCGAGGACACAATTTTTTAAGGAGGAAGACTGTAACAACCCAAAAATTAATTAATAAAAAATTTCTTGGTTGATGTAAATGTCTTCTTATGGTTATGTAAAATATATGCACATATTTGGTTCTATGTTTTGGTTTTTAATATACCATTATGAATTGTGACCATTGCTAATATAGCAGTTTAATAGTGATCACCTGATTAGTATAAATATAGTGCTTTAATAAATCCAATTTACTCAAACAAAGGAAGAGATCACTACGGGAAAAAGGACATTTTTCCACTGGAATAAATCCCGTCACAAAAAGTCCGCCCAAGTTGTTATTTGTGATGGGTGGTTACGCCCGTCGCAAATAACCGATTATTTGCGATGATATTTCATGTCCCATCACAAAAGGTTTGGCGCAGGTTGTGTGACAAACCGCACGAAGGGTATTTGCGACAGGGCCCGTCGCACATACCCAGCGGCGGTTAATATCTTTTTGCGATGAGATGTCCTCCCGTCAACAAAGGTGTGTTGGCAGGGACTATTTGCGACGTGTCCCATCACAAATAACTTTTTAACCACCGACATTAATTAATGTGGGTGTGGATATTTGCGACGAGTAACCCGTCACAAACAGTCCCATCGCAAATAATTTAACCTATATATACCCCCATCCATTTTTCTTCTCATTCCACTCAATTCCTAGTTCTTGTTTCTCTATGAACTCTGATTTCTGAGGGAAAATTTCTATAAGTTAATTTTTTGGGACACAAGAAGTTCTGAAGTCGTCTACATCAATTGCAAATCAAGTTTAAAGGTATCTATGTTTTATTTAATTTATTATTTATTTCAAATTTTTAAGTTAATTTTTATTATTGTTGATGAGTTGTATTTAAATTGAATTTAAATTGTTTTGTCATGACAATTTATTTGTACTAATAAATTGAAATTTTTAGTATTAATTATTAACAATTAGTAGTAATTAGTAATTATTAATGATAATTTGTAATGTATATAATTAATTTTTAGTAATTAATAATAATTGGTAACAAATAGTAATAAATACTAATAATTAGTTATACATAGTAATAATTATGAATAAATAATAATAAATAGCAATAATGAGTAATAAAAAGTAATAAATTGTAATAATTAGTAATACATTGTAATAATTGGTAATAAATTGTAATAAATTGTAATAATTAGTAATAAATTGTAATAATTAGTAATAAATTGTAGTAATTAGTAATAAATTGTAATAATTAGTAATAAATTGTAATAATTAGTAATAAATTGTAGTAATTAGTAACAAATGGTAATAAATAGTAACAAATTGTAATAATTAGTAATAAATTGTATTAAATTGTAATAATTAGTAATAAATTGTAATAATTAGTAATAAATCCAAATAAATCGTAATAAATTGTAATAATTAGTATTAAATTTTAATAATTTGCAATAAATTGGGATAATTAGTAATAAATTGTAATAATTAGTAATAAATTATAATAATTAGTAATAATTCAAAATAAATTTTAATAATTAGCAATAAATATTAATAATTAGTAATTCTTGGTAATAAATTGTAATAATTAGTAATAAATTGTAATAATTAGTAATAAATTTTAATAAATTGTAATAAATTTTAATAATTAGTATTAAATTGTGATAATTAGTAATAATCAGTAATAATTAGTAATAATTAGCAATAAATTGTAATAATTAGTTATAATTAGTAATAAATTGTAATTATTAGTAATAATTTCTAATAATTAGTAATAATTAGTAATAAATTGTACTAATTAGTAATAAATTAAAATAATTAATAATAAATTGTAATAATTAGTAATAAATTGTAATAAATTGTAATAATTAGTAAGAAAATGTAATAATTAGTAATAAAGGTTCATAATTTGTAATAAATTGTAATAATTAGTAATAAATTGTAATAATTAGTAATAAATTGTAATAATTAGTAATAAATTGTATTAATTATCCATAAATTGTATCAATTAGTAATAAATTGTAATAATTAGTAATATTTTGTAATAATTAGTAATAAATTTAAATAATTAGTAATAAATTGTTATAATTAGTTATATATTGTAATAATTAGTAATAAATTGTAATAAATTGTAATAAATTGTAATAATTAGTAACAAATTGTAATAATTAGTAATAAATTATAATAATTAGTAATAAATTTTAATAATTAGAAATAAATTTTAATAATAAGTAATTATTAGTAATAATTAGTAATAATTAGAAACAATTAGGAATAAATAATAATAATTTGGAATAATTAGCAATAAATTGGTATAATTAGATATAAATAGCAATAAATAGGAATAATTAGCAATAATTAGAAATAATTAACAATAATTACTAATAATTAGAAATAGTTAGATATAATTAGCAATAGTTATTAATAATTAGCAATAGTTAGTAATAAATACTTATAGTTAGTAATATATAGTAATAGTTAGTAATAAATAGTAATAGTTAGTAATAAATAGTAATAGAAATAAATAGTAATAGTTAGTTTGGAATAGTTTTGAACAGTTAGGAAAAAAATTTAATAAATTTTAATAAATTTTATGAACTTGGCACAATTTCCAATTAATCGACGACACTCCTTTTTCTCGATGACTTTTCTCCTTTCAACTCTCACCGACACAGAAAAATTATGAAAAAAGTGCTTCTACAAAGGCATATTCAATCTCATTTTATAATGTTTTCAGGCGGTGATAGTTAGAAGAAGAAGATTCATCGACGAAAAGGGGGCTCCTTTGTCCGACGGCTCATTTACTTACATATTTCACACACTGAATTCACAATGAAGAATGTGGTCATAGATAACAATATTTTTTCTCAAGCATAAGAGAATGAAGATACGTACCACTGACCAGATTCCTCACTGTGATTTCAGTGTGAGAAAGATGCAAGTAAATGAGCCTTCAGACAAAAGAGTAGTTATCAATCCACTGGAAATTGTGTTTCCCTTAATTAATGGTAAATATTAAGAAGTAGTAGTAATTAGTCATATTTTTTCATATAGTGTTTTTATAATTGTAAAATATTCAAAAAAAAGTGATGATTTTATATTTTGTAGAAAAATATGGAACAAGGAAGTCGACATCACTCATTATTAGATGACCACACTTGAAAAAACAGCACAGAAATCAAAATGGTTCTGGTTTAAATCATGTATATATTTAGGGTGTTAAATCTTTCTTAGCATTTGCATCATCAAAGCCAGAATATGTTTTAGAAGGCACAATTAAGAGTCCTTGTAAAAAATGTTCTTTGAGAATGTTTGACAGATTTGACAAGGTTGGAGGACATCTCATACGGTTTGGTTTTCAACCAGATTATGTTTTTTGGTATCAACATGGTGAACGCATTTCTAGAGAAGATATTAATAACTTGATTCTGGATCCATCACGGTTCCAAAATTTAGTACATGATGTTACAGGTCTATCTCTTAATCAAACTGAAACTCTTGATGATATCGATTTAACGCCTGAGTTGGCAACATCTGAATTTTATGAGTTTTTGAGGTCTGCTGAGGATGCATTATATCCTATTTGAAAGATAAGAAAATTAGAAGAGGTTGAAAATTTATAGCTATTAAATCAGACAATGAAATGTCAAATAGCTGTATTGGTCAGATATTTACTTTGGTTAAAACATAGTTACCTGAAGGAAATCTGTTGCATGAAAATATCTATGAGAGAAAGAGTCCGGTTCGTAATCTGGTCCTTAGTTATCAGAAGATTCAGGCATGTGAAAATGATTTCAACATATATTCTGGTGAAAATGAGTCATTGGATAGTTGTCCCACATGTGGACAATTGAGGTATAATGAAACTCAACCAGGGAAGTCTGGACCGATTCCTGTAAAACAGATGAGGTATTTCCCCCATACACCTAGGGACCAACATTTATTTATGTCTCATAACATAGCGTCAATGATTTCATGGAACAAAACCATTATTTCAACTTGTAAAATCTTGAATCAGCCATCTTATGGTGATTCATCGATAAATTTTGATTGTTTGTATCCATTTTTTACTTTAGAAGCCCAAAACGTGTGATTCGGTCTTTCTACTGATGGTTTCTGTATGTTTGGATCTTATGGTAGTCAGTATTAGTGTTGGCCTATCTTTATAACACCGTACAATCTACCTCCATGGATGTTGATGAAGGATCCCTATATCTTTTTGACCTTATTAATCCTAGGACATCCGGAAAATAATATTGATGTTTATTTGAAACCATTTACTGATGAGTTAAATGCATTGTGGAGTAATGGTGTTAGTACATATGATGTTGCTGCAAAACAAACTTTCACTATAAAAGCTGCATTGATGTGGACGATTACTGACTTTCTGGCTTACAAAATGTTATTTGGCTAGATTACACATGGTCCAAAATCCTTTCCTTACTGTATGAAAGACAAAAAATCATTTATGCTCGTCAATGGAGAAACACCTTTCTATTTTGACTAACATCACAGATTTATTCCAACCGATCATCCTTTTTGAAGGAAAAAAATCTCATTTCAGAAAAGGAACAATTGAAAGGGATGAACCTACAAACATTATCTCAGGTACAGAGTTAAAATCTGTTGTATTTTCATTACCACCCATCACATTTGGGAAAACAATAATCCAACAAAAAAATTATGGTTTTGGGAAAGAACATAATTGGATAAAACGAATCATTTTTTGGGATCTCCCATATTGGTCTGATTTGTTGGTCGGACACATGTTGGATGTCATTCATATTGAGAAGAACTATTTTGATAATTTATTTCATAAAATTTTGGATACACCTAGTAAGAGAAAAGATATATAAAATCACGATTAGATCGTACCCAAATTTGTAGGTGACCAGAACATGAACTATTTGAAAATGTTGGATCACAGAGGTTAATGGAGCCAAAACTAGCTTATACACGGTCCAAAGAGAGTCACTTATTATTTTTTCATTGGATTGCAGATTTGAGACTTCTAGAAGGATATGATTCCAATTTGGGCAGATGTGTTAAGAATGGTTATATTACCAGATTAAAAAGTCATGATTGTCATGTTATAATGGAAAGACTTATACCAATTGGATTCATAGGTTTGTTGAATTCTATTATTTTGGATTCGATAACAGATATATGATATTTTTTAGAGACATTTGTGCAGTGAAAATAGACTACGATGCGCTAAGAAAACTGGAAGAAGATGTTGTTGTAATTATATGTAAACTATAGAAAATCATTCCTCCTACTTTCTTTGACTCAATGGAACATTTGATATTACATTTTCCACATGAAGCTAAATGTGTAGGTCCATTACAGTTTCGATGGATGTACCCATTCATTAGATGCATGCATAAATTGAAGAAAAATGTATGTAACAAAGAATTAGTTGAAGGATCAATTGTTGAAGCTTATTTGTAAGAGGAAATTGCTTTTTTCTGCTCTCACTATTTTGAATCGGAATATCTTTCAAAAAAAACATCCTAGGAAGGAAAAAGGGAAATGTTAATGTCGAAATGGACAATCAATTATCAGTTTTTAATTATCCAAATCATGGCTTCGGTGGAGTTCAAGAACGATGACTTTCAGATGATTAACATCACAGAGCTCATACATATGTTCTGTTCAACTGTGAAGAAATGACAGCATTTGTACTGTGAGTGCTTCTATCACTTATTTTATAAATTCTGTTACGGTATGTAAATTTAATTTATTTGTAGGTTATATGATAATCATATCAAGAATCAACTTCCACAAATTATAGCAGCTGCTCTTGAAGAACACAGACAAAAAAAAATTTCTCAATGGTTTCAAAAACTGGTAATATAAATTATTTATGGTTTAATATCAATTTAGTTTATGATTTATTATATTGATAAATGTTTTAAAAAATTTCAGGTGTCTCTACATGTTGATAAAATTGATAAGAGACTATGTATATTGTGTAACCCTCCATCTAAAATGGTTGAATATTATAATGCATAAGTGGTGAATGGTTTTTGATTTCATACACGTTCATATGGGGAATCAATACAAAACAATTAAAAGTGGAGTTTGTTTGAGAGGACCACATCATAGAGAAACTAAAGTTGACTTTTACTACAATCTAGATGAAATTATTGAGCTATGTTATCTTAGACAGAATTACATAATGATGATTAAATGTCAGTGGTTGGATACTGAGAGAGGCTTGCATGTTCATCTGACTCATAGAATCATCTATATTAAATATAAAAGTCTTCTTACAGTAAATGAACCATTTTTACTGGCTCAACATGCCAAAACAATTTATTATGAAAAGTATTGTGCTACTTCAAGAGACATGAGTGATTGGTGGAGCATAATTAAAATGAAATCTCAGGAAAATCAATTTACTCAAACTGAATGTGGTTCTTCTGAAGTGGAAGGAATTGAGATTTTTCAAGAGACTACTCAAAATCCATCTTTTTCAAAAAGAAACATGAATATCGATGATGACACCCCAAAATTATTGGTCGATGGTGATGAAGATGTTAATGATGTTACAAATAAATTTGAAATGACAACGGTTGGTGAAAGTGAAACTCATATGGATATTGATGATTCCAAGGAGGAATATGAAGAAATTGACATCGTCAAATATGAAGACGATGATGAAGGTGAACATTGACACAGTTAAATGCTGGTTTTGATCATTACTAATCTAGATATATATATGATAGTTATTTTCAACTATTTTCTAACAACAATCATTTTGTTTTTCATATAGATCCTTCTCAATTTCGTGAGTATCAAGAGGATGATCTACCTTTGGATGAGGGGGATGTGGGACTATATGACCCTAAACCTACTAGTGGTTCAGGAGGTACACGGAGGGGATGCAGTCTTGTGCGACTGATGATTTCTGACCCTATCCCCGAGCAACGTCAACATCTTGGCATCGATCCACGCAAACGGAGGCATGATAACATGTATATTTTAGTTATCTTTTTCATTAATTTATTTATAAATATAATAATTTTTTTATTATTTATTCTTTCTTCACAGTATTGTGCATTTAGTTGTTGGACAGGGGAGTACTATCTTGCGCAATTATTTTTCTCAGCCTTGCATCACATGGGAACAAATTCCCATTGATGTGCAGCTCACCATGTATAATAATTGGCTAGTACATAAATAAATAATATTTATTTTGATTTTTTTTGTTAATAACATGATATTATAAATTATTTGTTGGGTTTATGGTATCCCATTTCAGTTATCATGTGTGACGCTATCCATGCAGCATGGGAGGTGGCTATGTGTGAGCGTTTGCGTCATTTTTTTCACAATTTGAGAATGACGACATTTATGAAATCATGATAGATAGTATTTGATGAGTCGTGTAGAGCCCACCTACTAGAGTACATTTCATCTACGGTTTGAGATAGATTATGTGCACACTGGTTGGGTGGTGGATTTCAGAGGAGTTCTTCATTGGGTCATCAAAACCGAGGGAGAGAGGAGGTGACGAATCGAGCTGGTAGTCGTACATTCAGTAAGAATAGAGAGAATCTGGTAAGTATATTTTTTAAAAATTTTATATAACTTTAAATATAATCATTTTATTTTATATATTTATAAGCAGTCAAGAATCCCTATATTACGGAGTTCGACGTTTATCAATGGATATATAGTCATCCAGCCACGGGAGAGATTAGAGGTGATCACCACCATCAAATTGTGTTTAGTATAATTTTTTCAGTTTGAAAATTAACTGCATATAATATTTTCACAATTTTAATTTCAAATTGTAATTGAAGGAATCATATGAGGCTGCGACCTCTCAAACATAGGCTGAGAGTCAGGATGAGGTGACTGATCATACCAATGTACACCATTTCGACAAGGTGGTGATTTTATTCATATTTTCATTATTTATTAAATACTCCCTTCACTGATTTTATATAAAATGTGCATAATTTATGTGAAATATTAATATTTTAATTAAAAGTATAATATTTGAGCATTTTTAGAAGTAGTCCAATTGAGTTAGTTTACTAGTTTATTTATAACTCTCACTATACTGATCCAAATTGTGTTTTTGTTGTTTTTCAGGATTCTACATTAAATATAAAACATTTCATTAGAAGGTACCCTGATCCAATTCTGCAATTTGAAGGGTCATATAGTCCTCCCAAATAAGACCAAATAATCTGTGAAGAAACTGGACTATTCATGAATATTGATTTACTGGGATAAATACAGAAGTCCAAATTCTATTATTCTCCACCATAGTTCGGGGAGCAATGTAAGGAGTCCTCGATAAACAATTCAAGGCCCAACTACAAACACAAGGGGCCCAACATATGCTTTGAAGTACAACCCATCATTCTGGACGAGAAATAAAATTAGTATAATATTCATGAAATATATCATGATTTAAGCATCAAATCGAGTTGAAATTTTTCATTGTGAAATAGGAGATACAGGAAGATGACATTTTTGAAGAAATAGTTTGTCTTTGAAGTCATATTACTATTAAAAACCCATTCACATTTGGGACCTCAAAAAGACTGGATTGAAATGGACAGATTAAAATTGTTTAATCAGCCAACCATAAATTACTCTACATAGGTCCCAATTCCTCCAAATTTTGAGAGTATTAATAAAAAATTATTTTCTAAAACTTTGAAGAAGGAGATATCTTGAGATCTGGCTACCTGAATAGCCAAATTGGTGATGCAAGTGGAGGGTCAGATTGGGAATTCAAACAGTCCACTCCTTGGGCAATAAATACTCCCCTCTTCTCTCCTTGAGAGGGGTTGGAATTTAATAGGCGAGGAGATCATATCGGCACGAAAAAAGCCTTAAAAAAGGCTTTGGAGGGTCTTCCATATTCATGTTTTTACTTGAGAGACCTTTCCTCCTCTCTTTGTTTTCACTTACTTTCGTGTTATTCGTTTTTGTAATTTTGTAAGTCATTTCTTTTGTAATTCTGTTTTAATGCCAGTTTCTACTTCAATATCTCTTATTCTCATCCACATTCTATAGTTTAATTTTAATGTTATTAAAATAGCTTAAATTCAGTTTAATCCCACTCCCTTATTTTTCTTCCTCATTCAATCGAAAATCAGTTTTTAATTATCATCGGTGTTCGTGTGTGTGTGTGTTCAACGTACCACTCTTATCTAATCCCTTTATTTTTCTTCTCTTTATAATTCATCACCATAAACTTATATTACTATATAAATAACCATATTAATGGATGAGTAAATATCTCATTGGGGTGAGTTTTAATTTAGGTATGTTAAGCGATTGAGAGCTTTTGCTCGATGTGTATTCGTTGAATTAACATTGTGTATGTTGGACATACCATGTCATAGATTAATGACTTGATTTGTTTAATGTGTAGTTTCCATGGATTATTGGTACCATAAATACACTACCATAAACAATTTATGATCAATATTAGAACCTTAAGTTATGTTAAGGCTTGGATTAAAGCCCTAACACTTGGGAATTAAAATCAACGTCAACTTGTGACATGAGTGTTAATTTAAATGCAATATAAAGCAAAGATCAAGGATATCACAATCTTGAATAACCTAATGATGAACTCACCCCAATCATTATCAATTTATTAAATCAATTATAGTCAATAAATCATTTAAATTATTCTCATCAAAAAAACCCCCCTAATAAAAATACAATCAACTAATTACAAATGACTATTACAAAGTATCATCGCCGAGGATTCGACCCGAGTGCTGCTATACACATTAGTAGAGCACCGAAACATTGACCAGTCGATAGGCGACAATCAGCCATGTGTTTCAAATGGATATATTGCTGAGGATGGTGCTTTAAGTAGTCATTAGTTTCTGGTTATTGTAAAATGAACACAAAAAGAAAAACAAATTTAAAAAAATGGAAAAAAACAAAAAAAGAAAACCAAATTTAAAAAAAATTGAAAAAAAACACAACGACAAACCTGTCTTCCTCTTAAAAATCATACACTAAAAAACACAAAGAAGAACCCATCTTCCTCTTTCTTAAAAAATATCACTGAATGCCCTATATCCTTCCAAACAATCCCTCAGATTTGTTTGACCCTAAAATTGAGTGAAAACATCACCAACTTTGGATGAAAATAAGAGATAATCAAATAATTAAAGAACCAGTCCTTGTCCAACCAATTGAATTAGATATGTCCAATCCAAGGGAACAAACACTAAAATAACTTGCTTCCCATGATATGAATTACCAACATCTTGGTATTCAATATCAATACATAGAAGCTGACTTTGAACTCAAATCAGGTTTGATTCATCTTCTTCCACATTTCCACGGGCTATACAGTGAGGATCGACATGTCGACCTTAAAGAGTTCCAAATGGTGTGCTCTACCATGAAGCCTCTAGGGGTTTCAGAGGAACAAATCAAACACTTATTATTTCTTTTCTGCCTATCTGACTCCGCCAATTCATGGCTCTACTACCTTCCTCCTGGTTCTATAACCACATGGAATGACATGAAGCGACTCTTCTTAGAGAAATTATTTCCTGCTTCTCGTACTGATTCTATCCGAATAGAAATAAGTGGTATATGTCAATTCCCAAGTGAATCACTCCAGGAGTACTGGGAGAGGTTAAAAAAGCTTGTGGAAACCTGTCCACATCACCAATTCCTTGACCAACACTTGATCCAATACATCTATGAGGGGTAATTGGATCTGGAGTGAACTATCATTGATGCCGGAAGTGGTGGTGCTCTTGTTGATAAAAATCCTACAGCAGCAAGAGATCTCATAAGTAGCATGGCTGCAAACACACAACAATTCCATACTCGATCACATTATCAAGTCATGAAAGCCCAAGAAAATCAATCAATTGAGCTGAACAAGATGACCGATTGGATGAGTGAACTTAAAGGTCTTGTGCGACAACTAATTGTGACTACCAAATCCCCAACATCATATTCTCCACAATCAATGATTCATAGACCTATCAAACGCTGTGGAATCTGAAATTCTTCATCTCATCCAACAGACACATGTCCACAACATCAAGAGGATCAATCCGATTCATCTTGACCAATGGAGTAGAATGCAGCATATGTTCAGTGGAACACCAACCCTCAACTATCAGGTCGGTTTGATAGAAACTTCAACCAACCTCACTTTGAGCCCTTCTCTTCTTCATATAACCAAGGCCTAAGGTATTGTAATACCATCTCTCATCCCCCTCAATTCCCTCCTCAAAACCCAAATTAGTTTCAATACGTTCATGATGTTGGTAACTTTCAACAACCTTATCCTTTTATTCCTCAATCTCAAAGGAACAATCCTCCTCCTAGATTCCACTATCCCAGCGAGCCTTCCCAATTCCAAAACAAATACAATCACTTTCCCAAGAACCAATATCAAGGAAATCTGAATCTAGTACAATCCTCTTCTTCTATGCAAGCATGGGATAGTGCAGTGGAAGATCTAGCCACTTTTACCCATTCTAACCTCACAAACATTGAAACCCAACTTGGTCAACTTGAATCCCAACTTAGTCACCAACAACCATCTAATACTTCTAAACATCCGGATCAACCATTACCCAACCCTAAGGGTAATATTAGTGAAATTTAACTTAGATTGAGAAATAAAATTTCTATGCCTCAAGATAAGTCCTCCAACCCTCCTTTGAACTTTGACCTAGAAAATGAAAAGAAAAAGAAACTTGAAAATGAACCTGAAACCATTCACTCTCCTCCTTCAGTTTCACTTAGGAATCCAATTCCTCTTCCTCAAGCTAATTCTAAACCAAGGAAGTCCTTTTCACCTGATCCTGAATTGCTTGACATGTTTAGATGTGTTGATGTCAACATTTCCCTCTTAGATGCCATAAAAAAATTCCTAACTATGGAAAGTTTCTCATGGAGTTGTGTACCCACAAGAGGCATCATAGGACCATTGAAAATGTTTCCACCCAGCTGTCTATTCCCATAAAGTGCAAGGATATAGGGACCTTTACAGTCCCATGCCAAATTGGAAGTTCCAACATTGATGATGTACTCCTAGACATAGGAGCCTCAATTAATGTCATGCCCAAATCCATCTTCTCGAACCTTGGTCTATGTCACTAACATCCAATGGGTGTTGTCATTCAGTTAGCCAATCGAAGCACAACCAGTTCTGAGGGATTAATTGAGGATGTCCTTGTCTAAGTCTTTGATCTTATATTCCCTTCTGATTTCTATGTCCTTGACATGGAAGGTGAGACGACCTATTCTCAATCTCCCATAATTATAAGAAGACCATTCCTCAAGAATGTAAAAACCAAGATTGATGTCCACTCAAGAATCTTATCCCTAGAATTTGGTGACCAACTGGTCACGTTCAACATTTTCCAATCCATGCAATACCCATATGAGGATCACTCTGCATTCTCAATCTATGCTTCTGAGGACACTTCTATGATTCAATTCAACCCCATTCCATCATGTTCATCCTGTTATGAAGAGATAGAATATTGTGAAATCTGCACTAGGATTAACCAAGTAATAAATGGTGAAGTTGATGTGGACCATTCATTCATAGACTCCATCAATTTAGAGGATCGTGAAAACTCTCTTGAATCCCATCTCAACTCTGATATCTACTGCTCCACCTTGGATAGTATTAATGAAAATGAATCTGAAGCAACTGAAGTCCCTTCCTCTTTTACTGAGTTGTCTAACCAACAAATAAAAGATGATATTGATCTGAAACCTCTTCCTGGACACCTGAAATATGCATTCCTCTTCCCTGATCACTCATATACTTTCATTATCTCTGCCACACATACTGAAACAGAGGAGTCCAAACTTGTTCAAGTGTTAGAGGAAAACAAAAAGGCCTTAGGTTGGACCCTATATGACATACCAAGAATCAACCCTTCCCTTTGCATGCACCACATCCATCTTGAGGAGTCATCCAAACCAATTAGACAACCACAAATAAGACTCAATCCACTCATTCTTGAGGTAGTGAGGGAAGAGACAACCAAGCTTCTTCAAGCTGGTATTATCTACCAAATTTCTAATAGTAAATGGGTTAGTCCAATTCAAGTTGTACCTAAGAAGGGTGGGATAACTGTTGTCACAAATGAACAAGGATAAGTATTCACAACTCGAGAAAAGAAAACATGGTGTGTGTACATCGACTATAGGAAGTTGAATGTTGAAACAAGAAAAGGTCACTACCCTATTCCATTCCTTGATCAAATTCATGAAAAATTAGCCGGAAAGTCACACTATTTCTTTCTTGATGGATACACTGGCTACTTCCAAATCCCAATCGCACCTTAGGACCATGAAAAGACTACATTCACATGCCCCTTTGGAACATATGCATATAGAAGAATACCTTTTGGCCTTTGAAATGCTCCTGAAACATTCCAGAGGTGTATGATGAGTATCTTTTTAGAATTCATTGAACACTGCATGGAAGTCTTCATGGATGACTTCACAATTTATGGTGAGTCATTTGAGTCATGCTAGCATTCAGTCTCTCTATTCCTTCAATAATGTGTCAGGTGTAAACTTGTGTTAAATCTTGAAAAATGACCATTCATGGTTGAAAGTGGGAATGTTCTAGGGAACATAGTTTCAAAAGAAGTGATTGAAGTTGATCCTACCAAAATTGAAGTTATCAAATCACTTCCTAAACCCAACTCTATTCGAGTCATCCGATCATTCCTCGGTCATGCTGGTTTCTATCGGCGATTCATCCAAATCATCAGTAAAATTTCCCTTCCACTCACTCGTTTTATCCAAAATGATGTCACATTCCATTTTGATTTGGTTTTCAATAGAGCCTTCATTGAAATCATACCTACTCTTACATCTGCCCCGATAATCCAACCCCTATATTTGTCCTTATCCTTTGAATTGATGTGTGATGCTTCTGATAGAGTTGTTGGGGTTGTTCTTGGTCAATGAAGAGAAAATATTCCTCATGTCATCTATTATACCACAAAAACATTGGATGAAACTCAATCTCACTACATTTCCATTGAAAAAGAACTTTTAGATGTGGTTTTTGCCTTAGATAAATTCTAGTCTTATCTCTTAAGTGCCAAAATCATCATCTTCACAGACCATCTTGCTATAAAGTTCATACTCAAGAAAATGGATTCTATACCGAGGCTAATAAGATGGATCCTAATTCTCCAAGAGTATGACCATGAAATAAAAGATAGAACAGGAAACGAAAACCCTGTGGATGATCACTTGAGTAGAATTTCTAATTCTTCTCTTTCTGAAATCATCAATCCTAAATTCCCCGCTAAGCACCTTTCATCTCTTACTCCAAAGTTACCATGTTATGCCCCAAATGTAAATTACTTGGTTTCTGGGGTTTTTCCTAAAACTTTTTCAAAAGAACAAAAAATGAAGTTGAAAAGTGATTCAAAATACTATTTTTGGGAAGAAAATAAACATTGAAAAACTGGGGAAGACATGGTAATTTGGAGATGTGTTGCTGAATATGAACATTCCTCTATCTTAGAATTCTATCACTCAATGCCTGGTGGTGGCCACTTTGGACCACAAATGACCTATCGAAAGGTCATAGACTCTAGATTCTTCTGTCATTCACTCTTCAAGGACTCACATGAGTTCTTTCAATCATGTCCAACATTCCAAAATTTTGGCACAATTTCAAAGAGAAATGAAATTCCCCAAAAGCCATTAATTTTCTGTGTGGTCTTTGATGTTTGGGGTATCGATTTCATGGGACCATTTCCATCATCCAATGTATTCTCATACATCCTTCTTGTAGTTGATTATGTTTTTAGGTGGGTCAAGGCTCAACCCATAGAAATGATGATTCACATACTATTAGTGAGTTTCTAAATACACACATCTTCCATTGATTTGGCACGCCTTGTGCCTTGATCAGTGACTTAGGAACCCATTTTTGTAATAGAACCACGAAATAACTGTTGAAAAATGATGGGGTTGTACATAAAACTTCAACTTCATGTCACCCCCAAAAAATGGAATGGCTGAACTTTCAAATAGAGAAGTGAAAAGAGTTCTAGAGAGAATTGTAAAACCCACCAGAAAAGACTGGCCTGAAAATCATGGTGATGCATTTTCGGATGATCGAACTGCCTATAAAACACCCATTGGGATGTCTCCTTTTAGGATAGTTTTTGGTAAAGCATGTAATATACTAGTTGAAATCCAACATAAGTCTTTTTGCGATGTGAAGAACTGTAATTTTGACTGTGAAAAATCCAGTGAAGAATAACTGTTGCAATTGGATGAACTAGAGGAGCTTCGACTTGATTCTTATGAGAATTATAATATTTAAAAGGAAAAATCCAATGCACTCCATGATAAACACAACTTTAGAATGGTATTTCATGAAGGTGAAAAGGTAATTATCTTCAATTCTCGATTTTGTCTTCACCCAGGTAAGCATAATTATCATTGGTAAGGTCCTTTTGTTATTACTAATGTTTACTCATTTGGTGCAGTGCAAGTCCAAGACCCCTCTTCCAAATGTACATTCACGGTTAATGGACATTAGTTAAAGCATCACCATGGAAGGACACACAGTCCTGGATCATCATTGACTTCCACTGGATCCCCAAATTCTCTAGTTGAACACCATTAGATAGAGATGGCTTCCCGCCAAATCCAACCCAAGGGGCACCTCTTTCCCTTTAACTCTCTCTATATCTCTTCCTCTACCTACATCTTTCCTCTTCTTCCTCTCTCTTTAATTTTTTTACCACTTTCTTTATCAAAACCTTTATTTTTCACTTTATCTTTTATGTGGGTGTATCTTTATAAAAAACAATAATAAAAATCTAAAAAACTAAACAAAACAAAAAATAATAAAAAAATAATAAAAAAAACCACGAGTCATGCTTACTCACCATTGAGTTTTGACGTTTTGTACAACCTTTTTGTGGAGTTAACATACATGATTTAATCTCACAAATTTTTAATTTTCATCATGACTTTGGATAAAGAATTTTGATTCAAAATTAACAAATTTTTTATGCTAAATTTTTGAATTGGAAAATGATTTTCCCGAACCGTGAGGAACAACATTTGATTTCATGCCAAGGTCATATATGGCAATCTTTTCAAAATGTGTGTTTTCACCCACATTTTTGAGTCTTGAGTTTGTGGACCTTCAATCTAAATTTTCTACTTCAGTGTGCATTAATATGATAGAGGAATTTTTTTTGAACCACAAGAGAATCATGATATCCAAATAGCCTCCCATTTCCCTTACATTAATTCACCTTTTAAAAGCCCCTTAGAGCCTATGAAAACCTTTTACTTGATATCCACATTACAAGACCAATACCATTTCCCACCAAATATCAACATGGATTTTCATTGAATAAATTTTTGAAATTTAAGTGTGTGGTGAATGGATTTCATTGTTTGTGTACCCTATTATTGATTTTCAACGAGTTATCATCTACTTGAGGGAAATAATCCATTTCATTACAGTGGAGAGGTTGTCATTCAGTGTGTTTTGGGTAATGTGATGTACTTCCATTTATGTAATTTTGTAAATCATATTGACAAGTGTAAATTGTTTTTCAAAAAAGATGAAAAAAATAAATAAAAATTGAAAAAAGGGTTGTGTCTTTGGTAGGTCAAAAATCACTCTTCCTCAACCTTTGATCATGTTATAACTATTACTATTTGTGTCGTGAGGAGATCAAGCATGTGTTGGGATATGAGTGTGAGATCTGTTACAAGGTTAACATTTGAAAAAAACAATGAAAAAAGGAGAAGAAAAAAAAGAACACTTGCATTATATTCTTATTGGGAGAAGTTTTTTGGTTTGTAAATATTTCATCTTCTCATCCCATTCAAGTTTTATTCCTCTATTGTGTATTTCTTCACACAATCATTCCCCTGTAAATATGTGTTTTCATTTCCTTCCAGGTTTTATTTCAAAAAAATGTGCATTTCTTTTTCTATGTTGGTGTTTTAACCCTATTCATCTCTCTCTTGGAAATTATATTCCTACCATCCCATAGCCATAAAAAAACTCCTTATAAATACCTCCTGAATCTTGTGAACTTTGGATAGGTATGGGAAGTTGAGAGATCTTTAAAACTCTAAGATTTTCACTTTTGGTTGGTGAAAGAGTGAACCTCCACAAATGAATTTTATCATCTAGAGATGTGTGAGTTTTGAGTGTCCACATTTTCCATTTATAAATTTTAGCATGAAAAAATGAATTAGTTTTGGAACATTGTTTCTGTAACAACATGTGGTGGAATTCAAAATTGATGAGTGAAATAGTCTAAACCTCCCCTGATTAGAGAAAAAAAATTTAATATTTGTTGGTGAGTGAAAATGATTGTGTCATGTTTTTATATTTATTGCACATGAGGAAATATAAAAGAATAAGTGTGGGAGAGTTGATGTTATTCATATTTTCATTACTTATTAAATACTCCCTTCACTGATTTTATATAAAATTTGCATAATTTATGTGAAATATTAATATTTTTTTACTATGTATAATTTTAGAGCATTTTTAAAGTAGTCCAATTGAGTAGGTTTACTAGTTTATTTATAACTATCATTATACCGATCAAAATTGAGTAGTTATTGTTTTTTAGGATTCTCCTTTAAATATAAAACATTTAATTAGAAGGTACCATGAGCCAATTCTGCCTTTTGAAGGGTCATATAGTCCTCACAAACAAGAACAAATAATCTGTGATGAAACTTGACTATTCATGAATATTGATTTACTGGGATAAATACAGAAGTCCAAATTCCATTATTCTCCACCATCGTTTTGGGGACAATATAAGGAGTCTTGGATAAACAATTCATGGCCCAAATCCAAACACATGGGGCCCAACATATTCTATGAAGTCCAGCCCACCATTCTGGCCAAGAAATACAATCTGTATTGTATTCATGACATATATAATGATTTAAGAATCAAATAGAGATAAAAGTTTCCAACGGGAAAGAGGAGATATAGGCAGCCGACATTGTTGAAGAAATAATTCTTCTTTGAAGGCATCTTACTATTCAATATCCCATTCACATTTTGGACTTAAAAAAGACTGGATTGAAATGTACATATTAAAATTGTTTACTCCGCCTGCCATAAATATTGGATATATAGGTCCAAATTTTGAGAGTAGTCGTCAAACATTATTATATAAAACTTTTAATAAGGATATATTTTGAGATTCGGCTGTCTGAATAGCCAAAAATGGCGATGAAAGTGGAGGGACAGATTGGGAATGAAAATAGTCCACTCCTTGGGCTATAAATACTCTCCCCTTCTCTCCTTGAGAGGGGTTGGAATTTCAGAAGATAGGAGATCATATTGGCACGAACAAAGCCTTTCCAAAGGATTGGGAGGATCTAACATACTCATGTTTTTACTTGAGAGACATTTCCTCCTCTCTTTGTTTTCACATACTTTCATGTTCTTCGTTTTTTTAATTTTGTAAGTCCTTTATTTTGTAATTCTGTTTTAATGCAGGGTTCCTCTTCAATATCTCTTATTCGCATCCACCTTCTTTAGTTTCATTTTAATTTTCTTAAAATAGTTTAAATTCATTTGAATCACCTTCCCTTATTTTTCTTCCTCATTCAATCAAAAATCCATTTTTCATTATCATCATTGTTCGTGTGTGTGAGTTCGACGTACCACTATTTTCTAATCCCTTTATTTTTCTTCTATTTATAATTCCTGACCATAAAATTATATTACCTTATTAATAACCATCTTAATGGATGATTAAATCTATCATTGGGGTGAGTTTTAATTTAGTTATGTTAACCGATTGAGAGCTTTTTCCCAATGTGTATTTGTTGAATTAACATTGTGTATGTTGGACTTAGTATGTCATGGATTAATGACAAGTTTTGTTTAATGTGTGGTTTCCATGGATTATTGGAACCATAAATATACTACCATAAACAAGATATTATCATGATTTGATCCTTAAGTTATGTTAATGCTTGGATTAAATCCTTAACACTTGGGAATTCAAATCAACGTCAACTTGTAACATGGGTGTTAATTTTAATGCAATATAAAGAAAATCACAAGGATATCATAGGGTTAACTAAACTAACGATAGACTCACCCCAATAATTATCAATTTTTTAAATCAATTATAGTTAATCAATCATTTCAATTATGATCTGCAAACAAACCCCCCTAATCAAAATTCAATCAACTAAAAACAAATGACTATTATAAAGAATCATAGTCGAGGATTCGACCCGAGTGCTGCTATACACATTAGCAGAGCACCGGAACATTGACCGGTCAATATGAAAAAATCGGCTGTGCGTTTCAGGCAGCATGGATGCAGGGGACTCAGTATGGCTTGGATAAGGGCTGAGTAGTTGGTATCAGCTCTCATGTGACTCCTGGTACTTATTATGGTTCTGTTGTGATGTCGATATCTTGCTCGAGAGGAGCTCGTGGAGAGGCATCATCTTCTGCCTCATAGTATCAGGATTAGTTACGAGCTTAGAATGACATTATAAAGAGTTTGAAGAAGTAGCAAGAAGAGATGCATCAACAACAGCAACAACAGTAGCAGAAGCAGCAGCACGAGGAGGAGATGCATCGATGGCAGCAACAACATCAGGAGAAGATGGAGTACATGCGCCGTCTGACTCATAGTTTTTGGATGGAGTTTACTCCACCATATCATTTATCTCCTCCACCTCCCCCAGAAGATGACCACCAATGACTATTTTTATGTTAAAAACCTTTGAATTTAACATTTGTTGTAATATGAACTATTTACAGTTTCTGTATTTTATATTGGTGTGAATATTAGATAATTTAATTTGTAATATTTTATGGTTTTTTTTGGAATATTTTGAATTTTAATAATTTTAAAAATTTATATATATATTTTTTATTTTGATAATAAAAATATTATTATTTCATTAATCCTAATTTTATTAAATATATTTTTTCGGTATTATATTTTTTTAATGTTTATTTATTTTACTAATAATAATTATTATAATATTTTATGATTTTTTTAATATTATTTTGTGAATATTGAGAATTTTAATATATATTTATTTTAATTATTTTAATAATATTAAAATTAATTTTTCAATAATCGTAATTTTATTAAATTTATTTTTTAAATATTTATTTATTATTTGTGACGGGATCTGTTGCAATGGGTTCCCATCTCAAATAGTCTAAATAATGTTTTTTAAAAAATTATTTCCTACGGGATTGGGGACCCATCACAAAAAGTATTTGCGACGAGCCCGTCACAAATAGTCTAAATATGTTTTTTTCAAAAAATTATTTGCAACGGGATTACGTGTCTGTCACAAAAAAAGTTTATATATATAAATAATATAATCAGAGACTTATTTGCGATGGGGAAGGAGCCGATCGCAAAAAATATTATTTTCAACGGTCCCATCGCAAATAATATTTTTTTTCGACGCTATTTTCTGCGACGCGCTATTTGCGACGAGACCCTATCACAAATATTTATTTGAGACGAGGTCCCGTAGAAAATATCCCATCACAAATATCTAGAATTTTAGTACTGGATGGCCTTAGGCAGTAGACTTTACCTTATGAATCCCATTTGAAGGATCTTGCAATAGAGGTGGCGTCATGGGTATTCTCTCTTGAACAATCTGAAGTTGAGCTTGAATATGTGAAGCTTGAGCAGAACCACCTACAGGAGAAGTGGAAGTTGATAGAGATTTCCACTCGAGCGATGTTATCCGAGCCACCCCAAGAGTTTGTCACCCTCACACACCATACCCTTCGGTCTTATGTGGGTGTTATTAGGGGTTATGTAACAAGACCCTTGTACTGTAGTTTTGTATATTATTCTTATATTGAGAATATACATTCATTTTATTATTGTTACTTTGTAAATAGATTTTAAAAGCGCAAATAGTATTTTTAGTTCATATTCTACTAAAAAATATATTTTAATGAATTAATGGATGTTTTTAAATTAAATAATATTTTAATAAAATATTATTATTGTTATTAAATTACTTTTTATTATATCTAAATGATTGTATAATTTTATGAATACAATTTTAATTTTTGTTATGGTTTGAAAGGTGTTTTTTTCAAAACCCATAAATTTTCTGTAAATGTCAGCTTTTATTTTAAAAGTAAAAATTTTCATATTTAGAAAATTATTTTGATAAAATGAATATTATTTATTGGAATTATGACATCTAAATTATCCAATGGTAAATGTTTCATAATTTTCCGAGATAGTCGAATTTTTGGGTACAAATTAAATACCATTTAAATATATAATGTGTTTTTTGACATCATAATGACCCAATAGTGATTTAATAAAACACTATAAACATTATGATCTTTTTATATATGTTATACCATTAACATAATGTAATTTTAGGTTTGTTTGATTTATTTTAAAAATCATTAGTGGACCCTTCAAGACATATAAATAATTTCTACTTTTTTAATTGATTTCCTTGAGAGTGTGACTCATCTCCACATACGAAATCCAATTTTTTTATGAAGTTAGGTCATTGTCCTTATGAAATATTTTTCTACACTCCCCTTTGTAAAAATCCACGGTCAAACACCATGGTCTGGTTTGTGGTTTTTATTAGTTTAATGTGAGGTGTCCAAAACCTTAATAATAAATAACTCCCTCTTCTTTCCTATATAAACCCATCCAAGCTCCCACTTCCTCTTCCTTCAAAGAATTTGTAGTTTTTCTAACCTCTTCCCTCCTCTCTATAGAATCCTCCCAAGGCTGCCTAATCTCCCAAGAAGCCTCTCACAAGCCTCTCCCATGCCTTTGGGATCACACTTCCATCTAAGGGATTCCTTCATTTCTCATTTTATGCAAGTTTCTTAATATTATTATTCCCTTTTATTTTCAATTATAAATGTTGAGGTATGATATTTCACCATCCATATACTGTCCTCTCTATGTTTTAATCATGATATACCCCTTTCTCTCTCATTGGTTCCTTCCATATATACTCGTTACCATGCTGAAATTATGTAAGGAATTTCTCTCTCATCATTTACATTCAGAAAAATTATTTTGTATTATGAATCTAAATTACATTACCTATGTTAAGAGATATATCTATATTACTCCCATTACTATAAATTTTATGTAAGTATAATGGGACACCCCTTTATCTCTCATAAACCATTTTTATGAAGTCTTATGCCACACTGTTATTCAGCCGAAATTGTACCACAATTTTCCAAGAAAAAATCATTATGTCTTGAATACCATGCCCATTTCTCTATCAAGGGAATTCACCTTTATGCACATTAACATATTTATGTAAGAGTTTCATGTATTAATTTCACATTCCTTAATTTTGGAATAAATTATGATGTTTTATGGATTCATGTTCTGTGATCTTATAGAACTCTTATGCATGAAATGAAATGATTAAGAAGGGTGTGCCCTGATAGCACTCCAATTCATTGGATAATGTTCAATATCATGATACGCCATGGAAAATGGGTGTTGACTCATGCTTATTTAGATGACATGAGGGATTAATTGTTCTTCATGTGCAATGAGGGTTTACTCTTGTTCTATGTGCAATGAGACTTGGCTCATGCTTATTCCATGTTAAGTGTTTTTTCCACATTTCAATGTTATGATTATCGTGATTTATCATGCCTTTATGTTCATGTTTATCTCATGATCCATTGATATAGATATTTAATAACATGTATTGTATTCTTTATTTTTTTCCATGTTTATTCCTGTACTGGTCTATATAGCTCACCCTTTTCTTATGAATGTCCTCAGGTTGTCCCATGCAATGCTATGTATGAGGTAATGTACTGGTCATGTAAATGAAGTTTTCAATAAATATGTTGTGTTTCATGTTTTTAGTTGTGATGTAATGTTCCTAAGCACAAAAAAGTAGACCTCTTGATATTCCATGTTGTCTCAAGTGAATATTTTATGTGATAAATCGTGTTTAATTGTGTAATAATAAGAAGGGTTGTTATAATGTGACATCGTGAAGGTGTCAGGATTCCTCAAACTCTTAGACGGTATATCCCGGATGGTCACAATTGTAGAGGGGGGATATCCCTAGAAATTTGTTCATGAACTAGGCCCAATGGGACTTTTTTGATGGATTTTAAGGCTGTTTTGAGATTAGATTTACATTTAATCGGTCCCGACTTTGTTCATTCATCAAGTGGAATGAATTTCGGCATCCAAAAAGCCACCTCCCTTAGAATGGGAGTCGAAGGAAGGGAGGGTCAAATAGTAAGGGTGAGTCACTGAAATACTAGAAGGATAAAAAATAGGGAAATCACGAAGCAGTATCATGGAGTTGGATCACAAATCAAGATTGTGAAGTGTCACCACGTAGCAGAACCATGAACTAGAATCCCAAATGGGCAGAGCGATTCTACACAAGAAGAATGGTGATGCGAATTGTGGGTGACAGTCACCACGAAGCTCGGGTGCAGATTGCCATGATTCCTGGGACAATCACACCTATAATTAGGTGAATAAGGGTCTATTTTCCATACTTTTATCTCTATAAAATACTACACCATTTCTCTCACTTCATGAAGAAATCCACCCCACGAAGGTGACTATGAGAACTGGGTTCTTCGGTCCGGTTCTCTACGAACGCTTTAATGATCCATTCATCACGTTCTGCTTCTTCCATTGCAACATAAGACAAGATCAATTCATCTTCATGGAGGAATATCTTTTGGCGTACTTTCTTTGTGAAGGGTCTTTATGATCTTCTTCTCTACCCAACCAAATATGTTTTCTAACCTTGGGCCAATGACTTCTTAGGCAGTTTCTCAATCATCTTGTGACAATGCTGTATGGAGGGATGCCATAGAAAACAACATTAAAAATGGGGAATACATACCTAGAACTTATGATTATCAATCATTAACAGCATTGCTGATGGAGGAGTAAAAGGAATATCTTCTGTTCATGTTCTTTCCACTGTACGGATTCTGCTAACAGGATAACGTCTTCATCCTAGAGGAAAACGGAGATAAAATAACTTTCTAGTTTAAAAGAATAACATAAAAATATAAATGGAATAGGGATGTGAAAAACTATTCCAGAAAATTTTATACTCTTATCACAATATACTTCCTCCACAACCACATCAATAACATTGATGGAAAGCATCTAGTAGAAGAGAAGTCCCCAACTCTATACAAGAACACCATCATGGTGTGTCTTAAGAATCTAGATAGGGGTTGGATCAGATGCTATGATTTCTTATGGATTTAAAATTCACCTATGGTTGGAATTGGGACTACTAGAGGTGTGCATTCTGTGATGAGTTGGGGACTATGATGAGGTGGATATCCCTATAAGACGTAGCCAGGGATTCCCAATTTAGATTTTCCCAAATGAAGGAGTTCATATTAGAACTGCTAAGCTAGTTGTAACTCGATACCAACACATTTAACATAAACCATATGGAGGTTGGTATCAGACTCTTTGACCTTCATCAAATTTCTGGAATCGAAATCCAGGGAGGGATTTGTGATGAGTTCCTTTCTATCATGAATGCTTGAGAGGATGCAGAATAGATGTCACCCATGGTGAAGGCACTGCAGGATATTGTGCCAAGCACAGATGATGATTAACAGAACACCTAAGATGTCATCTTTAAGTAGTGGTTCAGTTAGTTTATAAACATCTCAGTGAAGGAATATACTCTACCATGAAGCCCCACCACAATCCTGAAAGGATCTCAGTGGGGTAAAGAGGGTTTATATGAGTAGATCCGGGTGGATATCCATTGGAAGCTATTGGGTTACAGTGTTAAAACCGATCGACGTACAATAATATGATTGACCACATTTATCAAGGAATTTATCTATGGGTGGATGATAACGGAAATCGATTATCACATTGGAGTAAAACTAACCAAGTTCATTATGGAGACATGGCTGGAAAGTGCAAAACGTTTCAACCAGGACATACTGGTGCGGGCGATGTTATATCATTCACTTTTACAAATTAGCGAGTACAAGAGGTTATTGCTAATATTTAGGATATTCCATTTCCTATATATCTGTGTTGTAGCACATATGGTGGAGACGACTATATAAATCTCATCACTCCACCTTGGTTACACTCTTGACCAGTATTCTTGAATATCCTTGGGAGCGTGCCACCAAAACAAGACACATCAGACATATTGGGTAAGTTGGGGGAATGAAATTATTCTTTCACCCATTTTCTGTGCCTAATATTTCATATAATTATGATGGAATAGATAACATCAAGAAACAACCATTCATGCAATCCTTCTGAGGTGGCGTTCCTATGGCATGGGTAAATTGTGAACCCATATTCGAGCCATACACACTACACCAGTTCAGGAGACAATTCAAGATTAATGCATTGACTCACCTTGAATTTGTATAAGGGGGTGCCCCATAAGAATCATAAATGCGTGATGAGGCAAATATGGATGATGTTTACATAGGTGGGTGGGGATATGTGGAATGAGTTTCCACCAACCACTTCTTCATTCGGATTGGTCCACAAAGATGAATTATGTTGGGAAGCTGGCTAACCAGGAGGTATGCATAAGCATGGAACCATATGACATGGAAATACAGTAGTCCCCAAGACTAATTGTCGGAGTGTGACGAGGTGGGACACCATGATGGTAGTGAAAATGTATTCCATGGAAACAATGTTATAACAGCATGGGTTGTGGGCCATGAACATGCTCTGATGGATGGTGGAGAAAGATAAGCTCCAAGGTTGAGTCCAACGGTTTCTACTAGAGGAACTTATGAAAGTGGGGAATCATCAAGGGTATTTTGTGGCCAGCTGCTTTAGGCCCTAGGGAAGCAGGTGTGCCATGAAGTTATTCTTTCTGATGTTATTTAGCCATAGTCTTGAAAAGACATGGATTCTACTCGTGTTACCATATTGTTGACAACCTATGGGTGAACCTGTACAAGAATTGAATAGATTTTGGACCTCGGTTATAACGACCCATACTTTACATACATTTTTAATACTTCAAAAATTGAAGCACACTTATTACAACATATGATAAAACTAAAAAGGACCGTATAGGTATAGTGCCTTTAGAAACTGGGAAACATAAAGAACTGGTTCATAAATCTTCTACAGTGTCTCCCATTTATATCATCATATCTAGGGTCCCTTTTAGCATATTCTACTTAATATCCATCTTCCTGACCTGGGGAAAAGAAAACATAAAAGGGTGAGCTCAAATGCTCAGCAAGGCAAATAAAGGAAATAAAACTCATATCATATCTTTTTGAAAATCATAACCTGCAAAAGAGATCATAATATCTTAACATGGAACAAATCATAGGAGTGAAAATGAGATCCCCATAATCATAACATAAAACTTGAAACTTTGTAGCATGCACACATAATCATGGAAAATCATTTCTTGTTAGTCATGACTCATTTCCAAGACTATCTTAGTGGACAAAGTCCCTTTCTGAACCGAGTTCACTCCTCGTTTCAGTCCTGTATCACTGAACCGAAATAACCTTCCGTTCCAGCCATGTCTATCTCATGAGATATAAAATCTTCACCCAATGCATTGGAGGGAGATATAGGTCCCACCCATCTTATAATGAATCCTTTCTTATGTGTGCCACATAATCATAAAACATACATCATCGCATAACACATGTAACAAAAATGGGATTCTTGAAACATCATGACATCATAAATCAATTCATATAAGATAATGGAATTCATAAAAATAATTCCATCACAACATGATCAAATCAATGTAATAATAGGGATAAAAACAGAACCCTTTATTATCTTAGATGGAAAATAATTTTGATAAAACACTTGAACTTTATTCTTGAGGAAAATATCCTTTCTACTTCAAAAACATTTTTCCTTTCTTAACATGTCATACAAATTTAAACTAAAAGAAGTTGATTAAAAATAAATTTGAAAACTTGTAAAGGAAGCTTCTTGGAAATAATGTTTTAAAAATCCATTCATGCCTTATAAGTTAAAAAAAACATTCTTCGTACTTTTTTCGGAAAAGTCAAAAAATACCTCGTACGGAAAACGACAAAAGATTCCTTTCATTTCCTTTACTAAAAACTCAACGAAGGGTAAAATTGGATTTAAACAATTGTAGTTGGATGGAAATAACATTACGTATTTATGAAACATGGATTTGGATGATAAAATACACCCTAGTAAATACTTACGAATAAACAATCTCGGATAAAAATGAGATTGTGATATTTCCCTTACCTTAGGTCCGATTAGCTTTGTACGTGTCCGAAGCTCCTGTATAATGGTTTAAATAATGTTATTGACTTATTCCATAATCATACATATTTATATGATATCATATATGGTCATATTATTAGCTTCTTGTTAGTAATATTTCATTGTTACTTGTTACTCAGGTCTTTATAACTTTTTGTTCTTATGCGTGTTTTGTCGAATAAATTCTTATTCTTATCTTTAGGTTATAGATAATTCATTTCCATAATGGTATTAGTTTATTATATACCATATTCATTCATTCAATTCATTTATATAATCATTATGAAATGAAGATCATGTAGAACGAGTCGCATCACATCGTGGAGACGGTATTCCGTACGTACGCACGAGTGATGATATCATTCCTATGATCGTGGAATTGTATTGGAGTATATATATATTATTTCAGTATCAATATTACTTCATAATAATAATATTTAGTTACTCATTACACCATTATAACCATCCTTGTAAGGTGATGGTGGAAAATAGATTACACCACGGCGTGGAGACGGTATTCCGTACGTACGCACGCGTGGTGATTTCATTTTTCCGTAGGATGGATAGAAGGTGAAATAGGGTTGTTTCATATTTATAATAACATATCAGTATCTAAGTAATACTGATGTTATTACTTTATCATGAAACAACTAAAGAAGAAGAAGTTGAAGAAGAAAGAAATTGAAAAGATCGGTAATGGATATTACCTCTTCTTTGGAACGCCTCTTTGAATCCTCCACTTAAGGAACTAAGATTGGTCTTTGGAGAAGACCAGGACCTCTAGGATTATTCTAGGGAAGTGGATAGGAGAAAATGGCAGGGTTTGGCCGAGCTTGAGTTCTCAATTTGGTGTGAGGAGGAGGGGGAGGAGGTGCCCTTTTATAAGGGAGGAGAGGGGCACCTTAGGAATATCTCAAAATATTATTTTATATTAAAGTCAAAATCGGTTTATAATGGTTCCAAAGGATCTTATTTCGATGATAAAGTGGGGATGGGTCGAAATCCTATCAACCAATAGGATTTAGACAAGTTTAGGGTATTATTTTAACCTTATCAATTAGATTTAACTCTAAGTTAATTATTTTAACTTTTACCGTGTCTTTTTGTTTTCCTTCACTATATGGTTAATACACTTACTATAACATGCCAAACGAACCCCAAATTGTTTATTATTAATATATATATCCTTATCTAAGTCATTTGGCCGAACCTTAGATTTTTAAGAAAAATATAACAATTAATAATATAATATTTGATTTAAAAACTATTTTTTGTCAATTTTGACACTATTTGATATATGATTTGTTTGAAAGTCATAACAGAATAATATGTTCGAACCAAGTTGATTAAATCAACACTAATATATCATAGTAACCTAGAAAATTATTGGAATTCATAAAAAGTCTCAAATTACATTTATTTTGGTGTTTATAACATCAATTATGTCAATATTTCATTAATAAGATAATTACTGCATCATCATTATGTCATAAATAAATTAAATTATTTAATGTCTAAAAATTACAAATAAAACATCATAATGTAGGAAATCTTTTTAGCTTTCTAATGAATATTTACAATTGAATTTATCTTATGTATAACCCCATATTAAAAATGATTTACTTATTAATCTTTGATTTTAACTATTTTAACCCTTCTTTAAATAAATTAATAATAAATGTCCTAATCTAATCCAAGTGGGCCTAAATGGTCATATTTTATTCCTAAGTTTGGTTTTGGTCGAATTACACTTGTCCAATAGAATTAGGACATGTGTTAGGGTAATATTAATATCATATTTACCCTTAGTTACCCTATTTACTATTAATCGCGGTAAAAAAAGTAAAAAGTTACTATTCCCCAAAAAATTATTTTCATCTCATTGAACCACATTTTAGTCCTTGATATTAACCGTGTCTCTCGGATTTTCGAAATTCCAATCACAGAAGCGGTAAAATTAAGTTTTATGCAAAATTCAGTTTTTAACCTACCACTTAGTGGTTTCACTATTCATCAAAAATTGAAAGTTTTCAGAAAAATACCAAAATTTCACCCTAGGCTAATTTCGATATTCTGAGTCCAAAAATGAAGTCCATTTTGAAAAATAAAATTTATAAAATTCCAAAAAGTTGTTATTACTATTCATAACGGCTAGTTTTAATAGCATAATGTTGTTTAGTGAAACTCGGTATTGCGTACGACGCAAGCTATCGAGGAAGGTCGCGATTGCGTGTAAAGCAAGCCAAGAAAGTGTTGTATAGAAAAAGATTCCTTTGATGATTTATATAACATAATAGTCTCGGGTGTTACATTCTACCCCCCTTAAAAAGAATTTCGCCCTCGAAATTCGTCACTTTGCAACAAACAGATGAGGATACTTCTCCCTCATCATATCCTCAAGCTCCCATGTAGCTTCTTCAAGTTGGTGGTTTCTCCATAAAACTTTCACCAAGCGAGTGGTCTTGTTTCGTAGGACTTTTTCGCTACGATCCAGAATCTCTATCGGCTGTTCTTCATAAGAAAGATCTTGCTCCAGCGGTACAACTTCTGAGCTGAGTACATGTGAAGGATCTGGTATGTACTTTCTCAGGAGAGGTACATGGAACACATCGTGAACTTGAGAGAGATTCGGTGGAAGCGCCAATCGGTAAGCTACCTTCCCAACACGATCCAATATTTCGAAAGGACCGATATATCTAGGGCTCAACTTCCCCTTCTTTCCAAATCTCATAACCCTCTTCCAGGGAGATATTCGTAAGAACACTTTATCACCCACTTCAAACTCTAGGTCTTTTCTTCGGTTGTCGGCATAGCTTTTCTGTCGACTCTGAGCTGCTCTTATGTGTTGTTGAATAGATCTGACCTTTTCTGCCATTTCATCAACGAGATCAGGTCCTAATAGCTTTCTTTCCCCAACTTCATCCCAGCAAGTTGGAGTCCTGCATTTCTTTCCATAGAGAGCTTCATAAGGAGCCATTTGAATACTGGAGTGAAAGCTATTATTATAAGAAAATTCCACCAAAGGTAGGTGTTGATCCCAACCTCCTTTGAAATCCATAGAGCAAGCTCTCAACATATCTTCTAGGGTTTGAATTGTTCTCTCAGACTGACCGTCTGTCTGGGGATGATAAGCAGTGCTGAAACTCAACTCTGTATCCAGAGTATGCTGAAGACTTCGCCAGAACTTCGAGGTAAATCTCGGATCTCGATCAGATATAATAGAAAGTGGTACTCCATGCAATCTTACCACTTCCTTTACATATATCCTGGCAAGCTGATCTAGAGAGAAATCCTCTCTAATAGGAATGAAGTGTGCAGACTTTGTGAGACGATCAACTATGACCCAGATAGCATTATTGCCTTTGGATGTTTTAGGAAGTCCTGTGACAAAGTCCATAGTGATGTTTTCCCATTTCCATTCGGGTATGGGTAATGGTTGTAACATCCCCTTAGACTTCTGTCTCTCAGCTTTAACTTGTTGACAAACCAAGCATCGAGAGACATATTCAGAAACATCTCTTTTCATGCCATCCCACCAGAAGTATTCTTTCAGGTCCCTATACATCTTCGTGCTTCCAGGATGAATAAAGAATGAAGAACTATGAGCCTCATCCAGCAGCTCTTTCTTTAATTCGGGGATGGGAGGAACACAAACCCGATTCCTGAACTTTATTATCCCATCATAATCAAGGTTGAATTCAGGAACATTTCTCACCTTCTTTTGTAACTCAACATCTTCTTTCTGTGCCTCTTTAATATTCACATGTATAGATGGTTGAACATTCATTTGAGAAAGATAAGATTTTTCCCCTTCCATTATAATTCCAAGATCCATCCTTTGTAAATCCATAAATATTGGATCTTTTGTGATCCTCATCATGGATAAACTAGCATGGTCTTGTCGACTTAATGCATCTGCCACCTTGTTTGCTTTCCCAGGGTGGTAATGGATTGAGCAGTCATAATCCTTAATCAGCTCCAACCATCTTCTTTGACGCATATTCAACTCCTTTTGTGTGAAAATATACTTTAAAATTTTATGATCAGTATAAATATCACACCTTTCACCATAAAGGTAATGCCTCCAAATATTTAATGCAAAGATTACCGCAGCCAACTCCAAATCATGTGTTGGGTAATTTTGTTCATGGATTTTCAACTGTCGTGAGGCATAAGCTATCACCATATCATTTTGCATAAGAACACACCCCAATCCCTTCTTGGATGCATCACTGTAGATCACAAACCTTTCTCCACTACAAGGCAGTGTGAGCACAGGTGCACTGGATAACCTTCTTTTCAACTCCTTGAAATTCTCTTCACATTCCTCTGTCCAGACAAACTTAACTCCTTTCCGAGTCAACTTGGTGAGTGGATTAGATAATCGTGAAAAATCTTTTACAAAACGTCGATAATATCCAGCCAAACCAAGAAAACTTCGGATCTCAGTTACTGTTGTTGGTCTCGACCATCTTTCGATAACCTCTGTTTTTGCTGGATCCACAGATATCCCCTCTTTTGAGATTATGTGACCCAAAAATGAAACTTTTTGAAGCCAAAATTCACACTTGGTAAATTTGGCATAAAGCTTCTCCTTTCTCAGGGTCTTCAATATAATTCTCAAGTGATCTTCATGCTCTTCCTTTCTCTTTGAATAGACAAGAATATCGTCTATAAAGACTACCACAAATTGATCAAGATAGTCTCTAAAGACTCTATTCATTAGGTCCATGAAGATAGCAGGGGCATTAGTAAGACCAAATGGCATCACTATAAATTCATAGTGTCCATACCTTGTACGGAAAGCCGTCTTTGGTATATCCTCCCTTTTGACCCTTAATTGATGATACCCTGAACGAAGATCAATCTTGGAAAAGTATTGAGCTCCGCGTAGTTGGTCAAATAAGTCATCAATGCGTGGGAGAGGATATTTGTTCTTGATAGTGATCTTGTTAAGTTCTCGATAATCAATGCAGAGTCTCATTGATCCATCTTTCTTCTTAACAAATAGAACAGGTGCTCCCCAAGGTGACGCACTAGGGCGTATGAATCCCTTATCAAGATTCTCTTGGAGTTGCTTCTTCAATTCCTGCAACTCAATTGGGGCCATTCTATATGGTGTTTTTGAAATAGGCAAAGCACCCGGTACGAGTTCTATTGAAAACTCAACTTCACGATTTGGTGGAAGACCTGGTAATTCCTCTGGAAAGACATCATCAAACTCCCGTACAATGGGCATATTCTTAATCGTGAGTTTCTCACCAACCATTTGAGATAAATAACCTTCATTTAGTGGAATCAATACCCATAAGATGGAAGAAATTTCCACTGGAAGGTTATGTTCATCCTTGCATTGGTATACGATCGTAGATTGATCTGGAATATGAAATGTGACTTCCCTTCTTTGGCAATTGATATGAGCTCCATGTAGAGAAAGCCAATCCATACCAAGAATCACATCAAATTCCACTAAAGGAAGGATCACAAGATTTGCAGGAAGCACTTTCCCACAAACTTCGATCGGAGAAGAATTATAAACTTTTGATGCGATTGATGTGCCACTAGGTGTTGTCACGGCTAACTCAACATCTAATTGTTGAGGTAATACGGTGATACCCTTAGAAAAGTCTTCAGAAATAAAAGAGTGGGTGGATCCAGAATCAAATAAAACATTTGCTACTTTAGAGTGGATGGTAAGTGTACCTTTCACCACTTCGTTATCGTACTCCACATCGCTGATAGAAATTGCATGTGACTTTCCTTTGTCTTTAGCCTTAAGATTTTGTTGACGTCGACCATCATCATCAACCCTTGGATTTGGGCATTGATTGGCATAATGCCCCATCTCCTTGCACTTGAAACATTGAAGTGTAGTAGGTTCATTCTGTTTATCCTTTCCTTTATTTGCATCGTTAGACATCTTCTTCCCATTATCACGGCATTCAAATGCCCGATGACCTTCTTTTCCACATTTAAAACATTTACTCGTCCCTTTAAGACAACTCCCTCCATGTTTCTTTCCACACTTTGAGTATAAGGGAAAGTTCATCTTCTTTTCCGTGTGCTCTTTAGATTTTTCTTTGAATTCCATCTTCCTCTTCTTAACAAACCCATGTGACTGATGGGTTACTCCAATCTCCATCTCGACTTTGAGAGCACATCGAACGATTTCCTCGTAGCTATTGAAGTCCCTTATGGCTAACGCCCTTCGAAGACTTGGTTTTAAGCCACTAAAGAATCGATCGATCTTACTCTCAGGCTGGATAATAATACCAGAAGCGTACCTTGCAAGTCTTGTAAAATTTGCTTCATAGGTACTAACAGATTCATCATCCCTTTTGCTTCAGTTCAAGGAACTCTTTCTCCATCTTTGTTCGGAGAATACGAGGGAAGTACTTATTGAAAAATAAGTTCTTGAACTCGTCCCATTCCATAGACTCAATTTCATCCCTTGCCTCATATTCTTAACAAGATTCCACCATTGATCAGCATCTCCTTCCAAACGGTACACTGCTAGGATGACTTTATCATGCTCAGAACATTGAAGAACTGAAAATATCTTTTCAGTAGTACTAATCCATTGTTCAGCAACTAATGGATCAGTAGACCCGCTGAAAGAAGGTGGACGCTGCCTCATGAAGGATTCAACAGAATGTTGCTCCCTCCTTTGCTCGTTTGGAAATCCTGCATGATTCATAGCTTGAGAAAGTTGTGTGAGCATGGCTACAAGATTTTTCATTCCAGCTCCCATATCGTTTGGTTGCTCAGGGGGACAATCATTGCATTTCCCATCGCATTCCGCATTAACACGGTTCCTTCGGGTTCCATCCATTGACTAAAACCAAGAAGAATAGTTTGAGCAACACTAATTATAATAGGAAAACCACATAATTCAAGAATAAAATTTTCATGCTTAAGGTCTTATCCTAGATTATTCAAGGACATTTCTAAAACACTAAGATTGTGTTCTATGCTTAGACTTATTCTTAGGGTTCTTACAAAGGCTTTCACATCCTAGTTTCCAAAGGTTGACTATACCTTTCCTCTGATACCAACTATAACGACCCATACTTTACATACATTTTTAATACTTCAAAAATTGAAGCACACTTATTACAACATATGATAAAACTACAAAGGACCGTATAGGTATAGTGCCTTTAGAAACTGGGAAACATAAACAACTGGTTCATAAATCTTCTACAGTGTCTCCCATTTATTTCATCATATCTAGGGTCCCTTTTAGCATATTCTACTTAATATCCATCTTCCTGACCTGGGGAAAAGAAAACATAAAAGGGTGAGCTCAAATGCTCAGCAAGGCAAATAAAGGAAATAAAAATCATATCATATCTTTTTGAAAATCATAACCTGCAAAAGAGATCATAATATCTTAACATGGAACAAATCATAGGAGTGAAAATGAGATCCCCATAATCATAACATAAAACTTGAAACTTTGTGGCATGCACACATAATCATGGAAAATCATTTCTTGTTAGTCATGACTCATTGCCAAGACTATCTTAGTGGACAAAGTCCCTTTCTGAACCGAGTTCACTCCTCGTTTCAGTCCTGTATCACTGAACCGAAATAACCTTCCGTTTCAGCCATGTCTATCTCATGAGATATAAAATCTTTACCCAATGCATTGGAGGGAGATATAGGTCCCACCCATCTTATAATGAATCCTTTCTTATGTGTGCCACATAATCATAAAACATACATCATCGCATAACACATGTAACAAAAATGGGATTCTTGAAACATCATGACATCATAAATCAATTCATATAAGATAATGGAATTCATAAAAATAATTCCATCACAACATGATCAAATCAATGTAATAATAGGGATAAAAACAGAACCCTTTATTATCTTAGATGGAAAATAATTTTGATAAAACACTTGAACTTTATTCTTGAGGAAAATATCCTTTCTACTTCAAAAATTTTTTTCCTTTCTTAACATGTCATACAACTTTAAACTAAAAGAAGTTGATTAAAAATAAACTTGAAAACTTGTAAAGGAAGCTTCTTGGAAATAATGTTTTAAAAATCCATTCATGCCGTATAAGTTGAAAAAAACATTCTTCGTACTTTTCTCGGAAAACTCAAAAAATACCTCGTACGGAAAACGACAAAAGATTCCTTTCATTTCCTTTACTAAAAACTCAACGAAGGGTAAAATTGGATTTAAACAATTGTAGTTGGATGGAAATAACATTACGTATTTATGAAACATGGATGTGGATGATAAAATACACCCTAGTAAATACTTACGAATAAACAATCTCGGATAAAAATGAGATTGTGATATTTCCCTTACCTTAGGTCCGATTAGCTTTGTACGTGTCCGAAGCTCCTGTATAATGGTTTAAATAATGTTATTGACTTATTCCAGAATCATACATATTTATATGATTTCATATATGGTCATATTATTAGCTTCTTGTTAGTAATATTTCATTGTTACTTGTTACTCGGGTCTTTATAACTTTTTGTTCTTATGCGTGTTTTGTCGAATAAATTCTTATTCTTATCTTTAGGTTATATATAATTCATTTCCATAATGGTATTAGTGTATTATATACCATATTCATTCATTAAATTCATTTATATAATCATTATGAAATGAAGATCATGTAGAACGAGTCGCATCACATCGTGGAGACGGTATTCCGTACGTACGCACGAGTGATGATATCATTCCTATGATCGTGGAATTGTATTGGAGTATATATATATTATTTCAGTATCAATATTACTTCATAATAATCATATTTAGTTACTCATTACACCATTATAACCATCCTTGTAAGGTGATGGTGGAAAATAGATTACACCACGTCGTGGAGACGGTATTCCGTACGTACGCACGCGTGGTGATTTCATTTTTCCGTAGGATGGATAGAAGGTGAAACAGGGTTGTTTCATATTTATAATAACATATCAGTATGTAAGTAATACTGATGTTATTACTTTATCATGAAACAACTAAATAAGAAGAAGTTGAAGAAGAAAGAAATTGAAAAGATCGGTAATGGATATTACCTCTTCTTTGGAACGCCTCTTTGAATCCTCCACTTAAGGAACTAAGATTGGTCTTTGGAGAAGACCAGGACCTCTAGGATTATTCTAGGGAAGTGGAGAGGAGAAAATGGCAGGGGTTGGCCGAGCTTGAGTGCTCAATTTGGTGTGAGGAGGAGTGGGAGGAGGTGCCCTTTTATAAGGGAGGAGAGGGGCACCTTAGGAATATCTCAAAATATTATTTTATATTAAAGTCAAAATCGGTTTATAATGGTTCCAAAGGGTCTTATTTCGAAGATAAAGTGGGGATGGGTCGAAATCCTATCAACAAATAGGATTTAGACAAGTTTAGGGTATTATTTTAACCTTATCAATTAGATTTAACTCTAAGTTAATTATTTTAACTTTTACCGTGTCTTTTTGTTTTCCTTCACTATATGGTTAATACACTTACTATAACATGCCAAAAGAACCCCAAATTGTTTATTATTAATATATATATCCTTATCTAAGTCATGTGGCCGAACCTTAGATTTTTAGGAATAAAATAACAATTAATAATATAATATTTGATTTAAAAACTATTTTGTGTCAATTTTGACACTATTTGATATATGATTTGTTTGAAAGTCATAACAGAATTATATGTTCGAACCAAGTTGATTAAATCAACACTAATATATCATAGTAAACTAGAAAATTAGTGGAATTCATAAAAAGTCTCAAATTACATTTATTTTGGTGTTTATAACATCAATTATGTCAATATTTCATTAATAAGATAATTACTGCATCATCATTATGTCATAAATAAATTAAATTATTTAATGTCTAAAAATTACAAATAAAATATCATCATGTAGGAAATATTTTTAGCTTTCTAATGAATATTTAAAATTGAATTTATCTTATGTATAACCCCATATTAAAAATGATTTACTTATTAAACTTTGATTTTAACTATTTTAACCCTTCTTTAAATAAATTAATAATAAATGTCCTAATCTAATCCAAGTGGGCCTAAATGGTCATATTTTATTCCTAAGTTTGGTTTTGGTCGAATTACACTTGTCCAATAGAATTAGGACATGTGTTAGGGTAATATTAATATCATATTTACCCTTAGTTACCCTATTTACTATTAACCGCGGTAAAAAAAAGTAAAAAGTTACTATTCACCAAAAAATTATTTTCATCTCATTGAACCACATTTTAGTCCTTAATATTAACCGTGTCTCTCGGATTTTCGAAATTCCAATCACAGAAGCGGTAAAATTAAGTTTTATGCAAAATTCAGTTTTTAACCTACCACTTAGTGGTTTCACTATTCATCAAAAATTGAAAGTTTTCAGAAAAATACCAAAATTTCACCCTAGGCTAATTTCGATATTCTGAGTCCAAAAATGAAGTCCATTTTGAAAAATAAAATTTATATAATTCCAAAAACTGGTTATTACTATTCATAACAGCTAGTTTTAATAGCATAATGTTGTTTAGTGAAACTCGGTATTGCGTACGACGCAAGCTATCGAGGAAGGTCGCGATTGCGTGTAAAGCAAGCCAAGCAAGTGTTGTATAGAAAAAGATTCCTTTGATGATTTATATAACATAAAAGTCTCGGGTGTTACATCGGTCCTAAAAAGGGTAGATTAAATATGGATGTTCCTGAGGGAATAAAATATTTATATTAACTGGAGAGATTAGTGCACTCCATTGGTACTCTACAACCCTTGATAGAGTAGTTAATTATGTTGTTGAACAGTAACATCCCCCCAATAGAGTCAGCATCTCTACTATTGGAATGTGTTTCCCTACCTGGTGACTCATATAGTTCATAGGAGAATAGTTTGATAAGGAAGAAATCAAGAAGGGTGATGAGGATGTTTTTTTTAAAGTGGGTCCCTCCAAAAGAAGGTGAAATAGTGTCTTTCAGGGTGACTTTGATGAGAAATTATACCACAACTCTTGAAGTAATCTCCAAGTAATATTTGTTGTGTCATTTCCCATTTCATATGTTATTTTTGTCTCTAAAATGGAACCTATATATGTAGTAGGATCTTTAACCAGGAACTCCGACAGATGGGGATGAAGGTATGAGGACAGGCGTGGGGATCCAAACACGAGGACCAAAAACCAGTGAGATGATAGATGCACAATCTAGCAATGTTGGGAAAATGAGGGTGGTATCCATGGATCCCCTATATTCTATGAAAATTTATGGAGGAAAACACCATGTAATACTGGAAATGATAGGCCCATGGAGAGATCATGGGGATAAAAAATTGTATGTTCCCCACCTTTAGGGATGCATATGTTGTGTGTCTAATCAAATAGGCTATAATGACCCATTTCTGAATAGTTATTAAGATAGAATGCATTCAGCTTCTAAAAATGGTTAGAGGACTCGATGATACCCTCCAAAGAGGGACTCTAGTCTATATAGAGCCGATTTTTGAGCTGAACAAGCCATAGTCCCTTATGTGAAACCGAGGGCGTCAAGCAGTACCACTAGTGGGATAGAGTCTGGAGTTTCCTGACTGGACATCATTTAATTATAATTGATAGATGAAGACCAACCTAATAAAGATCATACTGATGATCTATTAGATTAATTTCTGGAATATAAACATGTAGACCCCTAGGAGAATTATGATACCATTTATAATGAAGTGAATAAAAATGATTCCTGCCACAGGTTGTGGAAACTGTTCAAACTCTTCATCGATAACACCCCAAAATTGGAGTGGATAATCCAGATTGAAAAAAATTGTCCTTGTATATATTAAATATACGTTGGATGAGTGGATTTCTGATGCCCTCATATGCTCACTAAAGATTACCATTCGAGAAGGTGTAAGAGGACAAGAATGGACATAGTGTTGTATGGAAGAAGAGGAATGAAATAAACATCATGGAGATTCAAGAGGTAGAACATGAGATCAAATTCTTGTGAATGTTGAAATATGAGTGCTCATATTCCATTGACACCCAAGCAGAGAAAGTAACAAAATTACAGGATCAGCCGGTAGAAGCTGAAGAGTAGCTAAGGCATGTTTTTTGTGTCATGACCAATATCCAAGCTGAAAAGGATTGGGAACATACTAGGGCTAATGAACTGTGCCCCATGACCATCAATGAAGAGATGAATCTTAGTAGATGGAAGGAAATAATGGAGGCCACACACCAAATAGTTGTGGAGCTGATATGTTCCATTGAATATGTCAACCCATCTATTAATGGGGCCAATCCATGGGGGCAATAATTTTCCTGGACTCAAAAACATACCTTCATTATCTCTTGGTTATTTTTGTTTCATCAACGAGTTTAGAGAAATTATTTTACTATTATATCTCAATCATATTTACGAAACTACTTGTAATCAATTCATATACTCACATGGGTCATGACCAGTCTGAGAAATAAGGGATGACAATGTAATCCTGCATCTTTAACACGAGAGTGGAAAACTATTACAAGACATCCATGGTCTAAATGACCACTCAGATTTTCCTAGATAAAGTAAGGGTTCATGACTAATGAATATAGTTATTAGAATTAAAAAAATTCCATTTCGCAAAATGCTCTAACACATGAGTGGGATAACTCTGGGGGAGTTGGAATCAATTAAAATAGCTGGGAATGATAATTGTGAATCACGATACCAAAAATTTGGAATATAAGGAGTGCGGGATGAAGATAGAGGATAGATATTGACCAATGTTCACAAAAAAATATTCATATAGTGTTGGCCATAAATAGGTGGTGAGGGATGACTTCTCACCAAATTAGAAATACATGGCCAAAAATCAAAGTCTCATCAATGTATTTTGGATCATTGGCCTAAAATGGTAGGAGAGCCTTGAGGCTGAGCATCCACTCCTTTGGAGTTCCCTTTTGTTGTGAAATATGATGATGATCCAAATAAGGGGAATGAAATGCATGAGAATTTAGTGACGAGGTTTTCAAATGGGGTTCAACAACCTTGATAATATTCCACTGTGATGAATGAACACTAGGAGAATACTATCTGTACAAATCAAGATAAAGATTGTTCCTGACATGACCCCTCTGTCATGGGACTGAGATTCATTATAGTTATACCTCATGAAAATGGTGACGATATACACATATTGGGTTTCATATTGTCAGTAATTTAAACGTAATTTGAGGTCGTTCCTCATGGACCCTAGTTAATATTTTAAAGTAATGTTACAAGGACTCGAGACTCCTAGTTTAAGGATATAGAGTTCGAACCATAAACAGAGGAAAAGAGACAGAAGGTTTAAGGAACCTAGTGCTTGGAATGATGACAAATTCCCTGATGTTGCTACGTATCACATAATGGTAGGAATCAAGACTTACATAGTTCCTGAATTATATATAGTTTAACAACATATGGTAAGGACATGGGAGCCATAAAAGACAATCATATGGCATGGTACATAACCCAACATGAATTCAGAAAAGGAAGGAAACACCATACCACACATTCCTGAAATGGGGCTATAGCGATGAGGCTAGAAAGATGAAAGTGGTTGTGAATAGACCATAATAGAGAATTATAGGATTCACTACGAATCCTATGGGAATGGTAATCAAGACATACATATTTCTTTTGGATGATATGATAGATTTTCACTACCAAAAAGAGTGATATCCTCTCAGGATAGGAAAACCATATTTACTGCAAATCATTTTTTTCATTTTCAAATAGCCGGTTTTTGGTTATCCATTACCCAGATATAGACAATGAACCATCTGAAATCCAGAAAACAGATCCAAAATCCAAATTCAAAATTGAAAAAAAAATACAAAATCATACCAAATCTCAAATAGATATGATGTACTCTACGTGACTTATGACGCACCGCCTCTTCGAGTCTTGCATCCATCCATCAAGCATCCCACCAGAATAGCGAGATGACGAACCAAACCACCGGGGAGTCATCTCCATCCCATGCTAGAAATTCCTAGAAGCATAAGATCCAAATGAAAAAACATCAAACATGCCAATCATCCTCGAATAATTGCAGAAAAAACTCAATAAAAGTTCATGAATCCACAAAAACAGCAAAATCAAATAAAAAAACAGAAAAACCAGCGCCAAAATCCGAGATCAAACCCCAACCCGTAGCTTCAGATCAATTTTTTCCATCATAAAATCAATGAAATTCCCAACACTGCAGAAGGACATGAACTGGAGAAGAAAGACAAAATCCCACAATGCACCGTAATGAATATTAGAAGGTCTCATCACCACCGAACAGAACGACCACATCAGATATGGAGAAACCCCAATGTGCTCACCAGAGAAGTGGAGAACCCGCATACTTTAGGTGAATGAATGCATCCATGAAGGGTAACAATGCCTCTCAGTGAATCCCTATCTGAAGGGGCAAGAATCGAGCTAATCATGCTAGCCACGATGCTGAAGGAGCCACGAAACCACCACTGCAGCAATGAACCAACACAAAACCACCGAGCATGAAGAAGAATGTCGCACCACTCGCAGAAAAAGCTGATGGGGACGAGAGGAGAGGAAACCCTAGACTAGGATCCCTTTACGGGTGCATCCCCAACACACAGTGGGAAATAAAGTTTATGTCGTATTGGGTGGAGAGGGGTAGTATAGAATCATGAGGCCACCTAATGTGAATGAGGACAAGAAAAAGTCTACAACACAATACACCTTTCCAAAGAGGAAAACCAAATCTATTAAGGGGTTGAAAGGGTTCATGACTCCACTATTAGACTTGGAGGTAAAATACCTAGGAGTCACTACGTATCTCATAGGGGTGAGAATCAAGCCATCTGTAATTTATAAATTTTGAATATCAAAGGTACAATTTCAAATGGGAAATATCTTCTCTAATGGATACATCATATAGTTTGGTAGTTTATTATCACTCTGTTTGGAGGTAAAATGAATAGTTTATTGTCATATGGTAAGGAAATAAGAGATACTAATTTATTTTCTTGGAGCTTAGAGCAATGGGAAGTGTGATTATTCAATTCAGGAACAAAGTGAAACCATATACATAATCCCATGTGATCTATAATGAGTGTGGGAAATAAGGGAGGAGAATATATTTAAAACACATGGAATAACATGGTAGGAAAAAAGGTATGGAGTCAAGGATGTACCTAGGACGTCATTTATTCCTCTCAACCAGCCATGTTGCATGAAGGAATGACATCATGGTTGTCATGATTCTACATGAACATGATGAAATGGAAAGTAATTTTAATTGAGAAACCAACATTTTGGGCATAAAGGGGTAGGCCACTGACCATATTCGTGATGTGGGACCTATCTCAAATGTTATTTGAGATCTTATGGGATGTTGGCCCAAAAATGTTGGCGAGACATATGGCCAATCATCCATACTGATCGTGGGTCCATTTAGATGTCATAGATGATGGTGACCCAATCAAAGAGATGCAAGGAGTTTGAAATGGAATGATAGCATGTCTATACAAGAATCCAACACTCAATGCCCTAGACCACAGTGTGTGTTTGTGCATTGATGTGAATAACAAAGTTCAAGGGGACTGGTTAAGGGAAAAATACTCGATAAGAAGAGTGGTGGATGGGAAAAAATAGGTATATGGACCTGGTGCTAGACCTGAAGACAAAGTGTCTGAGCATACCTACATATCCCATGAGAATGGGTATTAATCAATATATTTTTCTTGATGTTTTTTTCATTTTAATGTCATGAGGTAAGGAAAAAATAATTTATCATCATGTGTGAAGTGATATATCTTATATTACCACCATCAAACATGGACCATGATGTAGGAGCTGAATGGAAAAAAGGTTGAGAAACCTTGGGATGGAACCAAAGACTACATTTCTGGGCATCTCTATAAATACCATAAGGATGGAAATCAATCTGTTTGTTATTATAGATTTGTCATACAATTTAACATCATATGGAAAGGACATGGAGGGAAGGGATTTATTCATATGGGAATCCCATGATGCAGTTGTAGAAAAGCTGATGTGAATGAGGAAGAAAGATTTCCACATCATTTTATATGATTATGAAAGTAAATGAGGACGTAAGATATAAAATAGAGAATACTGGGGCTATGATCAAAGACAAAATGTTTGTGCATTCCTATGTATCCCAAATGTATGGGAATGAATCCATATGTAGTTCATTAACTCCATGTACTTTAACATCATATGGTAAGGATGAATGCAGAAGAACAATGTTCTAAAGGGAATACGGAAGGGATGATAATTCATATCTGATGTGATGTAGTGTAGGATAATTCCACACAAAATATTACATAATCCCAATGGGGGATATAAGGCTAGGGGGATGGAAATGATTAAGGGACATGGAGATGGACCCAAAGATGTTTTTTTTCATTTCTACATACCCCATAATAATTAACAAGAAATTATTAGTTCTTGAAATTCCATATCGTTTAGCATCATGTGGTAAGAACATATGGTAAAAGAGGATGTTATGGAAGGAGGGGCATATGGTTATCCTTCTTCAAACATAATGTTAATGAGGAAAATGTAAGTCTGTATGAAACCATATTTGTCCCTTGAAAAGAAAAAAACCATGAGGGGAGTCTATGGATATGGAAAAATTTTGTTGTGATGGACCTGAAGAAAAAATGACCGGGCATTCATTCGAATCCTATGAGGGTAGGAATGAAGCCACACATAGTTTCTGAAATTCCATATAGTTTAACATTATGAAGTTTCTATGAAATGTGAAAGAGATTCCTAAAGGGGACACATGACACTGTAATTGTAAGCCCGATGAGAATGTGGACAAAATAAGTCATCATGATGTCACATGCTTCAGGATACATAAGCCGGGAGGCCATAATGAAGGTAGATTCCATAATTCTTGTGGCTAGACCAAAAGGAAAGGTGTCTGAGTGTTCCTACATATCCCATAAATATGGGAACCAAGCCACACGTAGTTCTCAAGATGTCATGTAGTTTAACATCATGTGGTAAGAAAGAAAAAGATCATAGTTTAAGGTCATAGTGCTCGGACCGTAGATGCTCAGTTTAATGATGTGTGCATGGGACAAAAAGATAGAAAAAGGTGAATAACCTCACTCGATATTTTGGACACCATGGGGATGATTATAATGATTGAGGATAACTACTAGACATGTTTGAAACATAGTATCTTTATCGTGTGAAATAGATTGAGAACAAACAATTGAACATTGACCGATGGCCATATTCAAAACATGGCGATTATTTCAGAAGTTGTTTGAGATTCTACATGATGTTTCCCCAAAATGGTAGGTGATCTAAGGTGTCATGTGGCTAGTCTACTACTAGTTCCTTTCATATGATAAAGATGATGAAGATCCAAATGAAGGGCAGGCATGAAGCATGACAGCACCCGTGTAGTTTAACATCTTGTGGAAAGGATGAGGGAGATATTAGTGTAAGGGAATTGATCTCAGATCATAATGTATGTTTACCACTTGCAGTTTATAATCATGCATTATAAGTGTTCACTCATTCGAAGTACAACTTGAGAAACATGGCATTGGTTTGAGGAGTAATGTTCTCACCATCCGTGGTGACTAGAGATTTTTCACCTTTATGGTAAATCAAGTGAATGATATAAGGTACCACCCATTTCAGTTCCAAATTTGGTGGATTCTTACTAATTATCATTTGAATTATCATTTCCAATTTCGTGTCACCTTGAAGGATCAACTTGATAGAAATATTCTTATGGAAAGCTATGGCTATTTTATTCTGATATATCTTCAGATTGAGCACGGCCTGGATCCTGTTATCATCGAGGGAATCCAGTTCATCTAGAAAGACTTATGCAGCCTTCTATAACATCTTGTGATCATAGATAGTCCTGTGGCGTGATAAAAAATTAATTTCAATGTGCAAGATCTCCTCTTCTCCATACACCATGGAATATGGGGTAACCTTAGTGGGATTTCGTGTCATCATATGGTAATCTAAGATATTGTTGCAAAGATTTTATAGCCAACTCTTATTTTTTTGACCTACTAAAATGTTCAATATGTTATGGAGTGTTTTTTTAATGCCTCAATTTTTACAATTTATTGTATGTGATAGTGAGATGTATGATTAGAATGAACATTGTACTTGGCATAAAATTTCATCTTCATAGTTTCCTAGAAGATAGTTCTTTTATCTATTAGTATTGCATGAGGGACTAAGAATCAGTGGATGATATTAGAGATCCTGAAATAAACGACAACATGGGACTTTAATTCCTTGAGCAGAAATCCTCTACCCACAGAGAAAATAAATCCACAGAGGTTAGGATAAAACTGCACTGGCTTGTTTTCATTTGTGGATATGGACCCAATACATCGAGTACCCAGACCATAAAGGGATAAGAGTACATGGTAGTATTAAGTGTTTTGGTAGTTGATTCATAGAATTAACATGGATCTATAATGTGTAGAACCTCTTGGAAAACTTGAAACAGTCATGTATCATGGTGGGCTAAAAGTAGCCTAGTGTTCGGATCTTATGGGAGAGCATCAGCCCTTCCTGATGAGCTCTACCTGAACCTGCATGAACTTCCAACATAACTCGGGTAATCTCATTTTCATTAATAAAATAGAGTATATCTCCATCAAACCCATGTATTTATAGAATCTACTCAAGGTTGGGACTACTCTGAAGAGTTAACTATGCTGCACGACGAGGAGTTATCTCATATTCGACTCAGTCTATTGAGATATTGTCATCTTTGAGGTACACAAAAAACGGAGTTGTCCAATAATGTTTCTATTATAGTATTATGGATTGGGAACTAGATGTTCTTATGTGGATGCACCAGTGTTAATATATCTTAACACTTGGGTATCACCATCATTAAGAGTGATGATAGCGATGAATCTTTGATGTGCCACATGGATAACCAAATCACACTAGTCATGACCTACAAGATATGTGGAAATACTGGACAAGGAATAAGTTCTAATGTTCTGCGATCAAGGAACATGAATGACCTTAACCCTTAAAGGGAACTGATCAATTTGCTGGTGAGTGTGATCTAACAGGGGTACTAGCTCTAGATTTTTGATTATACAGTCACCATTGATCTACTTGATGACTAGATCAAATTCCCCTTTCACATGCAGGTGGGGAACATAAATCTCAAGGGACATATCCAGACTAGTGATGAGTGTCTGATACCCAGACTCATTGTTGGAGCAGCCTTCTGAAAACATGAGAAAATATTGAAGGACATCATTTGATGGTGTGGGGAATACGATACCCAATCCCACTCTGTTAAGCCTGGTATCAATGAGTCTTCTACTGGTAGGGCTTTTCTAGGTGTTATTGAAAAGGATATGCCAACATGGAATTACTTTATCCATTTATTGGATTGCCTCATCCAGGAAATAATGATATAGGGAATGAAATTCAGGGGATGGATGGGTGGAAATAATGTCTGCCAGCGCCTAACCCTTGAAATATTTCAATGGAATGAACATGATGAAAAACTGATGAAGTATAACTTCCCACTGATCTAGATGACCTGTCAACATGGGATGGTTCAGAATGTACATCAATGGATCTTCATGGGACACCAGTTGTATCTCCTGGTGATGTTGGTAATGTCAAAACTTCTGCACTGCAAATAACAGCCTGAGACAACTTTTCTTGATAGAGGAATATCTTGTCTTCTTATCCAGGAACATGCATGTGAGATAGTATAAATTTTTTTTGTCCCATAATTGTTTTTAGGGTGGCAAGGGAACCAAAGGACCATTCTAGGGTGTTCACATAAAAGATCAGTGGATTTCCATAGAGGGGTTCCATTAGAACGATAGGATATAATAGGTATTTCTTGATCTAAAAAATAGCCTCACACTCTTCATCCCATGAGTAGTCATAACCTTTATCCATTATCCAGGAAAAGTCATTATACCTATCGTATAGATTCAAAATGAATTTGTGTATGTAGGACAAGTTTCCTTAAAAGGCACAAAGATCTTGAATGTTTCTCAGAGTAGGGATATCACTAATGGCATTGATATTCTTTGGACCTATCTTGATGCCCCTATATCTGAATAAAATTTCAAGAAGCATTCCAAAGGTAACCTTAAATGCAAACATCATGGGGTTTATCTTCAAAAATCATCCACAAAGAATAACAAAAATTTCCTAAGGATTAGCTTGAATATGCGGTACATGGAACTATGCTACGTGGGTCATGAATTCTTCAAACCGAAAGATATCACCTAATAACCAAAATTTCCTTATGGTGGTTCGATGAATGTATATTTTTCTTCTTCAAGTGTCATTATGATTTTATTATATCTAGAATACCCATCCATGAAGGAGAGATCATGGAATCTAGAAATAGTTTCAATCTATAGCTCTGTCACAAGAAGGGGAAAGAATTCTTCGGATAGTGACAGCTGATATCTCAATAGTTGACATAGAATCTAATCCATCATTTATTTTTTCAGACAAGAATGATGCAGGATATACATTTTGGGTACTATAATTCCTTGATGAAGTTGTATTTAATGAGAATATCAACTTCATCCATGACCATGGCAATGTGAGAAGGGTGCATCTTTCTAGGAGGCTAGATGAACCTACAAAGGTTTATCGGGAGACCAAGTCAGAGGATAAAAACCTTAGGATGTATTCCCAAAATATCATCATAAATCTAGGATAATTCTTCTTGATGGTGCTTCAAGAAACCAACATACAATTTTTTCACCTCTACAGACATGGTTGCACTGACCAGTTCTAGTTTTGGATCTTTCTCGATGCCAATGTTCACATATAGAAACTCATCAATGGTGGTGGATACACCTTCCTCAAATACAGGATGTAAATCCTCCAAATCCTATTAATTACATATAGTTATATTTATCATTGACATGGGGAAAATATTCTATGTTGGATGATTCTGATGAAATTTTTGTGTCTGCCTGGGAGCTAGTGGAATTTTCATTTGGGGACCCTTCATCGATGGGGATATTTTTCGATCAGATTTAATATGGTCTTCGACCCAATGGTCCATACACAACAACATTAAATCAATGGTGCCACTTTGACTTGATCTGGTTCAACCCATCCTGGTAGAAAATGTATGTATGACGTATTTCTATTTCCATGGGGAGATAATTCTGATACCTTATAGGGGTAAGGTGTTATGGGATCAATCGATCCTGATTCACGTAGGTGTACGATGTGATATTTTGTGTCCCATACGACAGGGAACATTCATTCCCCTTATCCATGAGATAAATAATTAATTGTAACATTTTTAGGGTTGTGGATACTAATCGGCGAGTTGGGAGAATGTAGGCCTCATCCTAGTCTGTCAATGTGTCTGCCATAATTGTTTCATGATCAACCACATTGTTCTTAACTTTGTTTTCCTTGATCCTGTAGTAGTCAACATGCAGGTAGACAGCTTCACAAGATGATATCGGAGACAAATCACCATGTAGAATATCCACTCTTCCATTGGTGGAGTACATGAGGCATTGGTGATATGAGGAGGGGATTGTTGTGTATAAATGGAGCGAGGGCCAACCCATTAGTGAATTGTAGGAAGTGTCATATGAGACAACCATAAACTATGAGCTAGAAATTAGGCCACTAAATTATGTATTTGAGTGAATTTTACCATCTTGAATCTTTTCTATTATGTCATAACCTTGAATATTCATATTAGAGGGATTCAGATATGCTTCAGATTGCCCCACCTTGCGGACTGTCCGAGTTGGGATAAGATTGATCCTTGAACATGTGTCATCAAGATAGTGGAAGAGTTCCATGCCATTGAACGTTCCAGTGATATATAATGGGTGAATATACCCTTTTATAGGGGAACCTTTAACATCTACAGATAATGAAAAGATGGCCTGACATTCCGCATGCTCGAATAATCAGCAAGGAAGGATTCTACGACCGTTCTCTCTGTCTCAAACTAGAGGGGGATTCTTAAAGCCTTTGTTTGGTTGACACACATGTCTGCAGATAGGAAGATAGCCTCAATGATAGAGATATATGATAGAATTTTTAAAGTTACATAAGTACATCATACATTCATGTGAGGAACTCATTTCTGCCAATATGAGTTTTCTCCATGGTAGGAGGTCTAACAAATTTTGTTGGTCAAACAACAGATTTCATCCTGTGTTAGGGACATCCCACTTATCACTAGTCTAACCATGAAAAATGACCAAATATTGGCAGTCGAATGGCCATGGTCTGGCCTCATCTGCACACAGTCGTGACGACTCTTCCTAGTCTAGGAGCACAAAAGGTGGGGGAAGTGGGTCTAATTAAATAGGGCAAGGGAACTACAAATTTTGAGTCCTATAATGATCCTACTATCTCATCTCAGTTGTGTACATGACTTGGTCAAAACCACTGGTCTATGTACTTTAACGATCAAAATATCAATGGTTTCATTGAAATTTTCATCAGCTATAGAGATTATGATGCTTTTCTATGCATTCTTCATCTTCTAGAACCATGTATGGGTCCACCAGTTCAATAATGTTAACTAAGGCGTACTCATGATCATCACATGAGGAATCCTAAATTGTTGGATGAATCATATCTGAAATCCATATCTCTAGGGGAATGAAATTTCCGATTGTATGGGATGTATTTGGAACCGATGTAGTTATTTGATCTCCCTTGTATTATCGACACCTTCCTTTATGGGACGTGAATTATTGAAATTTTGATGCAGAAGTAGTAGTTGGAGGTAGCACAATGACTTTAAATGGATCGTGTTGTTTTATATAGGAATGGATAAAACCACGATCATGTTAAACTACCATATGTGTAATCTGATCTTCATAAATTTGAGACCCACTGAGAGAGACCAACTTCCATTCACCCTCACTGTATCTATCATGATTTGTAGAAACACATTCCACCTATGTCGGGGCCAAACCCAATATGATTAAATTATTGATGACCTAGGCCTAGAGCCTCTCTTTGAACACATAACCCTTTTTGAGAGTGTTTCCATGAAACCGACGATATGGGCAGTAATAGGGGAGATCATTTAGATCTGCCTCTTCAGGCCTCCTTCATTCTATAAACCATTGAATTAAATGGTCCAAGGTACTATATAAATAGCTGAGGACATGAGATTCATTAATTGAGTAGGTCCAGTTTCTTCTATTTGAGAAAGGGACTCTATGAGCCTTGACCTGTGGGAGGATGGATCATGGCATGCAGGAAGAACCTAGTTGTCTTTTCATACTAGCGGTGTTGTGTTACGTGGTGGTGCCTACCAATTTTGAGTTAAGAAATTTTGAGCTAGAGGATGAGCCTGAGGTAGTGGACCTCGGCGAGGCTATGGACGTGGCCTAACTGAGAAATATTTGACCTATTAAGGGCACTTAATTTGTGTAAAAACAATGTTATATGCATTGGAATATCTGTTTAAGGGAGTTGAGGGAGACAACAATAAATCCTTCTTGGCTTGTTTCAAGGCATACTCTAAGATTGAGCATTGTCAAATAAATCCTAGAATCAACCTAGTATGTTCTGTGTTATGATATAAGGAACCAATTCAGTATTCAAATTCTATAGGAACATCTTCATTATCTATTCCTGAGTCAGTAGATAATTGATTGAATAGGTGAGTCTCTTCTACCAAGTGAGAAAAGATTATAACATGCTTATCCAACCTTTTCTTTCAATTTAAGAGGGTGAAAATACAAGCCTTGTGGGTGGTGGAACTGAATTGATAAAAAACACTCTATGGAGATCCACCCAACCAACTATGGACCCAATTGGTAACTGGTTGTACCAAATGATTGTGGGCCCTTCCAAGGTCTGTTTGAAGCATTAGAGTTTAGAAGACACCCATTTCACTAGATATCCCAATATGGGTCAACATCTTGAAATGAAGTGGGGAAAATGTTGTAGTTAGACCCCCATCTCATTGAAGGTGGAAGAGGTAATCTTTCTAAATCACAGGGGTGCTAGAAAAAAATCCACCCATATCAGACATGGTTTTACATCTTGTGAGATCACCACTAGATTGGTTTTAAGAGCCTTCAGTTGAGTGATGTGGGGAACCATTGGATCATCTTGATAAGGATTTCTATCGTGGTGAGGATTCCTAACCATATGAGTGTTGGAAGGTTATTCAATTTGGTAATATGGTTTGGAGGATCATGGAGATGCTGGTGGAATGACCCGAGGGGCTGTTATAGGAACCTGCAGAGCAGCCAGTAAAACCAGAGATGGGTCCTGGAGAAGGTTGTCACAGCTCGAGTGGATTTGGGGATGAATATAAGGTTTGTTTTTCTATAAATAGTGAAATCTACCTTATCAAGATGGGAAGGGTTATCGAGATCACCTGGGGGTATTTTTTTAGAGGTAGATGTACCTACCCCTGCTGCCATAGTAGAGGATGCTTGGGATCATATAAGGGATCTCCATAATCCAGTTGCCCTTGAACATTGCACTCAATGAGAAACTCTTTATCAATTGTTCTCTATTCCGTGAGCTATTGGAACAAAACAAACTTTTCAGGATATTATTATATATTGTCCACTAAATCAAATGAGTTGGGGGAATTTAGTGTCTTGGTGTGTGATTTTACCTTTCTATGATCTCAATTGGAAGGCAACGAATCAAATGTTTAAGGAAATCCTAGTGTATTGATTTTGTAGGTGAGTCTGGACACCTATAGTGTCCGATAGGAGTTATGATTCTCTAGTGGGATTTTCATCTTATCTAGGCCCTCTATCAATGCTCCTTATGGGAATATCTTCCTAACGACCATCTTTAATGTGATGACACCTAAAGGAATATCCTCTATATGGTTGGGTGATCCAGTTTGGAATAGGATAGGAATGAAATGTAAAGCAACATACTGCCCTAACCACAGATCCATACATGTAGGGAACCCTCCATAAAAAGCTATACAACATAGTAAAGATCTGGATGCATCATTGCTAGAGAGTCTGATGATAACTAGTTGATGTAGGTGTTGATCTATATGGAGTGTGTCCAACTCAACCAGGTGCATTGCTTTCCAATGTCGTTGATGTGTTCCCAGCTCTTGGGGTAAGCTAACTATTAATGGAAGTGACGAAAATGCATCGTCTATAAGGTTCATCAGAATTATAATACCTTATATTGGGTGAGGGACTATGAAATGTAGAATAATGTAGTTGTAATTGGCTAGAAAATATCCGGGATATGTTCCATTTCATGAATGTCCCATAACATTCTCAGCTCAGACTCAGGATCTAGCCCTTGGTTGCCCCCATTCATCAAATAGGGGTAGTTGGGAGAATGGTAATGGAACTAATGTGGAATGTTGTAGTGGTAGACGGGTTGATGGAGAGTACGGTATGTGCACAGAAAAATTTCTACATCTTGGGATGTCATCCATAGAATGTACAGACTGTATCACCGAATCTGTGTAGGATGGGGTTTTGATCATTGCTTTATGCACGTGGGTGGAAGTTATTGGTGGAGGGGCAGGCTGGTTCTCATCTTCAGTAGGTTTCTAGAACAATTATTTGTGACCTCTTGTTGATGTATAGAATTATACTAGTTATGAAAAAGTGGATTTCCTGGAATGACACTATAAATGAGCCAAATATTCCTCCAATTGTTTGTATATGTGGAGGGATTTAGGGATCAATGCATCTCGATTTTTAGGAGGATGAAAGTAATATGTCGAGTTCCTTCCCCCTGACCTCGATACATATGTTCAGGGTGGGGGATCAATTATCAATTCACAAACCTCTTTAGATTCTGAAAATCGAGTGAACTTTACCACGATATGGAACTTGCCAATATTCTTCCATTGTCAGCGACAAACAACCCGCTTTCCCTGGAGAGGTTCTTCAAGGAATGTCAGATCTTCGACATGGAGAGAAAATCAGATCGGGTTGATGTTGGAGTGGGAAGGACATATTATTGGATCAAATAGGGTGTGAGGAGAACCTAGAAAAACATTGAATGGAACATGGGGAGAACCTCCATGCTGATGGGTAATAGGGTGAGGAGGGCCTTCGCTCTGGATAGTGCAGACATGGGGAGGGCCACCTCTTGACATGGTGGTGATGTGAGAAGGAATTTCTCATTGATGACTAGGAATGTGGGGAAATCATCCATACATAGGATTGTATATATGGGGAGGACAAACATTGTGACTAATAATGGTTGAATGGGGAGGACCTATGTAATGAATATCATCATTGGTGGCTCGGGCCACTACATACATATAAGATTATTACCCTAATTGGTGTCATCATGAGTTTGCGCCCGACATTGGTGTCATGTAATCCGAGATTGAGATGGATGTTCTGGTTATGGACTACTTACTCTTCAATCTGCGATACTGACTGGATGTTTTTTCATAACCTAGAGGTATCCCTCATTAGAAGCCCCATGGGAAAAGTTGCAGTTTGGGGGACTGAGACACCGCTTAATTCGTTGGATTAATGGAAGGATTAAACAGTTTTTTTAGGGAGAGGCTATCGAAATAAATTGAAATTGGGGTGGGGAGTAGATAATCCATACATGGACCATGGGGGATGCAGTTATGACAGGGCATAGAGGTCTCCATACATTGATGGGACATATATTTCATCAGGATGACATGATCCAATTCGTATCGATGGACAATAATGTTCATTACCCTCCATTGGAAAATTTTAGAGTGTGAAATGGGATATGGGTGCCTGTTAGTAGTGGTAGTGGATGATTTCATGGAAGAGGAGGATTCGTCCAGTACTTTCACAATAGTATTGCCACATCCCCTTCCCCTACATCTATGGTGGGAGCTGATTTGTTTCTAGAATTTATATCATGGGTCCTACAAAGAAGGAAGATTTAGCCCTCAGTACAGATAATACAAAAGAAATTCCTAGTGCCCATCATCTTTGCGTCTTCCATAGATGCATAGAAGATCAACACTGACGACATCAAAGACTGGGATTCCCAAAAAGAAATTTCCCAAAATCCTAGTAAGTTTCACACCATTCCCACTATTTACTTGGAAAGACCTGGCACTAGATTTCAAGATCCAATGACACCATTATCAAATTATGTCCCAAATTCTAATAATCCCTATATTAAAGAGAACAATTTTATGTCTAGTTACCTATTAATTTTTCCGATGCTTATTTGGCATTGCATGCCTTGTCGTTCCGCATGTGTGTGATTCTTTAGACAGATGGGTTGTGTTGTTTCCTAGTATTCCCACATTCCAATGGCGGGTGGTATCCATCACCACTTAAGGGGCATTTTCTCCTCGATCGAAATATGATTATGGGATATTTGTGTCTCCTTTCATGGAATCATCCTTGGAATTCGTATCCTATTCCAAGTCTCGTTTAAATATTAAGACGTTGTTCATGAAAATCTTCCCATTGTCATATCCTTTGAGATACTAGTTAATTACCCTACTTCTATCTGTACATTCTTAAAGGGTTACATCAAGTTAGCATCCTTTGTCAAGGAGATTAGTCATTTTGGGAATCAATGACATGTCTAGACATTGAGACAATGGTACACCTATATTTTCCCTTAAAATGGGGATTATCAAAGGTGTGGAATCTTGGGGATTCTTATGTCAAATACGAGAAATTGAATGACATAGGAATGTCTCTGAGGTTCGTCTTAGCTTCCCATGTTTAACCTGGGGTATGTTATGAGTTTAATGTCTAGTGTAGATGAATCAAACCAACTAGACCATTGATGGAATAGACTAGATAGGTACATATCTAAGAGGGAGCATTTAGAAACCATAACGGATGGATGGGTTGAATCACCCAATAAGAACAAACCTAGTATGGTGTATCCCACAAAGGGAAATGTGTCACACCGTGAAGGATAATCTGGACACAACCAAGGGTGGATTAGAGGATGGTGGGTCCCATCAAATGGGGCACTATGGTTTACCATTGGCTGGGATTGAACCTCAGGGAGGCTTTCTAGAATCCCTGTTTAGAAGAGAGAGATCAAAATCCATGTTTAATAGAAAGTCACTACGATCTACCATTGGCTAGGATAGAACCTCAAGGAGTATTTCTATATACCATGTTTATAAGATATAGATCAAAACCCACATAGTTTTATAAGGTGAATCAGGGAGTCAGGGTTTACACAATGGACAACAACCCGAAATTTAATTTGGTCTTAAACGTGGTTAACAACCAGGGTGCTACAATGAGAAATGAGATGAATAGGGATTAGATATGAATATCTTATTTTATGGATTGCATGATTTCCACAAGATGTGGTGGACTGACTAAAATCACGATGTATACGGATGAAGTGTCGATGGGTGGAATGAATTGGGATGGAAATGAGAAGCGGTGTGATGGTGATAGTATTGGGATTGACCCTTGGGGAGGATTTCCACATATTCATGTAGAAAGGAATCAAAGTCCATATTGTTTTGGAATGGGACGTAGAATAGGGGTGTACACAAAGGGAAAAAACTAAGGATATGTTAGTGACTATACATGGTTAGCATCCCATCGTAGATGGGACAATCTTGGATGGCAGAGTATATAATGAGTGTGGGAATTAAATATTGAGACAGACCTAGAATTGGTCAAACACCACTAAGGGTAAGACCAAGGATGTGGTTCCCAATAAATGGAAACTAATGTTTACCAGGGTTTGGGGTTGAACCTCCTGTAGGATTCCATTATAACCTTTCTATAAGACATTGATCAAACCCCACATTGTTCAAAAGAATATAGTTTTGCATCATGTGGGATGAAAGGGTCAAATAGTTTAGCATCATGCAAGATGAAGGTAAAACAATGGGAATTGGTCGGGTCCATTGGGTGATGTACTTGAACCACATGGAGGCTTCCTATGTATCCAGTTTGAAAAGGGAATGGATAAAAGTCCATATAGTTTGTTGAATAGGGGGCTGTGGATTACATTCTATGGAGACCCCAATAGGATTTCAAGGTTGATACATAATCTAAATCCAAGTGATCCCTATTTGGTGTGATAAAAAACAGGTAGAAATAGACATGATGATCACATAGTTAACCATGGAGAGGAAGATTGGGAAACTCTAGGAGGGTGTCTGGTTGTACGATGAGGATATGGCCATCATACAGAGGGAACCCGACCAAGGTGTTCCGGGGATTACATAAAGGCTTCATGAGGTTCACAGGGTGAAAAATCATTATGGGGAGGAGGGGTGAGAGGGAAAAATGCCAAACCACATCAAAGTTCTAATGGGATTGTCACTTAAGCGGTAGTCAATGTTTATTATTGTGTGTTGAGGATGTGAGGTTTCTTGGCAGTTTAATATCCTACAGCTCAGATGGTGAGTACTCACTATTAACCCCTAGGACATACATAACATTCACCAATACACACTTGGGTAATGGAAGGCACAATAATGGAAATTTAATAATGGGGTTGTGGTGTAATCCATTGGGGGGTCCACTTTAGTGTGTCTATGTGATGAGGAAGTTCCCATTAGCACACTAATGCGAAGAATCACTAGGTTGGGAAACAAAACACGAATCACAACATAAGAAGCCTTGAAATCACATTGTACAAACCTAGAGAGACACAAAAGAGTGTGGTATGTAATGAACGAGGCCTTTCCAATATGGGATTTGTGATGATTTGGTGCTTCATGAAGAGGAAGACCTTCAAAAATCTGTAGTGCTTCATGAAGAGGGTGGTGTTCCTAATAGAACAGGTCTTAACGAAAAATTTATGTTTCACAAAGTGATATTTTCAAAGGAGTAGAGCATTATGTTAGAAAAGGATATTTTATTTGGATAGTATGTTTTGAACCCTTTATGCTTCATGAAGCCTAAAGCACGATGAAGGGACTCCCTCCTTTGAGAAGGGAATATGTAGTTAGAAAGGGAATCTCAACCATAGGAAGTGGCTATGAGGAACCCAAGGAAGAATGAATCATTGAGTCCATGTACCTTAGGTGACCCATTTTTTGATTTCATGAAGAAATTTGAAAAACAAAAGCTTGGACGGTGAAAGCGCAGAGTAAAAAAAGTTTGATGGGGGTGTTGAGCCATCTATTTATAGGTAACTGTGGTCTATGGGGGCCATATATTTCACCATAGTGAAAATATGGGAGATGAAAAGTGTATCTGACACTGTGAAGCCAAAGGGGAAGTATAATACTTAGTAGGACTCACATAGGGTCTGTCAATGTGATGATCGAATATATGGGTGTAGAGAAAAAATGACGCTCAAAAGAGACATGGCTCTGTTGAGTTATACATAGGATTTCTGAGGTGGCCATCACGATTTGGGTCAAGTATAGAATGTGACACCCTGAAGGCATTAGCATTCATCTGACAAGTTGAGGTTCCATCACATATTCTCGCAATCGCTGAGAAATGATGTCCCTGCGACGGTCTTCAAGAACCAAGAACATTAGGATAGTTTTGAGGGATTTTATGTTCATTTTGAGTCTTGATTTAATTTGAACAAATTGCATCAATGTTTAAACCTTTAGTGTCATGAATTTCATCACAAATAAGGGTTTTATATGTTTTAGGTAAATCATATATCCAAATATATAAACATCTATAATGTTTTTTTAATTATTGGTATTTTAAGGTAACTACTAATATATTGGGAAATTTTTCATTGGTTTTAGGTACGTGTAACCTATAGATGTAACAAGATTTTTTATTTCATAATAATTATATTTTTTTGTCATGTAAGCTAAAAGGTATGAAATATTCATTAAGGTTAAAAATTTATATAATATTTATTTTATTAAGGTTATTTTTTGGATAATAATCATAATTTTGGGGGTCATTTTTTGATTAAGGTAAAATATATTTATGAGAATTTATTTTAAGAATAATGGTTGATTTATATTGTCGTAGGATAAATTATTTTAATGTGGGTTTATGGAAATTCAGTTTATTTATGCAAATCATATACATAAAATTGAGATTATATAATTAGCATATACACTTTTTTATTCTGAGAAATTAAAATTTATCGAAATAAATTGGTGATAAATTTTACATTAATCATAGAATAAAATGTCATATAATCCATCCCATTTTTTTGTTATAAATTTATTGTTGATTATTTCTATGAATTTTAACTTTGGTTATTTATCAGATAATCCACGATGTTTTTGGGGAAATATTATTGAGTCCTTGAAAATAAATTTCTTATTTCATTATATAATGGTTTATTCTATTGGTAATTAAAATTTTTGGTGATTGAAATATTTATTTTGGTTAATTAATATAGTGAATAAGGATTTTATTAACATTTTTTGGAATTATGATATCCCATTTAAGATAATTTTAGTGATTAATGAATAAAATGTCATCATAAATACTAATAGTTTTAATAGAATGATAATATTTTTGTGGAAATATATTAAAGGATGAAATTATGATTTTAATTTATGTATATATCTTTATAGTATTATTTTAGACTACAAATAAATTCCTAGACATTGGTAAAAGGATATTGAAATAATATTTCTATCGTAATAAATTTATTTTCAATGAATTTATTTCCTTATTCAAAGATATTTTATTTATTTTGTGTTCGTTGATGTTCTCATGATCATAAAAGATCTTGTAACTAAGGATATATGCCACATTTCATCATTATTTTGGACATTATGTTTTCCTTATATGTCCATATATTCAATTCCCACTAATGTTATCCTATTTAAAAACCCAATATGTATTATTTTATATGACCTTCACACATCCATTTCTATCGTTTCATGTGGACATTTATAAACCCATATTATGATGTTGGATTTATAAAATGGTATTTTCAAATGTCAACCCCTTGATTACAATGATCAACGTAAAATTTAAATTATTCAATTTATTAAATATTGAATAATTTAACACACACAGATTTTAAAAAGAAAAATATGATCGATATAGTATATGACATGAAACACCAAGCCAAAATAAACCATTAAAAATAGTTATGCAAATACAATCATTATAACATATCCATAATATTAAAAAGTATATATATGATTAGATATATTATAAATTATATTTAAATTTCATAGTAAATATAAATTTTTTTATAACTACTTTGTAAATTATCAATACTTTTTTTGTAGTGTGAATTTATTTTTTAATAATAGTTTTCTACAACAATGGTTTTTATTAATTTTACTGAGAAAATATTTTTTATAATTTATAGAACTAAAAAAAATTATTTTTGTACAATATTTCATTTATGAAATCATCATATCCAAATTATCAAAGAGTTATATTTGGAGACATTTCAGAAATGATTGAATTCCCCAATAATAGAGTTAATATGAATTTTATGGAAACATTTATTTTAATTTAAATAATTTAAAAAGTAAATTTATATTCTAAAATAGTTTTATTAGTTTACTAGTTCCTTTTTATATATTATTAATAATATTATAGTCTTTGGAATGAATTATATACATAAATTTGGTAAAAACCATTTGTATGCCTAAAAATTCATTAAAAAAAAGTTATGTTTGTTTCATTTTTCATTTTATTAGTAAATGAATTTTCACAACATATATAAACTAAATTATAAAAAAATAATTATCTATTTGTAAAAAAATATTTTCAAATTTTAAAAATAGGTTCTTATTTTATCATTAGGAATAATACAATTAGTAAACAATTTTAACAACGGAATGGGTAAATCTGTTAACTAAGGTTGAAAATAATGTTATAATGGCTAATAGAATGATTATAACACTTGAATTTATCCTATTGGATAAGGTTAGTTTATCCATATCTATACATATTTCTAAAATATTGTATTTTGGTGTATATTTCATTTTTTACCTTTTTGTTATTTTGTGTAAAGAACACTATAAAATATCAATCTATTTGTTATTAATCTCAATTTTTTAATATGTGGATAAAAATCATATGTTGTAATACAAAAGAATTAATTTATAGAAAAATCAATTTTTATTATTATTAATTTATTCAAAATTAATTTAAATATATAATTATGTTAAATTCTATTGCAATCTTGACACCCCATTTATTTAATTAAAAGAAAAATAAAATAAATGATTCCAAAAATTGTTAAAAGCAACATAATTAGATTTTGTAATTATATCACATGAATTTTCTAGATAAATGTATCTAATTATGTATGTGTAAATGTATTATATTTTAATTCCATTGGTTTCATGTTGTTTTCAATGTCAAATTAAAGGAATAGTTCAAACAATTTCATTAATGTTATTTTATAACAAAACAAAATTTTATTATGTGATTTAAAATTTATATATACCCTATTATAAAATAGGATATTCTTATTTTTATAAAAATATTAGCTATTATATTTTTTATTAACCAATTTCCCTTTTATAGTAACTATATTTACCCCTAAATTGAAATATCATTTTTATTGAGGAAATTTTTGAACAGTGTTAACATGGGTTAAAATAATTAAATATGTTCAGAAACCTGAACAATCTAAATTTTATTTTATGATTAAATTTTTACCCATAAAAATTTATTATTTATATTATATTAGTTTTTCCAATTAAAATAAATATATAATAATATAATAATTTATGTAAATCTAATAGTGCCCCTCATATCACTTATAAAAAAGGACCTCCCATAATCTCTTTTCACACAAGAAATTCATTTCATTTAATATAATATCTGCTCAAATAAATTCATAACATATATTAACATGTTTTATAAGTCTTATTTTTTGATTAACACTAACCTTATAGTTTTTTTGGAGTATTGAAAATATTTTTGACTGAAGAATATGTAGAGTCTTTAGTAAAATCCTTTAGTTATATTTCATATTATATCTACATAAATTTTTAAGTAGTATTAAATACTAAAAATAATATCTTCTATATAAAAATATGTTATTATTTTAATATAAAAAATTCATTCAATGTCCTTCACTATAAAATGGGAAATGAAATCACCATTCGTATGTACGAAGAAATACCTCCTCTTGAAATAATGTAATGAGTTTTCCAAAGAAACCTCTCAGTACTGATTAGAATTATTTATTATATATATATATCTATATATAAATATGTTATTATAATATTATTATTATATATTGTTGAAATATTTTTTACCTTTCTTCCATATTACTGTTTCAAAATTGAAAAAAAATTGAAATGTCTGTATTGTCTATCATATCCATGAACATAATAATTAATTCTTTATCTATTCCATTTGAGGATACATATATATATATATATATATAATATGTTATATTAATATCATTTTTAACAATGAGGATATGATTTATCCTTGATAACTCTAAGAATATTCAGACATCTAAACCGAACTATGCATGGAAAGACAATGCGGTTATCACTCCGAAGAATGATTTTAATAATGAATTAGTAATAAACGGTTGGTAAGATGTTATAACAAAAAAATATATCATATGATATATATGATTATGGAACTATAATAAATGATCAATGACTCCAAATTATTTTTATAGTTTCTTCTGACATGTATGAATAAAGATGAGAATTAATTTAAGGGATTAAATTAAACCACCATTTTCTTTGTGGTATAAATGATATCTATCTAATTTATTTCTCCTATAAATTTAATATTATGTATTTCATATAAATTAATTATATATTTCACTAAAATATATACATATCTCACTATCGTTTCCTTTATCAGGTAATATGTTCTATAATTTTATTTCCCATATTCTATCATTGAAATCAATATTTATTAAGGGGAACTTTATATGACCTGAATCCTTTTATATAATTTTCATTTAATATTTTTATTTCCAAATGAATATATTATTATAAGAAATATGATTATTTTTTTAGTTATTAACTTCCATTGTATTTAAGTCATTTTACTATTTGGAATCCTTAAGATGTTTCCTTTGATTTTGATATAAGGAATGATTATATAACCAAATTGATTCAAAGAGTAATTTTAATCATTATTAATTATAAATGGTCACCTTAATTATATCACAGAATCATTGACATGTTATAATGGGAGTTACAATATGATGGTTTAATGAATTGGGTACTATTTTTTTCTCTTGGAACATTATGTATGATTTATGAGAGTAATTATAATCCATGACGGGACACTGTTCACATTGTGATGTTGTGAGGGTAGTCAACATCAACTTATTCATATGTCATGTTTTTTGTTTCTACGAAATTTCATATTTTTATGTGATCATATATTTTGGTTTATTTATGTAGTTATCCAATTTTATTTCTCATGATATTATATTTAAATAAACTTATATTCTAATTTATAATATTAAAATGTATAACTTTCTTGGAAAAGATTTTGTAATTTTTTCAGGATTTAAAATGAACATTTATAGGGTTTTTTTTACTTTTGGATATATTATTAAATGTTTTAAGAAATATTATTTGGGATTAAATGTTTAAATAATGGGTAATAAAATAAATATTTTGATTCCATTGGTTAGTTCTGAGAAATGAAAAGCATTTTTATTAAATATAGAACTAATATGTATCTTTTTTTTCATTTTATTTGTCCCATACTAGAATTTTTGTACCCATCCAACATTTTAATATTATTTTAAGAGTGTTTTATGTTTTATTAGGGTAAATATTATTGTCAAGATAAATATTCTGAATATATGTTATAAAAAACATGTTATATAATAAATTTTTCAATTTCTTTTTAAAATAGATACTATGTGGAATTGTACACATTATTTTGTACTATTTATATATGTTAGGGTGATGGAATAATTACATTAAACAATAAAATGTAAATATATTCAAATTTATGAATGTTAATTCTTGAATTAAAACTCAATATGATGAATTAATTATGGTTGTGTCTTTATAGATGGATGTTCCAATTTGGTATGAGTGTATTGATTATTATTAGTAACATATAGTATGATTTATATTATTATGATGGTTCCACACTCTTATAAATTGTTAATATTATTATTATTTGAACTCATATCCAATGAATTAATTTTTCATTAAATCAAAATAATTTTATATAATGATGGTTCACGTCATAACTCATGATTTTGGTGAAAATATTGTATTTTATGATTATATATTAATAAATAAAGGTTCTCAAACCTTTAATTTCATTATATTATTACAAATGATGATTGTATACTATATACCATGTTTACCCATCCATAACATTCATTCTAACAACTTCTTAGGTTTTAATTTTTCAATAGATGTTGAAACCTAACAAATGTGTTTTTGAAAATAAAAAAGGGAAGAAACAAAAAATATTTATATTATTTTTTCTAGATAACAATGTAGGAGAAGCTGGAAAATATCATGTTGATCATGTAACCATTCAGATGACATATGATCGCATGAACTATAATTGTTAAACTGAATGGATCATGTTATGAACATGAACTATTTAAGATCATTTAAGGACTAATGGACAACCCTTCTCCTATTGAAAAGTCACCCAATACATTCAATAATCATGTAGAGGCTACTATATTTGTTCTTATGATCCATGAGACCTGTCATCTGGAATGTTCTTAAAAAACCATAAAAAACCATTATAATATTATTGGATAATTTAAAAAAATTCGGAATCCTTTCATCGAAATTGATATTCATGTGATGTATCCCTATTGTTCAAAATACATGACATCAGCCCTGGCGACATGTCCACCTTTCTATGTAAGAACTCACTGACATGACACCTTCATCACATGAAGGGTTTCTGACATGTCCAGTTGAATCTGCACTAGATATTGGGCTCTATACACTAATATAAGTGTTTTCCATGAAAATATTTACACATCACTAAAATAACCATTATTTTTCACATGAAACATCATATATATGGATATTAATTTTTTTATAATAATTTTGAATCTTTTATAGATCCCCAACCCTTACAAAAAAATGATGAAAATAAAAGGGGAAAAGGAAGATTCTTATTGAGCAGTGAACATACATTGAAAATCACTTGAAAGGAGTTTTTATCCGTAGTTTTTCACCATTTATCCCATAGAGTCCTCCCTTGACCTGTCAACATGATCTCATGACGGTCCCATGGAATGAAACCATTATCTCATGAAACCCCTAAAAAAGACACCCTTAATAACCCGAAAGCATATCCATATACATGTTGATCTCACAAAGGCCCCTACACATGTCTTTCAAACCTTTTGGAAGGACTTTATATTTCAACATGGTCATAATAAATGTATTATATTTCATGGGGTGCAATAAATATTAAAAAGATGGATAATTATTTTCATCACTAAAAACAATGTGACCCCCCCCCCCCCCCGACGAATGACCCATACAAGATCCTATGAATTGTATAATAAAAAATATCTCTATTGACTACATATAAAATATACAAGAAACACATCGTGCATGGACGCATATAACAAGGGTTATGAGGTCTATATCCACTTAAACCACACAAAAACACAGATTGGTGGATGAGAGAGAGCACACATCCATGATTGATCACACATGGGAGATTAGTAGTGTGAATCATAAAGTAGACAATCACATAATTATAAAGGTTTTCTGCTAGTTAAATCACGGGGAACAACAAAAGTGATCATGAGGCATGCATAGAAAATATTGTGATCAATTTATATCATGTGAAGGACTTCTATCATGTCAACCAGATTATGAGAAGGGTACCACACTTATCGACTAAGTCACACAAAACCTAAAACGAGTTATCACTTGAAATAAATGAAAAACATATGAAATAAATATCTGTAATAAAGAATAAAACATTAGATAATTAAGAGAAAAAATTTACACAGATCTTCATATCCTTTTCACTACTAATCCATATCAAGAGACACCACCATGAAATGTCTCTTAGATCATGTGACATTCCCTTGGAATACTATTGGGATTAGGATATATCCCTTTGATGTGTCAAATAAAGTTAGAAGAATCCCTACAGGCATACCACCCATGTATTATGAATTCATATGGTCTTTCCTATTAAATATTGCAATGCCCTCCATGGGAATCATCCAAATTATGCAGAAAACCCCTAACAATTCATCTGATGAGTTCTCACACTGATTCCAAGTCATGTTAGTCTATATCATGTGAATCCCTTTAGAAATTTGAGACCAGATCATGTTGTCACATCCAAATATTTTGGGAATCCATGTATCATAATGATGCCAAGACATGTAACACTGGATCAGGCGAAACCTTCATACAAGTCATCCCAGATCTTACATCAACCTCCAAAAAACATACCTCAAATCATGTAACACCCTCAATACATGTCATCCTAGGTCATGCAACATCATTCAGATAATTCATCAAGATCACAAGGAACCCTCCAGTAATTTCTACCATGATTATTATATGTATTATGGATAAGTTAACATTGATAATGTGATGGTATTTATAAATTCCATTCATATCATGTGATGTCCATAAAAAAACACAATTGGATCATGGTATTTTCCTTGGAAATTGTCGGCATATAACTGGTACATGTCCCTAAAACCTCATACATGTCACAAATAAAATTATAACCTCTCATGTTGGTAATGAAGACAAGAAAAACTGGTGTCATAGGACATGATATCCTTTTATAGTGAATATACATGATAAAATATAGTGTGTAAGACCTGATTAGTGGAATCACAAGAATAACCCAATATAATGGAAACCTTATTATATAATACCCATTCAGAGACATACTATAACATGAACACTATATAAGTGAAACCTCACTTTGTAAGCCCCAATCAAAATGAACAATGAGAAATATGATTCCTACCATAACTAAGATACATTTGATTCATTCATATAGTCTTACTTGAAAAGGGAATAGACCTAATTTTAGGCCCCTATGCCTATGACATTTCAACCATCATGAACAAATTTTTCCCAGGGGATGATCATTCTACATCATCCAACAACGGATTGAGAAGTTAAAAAAACTATGAGAACTCAAATTTATTCGATAACCACTATAAATAAGACACCTTACTATATCCAAAGATAAAATAAGAATCCAACTCATTTTCAATCCCTTCATGTATCTCACATTCCAACGATTGAGACCCAGTCATTAACAAGGGTTTTTCATTCAAACTCAAACACCAGCAGATCAAGAAGGCATCTGAACTACGATGAAATGAATTCCTTCAATAACCAAGATATGTATGACACATTTGTAATGCCTGAGGTCCATATTAAAATATCAAAGGGCTGACCGAGCACATAAATCCCTGTTTCACACGGATTCCGGGGATGACCTCCTGGACGGGAGATTCAAACGTTCCGATCGGTTTCTAGATGGTTTGTTCGTAGAAACGGAAACATCCAATGATTCCACATCCGTTTGGACCTACTTTCCAAAGGTAGGCGCTCATTATCTTGTGGACTAATGAGGCTTAGGAATTTTCATTGGTCGAGAGGATGGGAGGTCGGACTCATCACACCTTTTTGAGGGGAATTATTGTCTACTCCGGGACTCTCTTTATAGATTTAAGTTATGTTCGTGAATCCTTATTACGTTACCAAATATAAAATGAGCTTTCCTTTAGTTTTAACAATCAATGATTAAATATGCATGAAATTTAGAGAATCTTTTATATGTATTCGAGGTTCTTCATCAATAGAGAATCATCTATATCTGTTTAGAGATTCTTGGTCAATGGTATCCTTCAAAACATTTATATAAAAGTCTCTTGTTCATTATGATGACCAGGCTGGTTTTAAAGCCACTCAGTGGGGCACTTGAAGTTTATCGTCATTCAGAAGGACATGGATTATTTCAAAGTTGGGATCAAACCCATAAATGGGCTACCTACGTATCCTTTGTTTTGGAAAAGGAATCAGAACCCACGTAGTTCGAGTAATGGAGTATGATGTTTATGATTGATGGCTCAAAGAAGAATTTCATAATTAATTTTACACTCTAGGCTCATGTGAGTCATGCTCGGTGTGAGAAATAGGAGGTATTGGTAAAAATTAGACAATTGTGCCATGAAAGATACAATCATAAGAAATTGTTTGGGGCTTATGTATGTATGACTGCCCAAATAGATGAAGGTTTAGGATTTACTTTTAGGGAGAAAATCCAGGAACATGGTCCATAAAGGTATATGTGCTTTATGGAGATTTTAATACTCTAATATTGGGGCTTACTCCTAAGGAGGATGCCCAAATTAGAAGGGGACTTATGATTGGGTTTTACTCCTAAGAAGGATGCCCAAAATTATGACTGGGACTTATTCCTGAAAAGGAGGCCCAGGTTAGGGGACTTGGGGCTTACTCCTGAAAAGGAAGCCCAAGATTATGTCTGAGTCATATTCCTGAAAAAGAGACCTAGGTTAGGGATTAGAGATTGGGGCTTACTCCTAAGAAGGATTCCCACATTTGAGATTCGGGCTTACTCCTATGAAGGATGCCTGGTATTTGAGATTGGGGCTTACTTCCGAAGAGGATGACCAAGTATTTGAGATTGGGGCTTACTCCTGAAGAGGGTGCCCAAGTTTGGGAACTTTAAGAATTTGGGGCTTACTCCTGAGAAGATGCCCAGATTAAAGGATTTATAACTGGGGATTATTCCGGAAAAGGAGACCCAGGTTAATGATTCTCTCATCTTAAAGGATGAGGTTGAATGAATGAACTCTCAATCTTTGGTGTCATAAAGATGTATAAATCACTAGGTTTTGAGAGATATTCCACCGAATTCCTTTCATATAAGGAAGTAAAATCAAGAAATCAGACCATAAATGGATTTGAAGAGTATCTTGAAGACTGAATATTGAATAGGAAAGGTGAAATGGCTTAAGAGGGAAAAAAATGGGCAAGATGGGCACCCAGAAAGGTAGGGGCGCGCAAGTCTTGAAAGGTGCGCAAGTCTTGCGTGGGCGCGCAAGTATTGGTCACGCAGGTATACCTTGCGCGAAACATGGTGTAATTGCTCGATTTTCAATCAGAATTGAAATACTTGAGAGACTCTTTATTAAACCCTTTAGAATCCCCTTGAGGTTCTTCCAGATAAGGGACGCACAAATTTCTATTGATGGAATAAGGCGGCGCGCAAGTGTGACCAGTTCCCTTAAGGGTTGGCCATTCAGGCGCGCAAGTGTTGATGAGTTTCAACACTTAGTCCTTCCTCCCTCTCTTTAGATCTTCCTTTCTAGGTAATAAATTACCTTAGAAGTGTTCCAGATGCATTGAGAAGAGACTTGGGCGTCGGGAGCTTCAATCCGAGTTTCTGGAAAAAAGATCCTCTTCGAATGGGGGGTCCACAGGGTCTATTTATACGCAGGAGAAGACCCTGGGCGGTTACCGGGTGGTTATCACTTAGGTCGCGCAAGTCACTCTCACGACCATAAGGCGTCACACAAGTAGACTTGCACGACCACTAGGAGGCGCGCAAGTGTACTTGCGCAACCATGAGGGAACTTGCGCGACCTATGGGCAATGTTCTCCTTGTTCATCCCTTTGTCGATTTTTGATGTTTCTTCAAAGGATGAATCACTTTGGACTAAGGTATTTTCCTCTTCCGATCTTTAGATTCTGTGACGAAAGGAGCATCAACAAAAGTCCCCCCTCAGAGTTGGATCCGAAAGAAATGGGGATTTGACTCTGAGGAAATCAAAGACATCCAAAGGAAAAGGTGGTGCGCAAGTCTTCAGTGCGCATAAGGCAGCGCGCAAGTGTGTTGGAACTTGATTTTTATTCAGAGTTCCTTTGTCTTTTGTGGGCAGTTTAAAGTCATGCATGCCAGACATAAAGGGGTTAATGTTTAAGGTTGAAATAGCTTTGACCAAAATGGATTAAAATTGATTCAATTCCTTGAAAATTTATCTGAAAACATATTACCATACTCAAGTATGAGAGAAAATATGTAAACTATGGCTTAAGAATATTTGAATCTGAGGAATGATTTGAAAAAGACCTAAAAGGCATTAGAAGATGTAGTTTCCAAGAATGAAGTTACTATTATTTAACAAAACCCGTTAGGGGGTTGAAATATGTAGGGCCACCTAAGGGCATTGGCTGCATGGTCAAATAAATAATATCTTTCGGCTGACAAGTCTGTTATGTGGACTGTTTATGCAAAGCCACCTATGGGCACATGCTGCATAGTCAGGAAAAAGAATTCTCAGAGGTTTACATTCCTAGTGATAAAAGCCAGTGAAAGTTTATGGAGATTAAAATTTTCTAAAGTATAGAGTTTGTTGTATGGAAAGAGGTACTTCAATATGGAGAAGATATTTCCGAACAAGAATATCAAAGAACTGGATGAATATCACTCCTACGATGGTCTGACCCAAACGTAGGGAAGAAGAATAAACCGTAGACTTGAATACTTTCAGATCATGAAAAAGGATATGGGACAAATATGTTAAGGATGGCTATTTTTTTGCGGATCCCTACATACTTTCGTTTAAGACAAATAAGGACAAAAGAGGCATTCTTCCCAAGAATGAAGTTACTATCATTTAAAAAACTCGTTAAGGGGTTGAAATATGCAGGGCCACCTAAGGGCATTGTCTGCATGGTCAAATAAATAGAATCTTTTAGCTGACAAGTCTGTTATGTGGACTATTTATGCAAGGCCACCTATGGGCACGTGCTTCATAGTCAGGCCAAAGAATTCTTAGAAGTTTGAGATTTTTGTGACTAGAAGTCATGAAAAGGGTTATGAAGATCTGAAAATATTTAAGGTTAGGATTATAACACATAAATATGGGTATTGTCTAATGTATATAGAGATACATAGGTCAATGATAACCATAATCATGTTGTGGTTGGGTCCTGAATTGAAATTTTGGACTTCACTACGTATCTCATAAGAATGAGAATCATGCCATACGTAGTTCTTGAAATGCAGTTTAACGTCATGCAGGACGAAAGTATGAGAGATCTTAGTTTAGGGTCATAGAATTCGGACTATAATAATGAATACACAGTGTGTGTTTTCATGAGGACTTTTCAGCCAAGGGACTGAAAGTGAAATTTGGGGTTAGGCCCAAAAGACTTGGGACTGGATTCGAGGGATACTCGAATGTTCCTACGTATCCCATAGGGATGGGAATCAAGTCCACGTAGTTCTAGAACTACCCTTTGTACAAATTTGGTTCGTACATGTGAAGGGTGAAAGGGGACTTTAGTGCAATGATGGTTTAACCTAAGATAAAATGTTTAGGCATTACCATGTATGCACGTAGTCTTTTGAAAATGAAAACCATGATTGAAAAATCAATGTCAATAATAGTTCTCTCTCAAATGAGGAAATCAATGAATATTTTAGTTTATTGTCATACCAGACAAAAGTGTTGCATAGTTTAACGTCATATAACAAGGACGAAAGTGAATCAATGTAATGATATTGATTCTAGGTGTGGTTTCACGAATCAACATCATATGAGATGGTGGTGAACTGATGTGAAGAGATTGTTTTTGGTCTTGAACCCTGGGAGGTTACCTACATACCCAGCCTGGAGGGAAAGGATCAAATTTCGTGTAGTTCAATTAAAGAATGAAATAATGATCAAGATGTTCTTGGGGACAATGATCTAATAAAAAATGTTGTTGGGACATACACATGGTTAGGGGCCCAAAGAGAGTGTTATGGTTGAGGTTTTCTATAAGCTCACGTGAGTCATACTCGGTGTGAGAAACAAGAGGTAATAACAACTTTAACGATGCACAATTTAATGTCATGTAAGACATATTCAGGGACTATCCAGTTTAAATTCTTGCAGTTAGGACTATTGGTGATGCACTGTTTAGTGTCATGTAGTAGGGAAAAAATAACAGTTTAATGTCATGTAGGATATATCAAGGACTTTCTGTACTGTTTAGCGTCATGTAGTTAGGACGATGGGGAAAATACAGTTTAACGTCATATTGGACAAAAGGGGAATTGTGCAGTTTATTGTCATGCAGTAAGGACAAAAGAGTGTACCATTTTAACGTCAGGTCGGACGAAAGTGAGAATAGTTTAAGGTCATATGCATGGACTGTGAATGGTGCAGTTTAATGTCATACTGGACCTTTGAGATTACATAGTTTAACGTCTTTCCGGACGTAAGGGACTTTTATACAGTTTAGCATCATGTAGTTAGGACGTCACAGTTTAACGTCTTGCTGGACGTAAGGGATTTGCAAATAGTTTATGGTCATATACATGGACCAGGGATGATGCAGTTTAAGGTCATGCTGGACGGTTTAGGGAAATCTTTCACAGTTTAATGTCGTGTGGGAAGAAGTTGCAGTTTAAAGTCATTCTGGACCATTGCTTTATAGTTTAACGTCATATAGCAAGGACGAACTGGTGCTGCACAATTTAGTGTCATGTTGCAGGGACATCTTCTTTTCTACAGTTTAATGTCATGTTGGACGAAAAAAAAAGAAAACTTTTTAACAGTTTAATGTCATGTAGGACAATTCAAGTAACTGTTACAGTTTAACGTCATGTTGAACGATAGAACATTTCTGTACAGTTTAAAGTCATGTAGCTAGGACTAAGGTGAACCAATATGAGGATATCAGTTCTGGGGACTTTTTACAGTTTATCGTCATGCTGGACGATGAATGTGGCACACAGTTTAATGTCATGTTGCTAGGACACAATATAGTTTAATGTCATCTCGGACTAAATATAGGAACTTCTGTACAGTTTAACGTCATGTAGATAGGACATAATACAGTTTAGTTCCATGTAGGACAATTCAAGTAACTGTTACAGTTTAACGTCATGTTGGACAATAGAACATTTATACAGTTTAACGTCATGTTGGACGATAGAACATTGCCATACAGTTTAAAGTCATGTAGCTAGGACTAAGGCGAACCAATATGAGGACATCAAGTTCTGGGGACTTTTTACAGTTTATCGTCATGCTGGACGATGAAAGTGCCACACAGTTTAATGTCATGTTACTAGGACACAATATAGTTTAATGTCATCTCGGACAAAATATAGGAACTTTTGTACAGTTAAACGTCATGTAGATAGGACATAATACAGTTTAGTGTCATGTAGGACATAATATGAACCAATGTGACTGTTTTGGCTCTGGGAACAATATTTTGTGTTTATACAAAATACTTCTTCAGAAATATGGCATTAGATGGAGTCGTGATGTTTTCTCCATCCATTGAGATTAGAGAATACGCTCCATTGGAGTAGACCTTATGTATTGAATAAGGTCCTTCCCATTTTGGTTCAAGCTTGGGAGGCTTCTTTCCTGGTATCATTGGTGCTCTGAGAACCAATACCAATTCTCCCTGAATGAATGAACGAAGATGAACTTTTTTGTTAAAGGCTCGTTCTATTCGATTCTGATAGATTTCCATGTGGTGCAAAGTGCAAAATCTTTTCTCATCTAACTGTTCCAATTCATTAAACTGCTTTTGGGATTGCTCATCTGTAGATAACTGATCACAAATGGCTATTCTGAGTGAGGGAAATTGAACTTCAATTGGCAAGACTGTTTCTGTTCCATATACCAATGAATATGGAGTTGACCGCGTTGCATTGCGAGTGGTAGTCCGATAAGCCCATAACGAATGAAAGAGTTTATCAGGCCATGACCTCTTATCTTTATCCACCATCTTTTGCAGTATATTTGAAAGAGTATTGTTGAAGGCTTCTATCTGGACATTAGCCGCCGCATGATATCGAGATGAATGGTTGGACTTAATGTTGTATTCTTGATACAATTTCTTTACCTCATAAGAACAGAAGTTGGTGCCGTTGTCCATCAATATGGTATGAGGGACACCAAATCTAGTAATGATGTTAGACTTGATGAAGCTAATAATGCATTTAGAACTGACTTCTTTGAGAGGTACTGCCTCTGCCCATTTTGAAAAGAAATCAGTAGCAGTAAGAATGTACTTAAACTGCTTGGCCGTAGTTGAAGGGTAAGGTCCCACCACATCCATTCCCCATGTGGAAAATGGCCATGAGTATTTAGCTGTATGAAGCAACTCTGGAAGATTATGAATGAAGTTGGCATATACTTGGCATGAATGACACTACGTTGTGAAATTAACACAATCTTGTATCATTGAAGGCCAAAAGTATCCAAGCCTTCGAATTTGATCAGACAATCTATGTCCAGACTGGTGGGCACCACAGACTCCTGTATGCACTTCTTTTATGACAGCCATTGTCTCTTCACCATCAATACATCTGAAGAGAACTCCATCAAAACCATGTTTGTAGAGAATTTTCTCGAGGTGGTCTGGGCTATCATAAAGAGTAAAATTGACCACACTTCGCTGGATTTGTTCTTTCTCGGCTCTATCAGGTGGAAGTGTTCCATTTTGAAGGTATTCCCTGATAGGTGACATCCATCCTGTAGTATGACCATACGGTTCAGGAATGGGACTAATTTCATTAATTTCCTCTGTTCTGACTTGAACATAAGGTGAAATTGCACGACGGTGGGCAATACAGATGGTTGTCTCGTCCCGATTTGGATCTGCTAAAGCTGTGGCTATATTAGCCAGTGCATCAACGTGAGCATTTTGTGATCTTGGGAGATAAGAAAATTTCGGTTCTGATGGGAATTCCGACATTAACTCTCTGACATAATCATACAAAGGGATTAATTCTTTTTTTCTGATGGCATAATCCCCATTGACTTGTTTGATTACCAGGTCTGAATCACCTTTCACCTTTAAGTGATTCACTTGTGCTTGAAGCGCGAACTCCAAGCCTGTAATGAGAGCTTGGTATTCAGCTTCATTATTGGTACCACCTTCCCACAACAAAAAAGAATAAGGAAACACTGTCTTATCTGGAGAAATGAGCACAATTCCTAAACCAACTTTGTTGAATTTAGGATTTTCCATTTTCTTCCCTGTTGGACTTCTAGAAGCACCATCAAAATACATTTCCCATGATTGAGGACTCTCTTGAATAGAGAAAACTTCCTCATCAGGGAGTTCGATATCTGAATACGTGTCTTCCACTGAAGGATGTTCATCCAGGAAATCAGCTAGAGCTTGTCCCTTAATTGCCTTTTGAGACACATACTGAATGTCGAACTACTGTAGAATAACCGCCCACCTTGCCAGACGTCCTGTAAGCATTGGACGACTAAGGATGAATTTGAGAGGATTATTACGAGATACCAATTGGACCTCATGATGTTGCAGGTAGTGTCTCAGTTTCTGAACTGCAAAGATTAATGCTAGGTAGCACTTTTCAATACTTGAATACCGGGTTTCTTCTTCAAGCATAGTTCTACTGAGATAGTAGAGACTATTTTCATTCCCATCATCATTCTTTTGAGTGGGAAAGGCTCCCAATGATCGCTCTAAAGTTGTCACATAGAGGATAAGCGGTCTACCCTCAACAGGTGGCATGAGTACTAGTGGACTCAAGAGGTATTTCTTGATAACATCAAATGCTTCTTGACATTCTTCAGTCCACTGGTAAGTGACTCCTTTCTTCAATAATTTGGTAAAGGTTAAACTTTTTCCTGCCAAATTGGCGATGAAACGCCGAATATAGGCGAAGTGTCCTTGAAGTCCTCTTTATTCTTTCAAATTCTGAGGAGGTGACATACCAAGGATTGATTTGGTCTTCTCAGGATCGACTTCAATACCACGATGGCGTACAACAAATCCGAGGAATTTTCCTGAGATTACCCCAAAAGCACATTTTAAGGGGTTCATCTTCAAATTATGTTGTCGAAGCTTGTGGAATATGACTTCCAAATCAGCCAAGTGATTAGAAAATTGTTTGGATTTAACTACCAAATCATCTACATAGCATTGAACAAACTTCCCTAAAAAGGTTTGAAGTTAAGATGCATGGCGCGTTGATATGTTGCACCTGCATTCTTTAAACCAAAGGGCATCACCCGGTAACAAAAAACACCTTGAGGAGCTCTGAAGGCTGTATATTCCTCATCCTCTGGGGCCATTCGGATCTGATTATATCCGGAATATCCATCCATGAAAGAAAGTACTTCATAGCTAGCCGTCGCATCAATTAAGAGTTCGGTAATCGGAACTGGGAAATCATCATTAGGACAATACCGATTAAGATCTCTGAAATCGATGCAAACCCTAATTTGTCCATTCTTCTTCTTTACAGGGTCAATATTAGCCAACCACTTGGGATATTGAACTTCCCTGACGAAGTTGGATTTGATCAGCTTATCCACTTCAGCTTCAATTTTGGAAGCATAGGTTGGGTGTGTTCTTCTCGCGGCTTGCATAAAACCTTGATGTTCTTTTGGTAATCCCAAATGATGAGTAGAAACATCAGGATCAAGCCCATTAATTCTTGTATAATTCCAAGCAAAAATATCTTTATTTTTCTTTAAAAAGAAATTTACATCTCTTGCTCTTCAAGGGTCATGGCCACACTAATTAAAGTGGGGCGTGGATCTTTCTCTGTACCCAGATTTACTTCTCTGAGTTCATCCGCAGTGGTAGAGATACCCTCTTCAAATGCTGGAGGAGAATCTCTAAGATCTTCCTCTTCCTCTTCATCATGTGTTATTTCTTCCGTTTCTACTTGCAAAGTAGATGAAAAAACGAAATTCTCATGATCATAAGAGATGTCAAAATTTTCACATGTTGAAGAAGAAGCCTCCATTTCCGACCCTATTGATGATAAAGGGTCTTCTTTGGGAAATAAAGAGGCGATGATGGATTGAGATTCGACATCATTATTCACCTCTGGTGTTGCTATAACTTCTTTCTGGCCTGATTAGCGAAGTATAGACTTGTTGGACTTCAGCAGATGAAATGAAAATGTCACAACTTATGCTTTCATCACTGCTTGGTATGTTACCAATTTCTACCATGTTGTCTGGCTCGATCGCCGTAATTGACATTATGGATCATTCCATAAGAGTATTTTGATTTGGTCCTATTTTGTCAATTTGACTGATAGGTAACACATAATCTGTACTCACATGTGAAAATGGATTTATTGGAATTTTCTCCAAACCATATGGAGCTTTAACTTTGGTAATTTCCTTCATTGTAGATTTTTCTATTCCCTTCATGTGATAAAATTCCACCTCAATGTATTGAGACTCACATGTCTTGAACGGGGCTTTAACACCATATGATGCTCCAACTTGACCATCGAAACAGTATTTGAGACATTGACGGTATGATGAAGGAATAGCTGCATGCTGATGTAGCCAGGGTCTTCTAAGAAAGATATTGAAAGCTGAGTCTTGATCATCAATCATGAAATCAGAATTGGATACAAGATCTCCAAACTGAGTTCTGAGTGTAACTTCTCCCAATGGTTCTTGTTCATTTTTATCATATCCTGGTAACATCATGGTAGAAGGAGATAAATCAGATTCCGTGAGGCCCAATCGACGAAGTGTACGGATGGGCATGAGGTTGACTCCTGAACCATTGTCAATAAAAGCTCTTCGAACATCTACACCATTGACTTTTCCAGATAAGTACAAAGGTTTTATGTGCCCATGCACATCATCATCTTCATCTTTATCAGTAAAAGATATCACTGCATGGCATTCTGCAGGATTATTCTCTATGTGATAGATTTCAGCTGCAGCAATTTCAGCTTCAAACTCCTGAGGACTTGATAAAGCTTCGACGAGTGCTTCTCGAAGATCTTTTGACAGATTCAAAGAATCCAAAATTGATAACTTGGCGGTACATGGGCCAAGTGTTTCAATATATCATACGTTTGATCTAGAGGTCTGCGTTTCCTAATAGGAATATGCGGTTTAGCAGGTACCTTGGAAGCAGATGCTTTGTAAGCTGATGCATCTTGTATTGAAGTTGGCAACATCCTTGGTTTTGGAAGATTAGACTGATTAGATCCATTTACTTGCTGAGATAAAGAAGATAGAACCTTTAATCGGTCTTCCAAAATAACTGTTCCAAAACTGAGTTGGCCATTGGAAGAAGAACTTGCTTGTTCTTTTTGAGCTCGCTGAAGGGCTCTACCACGAGTTTCTGCTGCATATATAGTGCTAGCAGGGGTAAAATTAGAGTAGTGGCTTCGGAAAGATCCACGTCTTCCCCTGTATCCTGAACCTCTAGAACTTACTCGGATTCCCTTATTTGATACAGGGAATTCAGGCTCATCAAGACTGGAATATGGATCTGTTAATTGAATCATATTAACAGAACCAAAGATTAACTCTTCGTATGATAAAGACTCTTCCTGGTTAGCCTGTTTAGGCTGTGCCGTTTGGTGGGACGGTGCCCGTGGCTTTGAAGTAGATGGCATGAAATATGCCAGAGTCAAAGACAATTTGGCTTTGATACATACTCATCTTCTCCTGATTCCTCTTTCTTCTTTGAATTGCACTGCCCTTTTGAGGATTTGTCTTTTGATGGAGGCATTACTGCAGCTTTTGTAGGAGACACAATTGGCTTCTTTAATTGTGTTCGCAAAATGGAATGGGTCCGATTGATTGTCTTTCTGACCATCCAATCATCATATTTTTTCGCAGTTTTGCTTTTGACTTCCTGCCACTCACCTCCTTCCTCTGGATCTGTAGCGGTAATACACGCTACATGAGCTGAAGAACCCTTCAATTTGACTTGTCCCAAGTCGACCATATTTTGAAGGAGGCCTTTAAAGACAAAACACTCCTGGATGGGATGACCCAACATTTGATGAAAGGGACAATAATTGGGATGGTATTCATCTCCTTCCTTGTTTGGCCTCTTGGGAACTGGTAATTGAACCAAATTATTTTCCAGAGCTGAAATAAAGTAACCAGGAACTTGCTCACTTCGGAAAGAGTATGTTTTACTCTTCAAATCCTCAAATGTTTTTCATCGTTGATCTCTTTGATCATTTGGACGAAACAGCCTTTGTTGTTGGCGTTCAGGAGGTGGTGCCCTTCGAGAAGATGAAGGTTTTGAAGTAGAAATAGGTACAGGTGCTTGTTTAAGCCTAACTGTAGCAGTTTCCTCTTTACCCATTCTCCTTCCTGGATCTGATGGAATTATACGAGATTTAACCTTAACCTGTATAAGGGAATCTTCAATCTGTTGAGCGATTGAAGTAAGGTCTCGAAACCCTCCTGTGTATTTCACAGGGATCAATGGCGTGCGTAATTCGTCACGCAAATTTTCCACACAGATTGGAATCAATTCCTCCCGAGGGAGTGCTAAACTCAGGGAATACGTTAATCCCTTCCAACGAGCAATGAAATCAGAGACTCATTCATTCTCCCTTTGCTTGCAGTTTGTAAGATCGAAAACTGTCGTTTTTGGAAAAGTTGAGCTAAACTGATGAAGGAATTTTTGACGAAGATCCTCCCATCCGATGACTGACCGGGATTGCAAGCTTGTATACCAGACAAAATCTGGTCCTTTCAAGGTTCGCACGAAGCATCTGAGTTTCACTGCTTCTTGCTGCTCTGGAGTTCCCATCATAGGATCCCACCAAGACACGTAATGCGTCAAATGTTGTTCAGGGTCGCCTGATCCATTGAAAGTAGGGAAAACAGGGTTTCCAAAACTGGATGGAGGAGAAATTGAATCTACCCATTCAGGGTAAACATTCTTTTCAGGTTGAACTTGCGCCCGTTTCCCTTCCATAGTTTCTAACCGAGCTGTTAATGACTCAATAGTAGTTATTAACTTTTGAGAAACATCTGGTTGAACTTGGTTTTGGGTAGGTGCAATGAATGGAGCTTGGACAGACGTGGTGGTTGGTGTTTCAACTGATGGTATTGCTACCAACCGTTGTTGCATTTGACCCGTAGGATTAGACCTCTAAGGGTGTACTGATAAAGGAGGATATTCCTGATCCATCTCAGTAGTTACAACAAATTCCTTCGGCTGTTGGACTTCAGCATTCTTAAGAAGAAGACTACTCTGAAGTAGTTGTGCATTCAACATTCGTAATTCTTTCATTTCTTCCTCCTGTTGTGCAAACCTTTTCTCTAATGAGAGCGATTGACCTCCTTTAGAGGAAGGGTGAGAAGTTACCTGATATTTTCCTTTCCCCTTATTGGATCCTTTTCGGAGAGGGGGAAGTGGGTTACTTGAAGGAATACCCATATTTTGGGTAAGCCATTGATTATGTGTGCACACACCTTCTTCATTTAGGTCTGTGTACGCAACTTCTTGAGCAGGAACCTCTTCGTCTGATCCCTCTGATTGAGCCTCATCTGGTGAATCAGCAGCAACGGCATTGATGACATTAATGGATGCATATTGCATGGAATCCTTTCTATCAGCATTTCTGTGATATTGTCTTCTTCCATGTCCATGATGAGACATGGAATTCCGTTGACTTGATCCCTCAGGAACTTCTTGTAGAACCGTCACTTGGAGAGAATCTCTTGATATCTTGTCTCTTTGTTCCTCTTGAGGCTTATTCCCTAATCGAGAGAATACTGACTTTCTCTGAGGGAGGGATTGAGGATTTGAAAAAGTCCCCAGTCCGGTGGACTGGGGATGTTCCTGCTGATTTCGCTCAACTCCTCGAATCCCATTTGTTGACTCTGAGGGTTGGGTTAGAGAAGTCCCCAGTCTGACAAGATGGGGTGTCTCTTGAAATGCTATGTCTGAGATCTTCTTAAAATCTCTCTTGATCTTGCAAATCTTAGTTCGGAAATTAGCTGGATGCATTAACCTGTATCCACTTTTATCACCTGGTTCAACAGACCGTTGGATGATTTCCGAAACTTATGTCATTTGATGACGTGTTTGCTCCAGATGAGAGGCTTGTGCAATATTCTCGTCTGCTTGATGTAGGAGCAATTCAACAACTTGTTCTCTATATACTTGATTTTGATAGGAACTAGTTAAAGCATGTTCTTGAGAAAGCTTTTTATTATGAACAAAGCCCATTGACTGTGGCCGACCATGGGCAATAACATTGCATGAGACCATTTTCGGAGGGCTTTGCTGACTGGAAAGCACTGTGAAATGTAGTGCTCCGTGAACACCCCATCCTCTGATATGAACATCAGATGGAGCATTGGATATTAACTGATGCAATTTTCTTAGTGCGCCAAGGCATGAACGTTGAAGGGTTGTATGTTGCTTTTCAGCCTTCGGATACTGAGGGACTGATAGAGATGCCAAATCAATCTGGCATTGTAACCCTTCTATTATCTTAATATGATTTTCATAATCACCATAAGATAATACTTTCTTCTTCAATTGACAAAGAGTCTTCCATATGTTGAGACGAATATCATGGATTCCATCATCCGTCAACATCTTTGGAATGTCGTACTGGGAGTCAGCCAAAGGCCAAAACATGACTGGTACTTCACCTTTTTCCAGTTTTTTCCTCATGTTCAGCATTTCCTCTTTATCATTAAATGATGATTCTTCTACCTATTTTGACCAGAGTTGGTGTTTCCTTGTTTCTTCATCGGATTCAACAAGATTGATAGAGAGATCATTAATCAAACTAGAAGATGCATGACTTAGGGGTGGTTCGGAGAATGACCTACACCCTGGGCTATCTTCTGATTGAGAAAGTATTTCACTTGTCAGCGATAAAGCATCAGGCATGACTGGATTCGCATTTTCAAGTGCCTCAAGATAAGAGGGCTTTCTCGGCACTACATTATCCACTGTAGTATTTTCCAGGAAATGTGAATCACTACTGCGGAGAGGACTTTCGCAGCGAAGTTCATCATCATGGGGAGGACCACCATAATGGGTTACAGCAAAAGATGAAATCTCTTGCTCCTTGGTCTTCTGACCACACAGGGGGTTCCTGTGGCTCTCATCTGAAGAAGAAACTTCAATATTGACCGAACTTTCATGAAGCAAGCCTTCATGAGAAAGTGTCTGCTGAAGACCTTCAAATTAATGTTCCCGTTATTGGGAACAGAGGGAGTAGAATCTTGAATTCCGACAGATAAATGTCTGAGGGCTTCAAGAACTCCAGCATCGAGCAAGGTCTTGTTTCAGATTGGCCTTTGATCTCTTGACTGTGCTTGGTGGATATTTTTCTTAGATGCCTTCTTACTCACTTTAGAAACCACTTGTTGACGAAAGTGGTTACTATGAGCAGGTGTAGGTTCCTGATCAGGAAAGATGGTTAGGTTAGGCTGACGATCTCCACTCAAATCAGGTGTATGTGCCTGACTTGGTTGTCCGTATGATATGGGGGAGTATGCCCCATAACCCTCTTGGACTGGAACAGATGATTGTGTCTGTTCCGGAGTGAATAGTTGATGTGTCACTCCACTACTAGGGATAGATTTATGTGTCTGTCCTTGAGATGATTCTGAAGCTGTTATGATATCCTGGCAAGCATCTAGAATATGAGCAGGAATTTGCTTCTGCTCTTTCACCATTGACAAAATATGTTTGGTGACTTCAGCCACCGGAACGGGGATATACGTCCATTCCGGGCTTCGAGTAGGTGTATGTGCCTGCTCCTGTCCTCCTTTTCCTGTCATTGAATCCTGACAGTACTCAAGTGTGGAGGCAGAGAGTTGAGTCTGCCTCCTGTTTGTCGTCGGGGCTTTCCGACTGACTTCTCTGTGCGCTACCAAGCGAGACTGTTGGTAGGCTTGATTAGTATTAGCAGGTGTATGTGCCTACTGATTACACTTCACCAAACGCGGTTAACGAGATCCATCATATGTAGTCAGACGAGCCTACTGACTAACTGGTGATGTATAAGCAGGTGCATGTTCCTACATATGGTACTCCGCCGGAATTGCCTGGCGGGATTGGCGTGATGCTGCCAGACGAGTCTGCTGGACAACGGAATTAAAATGGACAGGTGATTGTGCATGCTCATTATTTTCCACCAAGTTAGGTTGGTGGACTTCTCCGGAGATGGCAGGGATGACAACCTGCCCATTGTTAACCGGATTCCGTCTCTGGCGGTTCATCTTGCCTGCTTGGGTTCGAGGAACCTGAGCTGAATGCCTGGAGTCGGTACCCTCATCATGTTGAGGGTGCACTACCGCACGAGTCTGGCGGCAATTGTTGATGGGATCCCTCGAGAAGGACTCCTGTCTTTTTGAATTAAGGCCCTGCGGGACCTTCTCATTCACTTCCTTAGAGTAAGTTAGTGAATGGAAATTGTGTTCCGGGGATAACGACCCAAAACGGTTGGAGACGGTAGTCAGCACCGCCTGCTTCTTGATCGCTGGTCGCCGTTTTCCGGACGACCAGGTAGAGTTGTTAACTTGGAGGGCTTGACGAGCAGCCTCCAGAGTTGGGGTAGTACCATTGCGACAGTACTCCTTAACCAGTGCATTAGAAACCCAGTGTTGAAGACGCTGAGTTGGTGATGTAATCCTTAGAGCGGACGACGTTCCAGCAGGAGTAGCAGCATTGGTTTTCACAGCAGCAGACCTCACAGTAGAGGTGTTCACAGCAGCAGTATTCACAGGGGTGAATTTAAGAAAAGCCATTTTGCAGAAGATCTTGAGAAAAGAGTGCATGTTCCAAATAACATACATAATCAAGATGAATCTGGCCACTGCATCTTTTGGATGAGCACATGTCAATGATTTATTTGTTGGCCCAAGTAGCCTAACAAATAAGAAGAACATCACTTTAACTTGGTTAAGGTTTCACGTCGGGTTCACCATTTTTTTTTTCGCACGGATTCCGGGGATGACCTCCTGGACGGGAGATTCAAACGTTCCGATCGGTTTCTAGCGGGTTTGTTCGTAGAACCGGAAACATCCAATGATTCCACATCCGTTTGGACCGACTTTCCATAGGTAGGCGCTCATTAGCTTGTGGACTAATGAGGCTTAGGAATTTGCATTGGTCGAGAGGATGGGAGGTCGGACTCATCACACCTTTTTGAGGGGGAATTGTTATCTACTCCAGGACTCTCTTTATAGAATTAAGTTATGTTCATGAATCCTTATTACATTACCAAATATAAAATGAGCTTTCCTTTAGTTTTAACAATCAATGATTAAATATGCAAGAAATTTACAGAATCTTTTATATGTATTCAAGGTTCTTCATCAATAGAGAATCATCTATATCTGTTTAGAGATTCTTGGTCAATGGTATCCTTCAAAACATTTATATAAAAGTCTCTTGGTCATTATGATGACCAGGCTGGTTTTAAAGCCACTTAGTGGGGCACTTGATGTTTATCATCATTCAGGAGGACATGGATTATTTCAAAGTTTGGATCGAACCCATAAATGGGCAACCTACGTATCCTTTGTTTTGGAAAAAGAATCAGAACCCACATAGTTCGAGTAATGGAGTATGATGTTTATGATAGATGGCTCAAAGAAGAATGCCACAATTACTATTACACTCTAAGCTCACGTGAGTCATGCTCGGTGTGAGAAACAAGAGGTATTGGTAAAAATTAGACAACTGTGCCATGAAAGATACAATCATAAGAAATTGTTTGGGGCGTATGTATGTATGACTGCCCAAATAGATGAAGGTTTAGGATTTACTTTTAGGGAGAAAATCCAGGAAGAGGGTCCATAAAGGTATATGTGCTTTATGGAGATTTGAATACTCTAATCATGGGGCTTACTCCTAAGGAGGATGCCAAAATTAGGAGGGGACTTATGATTGGGTTTTACTCCTAAGAAGGATGCCCAAAATTATGACTGGGACTTATTCCTAAAAAAGAGGCCCAGGTAAGGGGACTTGTGGCTTACTCCTGAAAATAAAGCCCAAGATTATGACTGAGTCTTATTCATGAAAAAGAGACCCAGATTAGGGATTAGAGATTGGGGATTACTCCTAAGAAGGATGCCCACATTTGAGATCGGGGCTTACTCCTATGAAGGATGCCTGGTATTTGAGATTGGGGCTTACTCCTGAAGAGGATGCCCAAGTATTTGAGATTGGGGCTTACTCCTGAAGAGGATTCCCAAGTTTGGGAACTTTAAGAATTTGGGGCTTACTCCTGAGAAGATGCCCAGATTAAAGGATTTATAACTGGGGATTATTCCTAAAAAGGAGACCCAGGTTAAAGATTCTCTCATCTTAAAGGATGAGGTTGAATGAACGAACTCTCAATCTTTGGTGACATAAAGATGTATAAATCACTAGGTTTTGAGAGATATTCCACCGAATTCCTTTCAGATAAGGAAGTCAAATCAAGAAATCATACCATAAATGGATTTGAAGAGTATCTCGAAGACTGAATCTTGAATAGGAAAGGTGAAATGGCTTAAGAGGGGAAAAATGGGCAAGATGGGCACCCAGAAAGGTAGGGGTGCGCAAGTCATGAAAGGCGCGCAAGTCTTGCGTGGGCGCGCAATTATTGGTCGCGCAGGTATACCTTGCGCGACACATGGTGTACTTGCACGATTTTAAATCAGAATTGAAATACTTGAGCGACTCTTTATTAAACCCTTTAGAATCCCTTTGAGGTTCTTCCAGATAAGGGACGCGCAAATTTCTATTGAAGGAATAAGGCGGCGCGCAAGTGTGACTAGTTCTCTTAAGGGCTGGCCATTCAGGCGCGCAAGTGTTGATGAGTTTGAACACTTAGGCCTTCCTCCCTCTCTTTAGATCTTCCGTTCTAGGTAAGAAATTATCTTAGAAGTGTTCCGGAAGCTTTGAGAAGAGACTTGGGCGTCGGTAGCTTCAATCCGAGTTTCTGGAAAAAAGATCCTCTTCGAATGGGGGGTCCACAGGGACTATTTATAGGCAGGAGAAGACCCTGTGTGGTTAACGGGTGGTTATCACTTAGGTCTCACAAGTCACTTTCACGACAATAAGGTGTCGCGCATGTAGACTTGCACGACCACTAGGCGGCGCGCAAGTGTACTTGCACAACCATGAGGGAACTTGCGCGACCTATGGGCAATGTTCTCCTTGTTCACCAGATTGTCGATTTTTGATGTTTCTTCAAAGGATGAATCACTTTGGACTAAGGTATTTCCCTTTTCCGATATTTAGATTCTATGACGAAAGGAGCGTCAACAATCCCACATCCATGTGTAATGATAATTATTTATTATATACCTCATTTGTCACAAGGAATATAGATCATGTGAGATTGGGGAGTCATAATTATCATATAATTCACATCATGAGTCTCCACCAACATGGGCAGCCTTAGTGTGTAATCCCTAATCATTGTAATGAGATAACTACCCCAATTTAATTTAATCCACCTTGAGGAACACCCCAAGGGAATGAATGTATAAGGATGAAATTTATTCCTTATATAACTAGGATATGTATGGATTATCCTTGAGGATCAATCTCAACCCCTAGTTTATATATTTTCTCATATATTTCCTTTCCACTTGATGTTAATATAATTTAGTCTAAAATCAACATATGTTTCGATTAATGTTATAAATATGAAATCTAGGGTGCCTTATAAAGGATCAAAAAGATACTCAAAATATTATTCTCCTCCCTATATGAAAATAAACATTGCTGTATCAATTTAGACGGATTCAGAATATAATTATATTCTCATTAACGTAAAATGGTAGAATAATCTTGGATACATATAGATGGAATCATTAATAGGTCATCTTTTACATAGGGAATGGATCAGTACATAATCATTTTCTTAGGGTAATTGGTCCTGTACTGAAATTATTAATATATTTTAAACATATATTTAGTCTATAAGAGAATCCTAGAGTAGGAAATAGATCCCCACCAAACGGTGGGATGAGCCCGAAGACCCATCCTGTTAATCAATATGACTTCATAATTATAATTGGGTATGAAACATCAAGGGACCACCTACTTTGGGAATGTTGGTCTTTACCTAATTATTTATGTGGGTACCATTGGTTGTTTCTATGTAATATAAAATGACATGTAAATACAATGTGAATGATTGTAAAAATATTAAACCCCTTACAATCAAATAGTCAAAACATTTTTTCCCTAGCCATCCTTGTGATATCCCTTCTAGAGGAAATAAAAATGGTGAACCCAATATGAATATATTTAATTGTGGCACATCCATCATAAGTTAAGAATGATATATTACACAATTCTCATCAATTGTTTTTCATTCCAAATGGATTACCAAATAATCACATATCATTCCTAAAAAACAAAAATGGTAAACCTGACATGAATCTATAAAATAGTATAATGATATGTTTACCATATGTTGGGATATTTTTAATAACCTATTAAAAAATATTATAGAATAGATATCTATTTTTTGAATTATAAAAATGAAAAAGTAATCCATTATATATTTAATTCTCATGAAATTACTCCATATGTCCTTTGATAATTCCATGTGAGCAGAATTTCTAGATAGGGAATATGATTGGACAATTGTGTTACCCATGCATATTTGATAGAGCACATATCATGCCTATGATGATGAAAAAATATAAAACCTATTCATTTTTTCTTCATGAAAATAATACCCATCACAAAAAATACACCTTGATCGGAGATAATATCTTCTTCCAGTGGTGGTTCGGGAAAATTAGCTACAACTGTAACCCCAACAGGTCTTAGAATAACCTCACTTTACCAACACCTTTAGAATCAGGTGGAATATGAAATGGAATGGGAGTACCATTGACATGGTACAACCCATACCCTTTATTATTTTTAATAGGTCCTCCATATAGTAAAAACAAATGATTCTACATCATCTAAATAATGTTGTAGCAATTCTAGTGGCATTAAATTAAACCACCAACTAATACAAAATGTTATTCTTTCAGGATGAAAATCACTACCTTCAACACCTAATTAATGTGGATCAAGGATTCAACTGTGACTCTCTTCTGATTCATGAGACATTAAAGAGGGATCATGTCAACAACCATCTCTACTGAAATCCTGTTGGTACCTTTCAGTAACTTATCGTGGTACCACCCAACACATTTCCACCTCTGTTACCCATGCATGATAATTTAGGAAGACACAAAGGGTGCATAAATATATGGATTATTACGAGTGGTCCAATATCCTATTTCCCTCTAACAATTCCCAGTGGTATATTATGGTGGTAAAAAGAGAGTATGATCATATCCCTTGTTATTCAGAATATGTCTATGGTAATATTATTACATCAAGAATAGGGGAAGCTGAAATATTTACCCCCATTCATGATGTTCATTGTCATATTACATTATAACAAGGATAGAATAATGGGGCTTCCATACAAACATACATTGAACATATCTTCTTGTATATATTTGTATCAATAAATGTAAATTCATACATTATTGTACACACTTTACTAAAGTGCCATTATATTCTAGAAACAACTAAATACCTTCATTGGAATATTACGACACTAGTATAGATACAAGGGAATTCATATATTCCTAAACCTACATCCATGGTAACAGGACACAAGTTAGTATGAAAGAGTTGTCTATCTTAAAAATGAAACCATTATCTCTCCCATAATAGAAGGATTATCAACATATTCTGGTAATGGTTGAGGCACTGAACCAAACCATATTGTTGTTTCAACAAGAAAACAATTTGTTGGAGCGATGAAAGAATTGATATAGGGTAAAATTCCTTAAAATGAACAGATAAATATTCCAAAGGCCTAGGATCAGGATCATTTCATTGTTCTATCTTGATCTCCCAACTGAGATTTGAACATGCCTAGAGAAATTCTGTTATTTTAGATAAAAATATTGTCATCGTAATCCAACTGTTAAAAATCCTGATCATATTATATTTATAATGGATGAACACTTGGTGAGAGTGTCACACACATCGGGAAATTCTCATATTTATATTAGTGATTCTTCTTGGAATATTCCAATTGCTCATGGAAGCTAGGATCATAACACAACTTCTGGAAAAGAATAACTTCCAAAACATCCTCCTAAGCCTATATAAGAGGTGGTTCATATCCAATATCAAATCCCAATGCTTATTCAGAATATTCTAATGGTGAATTAATATTCATACTCGGTTCATTTTACCACTCTAACAGAGGCTCCCCAAGTGGTAGAAACACATGAGTACAGTCATGTCCACACTCATATAGAAATAAACCGAAGTAATATTCTAAAGAACTTAGATCAGGCGCATATCCCCATTCTAAATGAGGATCACCATGTAAGAACAAAAAATCCCTTAGGACTGGATCATATTCTTATCAATGTTTCTCAATGGAATATCCTAGTGTCATATCAGTGGTATGGTCATATTCCCATATTGTTAGATGGTTATCAATATATTTTGGAATCCATCACACAACAGGCTCATATCCATACACAATTCCAAAATGATAGATGTTATAGTCCTTACATGATGATGAATGAAGATAATATCCCAAATTTATTCAATTACTATGTACTTGTGGTTGTTTGAGGCACATTCCCATCACTGAAAGGGTCTACTAACCCCTAAAATTAAGTACAATGCGATCATTACTGTGATAGTCTTCATTGTGGTTGGGTGGATATAGATCATAGGGACTCTAATCATGAAATACTCTATGTTCAACCTTACCATTGTGATATTTCCCACATATATTGAAATCCTACCCATTACTAAACACTTATTTATATAGAGTTGATGAACTATTAGAAACATTTGTATAGACATGTTCAAGAAAAATTGGGGTCAATCATATTTAAGTCCCCATCAACTAAAAGAAACTAGCCACGACATAATGTTGGTGACCATGATAAGAACATTCAATATTATGACCATATGGAGTCATGATATTCTAATGAAGAGGAATCCAAATTTTATATATGAAAATAGATAGCCAGAAATAATGTCTGCACCTCATTTTGGACCCTTTTCACTTCTGAATATGAGATCCCAGATGAGCTAGAGAAGAAATTCATTCCTTATATATGATAGAATATGTAGGAAAATCATATGTAATAGAAGAATAATCTCATACCTTGTCAATGACATAATGGTCACCTTTAGACAATCATGATATTATTTTTTTCATCTATACATATATGCTATATACATGGACCATGAACCAAAATCAGAAAAAACATAGAAAATATAAACAACACACTTTTCATTTTTCCAACACAAGTCATTGGAAACCCATCAATAAATCAAAATCATGGATCCATATTCACATATGTGGAACATATGGAGTTCTACACTTCACTATACCCCAAAAACAATAGATCCCCTCATATATGACATCTTATAATGTCAAATCCTCCAGAAATATTAGTGGTTAGGGTAATGCGTTAGCTAGATGGACACTAAAATGAAATTTACCTTTATATAATCTTTCAAATACACCATGAATAGCGGGATAATATAGAAAATTGTTCTTTTAAAAAACCCTATAAGCAATGAGAATGAATTTTAAGAATCTAAATCAATGTAATGATCAACTCAGAAACATCATGTAGGGAACTGATCCGATCATGGGATACAACAGTAAAAAGATGATATTTTGAGGCATATATTTTTCCTAATTAAATTAATATTTTCAATATTCTACATTTCATGCAACACTGAATATAGATTTTTTTATATGAATGCCCCAAATCAGTATTAATTTTTATAAAAAAAAAATTTGTATCATTCCTTACATGAAACACTTAGTCAATCATGTTGTAAATGAAACACTATGTTTTCTTTGTGTTATATACAATATTGAGTTCCTTTGATAACTGGTGTGACAAAAAAGACCTAGTGCTACCATACCACAACATACTATTAATATTATTAATGAAATGTTATTATATTTTCCACTTAGTTGATGGAATGACTGTTCTGAAAAATATTAATTGTATTATGTAAATATAGCATACACATGTATATAATAGGAATTATTGATTTTCTAATTAAGAATAAATTTAAATAAATCCAATTTGAAAATATATGAACACTTTTACAGGAAAACTATATTTAAATAAAGAATCAGGTTTTAACATAATAAATTAACAAAAACCATTTGATAAATTATTTTTATTATATATATATATTATTCATTAAAATAATAAATTTTCATCATATTTGTTTTCTAGAAAAGAGATATGAATTAAAATAATTTTATGATTAAAAAGATGTATTTTCACTAAAAGGAAATTTATCAACATTTAATGGTGCGCCTATTTTAATTAATTTTTTTTGAAACATTGATATTTTTTTCGAAAAATTTAACTTCAATTTATTGAATTGGATAATATAATTTTACCATGATGATTTTTTGATATTTTTTTGAGAAGATTCATTTTGTGATGAATAGTGAAAAACACTGAATTATAATTGAAAAATAATTTTAATATAATATATTTATCTGAATAAATTTATTTCAACCTGGTTTTAATATATAATTAGTACAATTTTATGTAAATTATTACAATTTATTTCACTGTTACCAATTTCATATTGAAATTGGATATATAAAATTAAATCGTTTAATCATTTTCTTTTTAAAAACATTATTTCACGACAAGTCGATGAGATTAATTATAAATTATTTTATACAAAATTTATTTAGTAATATAGAAAAATTAATTAATTATAATTAATACGAATTATTAATAATTTATCATCTATTCAACATAATTTTTTACTATGTTTATTATTTAATGTAATTATAAATAATTTAGTTATTAATGGAAAAAACGAGTTTACTTAGTGGTTAAACATTAACATAAGGTTAAAATAACCTATAAACATGTCCAAAATCCATTTAATGGACATATTTGGACCAAGTAGAACACTTTATCAAAAAATGGAAAACTATTTATCATACATCATGTAAGGGATACATCTCAATAGTTTTATCCTTTTTATATTTACATGAATACCACTCCTCCTCCACTATATATGTGCACTAACTAAACATATATTTTCACAACTATATTAACCTTTGGATCATCTAAAAACATACCAAATAAGATAAAAAAACCCATAATAAAATTATATAAGCATTAAATTAGGTATAAATAAATCAAGGTAAGTCCATCTATGCAAAACAACAAGAGTTACCCAATGAAGATGTAATATTCATCAACTATAACTGTTGTTTTATTTAATTAAACACCAATTAAATTTTTATCATTCAATGTTTTTATAATAAAATAATTACCCTCAATTTTATGAAATTTTTTTAAGGGCATCATATAAACTCTCACACACTTAAAATAAATAGGATACATAATCGTTATTTCTATGTAAGGGAGACTGCCGACTCACAAATTGATGTCACATTTCATGGTTTGGAATAATGATATATTTTCTAAAATTATATTATATAAATGATATTAATGATATATTTGTGCATATTGAATTATTAAATAACCAATAAATTAATGCATTATTTTTTGGAAATATGAAATCTTCTTTGATGGACGTGTGGACTACTGCCTCCTCAAAGAGATGTGATTCGTTCAAAATTTAAATAAAATTTATTAAAAATTGGTTTAGTGAAATTATATAATATATATGAAATAATAACACTAGTATAATTAAAATATATATATTCACATATAAATATGCAATTTACTTTCTTTCTTTCATTAAAAAAATAAACAAAAATAGGAAACATAGTTAGTGAAATGATGAGATTTGAGCCAAAATATTTTGAGGAGATAATTAAAAAGTAAAGGATATTTGGGATTATTTTAAATCCGATTAATAGAGGAATCCTATATATTCTAATAAATTAACGAATTATTTCTAATTTTAATAGTTAGATTATGTTTTATTGAATGTATCTCCATAGAAAGGTGTTATATATTATTTTAAATGGGAAACAAAACCTTATGTAGATTAGAGATTTTCAAATTCAAGGAAGAATTATAGCTATATCATACCATTTTTAAATGCAACCGAGCCTCTCTAAATTACACGATATGCTCATTACATCATTGTTTGTTAATTATATTCTAAACAAAAAAATGTGCACACATCTGAAAAAATATAATTGGAACATGATTATACTACAATGAATATCTTTTTAGGATTTATAATAGTATAGATAATGTATTGTGGAATAATAAGAATATATTGGTAAATTTAATTTTGAGAAATAATAAATATAATGTAAGATGCATGATAATCTTATGGTGTTTCTATGATGAACAACCCTCATCTTTTTAGAACGTAACATGCATGAATTTTTTTGGTTGAAATTTTGGTAGGATGAAAGAATGAAATAAAAAAATTATTTAAAATTAAATTATTTCTTATGGAATATACCACATATAAAATATATATTAAATAAACCATGATCTATTATTATTCAACTATGAATATTTTATCATATCCATTGAATTCGATGGTGTTGTAATTACCTCTATTTTTTATGATGGTATGGATCATTAAATTTTTGTTCTGAACCATTGATTTAATCATGTTAATGTTATACTAAAACCATGTTAATATTAGTGTAATTTTTGGGGACTTTTCAGAGATTGATGTTTCAAAAAATTGGTCTTCAGGCTTCACCGCATGGTTTTTTTAATCGTGCAGCTTTAGACTCGGACACCTGAAAGTCAGCATGGGTTGTTTACAACTATGCAGACATAGGCACAAAACCATGTGTCTTGCGAAAGATGGGGAGAAGTTCCATTTAGCATGGTTTGTGAAAAATTTAAAAATAATGTATATAAACCATGGGCAGTGGAATTTTGGGAAAATATAACAATGTTTTTCATCTTTATTTCTAAACCCCTTTTTCTTCTTTTTTCCCATTACCTCAAGAATTTTTGTTATGGGTTCCTTATCTTGAATATCTTTCTCCTCCTCCATGATTGGATATTCTATTACTAATTCATCTAGACATAATTCATAATTCTATCAGAGTCATTGGATAGAAAAAAGTAAGGATAAACTAATTTATCCTTCCCACATTAGTTAATATCTCCATATAACATGTTATTTAGATGCAGGCTCATTCACCCTATTTTATGGATATTTTATTGAAACTTATATCTTTTCCAACATTCTTAGAATATGACTTTGATATCAAGAAAGGATTCCACTATGTCCCTAAATGTGGTTGTATTTATACCAATATGCCATAAGAAATTATTTTTCGAGATTCTATATTGTGTAGATTCATTCATGTATAAATGAACATATTGCCTTAATATCGGTGAATTGGATCCTGATTAGGGATTTAGACATCACAAATACTCTATAAGGACACCCATATGCATGCCTCCTTGAAATTAGTCATTTTAGACAAATGGATCAAAATGTATAGAACCCAATTTAAAATATGGGTTAACATTTAAATGAAATATCCTTGAATCATGTGTAATTAATGTTTTACAGGGTTCCTAAAAAGTGTTTGTCTTCATTAGTATTAGAATTTTTAAAATGGGAAATTGAGTTGTTAGTTGTCCTTACTATTGACCCTTGTGTCTTATAATGTAATTTCAATATTTAGGAAAATTGGATGGTTTGGATTGATTAGGGTGGCTTTGGTAAGATGGATATAACCTTTAAAATTAATTGAATTTTGATGGAATGACTTCAAGGTTTGGAATTTAATTTCCTTTTATCATGTTTTATTTCTATGGAATCATATGGAAAAGGATTTATTTTATAAAATGAACATTATATATGGTTGGTGAACACATGTCTTGGTTGATTCCTTTTGCAAATTGGTAAATTCTAATTGGGTTTCTTTAAATTTTTTGAATATGGTTAGTGTAACTTTTGAGTGGTTTTTCCTCAGGTGTCATGTGGTATATTTATCCATTCCTTGGTTTTTTTAATGTATTTATGACATGAAAATAGAGGTAATTCCATGTAACCATATAATTTAATATGAACATACATATGAATTATAATGATATGTATGGGGGGTTAATTCCTCGTGTATTATATGTATGATAAATAATTATTCCATATAGGCTATGGATCCAAGGAACCATGACAGTCCTTGGGGTAAGACTCTATGATCATACCAGTAGTATTTAGTGTATAGACTTTTAGAGAACCCCTGGTGATGGATGCCTATGGGTATATCTTGTTTTTACTACTAGCTGGATGTAGACTATAAACCATGAGAGATCCCGTGGTTATAGATTACAGTGTGTATGTCATGGTCCTAGCCATACATTCTTTCCAAGAGACAATAAGGGATTTTGGATTTTGTTTAGAGAGTAGTCCATGAGAACTTCCAATATAATTTTATGGTTGTGGTATATCAAAATCCTTCCCAACATATACTTATATATATTTATATACATAATGAGACATGATCAGACATACCAACATTGGCATAAAGTAGGTAGACCTGCAAAGTGACCTTTAGGATCCTAAGAGAGAGGTTCTTTGATTAGTAAATATTTTTTTTAGTTCACTTTTATTACATACAAACATTTTACTAATGATAACCTACATGAATTACATTATGTCACTATAGGTGGTGGCTTACAGTGATTTTATCTCACACCCTACTCGGGACATCCTTGGAACCTGGGATGTTTATGTTGCCGAATGTACTAAAAATGGTTAATTCCCTTATAGAGGAATTTTACTTGTTCTTATTATCTAGAAACTATGAGCAGAGGATCAGGCTTAGGCTTGAGATGATTATGGATCTATTTTTTCCCTTTTTTGTACTACTATGTAGCATTATTTTATCTATTTTTTCACATTTTCATGATCATCATACCATGAATTATTTTATTAGACACTACCATTGAGGATTTTTGTTATTATGTCCAATTATTTTGTCTTCCACTCCAATCTATTTACATTATCATTATTTACTCAATCTATCTATTGTATTATTATTCTACTACTGTTTACTATTTGTTGTATCTGCTATATTACTATGATATTGGGGTATAGTATCTATGTTGTACTACATATACAAATTCACTGGTAGTCATTATCCCCATCCATATAGGGATACGTGATTAGGGTCATGTGGACAACATGGCATGGGGAACAGTTTATGTGGCATTCAGGTCTGGTACATTATAAAGTTGTATCAGAGGAGTTCCATTCTTGTATTGTTATTGGGAAAAAATAGAATAGAGATATGGACTGTGTGGGACATTGTCAAAATACATCCATAGGAATCCCAAACTCATGTATGATGAAAACACCGTGTTTAATTATATGATATTTTTATTGATTCTACTATTTACTATTGATACGATTTCACTATTGGGTGATACACATGACTTGTGATGCTATTGATACTTATTGCAGTGTAATTATGATTTCATTACCTTGACCTGATTAAATGAGGGTTATGTATTATAAAATGAATTATGATAGGCACCATATGAATAGGCCATGAATTTTTCCATGTCATGTTTAAATTTCAGATATAACTTCTTATTGTATAGTCATTGTGACTTCTTGTATATATATAAATAGTTTTTCTAACAAAATTTTCATGATTTGGACTATAATGCGTTTTGGGTTTAGTGGGTTCCACTCATTGATTCATAAGTTATATGGGCCCTTATGGATCATAAAATGGAATTCCATATTTCTCAAGCACTTTTAATGGTTTAATTTCATGAATAAGAACAATTTAAAAGAATATGACATCTACGTGAATGACATCTTTTGATTCACAAGGTGTATGGACCCTTATGGATCGAAAAATGTTACATCATTGGACATAGCCATACAAGTTTATTTGATTGTTTAAATAAGAATATATTTGAATGGTAAATTATATATAACATTAGAACAACCTTCTTGAACATGGATTACACAAAAACAAGACCCAAACCCAGCAATTGGAGTTGGTAGTGGGTGATTCTCCATTATTATAGACTATTATGGATTGTTCCAATGACTAGTCTTGGATATTGATGTAGGAATAGAAGTGTGTCAGTTCTGATAGAAAGGAATTTGTTCCTATTATAGTCACTAAATTCAATACATTGAATTTCTTGAATCTCTTCTAAGATGTTAGTATGGAATTGTAGTATTATGCCACCACAACTTCTTCAAGTCACGTTCTAAGAAGTAGGCGACGATCATGTTCCAGGGTTAGAGGACCATGAGACTCCATTGGTTCCTCAAGTCATGTGACCTTGGGTTCCACTTCCTGTTCTAGATATGGGCAATGAAACCCAATTATGAGAGGTTTTTTATGTATTCTACATGGTATTTAAAGTGGAGTGAGACCTGCCCAGAGTAGGGAATAGTTGACTCATGAGTTTCAGCACTAGTACCCTACCACCTTCTTGGGGGATGGTGGAACACATGATTTAGAGTATTGGATTAAGTAGATGATATCTATGTTTTAGAATCTAGAGACCCTTCTATAGAAAATGATAAATCTAGCTGATTACATGATACACGATTCATCTAAGTCGTAATGGGATGTCATCACCCTAACAGACATAGAGGGATGGTTTGGGATGACTTTTATACTATCTTATATGAAAAGTTATTTCCACAGACACTGAGGGATGATAGATCTAGAGAGTTTATGAATATATAGTAGGGTATATGGTAGTTATTGAGTACTCATCTCATTTCACTAAGATAAAAAATTTCAATTTATAGTTAGCTGCTGACAATCTGATGACTACTAGGCAATTGTAAAACTGTCTATGTTACTCTATTCAACCACATGCTAACATATTCAGGCTGACAACCATATATGAAATCGTCAACAATGAACAAAGCATGGAGAAATATTTTATGGATGATTATGGTGAAATATAGGTGATTTAACCACTTAGAAATTCAAATGGATATTCATCTGGGAGGAAGAGGTTATCTGAGGATTCTCATTTAGGAAGCAACAGTAAAGATGCTAGAGTTGATGGTTTTAATTACTATTATATAGGCCAAATGATGGGGAACTTTACAACATAGTGTTTCTGGGATGCAGTTGAGTTCATATGTTTTGGATGGATGAGTCATAACCATTTTTTCTATAAGACTTTCCTTGGAGTACCTAGTGAGTGGGGATATTCACCTACCCCCGAGAAGGGGTAGGATCAGTATGATCATGATAGTTAGGTAGCTATAATACCACCATTCATTTAGACCATGGTAGTAGTTGAGGTAGAGGAAACCGTGCATATGATTCTCAGTATAAATAGAGTGGGCCTACTCAAGGCAGTGAGGATGTGACATAGGGCTAAAGTATATGCTAGTTACATGTAGTCCCGCCTACCCCCCAAGAGTAGAGAACTGAACCATGTACTAAATGAGGTATTGCCCGAGTAGACTCAAATTTATTATCTTCATTTAATGATACATGTACATCTCACTCATTTATATCTAAGAGAATCACTGAGTGTTTTGACTTTTAAATTGAATAATATCATTACATCCTGATGCTGGATTCAACCTTAGGTATCCTTTCAGAGGGAGTTTTCCACTATCCGAATTTTCCCATAGGGATAGTTGGTTACCTATTCTTGTGGAATCTGTACATTATCAACATTTTCGGTTTTTATGTAATCATAAATAAGGGATAATTAATTCCATAAATATCTGATATATATTTCAATCATCATAGAGTTAAAATTAAATCATAATAGGGTGTTATGCATGTTGAAAATAGAGACTTAGATGTTCAAGCTTCATGACCAGGACTTCAGTAGCAGAGGTTGGGTAACATGAAAGTAGAGGTTATGAAACATTATCTTAATGATCATAGGTTACAAAATGTTTCTTTCCACTTATATTGGAGAGCTATAGAGACATCTTTTTAAATACTTCTCTCCTTTACATCATGTACGATATGTAGATTGTACTGTTATTATTTTTCTAAGAGAAGAAACCTTGACCATTCCTCCATATATCATAGACCCTATGATGCTTCTGGAGCTCAAGAATCTATTTTAGGATCTATAAGAGAAAGGATTAATATGACCCAATACTTATCTACGGGGTTTTTTGGTCCTCATTGATAAGATGGTGGATGATACCAACATGCATTTTATGGATTATTGTCATTTGAATCAGATGAATATCAAGAAACAATATCTATTTCCAAGAATATATGACATGTTTAATTAGCTCCGAGGAGAAAAGGTTTTTGAATGTATAGATCAGGGACCTATCTATCATCAAGTGAATTTAATGAATTTAAACATACCTTTCACATCATTAATGAGAAGCTATGGTATCTACAAGTACATAGTTATGTCCTTTGGACTCACGAACACTCTTACAGACTTTATGTATCTTTTGAATTTGGTCTACCTCCATATTTGGATTATTTTTTGGTTTTATTAATTGATGTTATATTAGTGTATTCAAACTCTAAAATAAATAATGAGAACCATCTCGATATCACGCAGAATACACTGAGAGAGCATTGTCTATCTGAAAAGCCTAGTAAATGCCACATCTGGATTGACAAAGTCCACTACCTAGGTCATATAATCTCAGATTTATGATTTTTTTTATGACCCCAATAAAGTGTTAGATGTGGTTTATTTGGATCATCCCTATAAGATAATTGATATTCCAAGTTTCGTAGGTATTTTTAGATTCTACAAACTCTTCATCTAGTATTTTTCATGCCTTGTAGCACCACATACAGGATTGACAGCAAATGATGTGAAATTAGAATAATCTAAGTCTTGTAAATCAAAATTTTAGGTGTTGATGGAATGACCAACATGAGAATTGATAAAGATTCTTCCTGTGCTTGGAAGGGATTATATATTCTACTGTGACACATCAAGTGTCAGGTTTGGTGTTGCTTCGAGGGATGAAGAGAGTCATTGCATATGGTTCCCATTAGTTGGGGCCTCAAGATCAGAATCACCCAAAACAAGACCTCAATATCTCTATAGTTGTTCAGGAATTATACTATTAGAGACACTGTCTTTTGGGAGATCATTTTGAGGTATTCTAATTCCACAAAAGGAAAAAGTATATATTCACACCATTGGATCTGAATATCTGGTGGCATGTCTGTGTCAAGTGAATGTAGTCATTTGATTTTGAGCTTTTCTATACCTCAAGGAAATAGATTTAGTATCTGATGCATGGAGCTGAAAGTCTCCAAAATAGGAATTTGAATAATCCTTTTATGAATGTAATAAGATTGACATATTTTGGAGATGCACATTGAGGTTCAAGAGGAATGTGGTTAGACAATCCTCTTGGCCTTATAAATGACCTCTACTATTCTGGAATGTTTAAGGTCGAGATAGATATCTGACCCCAAAGGCATTTTCCTATGTGAAAGTGTTTCAGAAGATGATACCACTTCAGCGTGGATAGTTTATGGGGATGATAATCTATTGTTCTGTGGGCATGTATAGATCCTTGATGACATCATAGATGATCTCATGCTAGATTTTCATACATCCGAAAAGGAAGTTCACCTTAGAGGAACAAAATTTTATTTATACATACGATTCCAAAATAGGTGGCACAACATTATACGTAAGATAGAGTTTTTCGTCACTAGATGTTCCTCCTATTATCTAGTGAAGTTGTACGATCCACATACGATAGGGCTTCTTTATCCATTTTCCAATCCTAAATGGACATGGCATGATGTTTCAAGGGACTTCAGGACTGGTCTACCCAGAACACCTCATGGAAACGATGTAGTGTAGGTTGTCATGGATAGTTTTAAGAATTGTTCACACTTTTTAACTATTCAATATATCTTCATGGTAGTTGAGCTATGAAGGTTGTATGTAAAACTAGATGTATATCATTATAGAGATCATCATTTATTAATTTCTAACAGTGATGCATATTTTACCTCACTATTCAAACAGGGGATACAGAATTCATTGGTTATGCATGTACATCTTTGCATTACATATCACAAGTAGTCCAATTTAAAGATAGAGTGAACAATTATGGTGTTAGAGGACTTGCTCTATGAATCCATCCTATAGTTTGGGCTCCACGGGATAAACACATTTCTCTTCTGAAATTTTCTTATAATAATAGCTTTCATAATACCATTGAGATGACTCCCTATGACACCTTATATGGAAGGCCTTTCCAATCACCTACATTATGGATATAGGTAGAGAGGTGGCCATGATTATACCACATATCATGTAAAATATTATAGTCGACATCTAGCTTATCTAGAAGTGTATATTGATAGCTCAATCAAGACATTAGTCTTTGGATTGTATATATATACGACCTCTCGATTTGAAGGTGTGAGATATGGTTTTCTTGAATGTCTTAGCCCGATTTTGGAAAAGAAATAATTAAAAGAAGGGCAATATATCATCATGATTTCTCAAACCCATATTGGTTGGGAACTAGATCATGCCACTGGCTTACCATTAGTCACTTTCTCAGAGATACCTCTCTATGCATGATTTCATTCATGTATATCAGCTTCACTGATACTATCAGGACCTATAATATGTCATTCATACTAACTAGGTTATGATGGAAATAGATTCTCCATTTTAGGAGTACCAAATGTATATTTTGGATTGAAGAGTGAAGAAACACTCATGTAGGTATGTTCCTCTTGTAATCATGCTATGTTAGCACGATTGAGTGTAAAATGCGACCTAAGAATTAGAAGCTGATATAATATATCATTCAATGGAACTCATTTTGGAAAAAACCTTTTTACCCATAGAAGGCCATCCTGGGGATGATTTTTTAAAGGTGGGAGGTTGAAATGACCTGCCTTTTTTGTGAAGGTACGGTTAATTAAATTTTCAATTTTAATCATTCATTTTATCATGGATAAGGAATAATATATCATATGTATGGTATGAGGAGTTCATAGTCTTGTTCAATTCCTAGAGTTTCGAAGAATTTATTTTTAGGTAGGGTCACATGGTTAGTGGAAACTATGCTAACCCAAGCCACACAGTTTGTTGAAACTATGTCACTACAGATAGGGGAACCTACAAGTCCACACGATTTGTCTGAAACTACGCGGTCTTAGGTTCACAAATGTTTATCTTGATAAATAAGGGGGATGGAATATTTTCCATGATATGTACATGGTTTTTAACTTTTCATAGTGGTATTTTGGGGAAAATTTACTGTTTTTACCTTCTGTAAATCTCAATCCCTTACATTCTTTTCCCCTTAACTTCAGTGGTCGTGAAATGGGTTCATCCTCTAGTAGTGCTTACTTACCCTACAATATTGGATATTATACTACTTCTGCATCCAAAATATTTTTTCAATTCTGTTAGATGCATTGGATAGAACATGGTATGCATAACCTCATGAATCCTTCATACAATGGTTAATCATGTCATTTATTGCACTATTTAGGTGTAGGCACATTCACTCTATTATTAGAAAGTTGGATTGAATCCTAGATATCATCCATCATACATAGAATATGTGGTTTATATCACTCGAGGCTTCTCTTATAGCCCTATGGTAGGTGTTCACTTTGTTTTCCATTTTATTTTTGGTCACTAGATATGTATACCATCATCCCATAATATAGCCTTTGTCGAGATTCTATATTTTGTTGATTACATCATGTATAAATTTACCTATTTCCATGATATATGTGAATTGTATAGTTTGTAGTGATTTAATCATTAATCATACTCTATAATGACACCCACAGGCTTGCCTCCTTGAAATTGGTAATTTTTTACAAAAAAAATAAGAATGCATGGAAGCAATTTTATATTACAGCATGAAATTTAAAAGAAATAGCCTTTGACTCATTTGTAATGAATGATTTCCAAGTTTCTTTAATGGTGTTTGGCTTCTTAAATATTGGAATTTCCCAAATGTTCAATTGAATTTTTACCTGTCCTTACTTTTGAACCATAGGTATTATAATAAAAATACCCAGTTTTAAGAAAATTGGATGGTTTTTCTTATATAGAGTAGTTATGGAAAGATGGATATAAACATTAAAAAAATTGGACTTTATGTAATGATATCAAGGGATGGCATAAACTTTCCCTTGTTCATGTTTTATTAAAATAAAGTCATATGAAAAGCATTGTTTAGTAAGAATAAAATTGATATATGAATCGTGAAACCATTAATTTGTCCATTTCATATGTAAAATTTGAAATGATAATTAGGATACCATGAATATTTTAATTACGGTCAAAAGAAAACAATATGGGTTTTTTATTATTTGATATATGTTATATTGATCCATGCCTTGGTTTCTCTCTGAATATCTTGATGACATGAAACAATAGGTAGCTACTTGTGATCATATTGTATAATATTATAATGTGTATGAATTATAATGAGATGTATGAGTGGTTAATTATTCATATATAATATGTATGATAAATCATTATTCTATATAGGATTTGGATTTAAGGAACCCTAAGAGTCCTTGGAAGGTAAGACAGTGTGATCTTACCTGCTAGAGCTAGGTGATAGACTATGAGAGATCCCATGGTCATGGACGCCTTTGGGTATATGTAGATCCTACCAGTAGATGGAGATAGGGAATAGACCGTCAGTGTTCCCTTAACGATGGTTGATAGTGACTACAAACTTCTCCTACTAGTATGTGTATTCTAATAGACTATGAGTTCTCTTGGATTTGTGGTAGGGGATAAACCATGAAAGATTCTCTTGGAATTAGATGGTGGTGGTACATCCTAACCCTTCCCAACATATACATACATATATATATTTATATACATAATTTGAAAAGATCTGACATACCAACCTTGGGATGATGTTGCTAGACTATCTAGGTGTCCTTTTGGAACCAGAGCCGAAGGTTATTTCATTAGTGGATTTTAATTTACTTTTCTTCTATTATCTATACACTATTTACATACAACAAACTTGTTTTATCACATGTAGACACCATTTGTGGGGGTTGATTGGGATTTTTTCTCACCCCCTACTTTGGATTCCCCTAAAACCAAATAAAATATGTTTTTATATAAACTAGAAAGGTTAAAGTACCTTCAGTAGGTTTCCGACTTATACTTTTAATCCAAACAATATGAGAAAAGGAACGATATTTTGCATGAGATTCTTGTGGAGATGTTTTTCCCATTTTTGTTATTTTATAATATAGTTTAGTGTCCTTGTATCTATTTTTTCACTTATTCATTATCAAGATTCCAAGAATTATCATTTTAGACACGGCCTTTATGGCTTTTGGTAATTATATTTTGTTATTCAATCTTCTCTTATAATATTTTATGTTTCCACTATTTACTACATATATGTATTTTATTGTGAATCCTCTATTGTTTAATATTTATTGTATTCACTATGTTACTCTTACATGGGGGTCTAGTCTGCCCTCTATAATACATATACACCACCACTACTAGTCAGTATCCACATGAATATGGGGAGATGCGTCTTAGGTTATTTGGCCAACTGGGCTTGGTGCATGGGTAAAGTGGCATCTGGGTTCTGGATGTCATAGGTATAAATATAAATAAAAATATTTTCCAATTTATATAATTTTTATATTCAATAAACTTTTATGAATTAGTTTGATATAAACACTCCATTATTTTTTTCAATTTACTTTTAAAAAAATACTCATTCCATAATTTGTTTTATTAATTTTTTTGGGAAAAAATAATTAATTTCATACATATTTGAAGAATTTATTTTAAAAAAATAATTTCAATTTTTTGAATAATCATGTTAATATTATATTTATGCGATTTGTTTGGATTTTATTAACAGAATTATTTTAGAATAAATTAGGAAAAATATTGTCTTTTGTTGAATGAATCGATTTAGAATCATAAATTTACAAAGTTCCATTTTCTATAAAATGGATTAAAAAAAATATGGCTCAATTATTTAAATAATAGTTTAATTATGGTATTTGTAAAGAATTTTATTCTTTAATTATTTATAAAAACATTCTTACACAATAAAATACATTATCTTAGAAAACAAATTGACATCACTTTTTTTTGCGCTTGACTTTTAATTGAAATTTTCCACATCTATAAATTGAAATTGATAAAATGGATTCTATATTCTGAAATATAAATTTAAAAAATTTTAATTGGGCCAATTTTAATTTTTGGAATAAATAATAGTAAAAAGATAAATGAATTTTCACCATAGTTACAGTTAAAACTGGATTACCTTGGTGTTAAACAAAAGATATAATGATAAAAGTTAACTAAAAAATTGTCTAATTTATATTTTTTAATAGATATGAACTTCATATAATCATATATTTATAAATATTACACATTTGATCCAAATTTATTTTCTAATAAACACACACATAAACATATAAATATATTTTAATAATTCAATGTTAACCATTTCCATGACTTATTAATGGAAATCTCTCTGATATCTTAATTATAATAACTTGAGCCATGTTGAACAAAAAACCCAAAAAATGTCTTTTTAGAAACCATATCCACATTATAGAGCTACTGATCTTCGAGAAATAATATTCCTAAGGCCCTTATGAATATATACAATGAAGTTATATCTAACATAATGCAATCATAATTATGATGATTTTTAATTTTACATCTTCTTTAACCAACATAAATTTTATCTTAATATTATAAATATAAGAAAAATAATATATCTTGTAAAATGAGATGTTATTATGATTATGAATTTTTTTATCTATCTCCTTCTCCATAAAAAGAGTATGATAACCAATGCTCATGTATATGGTGGACTACCCCCTCACGAACACATGATATTTTTTCATTATCAACTCACACATATAGTGGAAATTATGGATCCAACAAATGTATATTACAATAATGAAAAAAATATATTCATTAAAATCAATTTATCATTTACTCCTTTAATAATTTTTGAATATGGAAATGATAATGTCACTCTTGTACAGATATGGTATTCTATCTCCACTGTGTAATGCAAATTATTTTCCAGGTCCAACATTCGATAATGTTTCTAAAATGAATATAATGAGTAAATATTATATTTATAAATTTAATATCATTCTTGAGATGATATAACTATGACCTATTTACATGATCCAAATATCTGGTGTCAAAACATCAATGGTAAAATGAAACATTTATCACCCGAAATGATGGTAATAATGAAATATTATTAACCATCCTAAAATAAGACATTATTATATGATAATATAAGATATTATAGTTATTAATATAGTACTATAATAAATAAGTAACATTTTTTAAAACCATTATACAGGATTTTTATGGACATATAACTAGAGGAAAGAAGAAGGCAAGCAATTTTGTATCCATTTACACTCAATTGAGATATGTTTTTCTTAGGATAATCCTATTATCATTAATGGGCTGTATATAATGAACCATTGATGTATTTAACAAAAATACATATTTAATAATAATTATTAATGTTTCCATTATTTTTTATTCTTTTAAGATGATATAATTTATTATTTACTATAGTGGTAAGAATCTATTTTAAAATATCACATTCTTTTTGGATTGTGTTTTATTATTATAGATTGAGTATTAACGTTTATCAATCATAATATCCAATAATTTTATGATCCACTTGGTATTTAGTGATTATCCATATTATATTCCTACATTTACTCTTGTTGATAATTGATTTATGTAATGAAATATTAAAAAATGATTTTATTTTTCTTTTAATTATATTTTTTCCTTCAATGTCTATATTTTATAAATTTTTTTACAATAGTGTAATTATTTTCTAAAATGATTTATTATTGAAATTTTATTTTATCCATTACTTTTAAATTTACTAAATCAATCATTATAATGTTCTCTAACAGGGTCACTTTTGACTTTATAAAAATTCACAGGAAATTTACCATTTTATTGTATATAATTTTAACATACAACCCAACCCCAATAATAATATTAGGAAATGTATATTATTATAAATTATTTAAATTCATTCAAAAATAAAACTATTTAATGGAAAAATATTTTAATATTTCATTTCCATTCCCTTCATTATTCTAATGGGCATTATTATTTTATGAATCCTATATTCATGATGAACTGATGGAATTTTCATGTATCTTGTAACTTTTTGTGGCCATTGAAATTATACAAAACCTTTTTCATTCTTGTGATAAATTTACATTATATTTACTATAGATATCAATATTATTTATCATTAATATTCTTATTTCTTAAATCATATATCATTTCTACATACTGTGTTATATAATGAAGGTTATTTTATTACATAGAGAAATATTGATATTCCATATACTTTATTCAAGACATAAAATTATTAATTTGGAATTTTTACTGAATTTTTTTTAGTAATATATATATGAAGAATTTATTATACATGAAATTAATGGTGGGTATTTATTTTAGATATCCCATTAAGGCATTAATAGGTCTCATAGGAAAAAACATTTGGATAATTTAAATGTATGTATTGTGTAAATATACCTATAGTTTTAAACCATCTTAGTGAATAGTATTTATGGTATATATTTCACAATGTATTAGATCATTTTGTCTAATATTATGTATTTCATTCAATGATAATTTATTTATCATTATCCATGATATTTTTTCCTTTGATATTATCCATGAATGAATTTCATTAACTTTTTGTTGATTAAAGGACATGTGTTTTTCATTATTTACCTTTATATATATATTACTCCTTATACAATCATGATATCTCCCATTGTATGTAACCCATACTGATAAATTCATCTCAACCTTATTTTTTCCATTTCTCTGAGATGTGAAGAATAATTTATTGAATGAGTTCAAGGATACTTATTTTTTTTCAATTCATATGTTTTATATTGTATCCCCACTATTTAATGGGTATCTTATATATATTTGTATCTCCAATATTAATAAATTGATTTTTTCATTAGTATTATATCCATTGTATCAATGCCAATTCAATAAAATAGGCACTGACCCAGGGTTATAGGTGTAAGTGTTGTAATAGAGGCTACAAAATAGTATACATTTTTTATTACCCTATATATATAAACTATTTCATAGTTACATGGTATATGGTTTTTGATTTAGATTTTCTTTACTAGTTTGATGTGTTTTTTAGGATCTGTTACTGCTTCATGGTCTCTATCGATGATTTATAGAATTGGTTTTTTCTCATTTTAGTTGTTTCTATTTATGTATGACGTCACATTATTTATTGGGATTGTTTATTTTTTCTGATTATGATAATTTTATACAATGAAATTATCATGTATCATACCTATAATGTCATTATGAAGACAAGTCCTCCCCTATGGGTTATGATATAACAATGGGGATTGTTTCCAACCCCTGACCTCTTGGAGGATGACATAATGAATCATTATGAATCAATATATATATTTAAGACCTAGAAAGTATACCTGTAGAGGGGGGGACATATATTATCCCATTAAGAAGTAATGGGAGAGATAACTAAATTTTATTTATAAGGGATGTAAAATAATTTTGAAAACCATATTTGAAAAACGGGGAAATTTTATTTTGTATAGTATGGATATAAATAGAATGTATTTTATTACCATATTTCTAATAATGATTTGTGTGATTAGAAAATAAGTGTATGATTTTAATTAATGTGTAATAAAAAACTCATAAAAATTTAATTAATAATATTTTTGTGATAATTAGAGTACAAATTTCATAAAAAACAACTGAATATGGATGAGAGAAATATAGAGAATCCCAAATAGTATGTTTGATTGATAATTCTCAAAAATATTTCCTTTCATACAATGTTTAGATTAATCAAAGGGTAAAAATATAACATACATGTATTAATTTTTAAATTAATATAAAATCTCTATTGGGAATCTCATATGGTATTAAATAGTCATCATAAATGTAGATAGATCAGGAATAAGAGAATAAATTAATGGGATGAAGTTTAAGTAAGAAAAATTTCACAATAATTGTAATATATGAACTATGAACAAGTTATTTAAACAAAAAAAATGAATATTTTTGTAAATAATTATAAATTTGAATTTTGAAATTGAATATCGTGTTTGAGATAGAAAATAAAAACACGGATTCTAAATGTGCTTTAGAAAAATAATGATAACCCCAATGAACTGAATAATCAAGAGTGATCCTCTTAACATGTTTAGACTATTTCAAACCATCAAAAAATAAAATAAATAAACTATTAATCCATACAGGAATGGTATTATTAGTCTTTCAATCAATTGTTTTATCAAATATATAATTTTTTTAATTAATAATACCAAATATGATTTAATGTCAATATATTGTGAAGGTGTCCCCATTCTATAGGCCCCTATTTTCATTATCTCATTTTCAACCCCATGAACTAATCCAACATTGTTTATTAATAAATTAATATATAAATATATTACACTAACATATTTTATTATTGATCTATTATTATAATAGAAAATTATATATTAGGTTATCACTAATAATCAAATTGAGTGATGAAATATATGTTTGAGTTATTATCCTTTTTATTATAGTATTGTGGTATTTAAAATTTATTATTATTAATCATCTAAAAAACATCAAAAAGAATATATATATTCATAATATACATTTATAATTAATGATCGTGGTTATTAATTAATAACATGAAAATATCTGTATATGTATGAGAACAAAACATTAATAGTGTGTTTTAAAAAAGTGAGAATAAATATTTGTTGATATATATATATTAATTAGAAAAGTTCCATTAGATTTTTTTTAAATATTTTCTAATATGATAATTATAAAATTTTGGTAGAAGTTATCAGAGATATAATACTAAACATAATATATTAAGAAAAAGTTTTAAACTAATATACGTGAATTATACCGCAGACATGAAGTCTTACACTTTGATAAGGCTTAAAAAAAATGGTGATTTAGAGTGGAGTGAGACAAGATTATATAAAATCACCATGGGGAATATGGTTACTAAATCAAGAATATATCTTGAAAAGTAATGAACGTTTCAATTTATAAACCATAGGGTTGAGGTAGGGAAATTATAATCAAAAGGGTGGGTGTTTTGTATGTAAATAATAATCTAATTATTTTTCCATGGGTAAAACATACAATTATAGTATTAATAAGAGTATAAATTAAATTTATTTAAAAATAAATTATTTATCACTTTTAAAACCTTATTATATTATTTTGAATATTTTATAACAATGAATAAGGGAGGGACAAAACATTATATTTTATAATGATTAAATTATAACTATACATTATATTTTATATTCTAGGATTGAATAATTAATTTATTAATTATATATCCGTTATTTATTTTTATAATTTTTTTTCTGAAAAATTATAATTTGTTATATACATATTAAATGTAATAATTTTATAAAACAAATAGAATTTGAAAAACTATATTCTTACTATTCAATAAAAAAATTCAATTACATTATAATATTACAATGAAACCCTCTTAGAAAATATTTACATGTTACTACCAAATCATACTTCATTTTGTCATAATTTTTAATCCATTTTAATTAAATTCTGTAAATATTAAAAAAAATACATTTTTTTACAAAATAAGTGAAAAAATGTGAAAAATAGTAGATTAACTATTTTTGAGTTTCTTAATTTGAATATTGATTTTATGGAATTATAAAATTTATATATATTAATTACATTAATGATAAATATTCTATACCAAATATTTTATTATTCAGAGGTTGATATTAAATTCAAACTATTATGTTTAATTTTTTTTGTGTCATTTAATTTGCATACATTCCTAATGGATTTATATGTATTTAAATAAAAATTATTTTAATAATTTATCATTATATTAATTTAGTCTCACATATATATACATCCTTAAAAAAATTACAATCATATTAATAAATTATTATTCAGTTTTTTAAAATTCTTTGGACTTGATATCTTTTCACGAGCATGAAAATTGAGACTTTAAAATTATAGATATGATGTTTAAATAAGATTAAAAAGAAATTATAATTATTTGATATTAACAAAATGTATTTATCATTATAATTTAACTTTTAACACATAAGAAATAACATATTTTCAATTTTTTAATTTCTTGTTTTTTAATTGACCATAACACAAATTTTTACTACAACTGATAAAGAAAAAAATATTTAATCAAGGGAAAATTTTATTTTAGTGATTTATAAACTTTTAAAAATACCATAATTTATTCCTATAATACAGGTTCAAGAATATTTGTTTTATAGTTTGACTTGATTTGGATAGAATTTATTTTGTAACCTTATAGGTGTATAATTATGATAATTGAACTACATATAAAGAACAAAAAATATTATATATAAGGATTTATTATCAAATTAATCAATATTTTGATTATAAAAAATATTTAACCATTTTTTAAACAATATGACACACCCACAAACACACACTTCATGATATTGTGCAATAGATATAAGGTATATATATATATATATAAGATTTATTACATCAACCATTCCAAGTCTCCTATGTTTTTTAACATTTCGAAGAAGGTACCTAATATATCATAAAATAATACAATGACATAAATTAATTTTTAAATAATTCATCCTATTCATCATAATTATTAATAAAACACTTCTTATTAATTTTACTCATTTAGGGATATACGTCAAAGAATGTGATATTTAAAAAACTAGTAAGGGGGAAAAGAATATAAAAAAGAGAATTGATGTAATATTTGAAGAAATGATGACATATTCCTCAGTAGCAAATCATATATTAAGAATAAGTCATATTATAAGAACATAATATGTAAATTTTGAATATAATGAGTTAATCAAATGAAATAATAGATATTATAAGACAAATGATACAAAACAATAGAATATGGGATATAAATACCATGGAAAGATGAGGATCATAAAATAAATTATTATAACATTTAATAGGGAATGATAAAATTAAATAATGGATTTAGAAATAAATGAACTTCTCTAATCTCATAAAAAAGGGAAATCAAAATTATAAATTCAAATAAAATTTGGAGTGATTGCCTTTATACAAATCTGAATCATATAGATAACCCTGTGATTTTATCATCAAGGGGGCTTCAAATTGCTGTTATCATTCATGAATCTTGATTTTAACCATGGAATTGATTGTAGAATCTTTTGGGAAAAAATATCTCAAGGTATCATTAAACCATTTATGATGTTATTGTGTTTGTTGAAAAAGTAGGCGATGTGATTTTTTTGCACCAAGAATGTTTCAAAATCAAAAATTAAAATATGAAAAAGGAATGAAAGTGGTGTGAAAGTGATGAATTGTCCCATAATTCCTTATAATGCACTCAAGTACATAAGGGGCGCACATGTCATAACGTGGTGCACAAGTCATGTTTCAAAATCAGATATCAAAATATGAAAAAATAAATAAAGTGGGGAGCAAGTGAAGAATGGGGACACAAGTGCAGTGCAGAAGACATAAAGGGGCGTGCAAAATATGATTTGGAATGTAAGTGAAGATGGGGATCACACTTCATATTTCCAGATCATCCCATCAAAATATAAAAAAGGAAAGAAAGGGGAGCACATGTCATGAAGTGGTTTACAAGTGAGAGGAAGTGGCATGCAAGCCATGACGTGGCGTGCAAGTCAAAAATTGGCATGCAAGTGAAGAACGGGTGCATGAGTCATATTTTAATTTCATAACCCCAAAATATGACAAAAGAAATAATGTGACACACATGTTAACATTTGAAAGGATATTCATTAGCAGGAATGCATGTCAAGAAGGGTCATAAAAGTTACAAAGCGGTGGGCATGTCAAGAAGTGGTGCACAAGGTTAGTGGTTCACCTCACATGAATGGTCCCTAAAATTTTTATTAATATAATGATACATATAGTCATTAACAATGATGATCATCACTTAGAAAAAATCTGATCTCTGATCGCACAAGTGAAAATGGAGCGCATGTACTTTGGCCTGCATGTATTTTGGCATGCAATTATCTTGGCATGTAAGTACTCTGGCACGCATTTATCTTGGTGCACAAGAAGTGGCACTCCAGAAGTGGAATACAAGTAGTGGCATGCAAGAAGTGACATACATATAGTGGTGCACAAGAAGTGGCACACAAGTATAAATTGAAACGCTAGTGAGTTTTTCCACAACAAAGGCAGAGGTTGCACACTCATTAAAAGGGCCCACAAGTCACCCTAGGGTTGCGTGAATGTTGGATGTTTCCTATACAGCTGCATTAAAGGGGTATTTATCAGTGGATGAAAATTGGACATCAAAAGAGCATCTACTCATAGTTAAGGATGCATTCATTAGCTATAATGAAAGGACCAAAAATTCTCTAAATTGTGAGTCGATCTTCTGATGTATAAGTGATATCTCTTCAGTTGAGAAAGCCATGAGATTTCAAATTGTGATTGGGTGTAAAATAGAAGGTAATGTGAGTCCGCTTCAAACTTGTAAAAAATAGTGCACTTATATTGGATTTGATACATCTTTACATCGTCGGTGTATTCCCCTTGGATATATCCCAGTGAGGGTGAGACAAGTAAAATTGTTGTGTCCTGTGAATTCATTAGGAATCATTCATGCTCTATAATGGGAAATAGAGAGAGAAGAGAGTTCTTTGTAACAACAAAATAATATTAAAAGGTGTAGTTGTTTTAATTTGTCATAAACAGATACCCCCTTCCCTCGTCTGGGTATCTTGCCTCGTGGACCTAAAAATTATTATCAAAGGGAATGGTTGATATCAGTCTTTCTCTCTGAAATGGAGGTCACTAATCGCAAAGGGATTATTATCTTCAACGAGAACAATTTTTAGCTTTGGGAGAATCAGATGCAATAATACAATCAATTTTTGGGAATGGATGTGTTCATAGTAGCAATTCATGTCATAACATCTGATATTAAAAGTATTGCATTCTTTGAAGTTGAGCGAAGTGAATTAGATGCTGAGGCCAAGACAATCAATGCATCATGGGTATCCCTATACAATAATATCTATATTAATTTGATTTCAGGAAGAACATCACATTATATGTGGGAAAATATATTGAACATATATGAAAGAGATTTAAAGGTTATAGAGGAAAAGATGGAAGTTTTGTGGAACAAGTATGGAGATATGAGAATGAACCTGAATGAGTACGTCGATGTATTCTTTGACAGATAAAATATTTTAGTGGAGGTCATCCAAGGACTTGGGGAAGTTATTGAATACATAAATATTGTGATGCACATCTTAACTAATCTTCCACCTCGGTTCAATCTAAATGTTTCAATTTTGGAAGATAACGACCCAAAAGGGCTGACATTGGATAACCTGCACATCACCCGTGTGGCATATGAAATGAGAAATTATTATAATGATGTCATGGAAAAGGGAAAATCCAATGAGGTGGAGTAAAGTCCATAAAGAAGCTCACCATTGAATATTATTAGGAAGAATAATAGACATATTATGTGATGTCATTCTTTTCCTCGAATCATCAAAGTGGAAAAGGAATGTTCAAAGGAAAAAATCAGCATTCCTTTATTAGATGTGGGAAATTTGGACACATGGCCAAAAGGTACCACAATAAGATTCAAGAAGATGAGGAGGATGAAATTAATATTCCTAAGAAGAATACTTGAACCTTTGTGAAAGGCAAGAAACAATTCAAGTGAATTTTTTTTAAAGTAAAATAATCTTCCCTCACAAGAATTTGGTATTTCAGTTGAGTATGGGGTTGCAGAGGATAGAGAAGTTGAAGAGATAGAGAACTGCACAGATCAGGGAGTGAATTCTATGGATGCAATTTACGGTAGTTCTTAGAAAAATGGAGAAAATGACGATGAAGAAGAAGGTGATTAAATTGAAGGAACAGTCAACAATGAAGCCGAATTAGAAGCATCTCATTAAGAGAGAGTTGTTTGGGGTGAAAAAACAAACAAATAAAACGATGTGGTACATGATTCCAAAATCTACAAGAAATAGAAGAAAGAAGATATGTATGAGGTGATAAATGAAATTAAAAACCTTATGTATTTTTGTCTAGAGAGCATAGAAAAGGTTGATGAATATAAACTCAAGGTTGAAGAACAGAAAAGGGAGATCGATGTATTGAATATCACAAGGAATGTTAAAATCATGTGTATTCAAGAACATGAAGGAGAAGTTGTCGGTTTGCAGAAAAGAGTTAAGGATCATACAAAACCCAGGAATCCTTCTAGGACATCAGAAAAGTAGATCACTCAAAAAACATAGATGCTAAAAGTGGAGTATAGTAGTTCAGCCAATAGAAAGCATCAATTATATTAAAATACTAAGGCCAATGGGGGGCTTGATCAAAAATAAAATACTGTGAAAATTGAAGTAATACTGTAAGAACTTATTCTGAGAATGATGGTTTATTTGGGCACAAAGAAGAATCAAATTATTCAAAAATACCAAGGGGAAACTAGCAGTGAAAAAGTGACGAGAAGTAATTCCCCTTATATTAGGTGTTATTATTGTGGAAGGATGGGATATTCATAGTATGTTTCTTCCATATACAAGAGATATAAAAGGGAATAATAATAGAGATGTAATGAAAATAGAGAACTGTTCTCTAAACATCTTTCAAAGGACACTATTTTTGTTGTGGAGGATTTGGGCACATGGCTAGATACTGTACATTGACCATACAAAAGAATTTACCAATGGTGAATCAAAATGTTTTCCACTAACAGACCAATGAACAAACATGTGAGTTTAAAATGAAAAATATATTTGTAGCTTTTCAAGATAAATATGGTCCCTTATACTCTGAGAAAGATCATAAGACTCAATCTATTCTGAGTCTGATAGAAAAAATATGGACCAAGAAAATAATGAATTTGATGTTAGTGGTGTTAGAAATTTTTCTTAAAGCATCATATTGTTCTGGTGTGTGGATCCTTGACAATGTCAGTGCATCTCACATAACAGGTAATAATGATATTTTGATAGGCATGAAATATGACAATGATTGAGTTTTCATGTTTGGGAACAATGAAGGCCGAAAAATGATGGCTTAAGAAAGGCCAGGATTGGGGATAAAGAGATGAGACACGCTGATGTATCAGTAGTATAAGGTGTCAGTAACAATTTTTACAATGTCAGTCAACTATGTGACTCATGAAATTATATAAGGTTTAATAAGAAGATGTGTTTCTGCAAAGGAAGAGATAGTGTCGTTGATCTATAGGGATGAAGAACAAAGGGAAATCTCTACCTGGTAAGGGGAGAACAAGTTATATTATTTCTATCCTAAGATAAAGAAAACATGTTGTGAAATAAATTTCTTGGTCATCTATGCCAACCATACCATGCTGATCTGGTAATGTGGGATACATCAAGAGACCTCCTTAAGATATCATGTGACTGTACTAACAAGTCTGATGTATTCCAACAATTGAATATCATTTGAAATACATATAAGGAAATGTGATATAAGTCCCCAAGAGTGCATGAATTGGTGCATGATGATATTTGTTGGACTATCACACCAAGATAAATTGATGGATTTAGGTACTGCATTCAATTCATTAATGAATACACCAGAATGGAATTTTCATTTGTTGTTCCCCATAAGTCAGATGTGTTCAGATGCATAAAACAGTACCATAGGGAGTCCGAATGGATGCCTAGACAGAAAATTATATAATTTCATACTGATAATGGTATGGAATTCACAATCATTTAGGTAGAGGAATATCTCAAGAAACATGATATAAGGTATCATGTTTCCTCAGTAAGAAATACCAAACAAAATTGAGTGGTTTAAAGGAGAAATCAGATCATCAAAAACATGGCTAGAATGATGTTTATAGAAAAAGACCTACCAGAGAAGTTTTGGAAGGAAGCAGTGTTGACATCGATCTACATTTCTAAAAGAGGTCTATTAAGTCCAAATAAAAGAGGGAATTTTAATGATATGTGGTATGCAAAGAAGCCAACAGTGAAATAATTTCAAATTTTTATGTAAATTTTTTATTCTCAACAAGGAGAAAATTTGAAAATTTGAGTCACGTGAGGATGAGGGGATATTCCTTAGCTACTCTGGAAAAAGAAAATCATACAAATTCTTTAACAATAGGTAGGGAAAAGTATTTGAGCGCAGTGATGTAAGTGTTGTGGAAAATAAGAGAATAATCAATAACACATCAAATTTTTTCTTGATGAAAGAGAAGAAGAGGAAAGTATCACAGGTGGAGTAGTAGTGGTCGATGATAATTCAGAAGAAGATACTGATGATGATCATAAATAAATAAAATCCATATCTTCACAGAAGCCAAAAAGTCGATCTGGAATTGATAGGAAGAATCTCATTGGTGATAAATTAGCTCTAGTTCAGACAAGAAGAATTAAATCACTGTAGTAGACATATTTCATATCTCAGGAATATCCTAAATGCTTTTTGGAGGTAGCTGAAGAGGAATACTGGGTTCAGGCTATGAATGAAGAGCAAGATCAGATTGAGAAGTACCCGATGTGGGAGATTGTTTTGAGGCCAGCAGATAAAACTTTCATCGGGATTAAATGGGTCTATCACAAATAGATAAATGAAGATGGCACAATGATTTGAATAAAAGAATGGATATTGTGAAAATTATACTTCTAGATAGAGGAAATACATGTTGATGAGACATTTTCACCAGTTTCAAGGCTAGAGAAAATCAGATTATTCCAAACCATTGGAGTGAAACAGAGGTCCAAAGTGTTCTAGATGGATATCAAATCAGAATTATTTAATGGGGTTCTAGATGAAGAAGTGTATATCGAGAATCTAGATGGTTTTCCCATTCATCAGCATGGGAATAAGGTTTTTCATATTAAGAAGGCTTTATATGGGATGAAACAAGCACTAAGAGCATGGTACTCGAGGTTTGATTAGTATTTTAATAAGATTGGTTTCCAGTGTGGGGGAGTTGATTACAATATCTATTTCTAAAATGATATTAAAAAAAGATTATGGTGTGGGTGTATGTGGATGACATAATATTTTTCATATCAGATGAATCTCAGTTCATATAGTTTTCTGAATTCCTGAAAAATGAGTTTGAAATGTCAATGATTGGGGAACTGAATTTTTTTCTTGGGTTACATGTGATTCAAGGAATAAATGACACATTCATTTCTAAATAAAAATATGCCAAAGAGAATCTGAGAATATTTTTAATGGAAAATTCCAAAGATATGAAGACTCGGGTTGCTACCCAGATGAAATTATTGAAAGATGATAATGGAAAGGCAGTTAATATCACGGAGTACTTGTAGATTATTGGGAGTTTACTATACCTGACATCGAAGTGACCTAATATTGTTATCACCACATGCCAATCAGAATGATATCAATGAAATACCAAGTAAAACCATAGTATTGCTGTAAAATGAATAACTCAGTATATCAAAGGAACTGTGGATTTAGGTTTTAAGTGTACTGACAAATCTCAGAATGAACATTTGGGATATACAGATGCATATTGGGCCAAAACAATAGATGAATGGAAATAAATATCAGAAGGTTATTTCTATCTTGGTGTTTTGTGTATTTCCTGTCTATGAAAGAAGCCATATTTCATTTCATTGAGCACAATAGAGGCCGATTATATTGTCACCACTCAAGCATGCACATAGTTATTATGGATGAAGCAATAACTTTATGATATGAAAGATGTAGTAAAGTCTCTGATTGGAATCTTGTGCGATAACTGAAGTGATATAAATCTCAGAAAAAAATAATTTCCATCAATCTAGGACAATGCACATTGAGATAATGTATCATTTTATCAAGAATAAGGTTGACCAGGGAATCGTGAAGTTGGTGTATGTGCCTAAAGAACTACAAGTTGTAAACATCCTGAAAAAGGACTTTCCTAACGTTGATTTTGAGAGAAATAGATTGACTCAAAGAGTTCAGTCGACTCCCCACACATAAACAAGTGTGGATGTGGGACCCCCTCTCCCTAGGTTTTGGAGTGGTTTTCCCTAGATTCTTGATCTGTAATCATTACTTTGTTTCAGACTGTAGAGGAGTGACCTTCAGGTTCTTTGGAAAAGGGGGAGAAAGAGTGACACCTAAATGGGATTAATTATGGATAAATAAGGGAGAAAATGTCTTTGTCAAAGACAAGGGGAGAAGCTGACAGGTGATGTTGTGAGATAGGGGGAGTGAAATGAGATATGAGGATTGTTTTAAATCTAACAATGCTAGAAGTGATTTGTAAAAGAATTTATATCATGATAGTTTAGGTTCGTGATGAAATCAGATTATTGGTTTAAAAAATTGGTGTTAGTGATGAAGTGATTCATTGTTTAACTTTTCATTATACTCTTATTTCTCACATCGAGCATTCTTCACTTGGGAAAAGAGTATGAGTTTTGTAAATCCTTGATCTCTATTAGAATTTCAAGAGGCGAATGGTGGTTAATGATGTAAGAAGCATTAATGAGGTATTGAATTATGAATGGGTTGTCAAAAAACCCAAAAGATGATATTGTTGGGAAAACAATCCCTCATGATATCGTTAAAGAATTTTTGATGTGTTTGTGTTTGTTGGAAAAGTGGGTGATTGGATTTTTGTGCACCAGGAATGTTCCAAAATCAAAAATCAAAATATGACAAAGAAAAGATAATGGCACACAAATGAAGAATTTTCATGCAAGTCATTAAGGTGCGTATATGTCCTCAAGGGGCGCACTAGTCATAAAATGGCACACAAGTCATTAAGTGGCACATAGGTCCTCAAGGGGCGCATTAGTCATAAAATGGATCGCAAGTCATATTTCAAAATTAGACATCAAAATATTATAATGGAAATAAAGTGTCACACATGAGATGAATGGGTGTGAAAGTGTGGTACACAAATCATTAAGGGCTGTGCATGGGAAGAATTATCGCACCAGACAATAAGGGGTGTGCAATTCATATATCCAAATCATCACATCAAAATAAGACAATGGAATGAACGGGGCACAGAAGTCATGTTGTGGTGCGAAAGTGATGTTGTGGCACAAAAGTCATGAAGTGGTGCAGAATTCAAGAATTGGAGCAAAATTAAAGAAGGGGCACAAAAGACATATTTTTATTTCATCACCCCAAAAGATGAAAATGGAAATAAAGTGGCACACATGTTAACAAGTGGAGCACATGTCATCAATGGGAGCAAAAGTTAGAAGGGGAGAATAAGTTAAAGAGTTATGCCCAAGTCACGAAGTTGTGCGCAAGGTGAGAAGTGCACCTCACATGTCGGGTCCCTAAAATTCCTATAAATAGAGGGATACCCATCCTCATTAACAATGAAGATCAACACATAGAGAAAATTTTAGCTCTAATTGTACAAGTGGAAATGGTGCACAAGTAGTGTGGAATGAAAGTATTGTGGAATGAAAGTATCTTGGCGCACAAGCAGTGGTGAGTAAGGAGTGGTGCACAAGTAGTGGTGCACATGCAGTGGCACACAAGTAGTAGAACAAAAGTATAGAATTGGCACATATGTGAGTTTTTTTATAAACAATGGAAGAGGATACACACTAGTTAATGTGGCCCACATGTCACCCTAGGGTTGCATGTAAGTTGGATGATTCCCAGTACACCTATTGTAATAGGAGATTCCTATGTGGATGAAAACTGGACTTCAATAGAGCGTCTACACATAGTGACCGAGGCATTCATTAGAGATAATTAAATGACCTATAAGTCGTTAAACTATGAGTGCATCTTCTGAATTAGTTGTGATCTCCCTACAGTTGAGTGAGTTTTGAGCATACAAATTTTGATTGGTTGTAAACTATGAGGGATTGTGAGTCCCCTTCGAACATGTAAACAATTTTGTAATTATAGTGTATTTGGTACATCGGAACATCGCCGATGTATGCTCATTGAATTTAGCCCATTGAAGATAAAAAATGTAATTTTTTTTATTTCATTTTCATGCTTTAAGATTAATTCATACTCTACAATGGGAAGGAGGGAGAGAAGAGAGTTTTTTCTAACAACAAAAAAATATCAAAAGGGACAATTGTTTTAATATGTCATAAACGGATTCACCCCACATCTCAGGGTATCTAGCCTTGTGGAAATAATATTATCTAATTATCAATTACAATTTTAATTCCATTTTAATGAAAAATTGATATGATGAATTTATTTGAGACTATTAGTCAATAAATACTTTACTTACTTGAATCTTTTAAGCCTTATACATATTATGAATGGAATACTTGATTTTAAAAGGCTTATCAGTTACCTAAATACCTTTCCCATTGGAAACCCCTTAAACACATAAAATTATTTTTGAATAACCACAAGATATTTAATAATAGGACTGCAATAGACCCCCTGTTGGAGGGTAAGGGAATGAACCAATCCCTCTTCGAGAATGATAATTACCATAAGCAACATAAAACCAATCAAAATATGCTAGACCACCTCAACTAATGTTCCATTACCTTTAGAGATATATTTATCACTAGAAAAATATAATTATTTTGAATTCCAATAAATCTTGTCCCTACATAAAAGTTATGTTATCCCCTAAAATATCAACCTTTACATTAGATATTTAAAAATGTTATTCTTCACCTTATAAAGTGTTTATAAACTCAATCAAGAGGAAACAAATTTAAATCCCTAGGTATGGAATGTGATTTAATAATTGGAATTGTGAATACGTCTTTTATATGGTTTGATCTCATACATTAATAATTATTGTAATATATATTGCCTTTATCATAAACTCTATCATCTATGACCACATACATTGGGATATGGGACATTTAACATTATACTTGTTCACATGTTTCATTCGGTAATACCTTTCAATATTCCTATATGAGAAATATTTTAAATAAAAAAATCTTTTGAATTTTTTTGTGTCACTAATATAATTAAATTCCATAGAGTATATATTTAGTTTTTCATTCACAATGATAATTTTCAAATTCAATTTATGGTTAAAAAATGACTCTATCAATGAGGGCTGTCTTAATATCCACATAAATAAATAATTCAAAATAAAATTACCAAACATCTAAAACTATATTTCATTATCTAGAAAAATTGGGACACCCACTAAAGAAGCAATGTCATATAGTGTTTTGGGGTGAACAAATATCCAATTTAAATCATGGATCCATATAAATACATGAAAAAAATATTAAAATTGCAATAATCATGATTCAGATAGCACTCTTTCACATAAAATTTATATAATTTAATATATAGTTAATAAAGTCCCCATTATTTCCAAAAACAATATCCACATAGAAATATAAATAATGGAAAAACCATGTCCATGAGAAACACATTCAATTTGGAAAAGAATCAAATAATGGACCCATGCCAGATTATATCATCATACTTCAATGGAGTTTCCCATATTGGATGAATGTGTGAATAAATTTTTGAGTTCTTATTTTGATAAAATACACCCAAAATATCCTATGTGTTTTCATTAACATGTGATTTCGAATCATATTTGATGATCTTAAGTGCAACAGTAGACCCTCATTATCTATTTCAAAGTAATATTGTATAAATAATTATTATTAAGGGATATAAATATAAAAAACTGATTTCAACCCAAAGATAACAATAAAAAATTATTAACATAATTAAAATCATACATTCAAGACATCATAAGAAAATATACAAAGGTATATAAATCATTTTTATAAAAAACATTAATGAATGTTTTATCTACACAATTTATAAAAATATCATTTCTAAAATATGTACTTGTATCAACTCCATGTCTAATGATCTCATAAGATACAATGATATTCCAAATTCACTAATTCCTAAACCACCCATCACATTAAATTATGATCATTGACATGCATAACAAAAATACAAGAACCAATAATCATGTATAAACATAACATAAACCCATGTGAAGTGAAGAGTTTCATAATATTTCATAAATTCTATGTCAATAAATTAAAATTATTGATTATAAAAGGAGAATAAAATATAATATATTATAAATTTAGTGGTATTATCAATATATAAAATTGTTAAATTTATTATGATAATAATAAATAGAGTTAGAAGAATTAAATAGATGATTATATTATAAATACCTTATAAAAATCATTATACAGGGATATGAAATCATTACAAATAATTAATATAACCATATCCCTAGATGAGGATAAATTAGAGTTTTACATAGCACATTTTGAATTGATGTTCTGAAAAATAAATTACGTGTACGCAAAAATTGATAAAAATATAACATATAATCCAATAAAACTAATGAGTTTTATAGTTCCCTGATGAACATCATGGGGTATGACTTGATTATATTATTGTGGGATATAGTGAATAGGTATTTTATACCCAAAGAAGTCTCATTATGAATTTATTTTGATATTTATAGTAAAAAATTATTGCATAAATTTTTAATGAGGAAAATAAAAATTGATAGTGTCGCAAAGTGTATGAGTGAGTGATAATTCCATTATATATTTTATAATATGATTGAAATATGTCAATTAATCAGGGATTATGGAATGAATGAGAAAATAACTTGAAAAAAATTTAATACATACAATGAGAATTTAATATTTTAGTACATTCTCGTCATATAATATATTATGACAAGAAAAACAGAAAAAGTATAACAAAAAGAAAATAAGGTAATATGTAATTAATGAACATTATATTGAATAATATGATTATATGAGATATATATTTAAATTAATAGCTATAGAAAAACCATGAAATGGTTTATAAGGAAATGTACATTGGTGTTTAATTATAAAATATATATATTTTAAAATAGGGTTAGTTAATGATAGATAATATTATATATGATAATTGTGAAAACCCCTTTATCGATAACCTCTCAAATCATTACTAGACCAGAACCACCATATACCAGAAATGTGTTCCACTGTGGACTAGCTACTAGAACATGTGTATCTAAAAAACCATTGGGTTTAATTTAACCCAATCTAGAATATAATCATGAAATATATATACACACTGTGAGAAAAAAACATAGTAATATTAATCATGAAATATATGAAATATAAAAAAGAAAACCACATAAATGTTACAACATAAAGTTAATTAAATGATATCTATGGTAAAAGTAGAATAGTAAATGAAAAATATAACTGAAATAGATAATTCATGTGATACTATTGGAGAAATCCAACAATCTCACTGCCATCAACCTAGAAAATGTAGAAATAATTGTTTACACATAACTGGGGAACCATTATTTTTCCTTCCTTAAAATACATGAAAATTTCTATACACTGCCAAATGATTTCTCAGGGTGTGAGTGAACTAGTCTTAGTAGGATTTCAACCATGTTTTGAATTCCATATCCCTATAATGAAATTCAAAAAATTCTCATATATAAATAAAACAAGTCAAGATTACAAGTGTACAATTTTTTATAATTAAATCATGATCAAACATTTCCCTTTTTTCATCATTTTTAAATAATAAAGATAAGTTAGTTTCAAAATATTTCTCATATATAAATGTCTTCAAAGAGATGCATATATCACATATCATATAAAATTCAAATTAATACAACTAAAGTTATTGGTAACATTATGCAAAGGAACACAAAAATTCAGGCTAACTGGGACACTCATATGATTAATTAGGAAATAACTTGTATCAACTCTCTAGATATATGAAGAAAATTTAGAGAGCATAGGAAAACTAAGAATGTGAATCTACCAATTGGTTTATAAAATCAATAAAACAATTAGGCATGGATTAATAGGATTATCCCATGAGTAAACACCCAGATAGTATAAATAAATGATGATTATTACAAAAATTTCAACCTAATTAACCAATCTTTTCTATGTGTTACATTTCAAAAGTCATGTAATTTAAAAAATATTTTAAAACCAATTCATAAAAAAATATCACAATTCTTTGTAAATACTTATTCTTTTTCCAAAACATTCAGTAACCACCTTTTCACAAAATCCCATTTCCTGAAAAATAATTCACTCAACTTATTTCATTTATAATAGAATTTATAAAAATTGAGCCATAAATTTTATCTCACATAGGATAGAGATGGATGTAAATACATCAACTTGGGGTTTCACATGCACGCAATGTAATCCAATAACATTGAAGAACAAAAAATACAATAATGTAGGATATATAATCAATCCGTAAATTTTATAGTCAATTTAATAGGAAAAGAAGATAACAAAGAAGATACACAAAACATACCTTATGAATCACGCATTCTACACAATAACCAATACAAATGTAAACCTTTAGTGGGTGAGCAGACAACATATCTAGAAATTATCATGTTAATAAACAGTAATAAAAATATTGATATTAAAATTTAGCACAACATCATGGATGGTACCGACTGAAATAAAGATATAGAAAGCTAACATACCTAGAGAGAGGTATAACATCCACAATAAATATGAATCACTGAATGAAATTATATTTAAGGAGAAGAGATCACAAAAATCACATGGGATATCTCATTATTCTCAAGAAATTAGGCATTAAATTAATGAAAAAAAATTAAATGAGAAGTAAATAAAATGCTTTATTCCATGAATATTACATGATTTGATTATTTGGTTCATTATATTAAATTCATGAAATATAAATATTTCCTCACCTAGGTACAATACCACCAATATAACAGTTCATGATGTGAACTATTCCCCTGATTTGTAAACAATTTGAGATATGCATCAGCTCAAAGAATGTGTATGATAACAAATTCACATTGTTTATCAATTTCATGACCTGAAACTGTCCTACTATAAAATTATTTATAAACACATTAAAAATATCCTGGTCAACCCATTACCTAGAGTACATCCTTTTTATCCTATTTTAAATTTATACTCGGACTCCATTATCTCAAACATATATAATTCTGCAAAAATAAGGTCATTTTCACTAGAAAAATATAATGTTTCAAGGAATCCAAAAAACACATCAAAACAACGAGGGAAAATAAAATATAGATGAGAAATATCGTAAAGTTTTTAAAGGTATTTTAAAAAGCCCCAACTATAAGAATTTTCATCCTCGAGAATTCATTTGGAAGAACTGTGTTTAGAAAGGTGTGAGGTCATTACTCCATCATAAATGAATCATAATACCAAGCATCGTGATAATCTCTTTAATTTTTCTATAATACTCTGAGTAATGTAATTGAATACCCAAAAAGGCAATTACCAAATATTAAACAATATATATTAGTTAGTTTATAATAGAAACCTTGGGATCTAACTGAAACTCTTATCATCTAATAATTTTATATGGATTAGTATAAAAATTCGTAAGCGAAGATATGTTGAAAAATTCATGTATATATAACAACATTGGTGTATATTCTATAAGATAGAAAAACCATCACAAGATGGTAAATTGCATCAATCTATCAAAATTATCTCAGAGCTAACATTCTGTTTTTTTCAAAATGATGGTCACTCAAACAATGAGGAACTCTCCAGAATTCCCAATCACCAATGGAAAATCCCTATGAAAGTTGGGTAATATTTGAATATTATTTCTGTAGAATATGAGATATAACAAAATATATGATGTGTACCCTGAATCCATGACTATGTGAGATAAATGACAATTCTTCATATATTGTAGGACTCAACCACCTCAAATGGACAATGAGGTGACCAACACGGGTTCCCATTCAAAGCATAAAAAAAATCTAGTCTAATAGATGAAAACTAACTATTATTATAAGAAAACTCAATAAATCCCAATTTCTCATCCCATGATCCATTTAAATCCATGTTATTGGAGTGGATCACATCCTCTAGGATCTGAATAACATGTTCTATCTGGCAGTCTATCTGTTGATGGTTAGTTGCATTTAACCTGACCTCAACCCCAATCCCGTCCTAGAGACTCTTCCAAAACTATTAGGTAAACATATTATCCATGTATTAAATAAGGGTAGAGAAAACCCCATGTATCATTAAACCCTTATGCACATACATCTTACCCCGGTCATCAACATTAGAGGGACCCATAAGCTGAATGAATTGAGATTAATTTCTCAACTGATCAATCACTACAAAAATAGAACTCCTCCATTTGGGATTCCATAATAATCAGAAAAAGAAGTACATGGACACCTCATCCCATTTCCAAACAATCAACGAAAGAGTCTAAATAAAAAAAATTGTTTCTTATGCACTACAATTATATTTTGTTAGGTGTAATGACGAGACACAAAATCCACAATGTCATGCTTAACACACAAAAACCAGAATCATTGTCTTATGTTATAATAAATATTTATAGTGATGTGGTGAATGAACCATTAATAAATAATATATTCAAACAAAAATAATATTCTCATATATTCCAGGGAAAAAAATTGATCACCAAAATGTATAAGTCCATATATTTGGATAGATAACTAGGAACAATCTCCCCAATATATAAGGTCTCACATATTCTAAAAAATTCATTATCCAATAGTTAAAACTAGAGAATAGACATAGGGAAAGATAATGATACTTATAAACTAGTTAGAAAAATACATGAAATATCCATTTAAGAATATAGACTCATCTATGTTAAGACTCCTATATGGTTCCACTTCTACATTAATTCTAAAAAATCAACCAACTGTATTTTTCTATTGAGATAATCGGGGATGAAATTATACTTACCTATGTATTTGGTGATGTTGAAGTCAATCGTCTAAAGATATTTCAAAATAGTCCACTATATGATGTTCAGTAATTAATTAGAAATGACATATCTCTCATTCTTATGGTTAGAAAAGACAATGAACCATTCAATAAAAAGACATGTCTTCAAGAATTTAAGTACATGATTACAAGATGAAATCACTAAACCATGAGTGATTAATTCATCTCATGAGGCCAAATATGGAGAGATCCTTAATCAACCATGTGATCATCTTGAAAAATCCTACAAAACAGACAAGAACCAGAATCATAATAGAATACCCCATAACCCATACTAGGCTCAAGTATGATCAGAATAATGTCTGATCTTAGATATTACTTCATCTTATTGAAAGTCAATTGAAAATTTTCATCCCATATTAATTTCACCATTTTCAGGATAATATTAGTAAAAAATCATGAAAAATTATAGAAATACATGAAAAGTAATCAATAGTTTCTAGAATTTCCATGGATGATTCAAATATCAAAGAAGTTCAGTGCCACATCCCATGGAAAGATAGCCTTCACCATATCAGGATCAACTCATAAGACTTGATAAAAAATCACGTGTCCGGAGAATATATATTATTAGATCCAAAAATAAAATTTTTAATTCATTCCAAACAAATTGTGAATCCCTTGGATATTCATAAAGAAACTCAAATAATATTTTTTCTCTCACTCAGATATCGAATAATACAATATATCATCAATGAAAACTACTACAAATTTGTAATAATACTCATGGAATATCCTATTTATTAAATTTTGGAATACAATAGGAGTTTTTTTAGACTAAAAAGAAACAAATAACATTTATAATGGAAATAAAAACCCCATAATGTCATTTATTCTATATAAGATACCGAACTATATTTTTATGATATGTCAAATGACGTTCAATCATTAAAAAACTTGTTTCCCTCTATAACAAATCAACCAAGTCATCCACATGAGAAAAAGTATACCTACTCATAATTATTAGATGGTTTATCTTCTGATAGTCTACACCCAATCTTATTGAAGCTACTTATTTCTTTACAAAGAGCAAAGGGGGTTCTCATGGTGAAGCACTATGGTGAACAAAACCATTCATCATGAGATTATCCAATTGAATATATGTCCATTTCATCTTTGATTGTATCACACAAGATAATAGGTTATCAAAATCAGTTTCTTACTTAGCACCAGATCAATTTTCATATCCACCACCATCTATAGAGGATTAAAGAGAAATCATTTTGGAAAAATTCGGAAAATACTAGAAAACAATGGGAAGAATCACCATAAAACTAAACTTCTATAATAGATAATAAACTATAGGAAATTGGGTGAGATGTCCCTATATAAAAAAACTCATTTACTACTCTCCCTAAAACACCAAAGAACTCCCATTAGCCAGATAAAATGAGATATGCTGATTATAGAAACCAATCTCAACATGGTGTGTTATAATCCAATACACCAAGATTATATCAATAAATAGGTGAAATTCAATAATAATAAAACACCAAACTAACTTCAAATTTGATATTAATAAGGAATAAAAAGAACATGGAAACCCTTTCTCCATACACTTTCACATTTTTTTCACTTTCTCCATAATAATGGACACGATATTTGTTGGATGTTTGTGGATATACAAAAACATTTAATATATAAATGATTGCGAGGAACCATTATCAAACAATGAATTTATACTAAATATTTTATGAGGGTACCACTCACTATCTACAAAATCACATCCACCATTTCCTAATAATCGTCTATTGCATGATGGTGATTCACTCCAGTGGTCAATTTATGCAGCCTAATAATCATTGAATCACATGATTTCATTTTATTAGCCTTTGGAGCCGATGATCCATGAATATAATTTGGTGTAGACCTATCATGAGTGACATTTCAAAAATAACCAAAACATCACAAAATGTTACATATATTTGTAGGTGTGGAACATGAATAAAAGTTGTGGCTTACCATTCCATGCTAATTTCATTTCAAGGGAATGCTTCTTGATACATCTAAATTTGTAGAGGTTTACTGCAACTCAGAAACACCCCCACCACTCCTATGATGATCATGAAACTTCCTCTTCCTCCACATCATGATAATGAATCTATCATTAGATATAATAGGCGGTGTGGAATAATCAAAATTTTCTATAATATATATATCTACATCCACTTCAATTTATACAATCTTGAAATAGAGATCAAATTATTCATTATAAACAACATTTATCTGATATCTGGTCATAAACCCTCCAAGTACTTCTGAGACTTTATCTTTTCATTCTTTACATCCTCCAGAGAAAAAAAGCACTTCCATGAATAAATTGGTGTTTACTGACACTGAATTCTCTATATGTTATAACCCTAGAAAACCTAGAGACTAATCCATCATCAGGGACTCTAGAAAAACTACTGAATGAAGATTATCTTAAAACAATTCCATTCCAATCACACATTTATATCCTCTATAAAAAATTAATTACACCATATCTTGAAGTGACCCTTAAGGATTAAAGGTCTACACATCTCTTTAATATTCAAATGTGTACTCTATGTACTTACGATTTGATCAATATTGTCCAAAAAGTTACTTATCTATTTATGTTCACTATTATCTCTAAAGTATGGTGTAATTTAATGAAGGAAATCATGTGATGTAATCTTCTCCCTTACGGCTCATTTTTGTACCTCTAAAACTGCATTATCAACTTTTGGTACATTGTAGTCTACCACATGAACTTCCCCCTTTATATCCATAATAATATTTTGATCAAGATGTGGATTCCATTGAGAAGCATCCATGGAATCCTTCTTAAGAACCCATGAAAGACGTATTTATGGAACACCGTAGTATAAAAAAGTAAAAAAAAATGTTTATAAATCAATAAAATATATGTTCAATGAAAACAATAAGAACAAACTGAGTTTACGATTAAAAAAATAGAACACGAGACACACATTCCAACATCACATGGTAACTTGAGACTCAACATGATAAGACCAGAAAATAACTCACCCAATCCTACCTCCTAAGATACAAAAATATTATGTTTAGTTTATATACATACCAAATCTGAGAACAATTTAAAACGATTACTAAGTTGTGATGAACATGACCTAGAAACCCTCTCAAATATGTAGTTGGCCCAAAATACTACATATCCAAATGGAATTATCAATTGAAAATGGCTATGCAATTTCATCATATAATCAACAAAAAACCAATGGGAATGATTTATCCCAAAATTCATTATTCAATAGGAAATATCTATAAATTATGGGAATAAACAGTTGAAGAGTAAACAAGAAATATATGTCACATAAAAAAGGAAACAAAAAAATGAAAAAAACTCAAAAGTAACTAGACAATATCCAAGGTACATGTCTAACATCAAATTAATAATAAAACCAAATAGATAATCCAATTAATTGGTCATGAATACCCCCCACCTCACCACCAGCTACCCAAACATAGCTACCAGAAATATTGTTTCCTCACTATGGTTCCTTCCCTTTCATAGAATAAAATTATATAACAACGTATTTACAATTCTGAGGTGTTGGATAGGGTGAAAACAAAATATAATCAATAGGATATAACCTATGTGTTTCGTATTTATTCTCTATAATGGAAACCAAACAATGAACAGAATTAAAGAAAATGAATAATTATAATTAGTTAAATAGTTTTTGTATCAAAATAATCATAAAACCATTATCCCTTTTCTTCATTTATAAATATAAATGGTAAATGTTTTTGAATTCATTTAAAATATATCAATGTAGTAAAATAAAATCTTGTATCACATATCATTAAAAATATAAATGAATCCAAACCATGGAATACGTCACGTCATGCCATGGATCACAAAATTTCAAGCTAATTAGGGCACTCATACTGAATCAAAGATAATTGTGAGTCCAAATTCCCATGATTTATGCATAGAATATAGAAATTAGAAGAACACCCCCAACAGGTTTACCACCAATGTGGCCTATGAGGACCCATGAAATATGGATATATTGAGAAGAGGAACAACCCATGAGGGACCCCCCAAAAACCACCATCCCCCGACCGTATCATCAGATGAGGCTTATTACTGAAACCTCCTCCTAAATACCCATGATTCTCATGTGGTATATTTTCAAAACCATTTCTTCAAGAACTTTCATTGAAAATTATTTTCTAAATCCATTTCTAAGTTTTTTAAAATACATTTTATCTTATCCAAAAAAGTGGAAGGGAATATTTTCCCAAAACCCAATTTCTGCATTCACAATTAAATCATGCCAATTTATTTATATAAAAATTATAATAAACATATAAATATAGAAAATCCAACATAGTGTAGATATAGAACCACCTACCTCAAACTCGATTCACGAATGAACAGAACGAGATCCACAAATGTAAGAGAATGAAAATATAGCAAAAAAGTCCCAATAATAAATTCTTGAATCTCATAATTAATTCAATAATAAAAGTGGGAGGAGGAGAAGGTAAAATATATGTACCTCAATAAAATCACATTTAGTGACAAAACCAACTCATAGGTCAACCACTAGGGGATTATCATACAATGGATATACTGATGATTAAGATAATATTGAGTATCAAACCAAAAGATCAGAATACATAGTTTAATCACGCTCTTGTGACCAATGTAAATAAAGAAGAAGAAATTTCACTTACTCAGAGAGATACATCACATAAACAATATTGATCAATCACAAAATGAAATAATCTAAATGGAGAAAAGATGCACAAAATTATTATATGAGAGCTCCAAGGTATTGAGAGAGATGGATGTGTCTCAAAGAAAATACAATTAGGATAAAACTAAATAATAACCGACAGACCAAAAATATTACATGATGTTAGTCTTAGGTTCATGAACTGAAATGAAAGAATGAAATAAATGTTTAAAAATGTATATACTTAGTTAATAATATTCCAATAAATCATTTCAAAATCTTAATACATTTCACAAAATAGAACATTACATTGTATCAACATAATGAAAAATCCAAATCACATAATCATTTAATGATGTAAAACCTTCAATTAGAGAGATTATTCACACTTAGAAAATGGCACCCTATCAACCCATGTACTTGAGGATATTATATATATAATTTTTTTCATTTATTAAACGATTACGTTATTTCAAAAATTATACATAAAAAACATTAGGTCATTTTCCATTAAAATTCATATCAATCCATGAATGCCCCAAAACACTCCCAAATATAGATTGAAATGAAAAGAGCGATGAGAAATACCAAAAGGAGTATAATGGAATGATACATGAGTTGTGGAGAGTGTTTACCCATAATTTATTTCAATGGTCATAAACATGTACCAATCAATAAAATATTATATTAAATCTCAAAATTAAATAGAAAATGTAGTATTGGGATTCAACAAGATTATTTATTTAATCATTGGAATGTTTTTATTAAGATTAAGGAACATGTTTTAAAGAGAATATCATGACATAATAATCTTTTTAATTATGTTTTATTATATAAATAAATATTTTATAAAATTATGTTGTTTCTAAAAATATTAATTTATTTGTATTTCAAATTTAATTATACTAAAAATGATTAATTTTAATCAGTAGACTTTATCTATTTTCTTAAATGATAAAAATATTTCTATGAAGGATTATATATATAAATTATTACCAATTTAATTTATATATAATATTATTGTTCATTTTTATTTATTCATTTACGAATTATATTATAAAATCTAAATACAAAATCAAATGAACACAAACACAATCTGAACACGCTATACTAACAATTCTTAAAGGAATTGTTAAATAATTATATTAAAATATCTTTATTTGTGACTAATAAAACAATTATAATAATATTAATATTTTAATTAATCAGGTACACCAACGTTTTCATAAAAAATGATCATATATGATTTTAAGAAGTAAGATGAATGAAATAAAATGAAATATGAAAAAAAATTATAATGTTATTATAATAGGCCTTAATGAATCATTATTTTAGAGTAGGGTGGGGGTATAACTTCTATAAGGCTCCTATGAGTATAAAAAATATGTAATTAATTAAATAAAAAATAAATTCTGAATTTTGGAAGTGATTTACCATGGAGGAATTATAATTTCAAGGGATATATATTTTCTATTAAAATTTTTATTTAGATATTATTCAATGGATAGTGATTAGAATATTATCCGTCTTTGAAACTATAAATTTAATTCAATTAAATATATAATTTCTATGATAATTATACCCTTAAAACATTAAATTTATTATTCTATAAAAAATAATAAAATAATAAATGTAAAAATAATTTTTCAATGGAAAACTTCTCCCTGAAGTCTTTAGAATTTGAATTCCATGTATAAATTTTAACTTTATAATTATAAAAATCATTATTAATTTAATAAAAAATATTCTTTTGTGATAAAAGTATTATATAAATTATTTATTCATTATTACTTAAATATTTTATAATAAAATATATGGTTATTGAAAAACTATATTTTTAGTATTCCCCAAAAAATTCATGTTTTTCAGAATATTACCAATTTTTTTTTGCCTAATGTCATTGAGGGAATTCTATAATTGAATTTCTTCTTCACAAAAATAAATTTTAATTTTTTGTAATTTTTAAATTTAACAAATGAGAAAAAAAATTAAATCCATTTAAAAATTAAACTTATTAAAATTATAAACTTACACATTCTTTGAGTTTTCAAATTTGAATAATTTTTTTAATAAATTTTAGATTTTAGATTTTATTATTATATTTATTATAAATATTAAATTAAAATAAATTCAATATTCCAATTGTAATTTTACAATTTAATGAGTTGGGATATTATGGTACTAACCAATCTACAATTTAAAAGTCATATTGACATTATACATTCAACAATGATGACATTTTTTGTCATGAAATAGTCACATAACTATAAGTCAAGGATCTATAAATACTTTAATAATCACTAATATTTTATTAAATGCATTTTTCTTTTTTTTTTATTTTTTTGATTTGGGAAGTTATATTTTTAGGGGAATATGATACATTAGAAATTAATAAAATAATTATTTTATTTATTTTTTATTGTCTAATAATTCTATTTGAAAATTTATGGGGTGTTTTTATCCAACATATAATAGTTTGAATAATATGGAAATTATAGTTTTTATTTTGTGACATGATGTATATATCTTAATACTAAACTATACATGTAAAATGGTCCCTTTACATTACAATTCAATTATTCCTCGAATTAAAATAAAAAATGGAAATATATATTTATATATTATTTGGTGGTATATTTTATAAAATACTTATTAAGTGAAATTAAATTAATTATTAATCAAATATATGTTATAGGTGAAAAAAATTATAAAAAACATGGAATATCACACTCAAGATGAATGGAATGGTATAACTTTTGTATATGGTAGTTTTTTAAAATCAATAAAAACATTAAATATAATGAAAAGGTGATCATATTATTACTATGGAATTATTTTATTCATGATATGTTTCAAAATTAAATAATTAGGGAGTAATAACTATACCCATATAATTTTATTTTAAGGGAATCTATTTTTTTTTGAAACACAGATGACCCATTTTGAATAGGAATTAAATATTTTTTATAGATAAGAATGTCACATGAGAAAAACCTTTATTTTATAGGATATATTGACAATGAATGACATAAATTCTCAAGATCAATTATTAGAGAGTATTTCTCACATGCATTTGTTTTGGTAAAATATTTTTGTGATGAAAGATGGAATATTGAATTTGATAGGACTAGATTTACTATTGGGGATATAATCATAAATATTTAAATTTTTAGAGTTTAATTAAGTGTCATAGATATAAAAATATTATTATTAATTGATATTTATTTCCATGGGTAAATTAAATTACAATTTTAATTTTTTTAATTATTTAATTTTAGATATTATTTTCATATTTATTAAAATGAGTAATTTTATAATTTTATTTAATTAATTTAGTATATATTTAATATTTAGATATAAAAAATTTATTATATTGTATTTAATTTTATGATTTAACAAAGATAGAAAATCATGTTTATTTTTATATAATAATGGTGACAATAATAATGACTTTTTGAAAAAATTATAGTGAATATTGCAAGAAGATATGATGGATGACTAAAAAGTGGATTTAAAAAATTTATAATAAATATTGAAATTATATAAATTATTATATGAATATTTTTAATAAATACATTAGACTTATAAAAATATCTATATTGAGTACTCTTTATTTATTAAGTTGGTTGTAGAAGAAATATGTGTCAAATGCGATATGAGAATGGTTTATTATAAAATATATTAGTGGATTCAAAATATAGGATATATAAAACATATTTTTGTATTTAAAATGTTTAATTTGTATTAAAAAAACCATTATGGTCACTAAACCATAATTTTTTTCTTTCTCCCAAAGTAGATATAATTAATTATATATAAGTTCATTCATAGGACAATTCCTAATGGCATAGGGGTCATATGATATTTACATGTTCATGTAATCTAACCATGTTACTCATATATGAGTTTTAATTAACTAGACTCATATATGTATGTATATATAATTAATGGGAGTCATTTAAAATTTTAACACATCATTATAATTATATTTAAAGAAGGATTATTATTCATTTATTTTCCATGTTATGGTTTATTTGAATTTTTTTGGATAGAATTCATTCGATTATTATATTTTTGTTATGGTTTACCTATTATTTTCATATTATATAATGATTATAGGAAATGTGACAGATTACACTTTTACTTATTTAATTATAGATTTTGTATATAATTATATGAAAACTATTTCAAGAATTTTATATTTATAGTGATATTTTTAAATATTAAATGATAGTATTTAATTTAAAAAATTATATTGTTTTTTTAAAATATTTTCATTTCATTTCTATAAAAGGATTTTTATCATAAATAATTTTTTAAATATCATTAATTTAATATTTTTCACATATAATATCATTTCATAATTTAAATGAATGATGTTGCAAAATAATTTAATTATATAAACAATAGATAATCCATAGTTTTAAATTTCTATTGAGGATTTGTTGAAATAGTCATTTGTTATGGTAATAAGTAACCATAGTGAGCGTGGAATGGCCTATTAGGATACATGTATGTGGGTAAATATTAAAAAAAAATCACAAGGATTATACATGTTTTTATTTATATATTTGTAAATAATTCTTACATTAATTTCATTCATTGTAATGAAAAACTATGAGATGTTTACAAATGAATATTATAATTTTATTTGTTTCAATATTAGTAAATATGATTAATATTTAATATGAAAATGAAAATTTTTCAAAATTTCTTTTGTTACATGGTTTAGAGTAGATGAATCATGGTAATTCATGACACTGGTTTACATAAAATTTATTTTGTGACATATTACTCACCCGTTTCTACACAAATTAGGGTTAAAGATGATATTTTATACCTTGATGAAGGAAATTTAATGAATGAATTATCATTAATTTCGGGTTATAAAACTGTAATGTTTTGAAATAATGGTAATGTGTTCGACCATAATATTCAAATTAAATTTTCAACCATTTATATATAATTGTGAAAACGATTATTATTTTTAGGTTAATTGGATTAGTAAACATTCTCATACAATGTGGTAGGTTTTTTATTGAATTTTTTAATATTTGTTTTGAATTATTTTTTCCCATTAAATTAGAAAACATTTCCAATATCACATATGTATTTTTTTTATTATTTTAGGTAATCTTACAACTGCTAATATTGTATCCCATAACAAAAATTGTATATATTTCATTAATAGGGAAATGTTTTTGGGATATGGTAGCATCTTATATATTTCTCCAATGTATGGTAATTCAGTCATGTCATTAAATATAAATATAATTTTGGTATAATCGTCGAAATTTTAAAATTAACGTATAACCTAAAATATAATCATCAATATTAAAATTAATTTCTAGAGTATATGTTATATTCAAGGTATATAATTAATGATCAATGGACATGTAATGTCATGGTTTAATATGTTAGGTATGATTATCTATAAATCATTATTCCTCCAATGGCCCGAAGGCCTTCATTTTTTTATTGAATTTTGATAATCCAACTTTCAAGGGGTGAGGTGGAACCCTTACAAGGCCCATAGGTGTAAGTAGTACATGGATAATAGGCCTTATAGGAATTTATTTCCCGTAGGCTTCAAATATTACATACACCCCAGAATAACTACTTGGAATTGCTCCTCCCAAGCATCTTCATCGTTAAATCTTCTCTCTAACTTCACATGGTTGTTCAGCTTGGCTTTCATGGGCATGCACAGGCTTGTCTCGATACTCAGTTCCATACCCTCTCATTCTTCAAATTCTTTTAGCTTCTACTATAGTGAAAGATCATTACTCATCCTCCTTCTAGAGCCTGTTCCATGTAGGTTGTATGGTTTTCATCTACACTTATGGTGGCCCAAAGGCCTTGATGTGGGATGAAATCCTTACTGACATGAAGGCATGGGTGGCCCGAAGGCCTTAAAGGATTCTAGGACCAAATATGTGGCACAAATCCCAAAATAAGGAAATACTATCTACTACTATAGTGCCAAACAATACATGTTATAGTTCCCGCTACAGTACCTGCTACAGTTCTAGAAATATGACTCTTCCAGTATTTGATCTCAGGTCACCTGGATGCACTTAAGGATTCCTCAACAACCAGGCTAAGGCTCATGTGAGTATGAATCATTATTCTATTTGGAGGCCTTATTCCACTAGTATCAGAATGAAAATGCAAAATATAATGACTGTGGATTTCTATAATCATACTAGAGTTCATCACTAAGTTATCATATAGACGCATATAACATCCCAAACATAATGGTCTCTTTATGAATTAAATATATTACAATGATTTTGGATAATATTTAATGTAACTACTCTCACTTCAGTAACCCATAGTTTCTGGTTAAATTATGACATTAGCATAGTTATAAGGGGTCAAATCCCAAAGCAACGGTCATATAATAGTATTTTACATCCAATTACATACTTTATAATCATTTTATTTTGGGAATAATATATAAAACATTTAAATATACAACATTCATAATACATGAACTCATTCAAGGAATTTTTTATCTTATCATAATTAACGGAAAAAATATTGATGAACTAAAATGAATAGAAAGGGTTTTGTAAAATGAAAAATGTCATGAATCATTAAAGAATAATAAATATTATAAATTAAATAACTCAAAAAACATTTTTTTAATCCATAACATGCATATCAAGATTATATAAAGTATAATAAATATGGGAAGGTAAAAAACTGAAAACACATAACATTTTAAAAATGTCTTCAGAAAAAATTGAATCCATGTATAATATGATTAGAATAATCTCGTCTATTTTAATAAAAAAAAATAAATAAATTAAATTCTAAATATTAGACCTCATGGTGTCCAAAAACTTAATATAATTACATTCTAGACCTTGTATCAAGATAGATTATATTTATGGGTAAATCACCATTTAATTTCCCTTACTAATTTGTATCATGAGGCTGGTAAATACATAGAGGTAATATGAAATTCGATGACCTACCCACCACTGTAATTACAAATCATTACGCATATATCAAATGATTTATTTAATTTATAAAAAAAATATTTTTTATAAAATAAATATTATTGGCTTTAGGATATATATTTATCAATATTTTCCTCGTAAATTAAATAAATTTAAATATAAACAACATAGGTAAAATAATATAAAGTATAGTAGATAATAATATTTATGATACTATGATTGTGAATATTTAATGGAAATGTAATGTCTTTTGTAAAATTATAAAAATAAATAGAATGCCTCAAGATAATGGTAACAACCGTGATATTAATAAAAAGATTATATGTGACCATTATTTTGTCAGGAATATAGGTTTTGTCAAAATATTTCAATACATATAGAAGAATTAATAGAGTGTAAGTGAAATATTTGAATAATATTTCATTATTTTTTAAAAAATTAATTGCACATTATTGAATGAATAGTAAATTTGTTAAATGGTTATTAGCTTGGGGAAGTCAGTTATCTCTGTGTACATTAAAAGAAATTTTTTTTATCCTCTTGTGAAAAATGAAAAAAAAATACATTTCATAATAAAATATAAATATTTATTTAATAAAATAATTAAATGTAAATTATAAATTAAAATGTATTTGATAATTCATTTGAGTAAAAAATGGTAATTTTTTAAAATAAATTGTGAAACGTGGACATTGATGAAAAATATATCCAATTAGAAGAGAAATAAAAATAATTTTTCTTTCTATAATATCTCTAAATGATTCATGTACCATATAGTGGTAATGTTAGAACAAAATATAGTATCTCTATAAAATCATAATGCGTATGAAAATTATTGGATCTTATGAGGGATTAATGAAAATATTCCATCATTGAAATTGAATGTAATCCAAAAAAATTTATATTGCAAAATAAATTCATACATCTTTGGTAACATTTAAAATTTTACCCCATTGAATGGTAGAGTTAATTTTAAAAAATAATCATCTTTTAAAAGTATTTATTCTTTTAAATACATCAAATGGGAAGTGTATAAACAATATAGAGGTGAATAGGTGTATAATAGTAGATATATCAAAATGGAATTGAAATTGAGATGAAATACTTTTCCTATATATTACATCTAGATAATCATGATTTAATTTATTGTAGTTTGTTTTTATGAAGTTTTAATTTATATTTGAACAATATTCATTTGTATAATATCATATATGAAACCCTTATGATATCAGACTCCCCATTTTATAAAAATATTACATTCTTTCAATTTTTTTAAGTTTATCTTCTTCCCTTTATAAAGAATTTTTTATTAGACAAGATCTAATTATTGTTCATAGGAAACATATACATCATCTAAATAATGATATTTAATATAAAAATATCATATTTTATTTATTTCATTTCATTTTATAACTATTATGTAATTTTTTACAAGGATAATAAATAATAATTATTTATGGATATGGTAACCTATAAATTCTCATGAGTGATTATATTATCCCCTTAATTTGTGTCGGGGTATGTATTTAAATAAAAAAATATCATATTTTTTATTTAATTTCATTTTATAATTATTCTGTAATGTTTAACATGTATAATAAATCATAATTCCTAATAGATATTATATCTTATACATTCTAATGTGATATTATATAATTCCCTTAATTGGTGTGTGGGTAAATATTTAGGAGATATATTCATTATACTGAATTAATGAAATTTCATATTAATCATATATGTTCATTTTCTCTTTCATTGGAACTAGCCATTTGTGTTGGTGATGGTAAAAATTATATCGGTTTACAAGGAGACAATCCACCATACACATAAATGATAGATTTGTTTCCCATTTGATGGAGAATAAGGTGGATGAATATTATTCCATATAAATAACATTATCTCAGTATATGGGAGATACTAATTTTCCATATTTTAGGATTTAATATATAATTAAATTCTGTAATAAATTATATAAAAAATGAAAAACATTTATGAATTCAATTACCTTCACAATGAAGAACCATTAGTAGTTATCATATCAAGGACTCTGGGGTTAAAATTTTTGAAATAAAAGAACTTTTAAATGGTGGATAAGTATTTTAGGTAGTTTTATTTTCTAGGTAATTTCCAGATAAAATTATGGAGTGGTTTAATTAGGTGAGGGGATTTATTTCTCTTTTTTAATCAAGGATGAGTTTTATTTTTCTAAATACTTAGAACAATTCATGAACATGTCGTCACCCACTCCAAATGTGATCCTAAAACTTATAAATAATAGTTTTTTTGGTATGGTAGTGTTTATAAAAACCTAATAAAATAATATTAAAAAATGTCTTAAAATTTGTATCAAGTTTACCTCTAATGTTACTTACTTTTAACATTTTATTTTTGATGAAAATAACTAGTTTTTTTCCATTTTAATTTATCAATTAATTATAAAATAAAATGAACCTTATTATAAAATTTGAATCCAATTTTTATAAATATGAAAACCAATTATTCTATTTAAAAATATATGACATTGAAAAAGTAATTTTAATACAATACCATTGAAAAAAAAATTCATATTAACCTGATCAAAGGTAATTAATTTTTATTCTATTTTTACACTATGTTAATACCATAACATAATTTGACCTTATTATTAAATAATAATAATTTTGATTCATAATATTTAACAATATTTATAAAATTATATTCATTTAAGTGGAATAATTTATTTTAAAATTAAAACCATAATCCCAATGAAAAATTAGTTTTTCAAGAAATTCATTTTTCATGAATAAGATGATATTATATTAACTATATATCATATAAACATAGTATGATGGATTAAAATTTACATAATATGATATATTACTGAAAATATAATTTTATTAATTATTTATTAATTTTTATTTTATCTAATTTAATTGGATGACTTTTTTCTTTTCTATGAAAAACCAACTTCTTAATAATATTAGTATTCCCAAAAATAAACATTTTCCCTCCAAAATATATTATATTTACCTATACCAAATTGATATTTAATAGACTAAAAATAATTCAATTTATATTAAAAAGTTATAAATATAAGTGGTAATAAATAAATACTATATTGTTAATATAAGGCCCCAACCTTGAACCTTGCTTAATCTTGAGTTAATACAAGATTACACATTGAGGATCTTTTCAGGTTTAGAGTTTTAGTGAATTAGATCATAAAACTTGCATTATATTCCACATTTAATCAAAGTGGTTACATAAAGATAGTATTCATTTTTTCCCATCAACGAAAACATATTTAAAATAAAACATGGAATCTTTCTTGACACTTCATTGACACTATCATCATATCATGCACCTTTCCCTTGACCTATGAAAAACATTTCAAAAAAACTTGGGATGAGCATAAAAAGCTCAGTAAGCGATATAAAAATATGGAAAGGAAACATGAGTTCATATACACATACGAATTAAATCATACTTTACCCATAAAACATAGGTACTTTAACATGCCTCATCAAATCATGAATAAATCATATAATTCATAAGACATAAAAGGTAACTTGAGGAATTCATAACATTCTTACGTAGGGAGTAACCCTCTTGGTTACGTTTGGAATGCCCACCATAGTATATTACCTAAATCTCTTCGGATAAACCTTAACGTTTCACTCTTTCACGTTACCCAATGCATTGGAGAGCTATAACGGGCTCACCCGCCATTAGTTTATCATGGAACCACCCGTCTTCATAATAATGCCTAAGAACCTCAACATAATCGTATCACATAAAACATGCATAATGGAAACATAACATTTCCACCTTTCAATCACAATATATCAATAAAACACATTGATATAAAAACATTATGAAAACCATTTTCAATACCAAAATAAAAGAAAAGTAAAACATGGTATTTATTTTTCTTTTAAAAAGAAGGTATGACTTGTAGAGGAAGCTGAAACTCAAATAATGGTCACGGCGGCGGAGAAGTCATTGTCGCCACATATGTATGACAAAAACAATCCCTTTTGTCGTTTAGTAAACACTTCGTATAAAAAATATTCCTTTTGAAAAAAAGTTAAAGTCAATGGTGTTTTTACATCGTATAAAGAAGGTTGTGTATAAAACAAAATATGCCTCAATGAAAAGAGATTGAGACGAAGTCCCATACAAGACGGTATCCTTGGATTAAGGATAAATCAATTACATAATTATGTGTGACAAACGAATACTCGAAATATAAGTGGGTATTAAGTGTAATACAATAAGAGTACATTCACACATAATCATAGAACAACATATTCAAGGAGTACAAGTTTATCCCAATGAATCAAAATTGGGTTAAGAAGTTCCCATGCAAAAATTCGACAGCCTAACGGCGTCACATCAAAATTCAGAAAAAGAGTTGATGAGAGATAAAAAGGGTATCTCATCACTTGGTCATAAAATTTACATCAATAAGGATATATATAAACACATCCCAACATAATAGTATGTGAAATAAAAGACATAACAAAATAAGTCTTTTAAAAAGAGGAGGGTGAAAGGTTTACTTACCGACTTGGGTAACTTTCGAAACATACACCCCGTGAAAGAAGGAGAAGAAAACATTAATGTAAATACTCGTAAATGAAATTATAGTACACAATGAGTAAAATAATTGACAGTACATACACCACTCAAAGGAAATTGTGGAAAATGTAGCATAAATCTCATGAGAATAAATGTGAGATGAAAAATCCCTTATGAAAACTCGGCAGCCTAACAGCGCCACTTTAAACATACAAAAATGGATTGATGAGATCAAATAGGGCCTCTCATCATATTAACATGAAGTTTACAGCAATAGGAATATAAAATAACATCCCCCAACATAACAAAGATGAGCTTAAAAGAAGTGACATAAAGGAGAGTACTTAAAAAGAAAGAGAGAGGTTAGATCTCTTACGAAAATTCAGTAGCTTAACGACGCCACTCAAAACTTCCAAAATGGATTTATGAGAGAGAATAGGGCCTCTAATCATATTAACATAAAAATTACAGTATGATTAATATAAAATAACATCCCAATCAGAAGAAATATGAGCTTAAAAGGAATGACATAAAAGAGTGTACTTAAAAAGAAAGAAAGGAGTAGGATCCCTTACCTGGGGTCCGACTTGACTCGATCATTCTTTAATCTCCTGAATAATAAACATTAGTTAATTTATAATTCCTTAAGAACAATTTTCAAGTTCATTATTCCTTTTATTTCACTTATTACCATGTCATGAACACTATGTAATTATTTTAGTTAATAACGGTCGTTTAAACGATCATTGGTACTTGAGTCAAAATATGCTCTTTATAATTAAAGGTTGTTAATGTATTAATTATATCCAGAGTTACAATCATGATTTCTATACCATATATATCATATATATCCAGTATATATATGAATTTATAATATTACATAATCATTTAGAGGTAAGAAATGAAATGCACCATTCATGGAGACGGTAAGTCGTGCGTACACATGAACACTACTTTCATTTCTATTTCATATTTTATAGAATGGAATAATAATGATATAAAGGTATATTATAATTCCAGTATAATATCATATATAATACCATTAATTAAATCCTTTATACGTCCCACATATGGCATTTAACGAATCAAATCACTTTGAGGGGGCGGTAGTCCGCACTTCCTAAAATGAAGATATCCCGTTTACTCATAATGGTAACCATAAATGATATGCCATAAATGAAAATTACATAAGCTTAAGTAAAACATAAACATATTATATATAATATATTAATATAGTGTCATCTTAATGTACACCTTTAAAGGTGTTAAAAGAATATTGAACAATCATCGTTTCGTGAGGCAGAAAATCGCCAACCACCGAAACAGTAAGTTCTTTAACCATTAGACGAAGGTGTGTATAAGTTTAGCTCGAATAAATATTATAAAAACATCCTAGTATATTGAAGATACTGGATTTGTTACAAAATAAATGGATAAAAATAGTTTATGGGGTTGGAGAAGCATAATAAAAAAAGGACTCATGTGAAGACATTACCTTAAAATCTGGTAACTCCCTTTGGTTTGAGCTCAAAGGCTTCCTTGGGAAGACTTCTGCCCAATGTGAGGCTTCAAGGAGTTAGAGAGGGATGTGGAGAGACAAAATGGTCAGGGTTTGTCCGAGACAAAGGCATTGGAAGTGTGGGAAAGGAGGTAGAGGTGGGGCCATTTATAAGAGGAGAGGAGGGGAACTCTTAGAAAGTAAAGAAATGTTCCTTTATTTTAAAATGATTTTCAGATTTAAAAGGTCCCACATTGATACAATTCTAGGATAAGGTGATAAGGGTTCGAAATCCACCCATCCAATAGGTTTTGGAAATGTGTAGGTCTTAGATTTTACATTGGTTTTCCATTTTATTTAAATCTTTAAATAATGAGGTCATCGCTGCATCATCATGATGTCATAAATAATATAATTTATTTAATGCCTAAAAATTATAATAAAAATACTATGATGTAGGAAATAATTTTAAATTTCCAATTAATATTTATAGTAAAAAATATGACTTGTATAACCCCATGTAAAAACAGTTTTAGTAAAACATCTCATATTTGTGTCATTTTTACTTTAACATTAAAAAAAGGTTATTTATGTCATTTCCGAACCAAAGTGGCTCCATGGGGTCCCCAAGTTGACCCATGGATTTTCTTGGTCGGCCATGACACATAAAAAGATGGTAGGACATGTTTCATGCTCATCTAATATTATTAAAACATAATTTTTACCTTAAACTACTCTAATTACCTCTAATCGCGATTAAAAACTTAATAAGTTACTATACACCAAAAATTATTTTAATCCTTTTGAACCACATATTACTTCTTAATGAAAACCATGTATGTAGGATTTTTGGAATTAAAAACAAAAAGATTGAAAAATTTCATTTAAATGGAAAATCAGTTTTTATAAGTACCACTTAGTGGTTTTACTATTCATCAAAAATTAAAGTTTTTCAGAAAATTACCAAAAATTCACCCTATGCTATAATTGATATTTCAAATTCAAAAATGATTTATATTTTAAAAAATTCAAAACATATTAGTTTCATTAATTAATTTAATAATTAATTCCCACTGTCAGAGCAAATAGCGTGTTTTTATGAAACAAAAAGTATCAAAAGATTGACACTAGTTTATGTCCGATTTCAAAGAGAAATTAATTCCAACGACCAATATAGGATTAAATGGTAAAAATATATTCTAATTTCACATTAAAACCAATTCATAAGATAATATAATCATATAAATAAATTAGATTAAAAAGTGGTTTTGAATTAAAATACAACATTTTTCATTATTCATTAAAAAATGAAATTTATCGGAAAAGTACAAAAATTTGAAAAAATGTAAATTTTGATGTCCCAATTCTAAAGAAGAATTTTATTTTGTCAAATATAACACATAAAATTGTCTACAAGTTGATTCAAAAGATGTTCGGCATCGAAAAGCGGTTATTCGACCTTTTAATGAATATTAGAATGTTTACGCTTAAAATTGGATTCATTCGATTTTTTAATCCTCTTACATTTATTGTAAAGAGTAAAAATATTTGAAAAACATATATAATCATTTTGTAGTTATTTCTGTTCATTCCCGCCATTACAACGGCTGGGCGTTAACTACCATTTAAAATAATATTATTTTATTATTAGAGTGCAACGTAAGATTCCCAAGAAACTCGTTGTTGTGTATTGGGTACTCCATAGAGCATAGCATACCCTTTAAATTAATATTAATATTTTATTCAAAAATATGGATAAATATAAAGATGTCATATTCATTATTTACCTGGGGTGTTACAATTAATTTTTTAGATAATGTATCTTATGAGGAAACATTTTAAAAATTCATTCGCTACTTATTTTGACCAAGTATGTAAAAAATTTATATTCACCCTATAAATTTTGAATTTTTATTTGATTTAATATTAAAATGTTTAGTATATTATATATTTAGTGGAATTAAATTTCCAAAAACTACAGTTGAGTCACTGGTGTTAAATTCAACCCACTTAAAAAAAATTTTATAATATTTTCCTAAAAATTGCCTCTAAAAAATTGAGGGTTGTAATTTATAATTACATACACAAGTTACCACTTCTAATCCTCAATTTAATGATTTCTCCAAATCATATTTTCCTTTTTAGTCATTATATTCATCAATAAATCATCTATATTGTTAATAATCCGAATGGTCTCTTCAGAGTAAGATACTCCAAGTTATAATTATATATATACATAAGTGAAAAATTGTGTGGGCTATTTCATATACTTCTATAACAATGATATATAGATAATATAATGTACCTTATATATTATTGGTGGAATGTAAAATAAAAAATAAATAGATCCAATTATTTCTATAATTTTAAAGGTTTCAATGTACATGGGAATTAGATTTCAATTCATTCCAAACAAAATGATACTTTTCCATTTAGATAAATTTTTATAAAACATTATCTCCAATATGAAATAACAAATAATTATACAAGAAATATTCATAACACTTAAAAATAAACTGATATAAATTAAAATGATACATTATTTAATTTACCTTCTTTATGGTCTCCCAACATTTAACGGGCCTAAAAGATTCCATTCAAAAACACCACCCCAAAAAGATGAATTAAAAAACCAAGTGTCATATTATTCATCTTATTATTCTATTTTAATATATTAATGTAAAATTATTTTGGAGTAAAAAATATAAAATATGTATATAAATATCACACATCACTTAAATTTCTTGTTAGAATGCAATCTACATGTCCAAAAAATTTAACTTTCCATTCAAACTGTCCATTTGTTTTGGTATAATAGGTGATTATCAAAATAATATTAATTTCAAGAGCCTTATTTATAATATTATATAATATAAATTTAAATTATGGATTATGATCACACTCAATTTTAGGAGTTTTTCTATGAAATTGTAGAACAATATTTATATAGATCCTTTTGAAGAACGAAAATGGAAAATATTTTTGTATTGTATGGAAATCTGTAGATTTGGTTTAGATATCAACAATAACCCATATTGAATCATTAATTATTTTAGTATTTGGTAATCTAGTGACAATTTCTCTAGTATTAGTATCCAATTTCTACACATTAATAGTAATAGGTTTCATGACACATCGAGGATGATGTCTCTCAGCCTTCACATGTGGATATACAAAACATCTGGACACATAATGAATATTTTCTCACATCATGTTATTCCATTAAAAATGTTCCAAAAATTCAAATACATTATTGTTTTACCTATGTGTACATAGAAATTTGAGCTATATTCATCATCCAATGATTCTCTTTTCATCTCTAGTATAGACAGAAAACATATTCTCTTCATAAATTTCATATTTATATCTTTAAAAATAAATTCTTCTAATTTTCCATCATTCATGATATATATTTTAACTATGAAATTATCATCATTATATTGATAAAATTTTATCTTTTCTAATAGTTATATTCTCATAATCCTTTTATATAAGAGTGATGAATATCCTTCCTTAATAATTCACATATGAAACATTACTACTTTAGTGACTATATGATCTATCTCATTCCCCATTTGAGTTATAAATCCATGATCATTCATACTAAATGTATACTCAACATTATTTTAAATTCCATGTTGTTATTGTGTTGATAATTAATAGTCATTTAGTATCTCAATGCATCATATTTTCCTCATAATACACTCTTTATTTAAAAATATATATATTTGGCTATTGGAGTCTTTGAATATCTCATATTTATGACCATATAGAAATGTCTTCATATCATTAATTAAATAATTATAGTTTGAATATTAGCATCATAGGTTGGATAGTTCTATTAATGAGTTTCAATTTTATCGATATATAAGAAGTATCAATATCCTTTATAATAATCAGACAATAATTTCCATTCATTGATGTATCAATATCTATCCAAAATCAACTATTTCATATTTGTAGAGTCAAAATATAGGATTTTAAAACCCATTTCATTAATTATTCCAAACATTTTTCATATTTGATTTTCTATATTTAATAAACATGTTAACAGGTACTCTCGTTTAATAGGTGTGAAAATCAGGGAAAATTTTAAATGATTCATTGATAATAACCTAAGAAACTAAAGAAACTAGTTACCAAAGTTATTTTTAATGTTCTATTCATTTATATGACTAACATTATATTATTGGGATCAATTGAGATTCCATTATTGTAGAAAATATTTCCCTAAAAACAATCATTAAGAATCTATCCATATAAGTTGTTAAATTAAGATATATATATATATTCTTCTACGTGTCTCAAGAATGTTTTGAAAATGATTATTGTGGTCTTAATTTAACTTAAAATACACTTTTATTTAATCAATGAAAACAATAAAAAAATTATAAATATATTTCATGAATATTATATTATTTATATCCATTAAAACTGATGGGTTATTTTTTAATCCATGTGGAATTACAATTAACCCATAATATCAAAACATAATTCATAATTATTTCTTTTGACGGTTTTTCAACATTTCATGAATTTGATGATATATATAACACAAGTACATTATTAAAAAATAATATTCGCTATGATGATGATCAGAAAAGTCATCAATGATAGTAATAGGGTAATGGTTCATTATTTTAATAACATTTATTTCACTATAATTAATTAATATCATATTTGATTCATATTTTTTTCTAATTAAGAGAATATGGTATTCCCCTAGTGAAACACTAGGTCATGTAAATTAATTATCTCACAAATAAACTATTTTATCCTTGTTATCCAGAAACTACACATTTTAATTCTTTATTATTATTAGATATCATACTTATATATGGTTTTAAATCAATGGGAAACATAATTTCATGCTCTGGTAGATTTCAGGAAAATTTCATTTGAAATAAATTAATATGTCACTATACAATTTTTACAACATCAACATGAAGATTATATATTCCATTAATAAATTTGGTTTTATCTTCCTCTTCATGAATCTCATTTAAGTTTGTTTTAGGTAATTGATATATGAATGACCTAGTTTATTAATTATCATATCTAAAGAAAAGGAATTCCACATCTTCGCCGTGAATCATAATTCCTTCTCCTTTAAATAAAACATTTATTTCTACTTAGAAATAAATTTGATAACAATGATAATATTGATTATGGGAATATTTATAATAATAATGATATCAACTAGGGAATTATAAAAATTTTTAACAATAATTTCCCAAAAAATCATTATTGTTGTGTGATTTCCCTATGATATTTGAATAAAATCTCACTTCTTAAGGTGTTAGGGAAAAAAAATTTCATAGAAAATATGGAAGCCATGAAATAGTGATAGAATATAAAAATAGAAAAATAAGTTTTAAAATTTTAAACTATTATTAATGTACCTTCCACCACATCATTGGGAACATCCAACTTAAAAGTTATTATCGCATGTGCATGGCCTTCTCCCTATAGTCTCTTCTATGGTATGTTCCCACCATGATTGGTAAATTGATTTAAATAATTCCCTATTTCATTGTAATTGAATCACTAGATAATAGTGGTCTATTTATTTCCATAAAATTACTAATCTATATGACCCTTTTCTCTAATATTATAACAATCTTACATGCCCTTTAATAATTTTATAGGATTTTTCTATCCATAATTTTTACAAAATGAAATTTCATAATGTACTTATTTTTCATCGACATATTAACCATTTAAAATTATTCAAAAAATATTATCCCCTTTATTCCCCGTAAATAAATTGTATTAAGAAACATTATTCCCTTCATTGATGGAATGAAAAACTATGTCATCATATGATGACAAAATTTGAGAAAATAGTTTCCTTTAGATGAGTAACATTATCCATTCAATGAAAATTTCAATATAGTGTTCTTTGGTGTGTATATAATTAGTAAAAACATTAGAAAATATTATAAAGGTATCCTCATAAACAAAAACACTTTCTTCTTGATTTTTATTTATTTTTGGGTTTATTATTATTTTCACCATATTTCTCATGAGGGAAATATTTTTTGATGACTGTTTATTTAAATTATTTCAGTTCAATTCCATTTATTTATTATTCCTCCATTATATATTGGACCAATGAAAACATTAATATGAATTTCTCTCAAAATAATATAATTCAATTAAAACATTTTGCATTTCATCTTATAACATTGACAAAAATATTATTTCATGGGAATTAATCCACTTCTCAACAACCATTGGATTAGAAAACCCACTAAATTATGGGGGATTATATAACATAAAGTGATACAATATTTTATATTCACATTATGGAATACTAGTATTATCTATTGGAGAGTGTTTATTCATTATAAACTGATTATTTTATCTTAATATAGTCATGATAAAATCCATTCTAATACCATCCATATTTGATTCTTGAGAAGTGAAATTTATACATTCACTAAGAGTGTTAACACAATATTTTCTTAGCATGAACATTTCTAAAAAAATGAATAAACCAGATTAGATCCTAAAACTGTGGATTTGAAATCATAATATATATTCTATGTATGATTTAACACATACTATTAGTAAAACAATAATGCATATTTAATATTATAATCTTAAACATAGTTTATTTGTAAAAATATATATTTTTAAATTCATTAGTTTGGGTTTTAAATAAAATTTTAATTATACAAATAATATTTCCTAGTATTGTCAACATTTTTTTAGTAATGCTCATTTTCAAACACCAGGTGATGATCGAGTCAAATCCCAAATGAACACATTTTATAGTTGATATTCCATGGTATAACTATTCTACAACTATTTATAACTATATTATCTAGAAAGGGATGTATTTCTAGGAGAAAACACATAATATCTACCATGATAAAAATTAATATTATTCCTATAAGAAAATCCACAGTGATTATAATAGGGTTATTCTCCCTAATAGTTTTTTCCAAAATTAAGTTTACATGGTTTCTACAAAACATCAATGGATACAAACTATAATAACCGTTACTCTAATATCTTTTAGATTGTAGTTAATTTATTACATTAGAATATAAAAATGGGGTGAAATTACAAAATGTCCGATCATTTTTTTTAGGGAGAGACATATAAATACATTATACACTTTTAACCTTTTGGATAGAATATGAAACATTGGAGTGAAAAAATATTCAACATCCTTGAACCAATGAAAAAATTCTTTTTCATATCCTGGAGAATGTAAACAAAATAAGGGTATTCTCAAATTCATAGTAATAGTTTCATATAGTGGAAGATATCATGAATCAATAAGGATTAAATTATATTTTAATGTAAATAACTAATCACACATTCAATTTAATAAATTAATTGAAAATGATGATTACATAAGGATAAATTTTTATGAAAATTGAAATTACTGAATACATATTTTATAGAAGAAAAATCCTATCAAAAAAATATATTCCATGGATAATAACAATGATTTAATATCGAGTATGTTAATAATTGATTTAGAAATGAAGGAAATTGATGATATTTAATTTCTTACTCTTAGATATAATAACAAATATATTATCATGTCCTTACACCAAGGCAGTTTAAAACTATTTGTCAAACCCATTTAATTTGGCCACCTCACATATCACAAGAGACATGTCGATGCATTGAGGGGAAATATAACTATAGGCCCCACCCATCCCTGTATGTCCAACCAAATTATAGATTTAATTCAGAAACAATACTCCATATAAAAAATTTCAGTATTGAGTATATAATATTGATTTATCAATATTTACTAGTAAATCAAATAAACTTCAATGAAAAAAACTATATGAAAAGTTTGTAAACAGTTTAGGGAATGATTATATACATGATAAAATGGATATATATAATTAAGGGAATTTTAATTTATAATAAAAAATCATCACAAGGTAGTTATTATCTCTAGATAGAGTTAAAAAACATGATAATTAATATAGAGATGTTATGTGACCATCAGTTTAATGATAATTATGTTCCCACAATAAAATAAATTCATTTTGAAGAATAAATGGAATCAAAGTGAAATATTAAAATAATCATTCAGAAAAAAGTTTTATTTTTAATATACTTGAAAACATTTAGATTAAGATAAATTTAATAAAATGGTTGTGGTGGTGGGGAAGTCTGTTATCAGTGTATACATTAAAAAATAAGTCATCTGTACAATTTTTTAAGAATGGTAAATAAGAAACATTCATAAAAAAGTAAAATTATTCATTTAAAACCCTTTATAAAACCCAATGATAACATAAAATATACTTTATAAATCACATTATTAAATAAAAGTACATTTTAACAACATTTTTTAGAAACATGTACATGGAATAAACACACATATATTTTAAAGAGAGAAAAAATATTCTTTTCTTTTAGAAAAATTATTGATTGATTCATGATCCAATATGATATGATGATATTTGGGTGAATTTTTTCCCAAAATAAATTTATTCTTTTGTGTATTTTATTTTTATATGAAACAAAACATTTATATTGATTTAAAATCATCCCTAGTATTACCTTGTGTTATAAAAAACATTGAGTGTAACTTTAATAAACGTTACAATCTCATTAAATGAAACAGAACATAATACCAAAATATTTTTATTAAAAATGGTAGTTATTGTCACGACCCCCTCCCCACAAAGTGTACCCCTCCTGGGTCAGCAATGTGAAAATGGAGATAATGACCCCCCGAGTCCCGCCTCCAGTAGGCCCCGGGTTGACGACTAGCACCGAGGGTATAATAACATACAAATGGGAGGCATTACCCTCTAAGAGAACACATGCAGAAGAGAGAGATACAATAGACTCCAACCAACTCCTACTCATAACTGAAATATAAAAGAAACCCAAGTACATATATGAAATTTCATGCAAAAGTACTGCAACTGAAAGGGAAACTAAAAGTACCCAAAATAAAGAAAAACGGCAGCGACCACGAGACTGAATAGCTCCTCCTCCAACCACAAGCTAGTAGCAACCCGCTTGATCTCCAACCTGCTCCAAGTGACCTGAAAAAATAGTTTATATGTACATAGGGTGAGAATAACAGTATACTCAGTAGGATTCTCCCCAAGCCTCTCGTGCAAAGGTAAAGAAAGCATGCTAAAGCCCAGTGAACAACAAGTGAAACTAACTCGTCACCTAAACAGGTATACTATGATCCCAACCTCACCATGGATACTCTCACCAAGTAAAGCATACAAGAATATAGCATATAGTAAAGAATATCAAGGGTACCCCGCTACTACTTCCCCACTGGTTTGCCGCTTTTCCCCAACGACATACGTCCTGTGCATGTCCCTCCAAAGTCTTGCCCGCAAACACCTTGGCTAAGCTCCACAATCTGCACCTCGTGCACCACATAGGCTTGCCCGCAGACACCTGGGCGAAGCACCACACCGTCCTCACAACCAAAGTAACCAGGTAGTTTCTAGGAGCCACCACATCTCGTATAACGTGTATCATACATCGGGTATAATACCTCAATCCATTACAGCCCATACTCCGAGTAAGGATCCTTAAGCCATTATAGCCTATACACGTTACACCTATAGTCTTCAATAGGATACTATATCCAGAATATTTGTGTGGGAAATAACCACAAGCCATCACAGCCCTCTACACAAATATATGGGTAAAACTTACCACTGTGCCTACCAGCCCAAAGATCTACCAAGAGAAGAGAGCGGGGAAAAAGGGGGTAGTCCTCCATTCAACCTCCCATCAGAATGTTGTGGAAAACACCCCCCCAGGGCTCAGAATCCTCGGGGGTGTCAGTTTCCCTTACCGACAGGGTGGAGTAGCGTATAGAAACAAAAAAAGTACAGAATATATAAGTAACTCACATCCACACTATGGGCATTACCTAGTCTTAGATACGACTGCAGCTAACATCTCTCAGACTCCAGGATGCTACTTCTAAGACTAGGTATCCTATAAGCACAGAAACATTTGAAGAGATTTATTAGATTACTCTGTTCTCGTTTATCAGTTCCACTGTGCATTAATTAATTCTTTAAACATTAATTAAGAATTAACAATTCCACATTAAACTGAATTGGCATCACATTCAAAAACAACTGCTCCTTTTTAAGATTCACATTACCTTTAAATTCCAGCATCTCCATCCCCGTGGATTTTCACCATTTAATCAAACATTCCCTACAGAATTACTTTTCCACATTCCCAGGAATTCTAGAAAAGCATCCCAGGCTTATAAACACAATGGAGGCTCAACACGGTGAGTAGATATACTACCCATCGAGTCTCTGCCGCCTATAGAAAGAGCATAGACCCATCCTCCATCGAGAGGCTAAACACGGAAAGCACGTGGCATACCCTGCGTGTCTTCGCCTCCTTCGGAAGAAGGGTAGCAAGACCAGCTGCCTTGAGCAGTGGGGAAAAGCAAAGTAGATTAACATTCAAGAAAACCGCAAGCAACCAGCAACCACATCCATCACATTCCATCACCCCTGGTGTCCTCCCCGACACCCACATGCATAAACTGATGCATCTCGCCACACTAGGCGTCATCTGCTCCCATAACCACAAGGCCTCCATGCCTCCACATATCACAACAACCATCCAGGATCACATTATAGCACAAGCAGCAGGAAAACAAACATCACATCATGGGCTCTTGACCCTTTAACAAACAAGAGGGTAACTCAGAACCCTTTTTGAAATTCCCACATAATTTGTTCTCTAATCCATATTGAATTAACAGATTTGTTATTCGTAGGTTCCAATCATGGATACCTAATTAGTAAGTTATCACAATTAAATAACCATGCTTACTTCCCTAATTTGATTATCCTCAAATTAGAACTACAACAACGGCAACAACCAGATTAATTTACACGCCTCTTTATCTTTATCCAATTAATTAACAATTAATTCCGGCTTTACGTTCATTATCAATTTCTATCATAAACGAACAAAAAATCAAAGAAAACATAGATATCACTATATCTCGGAAAACATGAGGCAAACCGTTATCACTGTATAAAGCAACAACATGCGATCAACCAATTCTTTTAATCCGGTTCAAGTATTTAATTAGGTCAATTTCATTGTGATCCAAAGGGTTAAATCATGCTAATTCTACAGTTGCACATAAACAATTAGAGAAGCCATGAATCCCCTACCTCGAAGAGTTCTTGACGTCCTTTATCCACACAGCGGGCCACAATCCTTCTCTAGCGACAACTTATGTGGAAGAATGATCGACACAGCTTGGTTGCATCAAAACAAAGCAGAACCAATCCTAGAAGTAAAGATTGATTGTGCAACTCCTACGGAAAGGATTGAAAGGTTCTAGCACCTCTTAGTTGAGAACAAAGGGAAAGAACAAGGGTGAATGATATCTCATCCCTTTTTAAGATTTAACGAGGTGGCGGTTTAAGATCCGGTTAATTCTCCATTAAAAACGGATCGCATTAACCCACGCGGTTTGACCAAGTAATACATTCCAAGCCTTAGGAATAATTAATATAGGATTTATGGAATTTGAATCGGCCTTAAGAGCCCTTAAAATAAGGCTTTAAATGTATTTTATGTCAAAAGAAATGTCAAAAGGGGAAAAACTGTAGGAGTCTGGAAACACTGTTCACCCACCGTTACTGTACATGAAACCGATCTGTGAAACTGATCTGTGAAACCGATCTGTGAAACTGATCTGTCACACCGATCCGTGAAACCGATCTGTGAAACTGATCTGTCACACCGATCTGTGAAACCGATCTGTGAAACCGATCTGTGAAACCGATCTGTGAAACTGATCTGTCACACTGATCTGTGAAACTGATCTGTGAAACCGATCTGTGAAACTGATCTCTGAAACTGATCTTTTACACCGATCTGTGAAACCAATCTGTGAAACTGATCTGTGAAACTGATCTGTCACACCGATCTGTGAAACCGATCTGTCAGACCGATCTGTGAAACCGATCTGTAAAACTGATCTGTCACACCGATCTGTGAAACCGATCTGTCAGACCGATCTGTGAAACCGATCTGTCACACCGATCTGTGAAACTGATCTGTCACACCGATCTGTGAAACCGATCTGCGAAACTGATCTGTCACACCGATCTGTGAAACTGATCTGTGAAACTGATCTGTGAAACTGATCTGTCACACCGATCTGTGAAACCGATCTGTCACACCGATCTGTGAAACCGATCTGTCACACCGATCTATGAAACCGATCTGTCAGACCGATCAGTGAGTCCGATCTGTTACTGTTCATAAAACTGGAAACAATGTTCACAGAACTGGAAAATTGGCAAAGTGTTGGGGATAAGTCCTCTTGACCTCCCAGAACACCTCCAACACCAACATTTCACAAAGTAATGGACCGGAGAGGTCCATGCCATTAAATTAGATACCTCTCAAAACATTCTCGTCCTCGAGAATTAAAAACCAACCCAGAAGAGAAGAGGGGTCTGAACAACCACCCCATAAGATACCTCTCAGGGAAAAACAACCATGAGTTGTTCGAAAGCTGGAACAAAACTCAGACATCCGGGAACAAACAATCCATACCCAAATAATTCATTCACAACATCACATCAAAGGTACATAAATAAAACATGAAAGGTCTAACCAGAGAGGAAACATCATTACATGAAAGGAGTTAAACATTAAACAACTCTGGGTACTGAGCACGTATCTGTGACTCAGCTCCCAGGTACTCTCCTCCATTCCACCAGGTCACCACAAGACACGAACTAAGGGGATTGAACGCCCACGCAACACTTTCTCCTTGCGGTCTTGGATCTCTACAGGTCGCTCCTCGAAGGTTGCATCATCATCAATATCGATCTATCCCCAATCGATAACATGAAATTCATCATGAAGGTAACGACGGAGCTGCGATACATGGAAAACATCATGTATCCGACTCATCAGAGTGGGAAGTGCTACTCGATACGCCACACCTCTAACATGAGCTAACACCTCAAAAGGCCCAACAAAACGGGGAGAAATCTTACTTCCGCGACCAAACCTTCGCTTCCCACGACAGGGAGTCACCTTTAGAAACACATGATCCCCAACATTAAACTCTAAGGGTCTCCTTCTTTGATTGGCATAAGATTTCTGACAATCTTCTGCTGTCTTCATCCTCTCACGAATCACTTGAACCATCTCTGTCGTATTCTTCACTAGTTCTAGTCCGAGAATTGCGGACTCTCCGACCCCAGTCCAGCACAACGGAGAACGGCATGGCCGGCCATACAAGGCTTCAAACGGTGCCATGCCGATGGTAGAGTGAAAACTATTATTGTAAGCGAACTCTACCAAGGGTAAGTGCTTCACCCATGAACCTCCAAAATCATGAACACAAGAGCGCAACATGTCTTCAAGAGTCTGGATTGTTCGCTCTGTCTGACCATCCGTTTGAGGATGAAAAGCAGTTCTAAGGCACAATTGAGAGCCAAAATAATGCTGGAGACCTCTCCACACCCTAGAGGTAAAACGAGGATCTCGATCAGAAATGATCGTCTTAGGAACTCCGTGAAGCCTCACCACCTCCTCCAGATACTACCTCGAAAAAACTTCCACTGAGCTCGACTCCTTGATCGCTATGAAGTGGGATGATTTTGTTAAACGATCCACTACCACCCATATAGCATCATGTCCTCCCGGAGATCGAGGTAAACCTGTAACAAAGTCCATTGAGATGTCCCCCCACTTCCACTGAGGAATCTCTAAGTGCTGGAGAAGACCACCCGGAACACGGTGTTCAGCCTTCACCTTCTGGCAGACTAAACATCGAGACACACATTCTGCAACTGTACGCTTCAGCCCGGGCCACCAAAACTGACTCCTCATGGATCGGTACATCATCGTCACACTAGGATGTACCGCCAAGGGTGAACTATGGAACTCTCGGAGAACCATCTCGCGCACCGCCAAGGGAACAAAAAGCCTGCCATGATACAACACTCGGTTTTGTTCATCCTCCGACCAACCATCAGGGGCCTCACCACATACAACTCTGTCTCTCCAAACTTCCACCTCTAGATCACCCAACTGAGACTCTTCCACCTTCTGCATCAGGGATGACTGCACCGTCATCTGGAAAAGACAACCTCTTCCCCCAACTTCTCCCATATCAAGATGCAAGGCTGATAGATCCTCCATCACTCTCCAGGAATCACCAGATTCACGCACAACATCATTACGTGACTTTCGGCTCAGTGCATCAGCAACAACATTACCTTTTCCAGGTGTATACGATATTTCGAAGTCGTATTCCTACAAGAACTCCATCCACCGACGCTGCCGCAAGTTCAAATCACGTTGGGAGATAACATACCTCAAACTCTTATGATCGGTGAAAACCACAAAGCGCTCGCCAATGAGGTAATGTCTCCACAACATCAGCGCAAACACCACGGCTGCCAACTCAAGATCATGGGTGGCATAGTTGCGTTCATGGGGACGCAACTGCCGAGACCCATAAGAAACAACTGACCTCTGCTGCATGAGAACACAGCCTAGCCCCAGATGTGAAGCATCACAGAAAACATCAACCTGGACTCCCTCCGCTGGAAGACAAAAGACTGGAGCACTTACCAACTTCTCCTTTAGATATTCAAAAGATGCCTAACACTGATCAGTCCAAATGAACGCTTGATCCTTCTTGGTCAAAGCAGTCAGAGGAGTCGCAACTCGGGATAAATTGGCTACAAATCTCTTATAATAGCCTGCGAGACCAAGGAAGCTTCGCACCTCTAACACAGTCTTGGGGGCTGGCCAAGACACCACTACTTCTATCTTCGAAGGATCCACAGCTACTCCCTGTTGGGACACAACATGTCCCATGAAACGAACTTCTCGAGCCCAGAACTCACACTTGGACAACTTCCCAATCAACTGATGTTGGCGAAGAACTCCCAAAACGGCTCGTAGATGCTCTGCATGCTCTTCCTCATATGTGGAGTACACAAGGATTTCATCGATGAAAACCACAAAAAACTTTTCCAGGAATTCACGGAACATAGCATTCATCAACCCCATGAAAATAGCTGGAGAATTTGTCATGCCAAATGGCATTACAACAATCTCATAATGCCCATGACGACAGCGGAAAGCAGTCTTCGGGATATCCTCATCCTTTAAACGCATCTGATGATATCCTGACCGCAAGTCTATTTTTGAAAACCAACTTGCACCCTTCAGTTGATCAAATAGGTCATCAATCCACGGGAGAGGATAGCGGTTCTTTATTGTCACTTTGTTTAACAGACGATAATCGACGCACAACCGCAAACTGCCATCAGCCTTTTTCACAAACAAAAATGGTGCACCCCACGGTGACACACTTGGCTGAACAAAACCACACTGCAACAGACCATCGAGCTGTATACGTAGCTCTCGTAACTCAGAAGGGGCCATCCTATACGGAGACATAGAGATAGGAGACGCTCCCGGCTGTAGCTCGATCCCAAACTCGATCTCTCGTCGAGGGGGTAAGGATACAACCTCTTCTGGAAAGACGTCAGGGTACTCCTCTACGACCCTAGGAAATTCAAATTGCTGAACCTCTGAAGAACTCAGCATCATCCCAGCCATCATGGATGATAAGGATGGAACTCGTCTATGACTCATCTGAGGATCTCTCTCACCAACAAACACTACTTCCTCTCCGTCTTCATCAAAGAAAACAACCTTATTCCTGTAGAAATCCATAATAGCCTGCACTGAATACAACCAATTCATTCCAAGGATGACATCATATGGTTGTATTCGTAAACATAGGAAATCTCCCCAAGAGAGGTGCTGCCCCAACACTAGCTCACAGTCTCTACATACTTCAAATAAGCTAGCTCGACCTCCAACTGGCGTAGTCAACACCAAGGGCACTGGAAGCCTCTCTACATCATGTCCCAAAGCGTGGACAAGGGTAGGGGATATAAAGGAGTGTGTCGCTCCTGAATCAAACAAGGCATACACCAAGGTAGAAAACAAGCAAAGGGTACCTCGGACGATGTCTGGCTCGCCTGGAGCTGGCAACGCTAGAGCATGAAGCTGACCACGACCACCTCCACGGCCACTCTGACCCTGATGACGACCACCACCACGGTCGCGCTCTGATCTCTGAGGACGGGGAGCGTCATGGGGCTGTCCTCTGCCTGCTCCATATACACTCTGGTGATCTAAAGCTGGTGCAACCTGCTGCTACTGCCTCGGCTGGAACTGCCTCAACGGAGGAACCTGGAGTGGAGCGCCTGGTGCACGACGACTGCTCTGAAAAGTCGGTCACTCCCGCTGCTGATGACCTCGACCACCACAAGAAAAACAAGCGCCTGATCCCTTGGAATAGTCCTGAGAGTTGCTGCCTCCGGAGAAACGAGATGGGAAGGGCTGGGACCTACCCCCAGGTGAACGGAAACTCTTCTGTCCTGAAAACCGGGAACCCCGGACCACAGCTCTGCTTCGTGAGGAATCATGACGATTCCCCTCTCGTGACGATACGGTCCTGGTCAAAGTCCTCTCTACAACCTCTGCCCTTTCCAGCACCTCAAGATATGTCTTCAGCATAAATGGGGTGACCTGGTGCTGGATCTCTGGACGCAAAGCCTCCTCGAAATGCCTCGCCCTGGCCTAATCATCTGGTAACAGGTCTGAAGCATATCGTAGAAGGTTCCTGAAACGGATTCCAAACACTCGAACACTGGAGCTCCCCTATCGAAGGGTGAGTAGCTCCTGGCGACTGGACGCCTTCGCAGTCGATGAAAGAAACTCGACTCTAAACTTGTCTCGAAACTCCTCCCAGGAGATCGCTGACTCCTCACGATCACCGAGGAACAAGAACCACCACTGCCTCGCTGCTCCACGCAACATCGTCACAACCAAGGACACCCAGTGTTCCTTCTGAGCATGAATCGAACTGAAGCCTATCTTGACCTCCTCTAACCAGCCTTCTGTGACTGCATCTGAAACAGAGCCCTCGTACTTCTGTAGACTCTGGCGCTGGAACTCTCGGAGAGTCTTCCTCCAAGTGTCATCGTCGTCAACCTCTACCCGGTGACGATCTTCTGGAACAGCCTGCTGGGCATCTTCTGTGCAAACCTGACGAGGACGTCGACCTGGAGCCATACCTGTAAAATAAAAAATGTTAGAGCTCCTAAGCCTGGAATATGGAAGACTCAACATTAATTAATTAATTGTTTTGTTTTATTAATTTTAGGTTACCTATCCCAAGGTCTACCCATTCAAACACAAGCGCAAAGAATAATGATGCAAGATCCTTTCCTAGGTCTCTACCCTGCAATCAGTATCACTTGTTTAGTAGCCATTGTAAACATAAAGGTCCCTGCAAAAGATCATAGGGGGCCCTGAACGCCTATGTCTCTGCCGGTCTCCAGTGTTTACCCCACTTGCTAAACATGAATGACACCGTTGCCCTACCATCCCATGCATCCTCACCTGTGCCTAACTACAAACTCCATCTTATCCCTCAACCAGACCTCTAATACCACTCTGTCACGACCTCCTCCCCACAAAGTGTACCCCTCCTAGGCCGGCAATGTGAAAAGGGAGATAATAACCCCCCGAGTCCTGCCTCCAGTAGGCCCCGGGTTGGCGACTAGCACCGAGGGTATAATAACATACAAATGGGAGACATTACCCTCTAAGAGAACACATGCAGAAGAGAGAGATAGAATAAACTCCAACCAACTCCAACTCATAACTGAAATATAAAAGAAACCCAAGTATATATATGAAATTTCATGCAAAAGTACTACAACTGAAAGGGAAACTAAAAGTACCCAAAAGAAAGAAAAATGGCAGCGACCACGAGCCCGAACAGCTCCTCCTCCAACCACAAGCTAGTAGCAACCCGCTTGATCTCCAGCCTTCTCCAAGTGACATGAAAAACAGTTTATATGTACATAGGGTGAGTATAACAGTATACTCAGTAGGATCCTCCCCAAGCCTCTCGTGAAAAGGTAAAGAAAGCCTGCTAAAGCCCAGTGAACAACAAGTGAAACTAACTCGTCACCTAAACAGGTATACTATGTTCCCAACCTCACCATGGCTACTCTCACCAAGTAACACATACAAGAATATAGCATATAGTAAAGAATATCAAGGGTACCCCGCTACTACTTCCCCACTGGTTTGACACTTTGCCCAAATGACATACGTTCTGTGCATCTCTCTCCAATGTCTTGCCCGCAGACACCTGGGCTAAGCTCCACAATCTGCACCTCGTGCACCACATAGGCTTGCCCGCAGACACCTGGGCGAAGCACCACACCTTCCTCACAACCAAAGTAACCAGGTAGTTTTTGGGAGCCACCACAGCTCATATAACGTGTATCATACATCGGGTATAATACCTCAAGCCATTACAGCCCATAATCCGAGTAAGGATCCTCAAGCCATTATATCCTATACACGTTACACCTATAGTCGTCCATAGGATACTATATCCAGAATATATGTGTGGGAAATAACCACAAGCCATCATAGCCCTCTACACACATATATGGGTAAAACTAACCACTGTGCCTACCAGCACAAAGATCTACCAAGAGAAGAGAGCGGGGACAAAGGGGGTAGTCATCCATTCAACCTCCCATCAGAATGTTGGGGAAAACACCCCCCAGGGCTCAGAATCCCCAGGGGTGTTAGTTTCCCTTACCGACAGGGTGGAGTAGCATATAGAAACACAAAAAGTACAGAATATATAAGTAACTCACATCCACACTATGGGAATTACCTAGTCTTAGATACAACTACAGCTAACGTCTCTCAGACTCCCGGATGCTACTTCTAAGACTAGGTATCCTATAAGCACAGAAACATTTGAAGAGATTTATTAGATTACTCTATTCTCATTTATCAGTTCCACTGTGCATTAATTAATTCTTTAAACATTAATTAAGAATTAACAATTCCACATTAAACTGAATTGGCATCACATTCAAAAACAACTGCTCCTTTTTAAGATTCACATTACCTTTAAATTTCAGCATCTCCATCCCTGTGGATTTTCACCATTTAATCAAACATTCCCTACAGAATTACTTTTCCACATTCCCAGGCATTCTAAAAAAGCATCCTAGGCTTATAAACACAAAGGAGGATCAACACGGTGAGTAGATATACTACCCGTCGAGTCTCTGCCGCCTATAGAAAGAGAATAGACCCATCCTCCATCGAGAGGCTAAACACGGAAAGCACGTGGCATACCCCGCGTGTCTTCACCTCCTTCGGAAGAAGGGTAGCAAGACCAGCTGCCTTGAGCAGTGGGGAAAAGCAATGTAGATTAAAATTCAAGAAAACCGCAAGCAACCAGCAACCACATCCATCCCATTCCATCACCCCTGGTGTCCTCCCTGACACCCACATGCATAAACTGATGCATCTCGCCACACTAGGCGTCATCTCCTGCCATAACCACAAGGCCTCCATGCCTCCACATATCACAACAACCATCCAGGATCACATCACAACACAAGAAGCGGGAAAACAAACACCACATCATGGTCTCTTTACCCTTTAACAAACAAGAGGGTAACTCAGAACTCTTTTTGAAATTCCCACATAATCTTTTCTCTAATCCATATTGAATTAACAGATTTGTTATTCGTAGGTTCCAATCATGGATACCTAATCAGTAAGCTATCACAATTAAATAACCATGCTTACTCCCCTAATTTGATTATCCTCAAATTAGAACTACAACAACGGCAACAACCAGATTAATTTACATGCCTCTTTATCATTAGCCAATTAATTAACAATTAATTCCGGATTTACGTTCATTATCAATTTATATCATGAACGAAAAACAAATAAAAGAAAACATAGATATCACTATATCTAGGAAAACATGAGGCAAACCATTATCACTGTATAAAGCAACAACATGCGATCAACCAATTCTTTTAATCTGGTTCAAGTATTTAATTAGGTCAATTTCATTGTGATCCAAAGGGTTAAATCATGCTAATTCTAAAATTGCAGATAAATAATTAAAGAAGCCATGAATCCCATACCTCGAAGAGTTATTGACGTCCTTTATCCACACAGCGGGCCACAATCCTTCTATTACGACAACTTATGTGGAAGAATGATCGACACAGCTTGGTTGCATCAAAACAAAGCAGAACCAATCCTACGAGTAAAGATTGATTGTGCAACTCCTACGGAAAGGATTGAAAGGTTCTAGCACCTCTTAGTTGAGAACAAAGGCAAAGAACAAGGGAGAATGATATCTCATCCCTTTTTAAGATTTAAAGAGGTGGCAGTTTAAGATTCGGTTAATTATCCATTAAAAACGGATCGCATTAACCCACACGGTTTGACCAAGTAAAACATTCCAAGACTTAGGAATAATTAATATAGGATTTATGGAATTTGAATCGGCCTTAAGAGACCTTAAAATAAATCTTTAAATGTATTTTACGTCAAAAGAAACGTCAAAAGGGGCAAAACTGTAGGAGTCTGGAAACACTGTTCACCCACAGTTACTGTACATGAAACCGATCTGTGAAACCGATCTGTGAAACTGATCTGTCACACCGATCCGTGAAACCGATCTGTGAAACCGATCTGTGAAACTGATCTGTCACACCGATCTGTGAAACCGATCAGTGAAACTGATCGGTGAAACTGATCTGTCACACTGATCTGTGAAACTGATCTGTGAAACCGATCTGTGAAACTGATCTATGAAACTGATCTGTCACACCGATCTGTGAAACCGGTCTGTGAAACTGATCTGTGAAACTGATCTGTCACACCGATCTGTGAAACCGATCTGTCAGACCGATCTGTGAAACCGATCTGTGAAACTGATCTGTCACACCGATCTGTGAAACCGATCTGTCAGACCGATCTGTGAAACCGATCTGTCACACCGATCTGTGAAACCGATCTGTAACACCGATCTGTGAAACCGATCTGTGAAACTGATCTATCACACCGATCTGTGAAACTGATCTGTGAAAAAGATCTGTGAAACTGATCTGTGAAACTGATCTATCACACCGATCTGTGAAACTGATCTATCACACCGATCTGTGAAACCTATCTGTCACACTGATCTGTGAAACCGATCTGTCAGACCGATCAGTGAGACCGATCTGTTGCTGTTCATAAAACTGGAAAAACTGTTCACAGAACTGGAAAATTGGAAAAGTGTTGGGGATAAGTCCTCTTGACCTCCCAGAACACCTCCAACACCAACATTTCACAATGTAATGGACCAGAGAGGTCCGGGCCATTACAGTTATCACCCAGCCATTGTAATGGAGAGTATGAATATGAATAACTAAAATATGAAAACATATGGTCTTTTCATGTATCAGCCTGATGTTTTATCCATTGAATTCCCTTATGAAAATTATCCAATTTATTATAATAATATTAGGAAGAATAATGTCATATCATGACACTAAATACTATGTGATCACTAAAATAATTTATCTACTTCTATGTTTTGAATTTCGAATAGCGATCATCAAAAATTATGTTCAGAAAGTCATTTAGAGTATGATTGAACCATCTTTTTTTGTGAATCGTTACATACCCTTATGAATAGTAATATGAATATTAATATGACCCGAATTAAGAGTAAATTGTGTTATTATTATATTTTCTAAAGGCTTTAAGATCATGACATCTTGGTTATTTTTTAAATGTGATATAAAAGTAGTTATAGAATTAAAATTATTATTTTTTGAAATATGTATGAATGTATTTAACGTTTATAATAATAATATTTTAAAATAATATTTTCAATAAATGGAGATCATATTTGATTTTTAAACATCAAAAAATGGTTAAGAAGAATTTTTGGTATTTTTCTAGAATTATTGAATTTTTTGATGAATAGTGAAATATAGTGAAATAGAGTAGATTCAAATTATCAGTTAAATAAACTATTTATGACATTATAAGTGATGAAATATGACTTGGATCAAACTTACCGAACATTATTACTATTTTAGGTCACATTAATTAATATTATTAATGTTAATGAGGAAAAATATTATAATAATGATTTCAATAATATAAAATACTTCCTCTCTTACACTATAAATACTAAGCTCATTTTCATCTTCGCTAACACCTCTCAATCCTTGATCCATACATATGTTCTATGTAATAAACCTACCAAAGATATTACTCATGTCATAGATGAAATTCTCCCACATGTAGGCCAAAATCAAAGGCTTTAATGAAAGATCTCAAGGAGAAGATATCAAGAGGTAAGAAATCCTCGTTATTTTTCATGTGTTTTCCTTCAATTTGATTTATTTATTATAGTATCTTCCCATTCTATTATCGAAGAGGAATAAAAACTCATAAAATAGTATATATTCGGGATGCTATCGTTTTTATGGAAAATTCATCATCATTCTTCTTCTACTCTCCCACTTATTCATGGAATAAAATCATTGTCCATGATGTGTCGAATTACAGACATCATAGACGATGTGATTTAAATTTTATTTATTTCCATAATATCTGGTCATGAAATCATTTCAGGGATTAAAATGATCATATTATATATAATATCCTATTTAATTTTTTAACTAACTTATGTACATATTACTAAATTATTATACTAAACAAGTTCGTTGTGGTCGAAAATTCACCTAAATTATCCCAAACAGTATTCATTAAATTATAACCAACGATTCAGCCACATGGTATATAAAATAATTCAATAAAAGATCATTTAATCTTGTATAATATAATTAATAACATGTAATATCAATTCTTAATTTTTATCCATGTTCTAAATGAACATCCATTTATGAATACAAGTGAACTATTAAAGAAAACTATAAAAATGATCATTCCCAAACAAAGGATTGAAAACCTATAACTTATCCAAAGGCCCATAAAATAACCAAATGAAACAATAATTAACCATATTGTTGTAAAAAAGGTTCTATAATTGTTAATTAATGAATCTAATGTGGTAATACATAAATTTAATGTGAAGAAAGCATTCAGATTCAAGGTAAGGGGAAATTATTGAACCCAACATTCTTTCTTCAGGTTCTCCCTTTTTCATTCAATTTTCTGTACGGTCACTCCATAAAATTAATTTTCTAATCATTATCATAGATTTTCTAGGATATAAATATTTTTTAAGTATTGTTTATCTCAAACAAAAGTTATCTAAAACAACACTTCTGTCAAAAACAAACCTTTTACCTCTCTCTCAAGGTTGATGGTTATTGTATCAAGCATGTTATTCCCACATTCTTTTTGGAACCCAATGTTTTGAATGAGTTATTATAATATAAAACCCAATCCTTTACATGGTTTTTTATATTAATTTTTGATATATATTCTAAGTGACATTCATTATAATGATAATGTTAGTATGTGATGGGTGCACCAAAAATTATATAGCGCAATATGAATATTTGAATGTGATAGGTACACCCAAAATTATACAGTGCCCCAATTCATTGTGTAATGAGATGACTGTCATGAGTAAAATGGAAATGATTCTTGAACATGATGCTATAATTGTTCACAACTATGATAGGAATATGAACACTGAACAGAATGTTTCATTTTTATGCATTCCCCGTTTTAAGTCTTTAATTAATGTTTCATCTCGTGTTTTTTTGATGATGATGTTATGGTTATGAACACCAGATGCTATATTGTCCTTATCTATCCACATAATGGGATTTCAGATCACCCATTTTTGATGTATATCCTCTGGTTACAACATGTTCTAAGGATAGGTCAAGTGCCAATAAGAAGCTAAAGAGGAAGGAATTAAATAAATGTTTATGCATGATGTTGTAATTTTTATGTATGTTCCTAGTTTTCCAAAGACACTAAAACTTTAGATCCTCTATGTGTAATACTACTGTGTTGTTAATCATTAAAAGGATCTAATAGTAATGTAAAAATATTTTGGGTCAATATAATACATATATATAAAATTAATTCATTGGTGAAAATTATTTTAAGATGAATATAAAATACAATTAAAAAATAAAAGAAATGTTTCACTTAAAAAATATTTTTCAATATCTAAAAATTTCCAATCAATAAATTAAAAAAATAAATATTTGGTGAATTATATTTAATGATTTCTATATGTTATATATTAAATAAAATTTCTATCATTAATATTATATTTTTCTATCCATGATGAAGAATAAATAAAATTTTATTATTAAAAACAACATTTTTATAAAAAAAAGTTTGTCACTTTATTGTGTAAATAATTTATTTATTTTTATCTCATTTAGAAACATTATTTTTCAAAATAATATTTATTTTTAAAATTCTATTTTCATAATTATATTTGGGTTAATACTTCTGATAAATGTATAAAAATATTAATTTTTTGAATAAAAATGAATATACTGAATTATAATTGAAAACTTTATTCAGAATAATTTATTTAGTATATTATATAATATTTTAAGATTATTTAAAAAAAATAGATATATTTTAGATTTAATAATCTATTAGTTCATTTTAATCATTTTCATATTGAATTTTGATATAAAAACATTTTGAACTCTTGAATAATTTACCTTTGAAAACCGTCTTTCTTATCATGTTAGCTGAATTAATATTAAGTAAATATTTTTTAAATTTGTGTATTAAATTTAGAATAATTAATTCATTAATTATATTAATTATAATTTCTATTATCTAATATGATAAATTAATTTATGGACAAAATGAAAATTTAAAATAGAATAAAATATTTCCCACAATTAATGTATAAATGGGTTTTCTAGGGGATAATGAAAAAAATATAAGGTCAAAAAATGAAATAAAACATGTAAAAAAATATTTTATGGATGTATTTCATTATGATATTTTATAATTCTTTAGAATTATTGATTTTGGACCCTTTTTCCTTTGAAAAACGTTGGAACACTTATTTATTCTAGAAACATATAAGCATTCTACTCAACTCAATTAAAAATGTGCACCCCTATCATATCATATTTTCACTATATATACCTTTTTATCAACCAATAAATACATGTATGACCTCTATAATTACTTTATATCATCATATTATATTTTTTCTGTATAAATAAATCAAGGTATAGATTTTGGTCTAAACCAATGGAGGATACAAGAAGAAGAGGTAACATTATTTAAGGATCATTTTTATTTTATTACTTTATTATCCTTCATAAATTAATACTAAAATGTTTTGATACATTATCCTCTATATATTAAATATAACTACTTGTTTTGATTTTAATGTAATGAATTTAAAAAATCTCTTTAATTGTGAATTGTGTTCTAAAATGATAACTCTCTTGTATCAAGGACTACTGCTTGGTGAAATAATGTCATTCATTATTCCATTACAACCTATCACTGTTTGGTTTGAGGATGGATATAACATTTATATGTGATTTTATACCATTTTTTTATATATTAATTCATTATATAATATATAAGGTATTTAGATTCCATTCTGTATGGAATATGATAACGTTGATCGAATGTATGGGGGACTACCGGCTCTCGAAGTAATGTGATTTATTTTCACTAACACTTCACACTTAATATAATTAGGATAATTGTAAGGAATATATGTGTTATAAATTAAATAATTATGATATTATTCACATACATTTCACAATTAAGGGATAATATATTTTTCTCTTAACATTTCACTCACTAAAAGATGAAAATGTAATTTGTGTATGTGTGTACTACTGCAATCTCTATGCGTTGTGGATATATCTTTACATCACCATAAAAAATGTATGACATTTATAAGAATCATAAAAGAAATAAAATTTTATTTATTATATTATTATAATTATATGAATATTTTATATTTCATACTACCTTTCTATAATGATCATTGAAAAATGAAAATGTTTCTCATACGTTAGTACGACCTACTATCTCCCAGATCATAACGTACTTAATATTAAAAAACCATGTTTCATGTTTCATATTAATGATAAAATTGATTTATAAATAATATAATTATTTAATATTTAATATTGTGGTTATTATGGAACCATGATAAATGTAATAAGACTAAAAATAACAACTCAAACCGTATATGAAAAAAATATGGTAATTACTTGAAATATAACTTTAAAAGGAATTGTTAATAAATATGTTTTAAAGGGGAATATGTATATCATATATGATATGATAATTCTTAATATGGATCTATAAAAGATTTATAATCAACTTATATCTATATTAATAGAGGATTGAATGTGTACGATGGATGTAGAGACTTATTGTAAGGGATTTGTGTCTCACTTTTTACTTCTTTAAGAGAAATGTCATATTGACCAACTATTTCTATAATTCATTCTATATAATGATTAATATTTTATTATATAATTCTTATACTATTAATTATTTATATTTTCAAATTCATTAGATTATTAATATTACCATGGATTTGGGGTTCAAAAGTTCCCAAATTGGTAATGGATTTCGAGTCTCTCTTTTATTTCATAGAGATATATAAATAGTCACCACTAGTTTATTTTATGTAGTTTATATACTATCTATTTTACATTTTATATCATTAATAACAATATTTTAATTATTTTATTTTTTATTTTTTATTTTTCTTAATTATATTTAGTTACGATTCAATTGATTACTAATGTAGTGAGGGATTTCCGTGTCACTTTTTACATTTATGATAAAGATTCCATGTTAAAACCCTATATCTTTTAGGTGGTGCATATATATCCCATGAATTTATTTTATTATATTTTCTAAAACAAATTACTACCATTTCCAAATCCATTTAGGTAGATCACTTTCATTGATCTTATGAATCAATGTTAAAAAATGGGTAAGGGTTTTATGTTACAATATCATCATTTTTAGGGATTGCTCTTGATTATTCTCCCAAAAATAAAATATTATGATCTTCCACAATTGAAACACAATTATTTTATTCTTTTCTAGTTATTTAAAAAGAATAAATATATTCCATTAATTTTAATAACTTATTTCCTAAGGATTTCAGATTATGTTTTTTTAGAAAAATTAATCTTTATTTTTTATCTTTGATCGAAAAATAATTTTTCTCTAAACAATGTTTTATAAATACGCAATAAAAATTTGTTTTAACACTCGTAAAATTATTTATTAATTTTTTTTACCATTTTTAGTTTTTTTATAAATATTTTGAATGAAATTTCTTGTAGTTTTTCAAAAAATGACTGTCTGGATTTTATTAAAAACGTGAAAGGAATAATTATTTTAACATGTAAGGTGTGAAAATAATTCCCAACCAATATGAAATTTATATTCATTGAATACTAATTTAATTTTTTTATATTAATTATTAAAAAATGAGTTATAATTTATTTTTTGTTTTAAAATGTTTGTGTAAAAGACAAAACAATGTTTTCCTCAAGGATGTTTTAAGATGATATTTAAAGATACTATTATAATATTTTTGGGTTATTTTCAAATAAAAGTACAAGAAAAAGTTATTTTTATAAAAATAATTAAATGAAAAAAAAGTCCTAAAGAAAATATTGATGTTATTTATCATTAAATATCTTTATCCTTCACATATGTCATCCTATGATAGAATTTATTCATTGGTAGGGTTCTGAACCAAGTATATCATTCATATTCATAATCTATACGATTTAAATTTAAACGATGATTATGAAACCCATTTATCTTCCACATTTTATAACATGAAAAAATATTTATGAAAAATTATTTCTTTCTTGGGTATTCTATAATTAAATGATTAAATTATTATGAATCCTTTCTATTTTCCATAGGCTATGCTATAATGAAATGACTTTCAAACCCATTTTATTTCATGGGTGATGATGTGAAGAATGTAATATGATATTTCAGATTATATATGTATTATTTTCACTCTATGAACTGTAAGACAAGTATATCCCTCCAATTAATTAGGTGAAGATGGATAATCTTGATTAAATATATTATAAATTAACTTAATAGTTGTTCGTATTATTTTTCATGAACCTAATTAAATGTTCACAATGTGATGCATGAACTTGAATGCATGTTAACAATGATATGTGTAAACATGATTACATGTTCATGATGTTATATAGAATCCTATATTTCATGTCTAAAATTTTTTGTAGGTACATTATTACATGTCTATATGTTTATTATAGGGCTATATTTCATGTACATAGAATATTTAGTAAGCCTATTTCTATTTATTTATACTCACAATGTTATATGATTATGTTTATGTCACAAATATATGTCTTATACCAATGTTATTCTCTCATGGATTATGTTCTTTGATTCCCATCATATTTATGTAATAAAAGCTTCTAATCAGTGTCTCATTGATCAATATTAGGATATTTGATATGAAGGTTATGTTTTTAAAATTCTATTCTATTGTTCATAAACTCTTATGTTCATGTTATTATTAATTATCCTTATTTTTTTACCCTTACTAAGAATATGATATCACCATTTCTTATGTTTTCATTTCCCATGTTATCAATAAATGATTTATGTAATTAATGTTTGTGAAGTTTAATAAAAGGTAACATAATTATGGGATATTGTTAATATATTTAAAAAAATAAGGAGATTCTGTGTCTAGTCCCAAAATTCACTAAACTATTTTGGTCCTCATGTGAGTGCTTCTCTAATGTATTAAATATTCATTTAAAAATATGCAGTATATATATATAAATAAATATATGAAGTCAGGGTCTCTATAACCAAATAGAGAATCATTTGGAAAAAAATATGTAAACATTTTAAATATCATGTGGGTATGAAAATTATTACATCTTCTAAAAGATAAATTATAATATCACTTCAATAAAAATAAATTCACTCCCAAAACAAAGGAGATTGTAAAATAGATTATTACCACTTTGATAACTTTTAAATTTTAAACCATATAATAAGAATTATTGAAATAAATAATTAATAGTCAATAGAAATTATTTATTCATGTTAAATACATTAATGGTTTATTATATATCACACATAAAAATTAATAGGTGTATAATAAATATAATATCCCAATGGAATGGAAAATTATACAATATATCTTACCACATGTGCTTCATTAGTTGAAAATGATTAAAATATTATATAATAGTTTTGTGCATGTTATAAATTTAGAAAACTATTAAATTATATTTATCTATTCAGATATAATCCCCTTATAATATCATACATACCATTAAATAATAATATATCATTGTTACCATTATTTTAGGTGTTAATTTCTTCATTTTCTCATGCATGTTTTTTTATTATTGTTTAAATTATTTTCTATAAGATATAAATACATCATTAAAATAATTATTTTAATGTTATAAATTTCATTTATATTATATGATATATCTTCTTATAACCATTATTTAATGTATGACATCGAAAACGAATCACTTTACTTCACAAATATAGTAGGTCGTACACGAGTGAATATATCATTCCCGTAGTGAGTGAAAGGGTAAATAATTGTATGAAACATCAATTTTATAGAATTTATATCATGTTATATTTATCATATATATTCATCATTTCCATTATTATTACTTTCCATGAGTGTTTGTTATGGGAAAAACAAATTACAACGGTTTGCAAGGCGGTAGTCCACTGCACAATAGAGAATTACGTTTGTTTCCCATTTGATGGAAAAAAAATATGTATATATTTAATGAATTAAACACAATAATATTTAATTTTATGGTATTTATTTGTTTTATTATGCTTCAATTTTTAAAATATAATTTAACATGCTGAGAGAAAAAGGTAAAAAAATAAAAAACTTTGTGAATACATTTACATGCCCTTAGAATAACTTCCTTCACAAAAGTTAATAAGGACTCTAGGGTTGGTATATTGGAAATAAGAGAACATTTATACAGTTAATAAGTAATTTGTGTAGTGTTTTTGGTTTTATTTTTTCTAGATAAATTGCTTGAGTTTTTTGAATATTTGAGGGGGGGGAGTGCCCATTTAAATTTGAGGAAGAGTCATATTTTTGTAATTACTCAAAAATATTCGAAAATGGGAAGTTATAATGAACAAAAGATAAACAAAAATTGATAAATAATGGTGTGGATGGACTATATGGTCAATAAAAACCTCAAAAACTATAATAAAATATTTTAAACATGTTATGTTCCTTACCAACAATGTTATATACTTTTACCAATTTAGTATTTACCATTGTAACTAGTTTTTTTATCTTACATAACTAATCATTTTATCATAAAATAAATGGAGACTTACATGACAAGTAGGACCCATATATTAGAAAAATGAAATCCAATTTATCAAATTAATATTTTTTTTATTTGAGAAATCAATTTTAATATGAGCTCATGTATTGTGTAAAAACTCGTTTTAAACTCAACCAAGGTAAATAACATTTATTATTTTTTAAAAAAAATTATGAACAAAAATTAGGTTAACCAAATTACCTAATATTAATTTATATAATTAATAATATATAATCTATTTTATCAATTTCAATACAAAAATGTGGAATAATTTATTTTCAAAATTTTCCCATAATGACGATGAAAAGCTGATTTTTCACGAAATGGATTTCTCATACATACGATGATCATATATTAACTATGTGACTAGAAATAATAATTAGATTTATTTAAATTGAACTGTTTGATATATAATATAAAACTTTTAATTAAATAATTTAAAATTAAATATTATTTTAATTAATTATTATTAGAGGAAATTACTCATTAAAAAATAGTTTTTTAAAAAATATCAGTTATCTGACAAACAAACCTTTTCACTTCTAAATGTTAGTATATTTATTTCTATAAAATTTATATTTTATTAAATTATTAGTTAAATATTTTATTATATATTTCTATAAATATAAATTTTAATTGAAAAATAATTTTATTTTTAATTATACAAAAATCCTATTTCTAATGGAAAATTTAAAAAATTTATTTATTTCCTTATTTTGATTAAGATAGTTTAAAATCCATAATCAAATATTTGAATTTAGATTTTTGGGCATTTTTATATTCCTATTAAAATATATTTTCCACCATCTATAATTTAGGCTTGGATATTACATTAAAATTTATCCCCATCCATTTATTTTCTTTAATATAAAAAATCCTTAAATATACACATAATAACATAACATAATATTTTTATATATATTTATCAATCAATTTGTTTAACCCATGAGTAAATGATATGGTTAAAAACATGTAAAAATTACTTACTAATATAATATAATTGGATTCTTATTGAATTCAATTTATTTAAATAGAGGAATAAAATTACACATAGAAAAGGGTTCATGGAAAATTTAAAAATCACCTTATTATTATTTTTAAATAATAATTTCACAAAAAAATTAATTTGAATAAATATTATCATTATATTTGGATAATATTTATAAAAACATATTTTAATATAATTACTGTTATGTATAAATCCATTAGTCATTATATGGAATTACATAAATAAATTTTATGTTATAAATTTCTATAAAAATATTTATCAGGAAATATTACATAATAAATATTTTTCTGCTTAACTAGATGACGTTAATGTATTTTAGTGTATTTATCAAATTCGTCACAATATATGAATAAAAAAGGGACATTAATCAAAATGAGATAATCATTTAAGTATAAATGTCATGTGATCTTTTCAATGGATTCATGGAGGTAGATTTTTCAAACTATTTACCCGGAATACCAATACTGAAATACTAATTAATATTTATTAATATAATTAAAAAACTATTAGAAAAAATCTATTTTTTAATAAAATGTTTACAATAAATTTGAATTAAAATTTTAATGGTGTATAATTTTTTTATAATATTTATATATACAAGAAAAAACATGAAATTGATAATGGAATGAATCAATATGATGAAATATTAGAAACATGAAATTAAAAGATTAAGAGGGAGAGAGATATAGGGGAATGGAATAAGATCATCCCATGAATGATTATTAGCAATGTAATATATGTATCGTGAGATGTAATGATATATAAACCATGATAAACTTCATTGAGGTAAATAGATTTGGTGAATAGTGTCATATTTATAGTGAAACCCTAATAATAGTAGGGTAACAATTCATTGTGTGTTTGGAATAGTGGTACTATAATATATGTATGAACCATAAAAACGTTGAGGTGGTGAATAAGGGTTTATTTTTTTTGTTTTATAGTGGTGGATCTTATTTCTATACTGGTGTGAAATTATAAAACCTATCATATAAAATCCTACAATTATAAAAAATTTACATTTAGAGGGAAAATGCTGTTGTTTTACATGTTTCCACACTATAGATAATTCCAAAGAGAATATTTTAAAACTGTTTCTATCATACCTAAATGAAATAATATACTATAGTAATTTTTGAATACATAAGATCAAGGATAGTCACTATAATCCAAACAGACCACCTTTACATAATTTTTTTGTATAACATACTACATCCCTCAGAACACATTTGTTAACTCCCCCAAGATCACATGAATTTGTGAGATACTAATTATTTTAATGATTTTAAGGTTTACTCAATAGATTGGAAATTTATGTTTTGGTCCCTGATTAATTGAGACTCTTCTTCAATCATAGTCCCTTGTTTATTCACTTGAAATCACTATTTAATTAAACCAGATGTTCACCAGAACTATTTTTATAGCTCCCATCCTTCACAAAACCACCTTTTATTAAATGAAATATTTTTATTTGTCAACACATACACATTGGATAATTTCCCAACCTTCACTAAGACAACAACCATTACAAAGATCACCAACATGAAGAAACACTATATTTTTTGACACTCTCAATCTTATTGAAACACCGCTCTCTAAAAATTATTATAAATGATTAAAACAAAACCAATCCTTTCATGATGCTCATTTTAAGAGAGTATTATAATAATTTTAATCTCCATTCCATCATAAATTCAGATTCATTCGACATTTATCTAAAACACTTCGTGTTTTAAAATGAAGTGTGGTTGTCTATTTACCGAATTTCACTTTTATTATGATCCCAAGCTCATTGAAACTATTTTTTGAACCTATTATACCCTTTCTGAAAAGATAATTTATTCAATAATATCATGTGAAATCTAACCCATTATTTAAACTTTTTTAGTTTTATAGATTTATCATGAATCTAACATACAATCACAAATATTCTCATAGGGGCGCAGACATCGTCATTCCGATGCCCATTCAGGATGATCCTTGCCTTTGTGAAAAATATTTATGAAATCTAGTATTCATGAAACCAAATCTTCACGAAACCCATTAAATTACCAAATTTATGAATATTAAATCATATAAATAAACCTTTCATGAATATTTCTCCTTCCACATGATTTTGGCTACATAATAATGTAAAACTCCGAGAAAAGATTCTACCATCAAAAATAAATCCATTTGCAACATAAGATCTCTTATATGAAAATCATCTTGATCAACACTACTGTTGATGGAAAAAATCAAAAAACAAAATCCATTTCTATTTAGGAAAATAGTTTTTCCCAAAAATCACCCACTTTGGTTATGTTTGAATTCTGTAGATATTATTAATTATGAACCCACTTCAATAGAAAACAAGATTATCGTGTAATAAATCATCTATCAGTCTACATATACATGATTAGTGCTCAGTATAGAAATCAAGTGTTGTAAAAGTGAATTCCATGTCTCTATAGAACATTAATAAATGATGAAAATAAATCCTCAAAACATAATACCCATTGAATTTTATTCTTCCATTTACCATTGAACAATCATGCTGAAAAATTTTGAAAACCAAAAACTCAATTAAATTCATTTATATATCCCTTTGGAAAAAAACCAATGAACTTATATGTGAATGTTTAGTACTAAAAATTTGTCCTTGTATTGTATATCCTATATATACCTACATCACTTCTACAAAAATATTAAAATATAGTACACAAATATAGAGAGGTGAAGAAATAGAACCACCTTGTGCAATGGGGGGTTGTTGAACACTGAGGTTAAAAAATTGTTTCCTGAATATTGGTGATACCAAGGGATTAGTCAAGATGTTATCCATATGGTCATCAGTTCCAATATTCTATATTTTAATCACAACTTTTTTAATTTTTTCTTTGATGAATTTATATTTTATTTCATTACGTTTGGTACAAGATGGAATAATTTAATTATTCATAATATTTATTATATGTTAGTTTTCACAATTAATTTCAATTGGGTGTTTCAACTAAATAAAAATATTTTTCATTTGTTAATTCACCCACAATAGCTGAGTGAATGTTTTTCTAGTAGAGATATTATATGGTTCTTCCATACGAATAGAATTTAATTATTGTTTTTTTCACAAAAAAACACACACATTTGTTTTAAATGAATAACTATAAATCACTTGGGGACAATTTATCTCCCACAATACCATCTATGTTAGCATCACATATATTCCCCAATTCGTTATCTATTTTTGATGAAATGTATAATAAAAATTTTTGAGTACCTTGAATATACCACATAATTATTTTAATAGATTTAGAATGATCTTAATTGGTAATATATTTGAATAAATAATCTCATAATGTTAAAAAATGATTTATAGATGTATTTTAAATATGTATAATATTCTTCTAATGATTATTCTATACAGGGTTGGATCCATAGATGTCCCATTACTATGCATGTAACATTTTCTTTCTCAAACACAATAACTTTTGACCATATATTAAAGTCATGCATGTTTAATTTCATTATTATAAATATTTCATATTTATTCTAATTATCCACATTATAATCACTAGTTTGATCCACCACCTACCATATAATGTTTGTGAGTTCAGCAATCATAGTGATTTCAAATTTAAATTTCATGTAATAAGAAAATTCTTTCACTGATCCCTACCTACTTTATCGAAAAATTATATAATGAAAATACACCATAACTATAAATTTATTTTTCTTAGAATTATTCACATAGATATTATTGTTCTCACCTCCTCTTTTAAATTCTATATCCATCAGATAAGCATCAAATCTATAAAACCATGCTTGTGGTGAGACCATATAGATTAATATTTAATTTAATATTCATTGTCTCATAATATTAAATTATAATGTATTATGCTTGTTAAATATAGACATATTATTCAAAATCACCATATTATAATTCTATCTTGAAATTCATCTGATAAAATTTTGACACTCATTGAATATTCATAGAATATAAGATATCAGACGACACTAGTCTAGGTACTAGATAATATCAATCATTAACAATAATGACTTTAATATATTTATATAAATTAAACACCATGGGTAACTTTTTTATAATAAAATTTATATGCTCAAAAAGTTTTTTATAACGGTTGAATTTGTTCTAATGTCATTCTGATTTTTGTATCTCTTTAGCAGCTGTCAAATATTGTTCTTGTCTATTTAATCCATTTCATCATTTGTGTCCCTGACCCATGATTTATCCTTAACCAATTTGTAAAATAAGGTCAATTCCAAAGTTTATAGGAAGGAATAATGTTATATAATACCCATTATACTGGCCTATATTGGTGTATTAAAAACCCACAATGTTATTATATTGATCAATTGATTCTCTTCCATTTCTACTAGGAGTATCTGATAAATTTTCTTCATAAATGGTTTCTTCTAAAAATTATTCCAATGAATCATCTTCATTATATGTGTTTTGAATTCCTTTTATGGATTCCACTACCTCATCATTTCAAATTATCCATTTTACTCTTTATTGTTCATCTTTAGTCATATTATCATATAATCACTTTAAGGTATTTATGGTTTTATCCTCAATTATCTCAACAACATATCATTCCACAAAATTTAAAATATTATTATTATAAAATTTGTAGGATATAATCTTAAATGAATATCCATGTAATATTCCATCATCCATAGGATCACTATATTTACCTATATTTCCTTATTTGCTTCAAATGAATCATTTACTTCTTAAAAAAGAAAATACTTCAGATATGGATTCCTTCCATACCATATCTGATATGGTTTCACAGTACCTCTTATAAAAATTTTTGTTTTATTTTGAGTATACAACACTACTTGAATAACCTATTTCTATTAATGTTAATAAACACAACTATCAATAAGTATAGTTATATCCATATTGTTCACTTATCGATTTTGGAATTCAAAGAAAAAAAATTGTTAAGGGGTTATCACTGTAATAACCACTTGATTTATCCTTTTTTTCAATTTAATATTCAAATTCAATGTATTTATATTCTCTTAATTGATGGAAATTATAATATTGATTATATAGACAGTTTTATTCTTAGCTCTATGGTGATATCTCTTCATGAAATCAAGCACTTGTAACTTCCTCTACAAAAAAATTAAAATTATACTATAATAATCAATAAAAATTATAATGCAACTATCTCAATATGTTCTATCCACATTCATTTTCACACATATTCCATTTTGGAAGAGATCTCATAGATTTTATTCTCACACAAGTGTTATAAGTCATTTCTAAATAATGAATTATTTTGGTAATGTCAACGACAATAATATGATTAGATATTTATTCCATTATATGTTGTATAATGTATCCAAGCTTTCAGTTCCATATGTTGTTTTATTATTCATTTTTTAAGTATCATGTGTTCTCATTACTATCAACCTGGTATAAATTTCTATTAGTTTGACATAATTTAATGAGAGAATTCATGTATTTTTTTTGAATGTACACACCATCTGATTAAATTTAAATTTAATTTCTATGTGACAGTGTTGAATCACACTCAAAAGATTTTGATCCTAACCATCAATACTTGTTTCTTTAGTTTTTATCTTCTCAATATGTTATAGTTCTATATTTTCAGTATAATTGATCTTACAGGAACCTTTATTGCTAAATGTCACTATTATAGAAAAAAAATTTACATTACTCAAAAAATATGATCTTCTGATTTTTAGTTATATTAATATACTATTTAGAATATAGGTGATATTGTTTTCTTTAGATATGAGTGCTATTTTTTCAAAGTTGAGTTCCTTAATTTTCCTCTTTCCCTTATATGAGATACTCGATTGGGTGGTTTCTACTGATGGAATCTTTAATATCTTTTAAATATACATGGGTTTATCTTACTCATATTAGTCTTATAGAGTAGAATACATATTTTCAACATTCAATCTGCTTGGTTGGAATGTATTGACTTTTTTCTATGTTCTATATGTATTATTCCCATCATTACTTTTCCTACAATGAAAAGAGTTATGGTCATAGATAGAATAGTTAAAACAATATCTATTGAACATATTCATGAAAAAGGATATTGAATAATTATTCACCATTGACCTCTAGAAACTTCCCAACTGAGATAGTGTCTTGACACATCACAGGCATACATGGTATGAACTAGAAATCCAAAAAAATAGAAATTTTATAACGGAAAATATATTCTCACTTAAATTATTATGAAAGTACCCTTACTTTGTAAATGTATATAATCCTCGACCATCTCTATATACTTGATGAATATTTTCATCTCTCATTTTTGTTTGGTTTCAACACTGATTTGTTAGAAAAAAAGTTCTCTTTTTATCTATTTATTTGTATTATTTCATTTATTTTCACTCATCCTATTTCTAAACATTGATATTTTGTCATTATATCTAATTATACTATTCCACTAAAATGTTGTTCTTTGATCATTGAAAGCCTTCTACGCTATTTCATACCCATGTTTAGATCATTCTAATAGATCTTTATTAGAAAATTTTCCAAATTGTAATTTTCACTAAATTTAAATTATTTTTTATTTTGTTTTAACTGTACTTATTTATGTAAAAAATTAACCTACATGTCCCTAAACAATCATATACTTTTACTCCAATATTGATGTAAGATCATTGACAAATTTTTTCTATTCCCCAATCCAATGTTTATGTTCCACAACCTCTTCAATGCTTTCAAGAGTTGTAAAATATTCTTCTACCTCTCATTCGATATGATTAATTTGTTATTCATGAAAATAAATATACACTGAGGACTCATTCAACAAAACTCTTAACTCTTTTTTAATTTTATTATTTGAAAATTTCATCTATATAATCCTCATCATCCACCATGAGGTAAAAAATCCTATGTCACTGATTATATTCATTATTATTAGGTTCTAAATTTTATACTATATCCATCAAGGATGCTTTGGGTTCAGATTTAATCTATGGTTCTACATCGTCTAAAAATTCATTATCAACTTTTTCTTCTGTTTATAAAAAGAAATTTTTTTATTATTTATTTCTTAATATGATGAATCTTTTTTTAGATAAACTATTTTGAGAATATTTCATGATTTATGATTCAATTTATCTGTCATCAAATTTCCTTTGGCATCAAGAGGAAATGTTCCGTACATTATCACATCAAAAACCATGCAGTAGAAAATTTCTTTAAATCTCCATTTTTCTTATCTTGATTATCAGAGAATATAGATAAATAATTGTATCTTCATATTTATCAATTACTATGGTAATATTATTTTTCCATGGATTTTATTTACCTTTCATTTTATACTCTTGTATGAATATGCTTGGTTGATCTCATTTCATATGCAACCAAACTGATTTGAAAGCCATCAAAAGAGAGTTAGAAAAATATCCTTCCTTCAGAGCCAAGTCATTGGGGTTGTTCAGAAAAGTGATCCTTCTAATGATTTTCATGAAAATATAATATATTTAATTTCAATCCTAATTCTTAAAATTGCTCTAATAACATCAGTTATATGACTAATGAATCTATCTACATTTTCATTTTGTGTCATTTTTTAAAATCAACCTGATTTTGAATTTCACCATGTTTGACCTCTTTTAAATTTTTATAACCTTTATATATGTTATACAATTTCTCTATCATGAACATCATTATTGTAAAACTCATAAAATTCAAATATAATTGTTCAAAATGTTATTAAGTAATAGAATTTTGTGCTTTGGCATATGAATCAATCATTTTCATGTCTATTTCAGTCATATAATTATATGTTTCATTATTGGACAAAATCCCCTAAGTAGTGCAAAACATAACATTCATCCAAAGGGATATAAGATGGGATCTCATCTTGTACATTAAAATATAAAAGCTTCTTCCCTAAAAGAGAGGTAATACCCTATAATTCACTTAATGTTACATGAAAACAACATAAGAAAGTTTTTACACCAATAACATATACCCTATAAGAAATCTTGTAAGACCCTGTAACACACTGAGATTGTATGGGTGACTCTAGGAATAAACTTTTTCTTTGAAAATGATGGATCCCTTTCCATCATTGATAGGAAATTATAAAAATATTAGATGGAAACATATTGTTATTAGACATTTACATGTAGAGATAAACACTAACAATTTTACTTTGTTCACCACTATGGGATAGTCCACAGGGTATACGCCGATAATATATTAGTCATAACAAAATACAATAATCCACTATATTTATTATTAAATATAAAATATTAGACAAAATTAATCTATTCTTTGAAAAATACCTTTACAATAATATATGGTTTAGTATTATGCCTCCATCAGAACACATCCATCAACTTCCCCTAGACCAATACCTTGAGTGAATAATTACTTGGTTTAGAATGTGATGGTCACATAAGTAGATTGGGAATTTAAATCATTATCCTTGATTATCCTGACGCTATAACTAAACCTTAATCATGAGTTCATGCACATGAAATCAATGTTTACAAAAACCATATGGTACACACTATTGTCTGTGAATCTCTTATCCTTCATCAAAACCTGATCTTTTTTCAATGAAATTTCATCCTTGACGAACCTCCCAACATTAATGAATATCACAGACTTTATTATTATCATACCATTCAAAAATAACACAGCCTTTGGAGAACACTATGTATCCATTAAAATCTTATTATTTGTGAAAATAAATTTTCTATAAATCCATATAATCATTTAGGACATAACCAATATTTTTATCAAGATCAGTCTTGTGAAGTATTCCTAGTTCAAGAAGTACAATCCCTTCACTAATTTATAGTGATTCAATATTTTCTCAGAAATTCATCTTATTTTCAAATGAGGGGTTACCACCTATTAATTGAAATTTCCTTTCATGAATATTCTATGATTGAATCATCAATTTTCCGAACCAATTTTTCATATTTGAGAAGATTATTTACTTGAGATGATTTAGAGAAATTTAACGAATTTAAAACCTTTTCATAGTAACATTAATTTGCCATCATGCCATCACTCATTTTGGAAGCTTATCATAATCGTAGGAACACCTTCTTTCAAATGTGCATTCATGACGCTGCTCACCTTTGAGAAAACCATACCTTTGGAAATTCAATAGTCAATGAATTAACTATACATAAAACCCATGTTGATTCCATATTTATCAGGATTCAATCATGGAATTCAACCATTCATGAATCAAGATAGTTCCACATGATTTTATCCTCTAAAATAATTCATTCACTGGGAAATGACTCCACCTTCAACACTGATGCAATATGCACAACAAGATATAAGGTTATGTAAACTCCCAAATCATCCATAGTGTGAACTGACAACAGAAACAAAAAAAAATATATTTACAGCTATGAAAATCCTTTGTTACAATAATTAATATATTAATAAAATTAACATAATTTAACATCCATATGATTCTGACGTCAAAAAAATTATGTTATATTTTAATAATATGTTTTAATCTCATTTAAAAAAACCAAAAAAAAAATTGAATATATTTATTTAAATTATGATCTTCATATATGAAATAAATAAATTTTAGTATAATATACTATGTTTATGATCATAAAATTCATAATATTATTATGTGTAATATTAAAATATTTTTAATTATTATATTTTATATGTAATCAATATGTTATGATATGCTGTAAATTATATAATTTATTTCATTATTTTTATATAATAATATACTTATATATACTATAATAAAACTAAAGACCAACATTCAATATTTTAAAGAATAAATATAATTATAGATACAATGATACGTAAATATTAATTATTTGAAGATAATTTTTTTTCTATAATCAAAATTATAAAGAATTATATTCCAAGAATGTATTATGTTCTTAACCAACATGGTTAATCAAAATATTTTCAAAACATAATCTTAAATTATTCAAACATTGAACATGTCACACAAATGACTAGGGTTTCCCTGATGTGATGAAAGATAATATATTTATTCCTTAACCATTGTAGATAAAACAATTTGATAGTGACATAAATAATTTACATATTATTTCATATGAAATCTTACCAATGGTTGTTTGACATATCAAAAACTTAAAGACTATTTCACTATGTTTATTGGATATTGTGATTTAATGATGTTTAAATTGTTTAACATAAAAAAACGATGTGTCATAATGTCATAAAAATGTCGTGGAATTATTTCATTTCCTAGAGATTATTTGATTAACCTTTTATGGTAAATATAATAATAGATGATGTGTTTTATGGTTTTCTAAAAAACAAAGGTAAAACATTAGGTCTATTTCATGATGAAATAACAGGTAAATATTTTTTATTATAAAAAATATAAAATATTAATGATATATTGGATTGTGAATGGTTTTTAAAATCTATTTTGAGGTAATTGATTCTAATTAATAGATACAAAAAAATTGAAAAATCAATAACACTATGTAGTTGAAAAAAAGTTTTATATATAGGTTTGTAAAATTTTAATTTTGAATGTGTTATTTTAGTTTCTAAAATAAAATTTGAGGTAGAAAAAAATGGCGGAACAACCCACGATGGGAAATGAGATATTGTATAAATTTTTATAAAATACAAATCATTATTTGATAAATTTATAAATTATAATAACATAAACTATTTTTATATTTTTATAATATAAATATCAACTAGTTTCCTATGGTTTGTTAAAAATATATTTCTTTATAAAAAATATATCAATTCAAAAATATTTCATCCAATTGATAATTATTGAAAATTCTTGGGTTATGTTAGGAACTGAACAATAATTAAAGGATATTAATATTTTCTTGATGAAGATGAGTTTTAATTTCTTTTATTTTCATTTTGATATAATATTATACAGATATAAGTATGTATTTAAAGAATAATTTCATATTATAATTTATATCATTTAAAATATATGTACGAATCTACACTCCTCATTTTCAGTCATTATATATAACATTTTAGATGTAAAATTAAGTGTGATTCTATGTCATTCAATATATAATTCCATTATCTTGATCGATTTTTATTTTCAATAAGAATTTCCTATTTATTTTTAACTATTATATCTCACCAAGTATAACATTAAAAATATTTTTATGCTAATTTAGAAATAAATATTGAAATTATTAATATCATAAAATGAAATATCATTCCCTTATCTAAATAAAACCTTTTTTAGGTAATGATAATGTGAATTTCATCATATAAGTACTATAAAACTTTTATTATAATATTCTTGATATCAAGAAAAAGTTATGGTTTCGCTATATTGATTTAATTTTTAAGGATTAAATTTTATTTGGTTATTCAAAATTTTAAATTAAAGGGGTCATATCAATACAGTGACATTTAGTAAGAATGTTATATTTTTTATAATGAAAAATACGTATGATGTGTTGAATATTTTAGTACATTTAAAAATTATGATAAATATGGTTTTATTTATCATTGATTGATAAAAAATTAAAATGTAATGAAATTATAGTTTGTAATTAAATGAATAGTGAGAATGGATGTAATAGTAGGAATAATAAATTAACATTAGTATTAGGGAACAAATTCATTAAATAAATAAGGATACCAATGGAAAATAAACGTTCAAATACTATAATCCACATTAAGAAAAAATCATACGTGTTGTGAAAAATAATTTATAAAATTAGTCTATTTTAATTAAAGATAATTTCTTGCTTTATAGAGAACTAGTTGATGATTACATAACTATATGTAATAATGGGGTGGGTACTAAAATAATATTTGAAGGATATTTTCATAATTTCCCCACATTTAAAAATATAAATTTTATATTTTAATATAAAAATTTGATGTAACGTTTTTTAATACTTAATAAAATAATTTAAATAAATTTCTATAAAAAAAATTTATTTATTATATTGCTTGAATATTAGTTGAGTAATAAAAATTTATTGAATAAGTGGAGTGATACTAATGAAGATATAATTTATAAAATTATCCTGAATAAAAAGATTCATTTGGAAATCATGGAAGATTCAAGGGAATTTAATATCAATAATTAAGTTGATGTAAATTTTGTCAAAAACAAATTTTATATCTGATGTTTTGAATATAAATGGGTAAATAATCGAGTATGTTACCATTAAAATTCTCTAATTATGGATAAATTAGAGAATATGATCTATTTTTAATAATACTAAAAGGGATATATTTTATAATGATGGTTATTAGTCAACAATATTTTCATATTAGAAAACATTGATATTCAATAATCCATTTACTATATCAAAGTAAAATGATAATAATATAAAAACATTACCGTAAAAGAGTTTCTAATCCATGTTATAGAATCATGAAAGGATAAAATTCTTAATTTATGATGGTATGACCTTTATTGATAATGTAGATATGTTATTTATGTTTTATTGAATGAATAGGCGTTATCTTATGATAAAAATGAGGTTGTAAATAAAGAAGAATGAAATAAATGTAGATTTTATGTACTGAAACCTAAATTAAAAGGGACTATATTAATATTAATTAACTACAGGAAAAATTATAATAATTCTACCATGGTCACAAAACATCCAAATAAAGTAAGTAATGATAAGTTTGAAAAAAATGACTCTATTGAATGAAATTAATCCATTGAAAATCCCACAATATAATGAGATGACCATCGAAAATGAAACATAATTGAATGTTAAATGATAGAAAAAAGAAATAAAAATTTGGTTAATTAAAGAATTTTTAATGAAAAGTTTTATGAAGTTAGTGTTTAACATAGAGACACCCATGAATGAAGATGGTGAAAAGTAAAAATATATTAGGAAGGCTTATATACCATCCATGAATTTTTGTTATTGATTAATGAATAATTAAAAACCTATCCATGAGAATACCTTTGGATCTTGTAACAAAGGATAGAGATCACAAAAAGAGATAAGAGATTAAATTCGTGAATTAAAACTGGAATTTTCAAAATCATATATCATAATGATATGTTAACATCATGTAAAAAAATTATTTAATGGGGGAAGAAAAAATTTATGAAATTTTTTCTAAATAGTAGATTTGATTTATAGATTAAATAATAATTTTTTTAAAATTATTAGATTAAAATTATTAGTATAAAATTTAATACATATTCATAATTAATGAATAAATTATTTTAAATTTTTATAATAATCATTTCTTTTAATTTGTATTGTTGGAGATACTAAGGTTTTTATCATATCGAGTGAAATTTAAGGTTTATTAGATTGAATTTCTTACATTTTTAGTCATATAGAGATACATAATTTCTAAGGAAGAAACACACATAGGGATGGTAACATATTTAAAAATAAGTTAAAATTTAAGATGTGATTGGGGAGATTCAGAATAATATGACAAATAATTTTTTGTTACGTTATAACCATTTGTGTAAATTTTTATAACATTATACTTCCCTCCTGCCATAATATATGACTATCAACAAAAAATCCAATGCATAATAAAATTAGTTAAAGGATATGTAGATGGGATTTAAATTCATTATTGTAGTGATGTGATGTTGATTTTATTTCATTTATTTTTCAGATCATTTCTTATAATTAACAATATTTTCATTATCATATTACAAAAAATTGGAATTTTAGAATGCTTTTTATGTAACATTTTTTAAAGTGTCTATAATTTTTAATTTAGCAATGTTTTTAATGAAACATAACTAATTTATTGATATTTCATAATCATGTTGGTACATTAGTGACATTTACTCCCAATCATCGCTAAATTAGGGAATTTTCCCAAAGAACAATGTTATATAAAAGAAATTTCTAAAACAACGTCACTAATTTAACGACGTTTCCTAAAAAGTGTTGCTAAATAAGTGATGTTTCACCAAAAACATCATTAAATTAGTGATATTTTCTCAAAAGTGTCTCAAAATATTTATATATTTATATAGCTCATTCCCCACAATGATGTAAATATATATTTATAAATATATATATATATATACATGACCACATATATATAAATATATATATAAATTTTTATATATAAACGCACACACATAGATTTATATATATATATTTGTAAAGACATTTATATTTTAAATTTAGTTACATTTTTAAGAGAACATATCTATTTTAGTGACATTTTTATCTGGTTTTTAGAATGTAGAAAATTTTATATAAATATGTATATATATATATATTTACAATTATATATGTATACATACAAACACATATATTTTCACACACAAACACACACATAATATAAACATAATATATATATATATATATATATATAATATGAAAAACACAGACATATAAATATAATATAATATATAAACATATATATATATAATAAACATATAAATATATTTATATATATTTATATATATTTAAACATAAAATAAAAATAAAAACATATATTTATATATATATTATTAATTTTTAAACAGTCATATATATGGATATATATATATATGACATGATAATTAAATATTTTAATTATAATCATGTTTTTAAGAAAATTTTACTATTTTAGTATCATTTTTACTAGTATTTTTAATTGTGACTATATATACATATTTATATTTATAAATATATATATCTATATATACAAATATATTTTTACACAAACACAAAAATACACATATATATATATATTTATTTATTTTTATGAACATATTATATATATAATATATATACATATATATGAAAAGTCACACACACACATAATACAAACGTCAAAATTAAAATATAAATATAAAAAAATATAAAATCACAAACACACACATATATATAATATAATATAATATAAACATATATGTAAAATAAAAACACACACACATATATATATAAATATATTCTAATAATTTATATGTAAATATGAAGATAAAATAAATAATAAAAATATAAAAATATATATATTAATATATATATATATTTCATAAATATTGAAATGTAACTATTTATATAAATACGAGATAATAAATTTATTTTTCAGAAGTCCAACTTGGTGTGTTGGTTGTTGTGATTGGTGTGAAGGAGGGACTACTTTGATCTACTCTTTTTAGTGGTGGATTTCTTTTTTTTTTAATGCATTAGTACTACTGAGGTATCAGTCTTTGAGGTATATGATTTGGGGGAGTTATTGGAGGTGAGGCAGGTCGTGGAGTATAATGGAGAACTGGAGGAGGTATATTGAGTACAAGAGGTAGGGAAGATACTGTAGGGGGTCTGTGGAGAGCTGGAGGCAGCTGAGGTACCAGGTATGTGTATGAGATTTAAATTGTCTTTGGTTCCCCACCTAAATCTGATCATCAAGTTGGGTTTTTGGAACAAAACTCCCCCGTCCTCCACTCTTGTTTTGTTTTATTTTTAATCTGTCGCTTCTACTTATTCAATATATATATATATATATCATTTTAATCTATTATCTACTATATATATGTTAAAAAAATTAAAAAAAATATTTACTATAATAACTATAATATTTATTTATTTATTATATTTTTTAATAATATTAATATTCATAAAGTAATTAGTATATAATAATTATTATTCTAGGAAAATAATTATATAAATATATGTATAATTTTTATTACACACGAATATTTAATATTTATTATTATATTTATTTATATATATTATATATATTTGTAACATGACAATTATTAATTAATGTACAAATTCAATAGGGAAATTTCCTGTGGAAAATTAAATTCGAATTTTACTGTGAAAATTTGCATTACAAATTTTAACGTAAAATATACATGTAAAAATTTTCAAAACAAATTACAACGAAAATATATTAATTCATAAAAAAAAATCATTACTCAAAATTTTCATTCCAAAATTTTCATTAAAATGTCTAGTCAGAATCTTAGTAATTCTTAAGAGTAAATAATCACTTTATAAATCATGTGTAAGTAAAAAACTCTCCTCCCAATATCTTCATGTATATAATCTAGAAATTAAGTGTATTTTAATTGTGTGTACCTGTCACAATAATAATATTTACATAAATTTTCCACATTAAACCTTTATTGTAATATTTCATTCAAATTTCAGGTGAAAAATCTCTATTTCCCTTAGAAATTTCCTTTTGAATTGTATTGTGCCAATTTCAATAAAAATTTCCAATAATGTTTATATGAATGTGGAAAATTTTTATTGAAAAAGGAAATATTACAAATTTAGATAAAAATATTAATGGAAATGTTAAATTATAAATTTCATGTGAAAATTTATAGTCAAAATTTCCATAACATATATAAAAATATCCATGAAACTTATTTTCCGAATTTTGTGTTTTATATTTAAACATTAAATACACACTGATATAAATCTATAATAAAAATTTTCAATAAAAATTTATAGTAAAAAATCTGAATTCATGTATCAATATATTCTTAACTGAAAATTTACACATAAAAGTGACATCATACAATCGAAAATTTGAAGCCATTGGTATAAATTTATATATGATCTTTACATTTGAGTTAATATTTCAACTATAATTTATTATAGTGAAACTAAAAATTTGAATATAACTATTCAAAAAAATCATATATAAATTTTAAATGAAAATATATTAAAAGATAAAAACAATAATCTTTCATTGAAACTATTAACTGGACATTTCGTTTCGTAATTTGAATTAAAAAATTTCCCTGAAACCTTCCAGTGCATACATACACTAAATTTTCATTACAAACATAAAAAAACATTTCAAACTTATACATTAAATTACAATGAAGATATATTGATACACAAAAAAATATAATTTGTCTTTGAAAACATGTAATATAATCTTACACTAAAAAATATTAGTGAAATTTTCAATTGGAAACCATTAGTGAAAATTTTGAATTAAAACATTTATTGCCAATTTTTATTCAAATTTTCAATCTAAAATTTTCTTTATATATTTTACATTATACAATATCTTTAAAAATTCATATTCAAAATTTTCACCTATCATTTTCAAAATAAATCAATGTTTGGTGAAACTCTTCAATGAAGGCTATAAAACCACAAAGAAAACCATACAGAAAAAAATAAAAAATTTAATATTAAATTATAATGATCAATTTCAAATTTACAGTGGACATTTTTAGTTCGTATATAAAAACAAAAATGTAAATTTGCATTGAAATTTTATATTTTACATTAACACTATAAATCCCTACTAATATAAATCTATAATAAAAAAATATAGTGCAATTTTATAGTATAAAATTGGGATGCATGTATATATACATACATACACACAGATATATATATATATATATATATATAAATATATATATTTTCAAATATAATTATTCAATACAATTATAAGTACAAATTTGAACATGAAATTCACACAATCCCACTGAAAATTTCCAATGAAAACTCAGTGAATGTTTAATGATACTAGTAGAGTCTACATTTTTTGTTGAAATTTCATCCATTGTATGATCTATTTTATGTGTAAGTTATTCCTTGAATATTGATTTTGTTGACAATATATTTTACATGTACTTATGAATTATTCACTATAAAGGTTGTAAATTTTAATCACAAATTATTAATTTATATTTTCACAGACACTATAATTAAAATGATATTAATACATAAATAAATAATGAAAATTATTCGTCGATAAAAGACTAAAAATTTTAAAATAAAATTATCAACATAAATTTCTACATTTTATATCCACTTGATTTGTGAGTGAGAGTGCCTCAATACAAAAAAAACAATGAATAATTACAGTGGAAATTTACACTACAAATTTAAAATTAAATTTTACAATATGAATTAAAATGAAAATAAATAAATAAAGAAAAAATATTAAATTTCATTGATAAATTTCATTGAATAGTTTCATTACAAACATTTATTGAAAATTTAAAATTTAAAATTGAATTTCATAATCCCACTTAAGATTCTGATTACATTTTTAGTTATCTTTAAAAATAATTATACTTTAATTTTAATTAAATAAATTATTAAATAAATATATTTCTAAATTTTTAATGTAGCTAAATTAAAACAATTATAATTTAATTTATAGTAAATTTTTAAATTCAAATCACTATTAGAAATTTTTGATAAAAATGTCAATGGTAAATTTTTATTAATTTTTTTACAAAAGATTAAATTTAAAATATATTAATATATAAATAAAGATTTAATTTTTTACTGCAAAATAAATTAATGGTTATTAATATATTTTATAAACATATAATAGAAAAAAAATCAAGAAATAGTTAAAAGTTTCTTTTAAAAATGGTGTTTTCAGATTTCCCATAAAATAATTAAAAATGGATATTAAATTTATTATCTTGAAACCTTATTTTTTTAAAATAATGATAAAATGTCCATATGAAAAACCTAAATGAAAAATATATGAATTTTAAATTTTCACTAAATTTTTATACTAATAATTTTCAATGTATAAATGATTATTAAATATATAAAATTCATATTTTTATTAAATTTATTATATATTTATTAGTATTATAATTAAATGATTTTATTCATTTATATTATTAATTTTTCATAATAATAGATTTTATTTATAAATATACTAGTTATTTATTAAAATAATTTACATAGTAGGGGTATTATCATCCAACCATTTAAAATGAAATGGTTTTAATTTTAAAAAGCGTTTTAATTCAAAATCTAGATCTTTGATCACATAACCTTTTTCCATGACAATGTCATATCGTGGTGTATATGACCCATAATTCCAACTATTGAAGATGATATTGTAATTTTAGATACTATAAGAGGTGGGGAGGAGTGTGTGAATTTGGGGAGGGAGGCAGTCAATTAAAAATTAACAAAACTAAAAAATTATGATATTCAAATAAAAAATTACAGTTTCATTTTACAAAGTCCCTAATTTAGGTGACCACATACATTTAGAAAAACAATTGATAAATGAGGGGTCTCAAATTTCTAAATCTTTCAAATGTCTAAAAAAACTCTTTTGTTTTTTAGAAATGTTTTTAAATTTTATTATCAATGAGTCTGTGCATCATAAATTTAGTGACACCACATTTATCAACATTTTATAGAAATTTTGATAAATTCAATTTGTGGTGTTTAAAAATTTCAGTAATTAAAATAAATTGATAATTGACATTTTTTGGTTGTGTCAAAAATAATGTTTTTAATTGAATTATTTAATGATGATGATATTTTAGTGTTCCGTAAATAAAACATTAAATTTTATTTATTATTATATTTATTTGGATTATTATTTAGGTAATTTTGATAATATGTAATTATTTACATTTTGATCATATTTATATTTTTATATTTTTTTACTTTAATCATATTTAAAAATAATAATTTCTAGTCATTATGTTTCTTTTATTTTTAAAAATGTTTAATTCTATCTTTTAAATGTTTATGTAATTAAATAATTTACATGTCATATTTCTAATATAATTTCTATTATCAATTATGTTTTTAATTATTAATTTGATTTCAGAATAATTTAATTTATTCTTTTTTTATTTCCTCATATGAACTAATAATTTAAATTTAACAAATTTATTTTATTTTATATCATTAAATAATGTACCAATGTTATTATTGTGATTGGGTGGAATAATTATCAAGAAGATATGATACAACTTGATGGACGTTGTAATAGAAGTGATGGTGGTCACTAATTGTGAATGAATGTTTATCTACATTGACGTTTCCTCAAGAATAATATATATTGAGCCTAACTGACTTCATTTTCCTCCTTCATTTTAATATTTTCATATGGTAAATGAAATAAATTAGTGCCTCATGAAACTAGAATATTCAATAATCAATCCAACTATTAGTGATTCAAACAGAGCTATAACTTTTGATCTATTGAAGAAAAAGATATATCACTTCTTATAGAGGTTGTCACAAACCTTGGAATATCGAGTTAGTGTTCTTTGATAATAACTGGTGAAAATAAAATCTATCTCCATGGTAGAAGTTGTTACAACACTGTGACCCTCTATCTGATACTCTTGAATAGTGCAACAACCTCCAATGTCGCGTGAAATGTTTTTTAAATATGTTTTTACCAATTTTTTAAAAAATATTCTATGTTAAAATTATTTTAAAAATATTTATATAAGGAGATAGGCCCCCTACAACCATTGAGACTAAAAATTAACTTTTCTACATATACTTTATTGTATATTTAATACTTTATTTTTTATTTTGTTTTTTTTTGTATAAATATATAAATAAAAAAATCAGCATCATTTATGTGCTATTTAATATCCAGTTTTACTACCATTACTAATATCTAGAATTATGAAATAATATTACACCCCAAGCTTCAACGATATGTTTCCCTTTAAATAATGTAGTAGTTTGTGTTGTATGCAACTTGAGGTTTTAACACACCACAACCAATCAAACTAGCCGTTATGAATAGTAATACCCACTTTTTTAAATTTTCCAAATTTCATTTTTTAAAATTGTCTTCATTTCTGGATTAGGAATAACAAAATTTGCTTAGGTGGATTATTTTTATTTGTCTAAAAACATTTAATTTTTTATGAATAGTGAAAAACACTACGTTATTGATTAAAACTGAATTTTTATTTGAATAATTAGTTATTTTATTTTAGCTTTTCATCAGTCAAAATATATTAATAATACCTCTATATGTTTAATGTAATTTATTGAGTCATTTTATAATAAGTTTAAATATATAAAAATTTTCTAAACTTTTTAAAGTCTTTTACCCATCTTCTAGAAGCATTTGTAAATTTGTTTAAAACATAATGTTACCGCATCTATGAGTTGAATTTTAAAAATATGAGAGACACGGTTGAAATTAGTATCTAAAATATGGTTTATTAAGAAGAAAATGATTTTTGATGAATAATAACTTCTTACTTTTATTTACCACTATTAAAAGTAAATATGGTAATTAAGGATAAAAATGATATTATAATTACCCTAAAAAATGTCTTAATTCTATTGGATAAGTGTAATTCGACCGAAAAAACCTTAGGAATAAAATATGACCCCTTTGGTCCACATCGATTAGATTAGGAAATTTTATAATATTTTATTAAAAGAAGAGTCAAAAGAGTTAAATTCAATGATTAATAACAAAAACATTTTTAATATAGAGTTAAAAATAATATAAATTCAACTATAAATATTAATTAGATATCTAAAAATATTTCTTACATGATGGTATTTTATTTATAATTTTTATACTTCAAATAATTTAATTTATTTATGATCTAATGATGATGTAGTGATTACCTTATTAATGAAAGATTATAATAATTGATATTATAAATAACCAAATAAATGTAATTGGAAACCTATGATTAATTACACTAATTTTCTATGTTAATATGATATGTTAGTGTAGATTAAATAATATTTTTTTAAGTAATCAAGTTTTCATCATTTTAAAAAAACCAAATACTAAATAGTGTCAAAATTGACATAATTTAGTTTTTAAAACAAATGCTGTATTATTAATTGATATAATATTATAAAAAATATAAGGATAAAAAAAGTCTTATATAAGGTTATATATCTTAATAATGAACCTCTTTGGATTCTCTTGGATTTTTATAGTATGTTTATTAACCATATAATATAAAAATACTAAAAGACATGGTAAATGTCAAACTATTTGACTAAAAGTTAAATCTAAAAGATAAGGTTAATATGGTGATATAAACCAGTCTAAAACCTATTTGTTGAGATTTGTGTGACCCATCCCCACCTTATCTTCTAAATAAATCATTTAGGAGCCATTAGAAACAGAAAATGATTTTATTATAAAATAATATTTCAATATTTTCTTTTAAGTGACCCTCACTTAATTTATAAAAGGTTACTTAAATTTATCTTAATTTCAAACCTCCCATGCAAATTTTGACCTCCAAAACCTAGCCAAATATCCTCCAAACATTTATCCGTTCATCCTAGAGACCATAATCTGGTCAGAAAGCCAACCTATGGAGCCCGTTTGATCAAATTAAAAGAAGAACCTAAAGAAGAGGTAAATATTTTAATCACCTCGTGTAAGTTCTTTTCTTCTTCCACTTCCTATTTATTTTTTGTTTTATTTCAAAAATAATAACTCCATTATCTTCTATATATTGTGATGATATTATAAAAATGTTACAACCATATTCATTATTCTATCCATCATATGAATGACAAAGTCACCATACATTCGTACATACATCTTACCATCTCCACGTCATGGTGTAGTTTGTTTTTCAAAAACTTCATTATTTGGATGGGTATAACAATTAGAATAACTGATGTAGATAATAAAAATAACATTTTAATGATTCAGTATATATATGATATACCATCCAGTTACATATGATTTCACCATCAATATAATGATATTGTAGCTCATGTATACGTACATATTGCCGTGTCCATGAATGTGATGAGATTCAATCCCCATCATAATAATTCATGAATAATTATCATTTTATGATTAAAAATAATGTTTAAGAACATAATATCATTCTTTATATGAATTAAATACTTCCTATCCATTACAAACATGTCTTATGTAACTGAGTATATAAAATAAAATAGATCTGTTAACACATGAAACGATGATACTACTGAAATATTATTAACAAATTAATATTAGTGGATCATATATGATATAATATTTATGTATATAGTTATTGTATAATTTAATAACAATTATTTAACAATTATAAAGGAGGTTAACGTACACTTAACCAAGGAAAAGTACAAGGTAAATGATAATTCTACAATCTCTTTACATATCTAAGGTTGTTAAAACGTAACTATCTATTGGGACCTCTTTACCACCCACATTCGTGTTATCTTAGAAAGGTAATTTGAAACATTTTTACTATTTAATATAAGTTAAATTCATTTATACAATTATTATACCTTATATGTTTTCAAATGAATCTTTCTGTCATTTTCCAAACAAGGTATTTTATGACATTTTCTACAAAATTATGGTAATAATGTCTATTTTTAACTTATATGGTGGGTGTTTCTACTTTCAGCCATTATATCAGCATCAAAACATCCTATAAGATCTTTTAAGAATATTTTCAATACAAATGTTATCTTTTAGAATTATATAACTTTTAAATGATTTCAATATAGAAAGAGACATTTCTCAAAAAAAGGTTTTGATTTCATAAATTTCAACATCCTTCGATTGATTATAAACTTGTTTGAAGTTCAATTATTATGATACAAATATTCAATATTGTATTGATGTTTGTGTGATATGTTTGACTGTGGATGATTTATTTTTACACCATTCACAGTTTATGGATAATGTATTGACATTTCCTATGCCAGTTTTAATAAAAAAATTTATGTTATGTGTAAACCTTTTCATATGAGGAACGCATTTGACTTATTATGTGATGGGTGGAGCCTAATATAGATCCTTGGTGCATCAGTATGTCTCATAAGGAAAATTAGTGTCTTGGAACAAGGATTTGACAAAATCATATTCATTGTTTTGGTACAAGGCCTTGACTATGTGGTTATGATGTCTGGATTTATGCATTCTATCATTATGAAGTTGGCTATTGATATTGTAGGTGAGTATTCGACTAGTAGAATATACATGTGAATAAATAAATGGAATTATTTGATTTATCTTTTCCAAATTATGATGATGTTTATGTTTAAAAGGATTTTTTTTTGTCTTATACATTTTCATAAATTTTTATGCTTATTTATAAAAGTTTCCTCTATATTGTTATACTTAATGAGAATCTAACTCACACCATTCTATGTTTTATTTCCCCAGGATGTGAAGATGTATCTTACGGATGATATCTAGGGATAGGCTATGGATATAAGTTTGTTCAAAAGGGGAAAAATCTCAATGTTTTTATTTCATGACATAATCTAAAACATATGAATGTATATAATACTTCTAAGTGTACTAAACAGATCGGCCTTTCAGGACATGACTCTCTGTATCATTCCAATGTTATGTAATAATGCACTGATTCTAGGTAACTGGGGTCAGTTCATTACAGTTAGTATAATTGGAAGTTCAGAAAAAATCATGGAAACTAGATTTAGAAAAACTCTGATTAGAACACATTACCCTAAGATAGACATTGAAGATTGGTATAGAAGAACTTTCTAGAATTTTTGTACTTTAGAGATTTTGTTAGTTTTACAAGAAATATATCCATGACCAGATACAAGAAACTAATGGCAGATATTGCACAAATGTACCTATGGGTAAAACCCAAAAACAACACTTTGAGATAGCCTCGAACGAGAACTGGGGCATGACAATAGGCCTTTTTGAACTCTTCGTTATTACACTCCCGGGGGATATGCCTAGGATAATTTTCATTTTCATTACAAACCATTATGAATGTTTTATGAGTATATATATTCTCAAAGAATAAATATTTATGATAATAGATTATATTCATATTTAATTCAATTTATGTTAACTATTTTACAAGTTTGGAATTATGTATTGCGATTTAGAAACTAATGTATCGTATGCCATTATTTGGAAATGGTTCCTAGTAGAAGGATTATAAACTGTATCTACCCATGTAATCCTTATAGGTATTTCCCTCCCACTCAAGATAATTATATTGGATCTAGTGACGAAACTGGTTGTGATCAGCTTATCACCATATTGGGAAAATTCAATCAGGTTATGAATAATAACCTTACCCGTATAGAGCAACCTGACCCACACCATGGGGGATCACTATTAGAAAACTTCATGAGGCAACAAAATACAACATTAAATGGGAGATCAAATACATTAGTTGTTGAGAAATCGATAAGTTCCTTAGAGAATATAGTTTAGGATTTGGGTAGTAGAAAAATTGAAAAAGTGTTCATGGCAATTTATAACCTCATGAGTGATAAAGATCAATGGTGGTAATTAATCCAAAACACAAAGAAAGATGAAGAAATATTCAATATGGAATGGATATAGTGTAAATATTTATTCTTAGAAAAACACTTTTCTCATGACCATCGAGCGGATATGGAAACAAAATTTCTGATTCTTAGGAAAAATGATGATGAGAATGTTGCAAAGTAGTAGGATAACTTTACAAGGTTATCAAGGAATACAACAGATTATATACGTAACTAGTGAGTATGATTAATTGATTCATTTATGGGTTAAAACCATTTCTCTATCTAGGATTAGTCTCACAATCCTTCTTATTATACAAATATATAGTTTCATGCCCTATTAATAATGAAACAAAATTATCTAAGTCTTAAAGCTTTAAATGAAGAAAGTGAAAAAGAGATCTGTTGAACACTCTCGAAATGGAAATAAGCGGAATAATGTAAAATTTAAATATCCATACTAGGGTAAATGTGGGAAGAAACACCCTTGTACTTGCATTAAGGGAATGAGAGTCCATTACATGTGTTGTGAAAAAGGCCACCAAGCTCATGATTTCAAGGGGAAGAAAGAGGCTATGAAAGTTTAATGTTACAATTGTAGAGAAAAAGAGAATTATGAAAATAAAGGTCCTAAGCACCAAGGAATCTTGCCTTAGAAAGGGACATGGGAGAAATGAAAAGCTTATGGAATCACTACTGCTGAGGTTAAAGCTTTGAAAGATGAGGTGGAAGGTAATTTAATGGGTTCCTCATGTTTATCCAGTACGTTATTTGATTCTGGATCATCACATTGTTTCATATCTTCCCAGTTTTCGATGAAAATTACATATTTTCAATTTGACATATAAAGGTAGTTTTTAGTCAAAACACATAAGGGAATTATCATAATAATAACGTTTTGGGAATCATTTTTAATTAAGGAATATAAATGTTATTTATCTGTGGGTATTATCATCATACACATGATTTAATTTGATGTAATCTTTGTAATGGATTGGATTTCAGACCATGATGTGAAAATTTATTGTAAGAATAATGAGGATACAATTTTTGATGATGAAAAAGAACACCTTATCCTTAGAACAGAAACATCACCACCTAATTCTTATCTCTATCCGCCCCAAGTAGCTCAAATAAAATCAATTATTGGGGAAGAAGATAATGAAATAACTAAGGGTGAGGGAAGACATGTTCAAATAGACGACATACTTATTGTGTAAGAATATGTTGATGTGTTTCTAGAGGATTTACCTAGAAATCCTCCAGAACGAGAAATTGAGTTTTCTGTTGATTTAATTTCAGGTTCAATGCCCCTATCAAAGATCCCTTATATAATAGCCACTGGGGAATTAGTGGAACTAGAGAAACAACTAGAGAAATTGAGTAATATGGTATTTATTCTCCCTAGTGTTTCTCCATGGGGAGCCCTATCCATTTTGTTAATAAGAAAGACAGATCTATGAGGTAGTGCATTGACTACAGAGAGATCAATGATATAACATTAAAGAACAAGTATATCTTATGTCACATTAAGGATTTATTCAACCAACATCATTGAGATCAATATATCTAAATGATTAAACTTCTATCTGGGTATCATCAGTAGTGTGTGAATAAAGAATACATTTCGGAAATTTCATTTTGAACCAGTTACGAGCATTACAAGTTTACAGTAATGCCTTTTGGATTGATTGATGAACCCTATATCCTCATGGATCTAAGGAGTAGAGTTTTCCAGGGATATCATGTGGACGTTGTAGTGGTATTTATCGATGATATAATGGTATAGTAAACAAGATATGAAGATCAAGAAAATCACTTGAGCACTGTTCTGAAAACCCTCCTAAGAAATGAATTATATAGATAGTTTAGCAAGTGTGAGTTATGGATTCAAGAGATTTTTTTCAAGGATATATTATCCATAATGATGGAATCTATGTTGATTCTTTAAATACCAAGGTAGTCCCAGAATGGCCAGCACAGACGAGTATAACTGAGGTATGCCGTTTTATTGGTTTAGCAGGTTATAATCTACATTTCATCTAGAATTTTGTCCAGTTGGATAAAACATTAACCAAGCTCACTCGTAAAGGGCTGAATTTTTTTTGGAGAAAAGAGTGTCAACAATGTTTTCAGAAACTAAACAAAAGATTATTTAATGATCCTATCTTGACTCTACCATTGGGGAATGATGGGTTTGTTATTTATAGTGATTCTTTAAAGAATGGACATAGTTGTGTCCTTATGTAGAATTATAGAGTTATTACCTATGTATCATGGCAGCTAAAAATTCGTGAAAAAAATTATTCCACTCATGATATTAAGTTAGAAGATGTAATATTTGTAGTAAAAATATGGAGACACTATCTCTATGGTGAAAAAGTGAGATTTATACTGATCGCAAGAGTTTGAAGTATATTTTCTCACAAAAAGAACTTAACATGTGGCAAAAGATGTGGATTAAACTACTCAAGGATTATAATATCACTACACACAACCACCAGGGGAAGTCAAAAAAGGTGGTTGCTTCTTTTAGTAGTAAGGATCATGGAGTTTTGAACAAGATGAGAGATGAAAGGGATCCTATTTTCATATATCAATAACTATTGATATGGGAATAACCATAGAAGGTGAGACATCAATAATTTTTCTAATGGTTGTCAAACCATCTTTACTAGAAAGGATAAAGAGTTACCAGACTAATGATGAGGAGTTTCTAAAAAAGACTAAAGTTGTGAATGATGAGAGATTTAGTGAATTAATATATGAAGATGTAATTTTGAAATTTGGGATGATTCATTGTGTTCTTAAAGTACCTGATCAAAAATGGAATTGTTGGATGATGCTATAGATCTAATTTTCTAATACACCATGGGAACACCAAGATGTATTGATATTTGAAGGAAAACTTTTGGTGGGACAACATGAAGACATAGATTGCTGGTTTTGGGTCAAGAGGTATGGTTTTTCAACAAGTGAAAGCTGGAAGACAATAGCCTGTAAGAGTCATAAAACCCCTTACCAAGTCAGTACATATTTTATCTATAAGAGAATATTTACCATTTGAACGTCTAGAAACAATTTATATTAATGAAGATTTAAGACATCATGGAGTACCTCTATTGATTGTTTGGGATCATGATCCCCATTTTACATCAAGATTCTAGAAATGTATTCAGAATGCGTTGAATACTGGACATCGTTTGAGCACTTCCTACCACCCTATAACTGATGGAAAATCATAATAGACTATTCAATCATTATAAGACATGTTGAGATCCGGCACACTTGACTTTCTAGGTATGTGGGATCTATATTTACCTCTGGTTAAATTTTCATATAATAATAGCTTCCATTCAAGTATTTAGATGCATCCATAAGAAGTGTTACATGGAAAGAGACATCACACACCAAATTGTTGGGATGATATTGGTGAAAGAAAACTCGTAGGCCTATAACTTGTGGAGGAAACAATGGAAAAATAGAATGTTATCCCATACCACATCAAATCCGCCCAAAGTAGGAAAAATAGCTAAGATGATAACTGAAGGAAGGATTTTTAATTTCAGGTAGGAGACCATGTTGTAATGATGATATCTCCATGGATATGTGTTATATGTTTTTGTATGAAGGGTAAATTGAGTCCCATGTACATCAGACCTTGTGAAATTCTAAAATAAATTGGAGTTGTAGCTTATCGTTTGGAAATACCTCCAAATCTCTAAAAAGTTCATAATGTGTTTTACTTATAAATGTTTAGAAAATACATGCATGGCCCAACGCATGTACTCACCTATGAAGAATTAGAACTAGAAACTGATATATGTTATTGTGAAGAGCCTTTCACAATTCTTGATACTAGAGAACTTGTGTTGAGAAACCAGACGACTCATCTGGTGAATGTTATATGGAGAAATCATAAGATGGATGAGGAAACATGGGAACCCAATGAACATAGGATGAATAAGAATCCAAATCCTTTAACGCAGTAATATTATAGTAATTTCGATGAAAAAAATACTTTTAAGGAGGGGAGAATGTAAAACCCCAAGCTTACATGGTACATTTCACGTTAAATAATGCAGTAGCTTGCTTTGTACGCAACAAGGAGTTTTAACACACCACGACCAATCAAACTAACTTTAATGAATATTAATACCTACCTTTCGAAATTTTATTAATTTTATTTTTCAAAATGGACTTCATTTTCTTATTTGGAAGACCAAAATTATCTTAGGGTGAATTTATGGTATTTTTCTGAAAGCATTCATTTTTTTAATAGTGAAAAACAGTGCATTATTGGTTAAAAACAAATTTTTATTTAAATAAATAGTCATTTTATTTTAATTTTTTTAGGTTAGAATAGATACATAATACCAATATATATTAATCATAATTCATTGGAGTCATTTTATAATATCATTAAATATATAATATTTTATTTTACTTTTTACCGTCTTTTACCCACCTTCTAGAAGCATTTTCTAATTTGCATTAAACATAAATTTTCAACTTCTATTAGTTGGATTTCAAAAATCCAAGAGACACGGTTGAAATGAGTAACTAAATTGTTGTTCAATAAGATAAAAATAATTTTTGGTGAATAGTAACATTTTTACTTTTATTTACCACCGTTAAAATTAAATATTGTTATTAAGGGAAAAATGATATTATAATTACCCTAACACATGTACTAATTCTATTAGATAAGTGTAATTCAACAAAAAACAACATTATGTATAAAATATGACAGCCTTTGGTCCTCATGGAATAGATTAGGATGTTTATTATTATTTTATTTATAGAAGAGTTAAAAGAGTTAAATTCAATGTTTAAAAACTAACCCATTTTTAATATAGGGATACACACAATATAAATTTGACTATAAATATTCATTATAAATATAAAAATATTGACTACATAATGGTATTTTATTTATTATCTTTATACATTAAATAATTTAATTTATTTATGACACCAAGATGATGAAGTAATTAACTTAACAATGAAATATTAAAATAATTGATATTATAAATATCCAAATAAATTTATTTATATAATTTTGATGAATTAAACTAATTTTCTAGGTTAATATGACATGTTATGGTTGATTAAATAATTTTTTTTCAAAGTAATAATGCTGTTATGATTTTCACAAAAACCAAATACTAAATAGTGTCAAAATTGACATAATTGAGTTTTTAAAAAATATACTATATTATTAGTTGATATATTATTTTTAAAAATTTATGTCTCATCCAAAGGAATTATATAAGGTTATTTAAATTAATAATTGACCACATGGGGTTATCTTGGAAGTATATAGTATGTTTATTAACCATATATAATTAAAATACCAAGAGACATGGTAAATTTCAAACTATTTAACTAAGAGTTAAATCTGTAAGATAAGGTTAATATAGCGACATAAAGTTGTCTAAAACCTATTTTTTGAGAGATTTTATACCCATACCCACCTTAGTCTCGAAATAAATAATTTTGGATCCATTATAAATAGAAAATAATTTTATTAAATAATAATATTTCTTGAATTTTCTAAAGTGACCCTCACCTATCTTATAAAAAGATACTTCCATTTCTCTTTATTTAACACCTCCAATTCCATTTGGATCAGCCAAAACCTACCCAAATATCCTCCTAACTTTCATCCCTTCATCCTAGAGGCATTCCTTTTGTCATAAATCCACCCCATGTATCCCTTTTGGTCAAATCAAATGTAAGAACCCGAAGAAGATGTAAATATTTAATCACCTCTTTCAAGTTCTTTTCTTCTTCCACTTCCTCTTTCTTTATTATTTCCATATTAAAATAATAAATCTAGTAACTTCTATATACTATGATGTTATTATAAAAATTCTACAACCATATTCATTATTCTATCTTTTATATGAATGACAATGTCACCATACGTGCGTACGTATGACTTACAGTCTTCACGTCGTGGGGTAATTTGTTATTGAAACAAATCATTATTTGGATGGGTATAATAATGAGAATAAATAATGAAAATAATAAAAATAACAGGTTAATAATTATGTATAAATGATATACCATCCAATTACGTACGATTTCACCATCAATTTAATGTTATTGTCACTCATGCGTACGTACGGATTACCGTCTCCACGAATGCGATGAGATTCATTCGGCATCATAATAATTAAAGAATATTTTTTATTTTATGATTAAAAACAATGTTAAAGAACTTAATATCATTATGGATATAAATAAAATACATACTATCCATAACAAACATGTCTTACGTAACCGAACATATGAAGGAAAACATATCAGTTAACACCCAAAACGATGATACTACTTAAATATTACTAACATAGAAATATTAGGGGATCATATATGATATCATATTTATGTATATAGTTCATTTATAATTTAGTAATAATGATTTAGATACTATATAGGAGGTAAACATACCATCTATGAAGAAAAATTACAATCTAAGGGTTAATTATACAATCTTTTTACTTATCTGAGGTTGTTAATACATCAGTATCTACTATGAACTCTTTATCATCAACATTCGTGTTTTCATAAACATTTAATTCAAAACATTTTTATTATTTAATATGAGTTAAATACATTTATACCCTTATTTTACCATATATTTATTGAAAGGAATATATCTGTTGATTCCCAAAAAAGGCACTACATGACCTTTCCCACAAAATTATGGTAAGAATGTCTTTTTTTAACCCATACGGTGGGTGTGGATATTTTCCACCATTATATCATTGTCAAAGCTTCCATACAAGCTTAAAAAAAATATTTTTAAAATAAAATTTTTATTTTATATGTATATAACTTTTAAATTATTTCAAAATAGAAAGTGATATTTCTCTAAAAAAAGGTTTTGATTTCAACTATGTCAACATCCTTTGACGGATTTTACACTTGTTTGAAGTTGATTTATTGAGATATAAATATTCCATATTGTGTGGATGGTTTTTTGATATGTTTGACTGTGGATTTGTTAATTTTAAACCATTCATGGTTTATGGATAAAGTATTTACATGTTGTATTCTAGTATTAATACGAATGATTATGTTATGTTTAATCCTTTTCATATGTGGAATGCATTGGACATAGTAAGTGACAGGTGGAGCCCAATATAGCTCCTCGATGCATCAGTAGGACTCATGAGATGATATAATGTCTTGGAACAAGGCCTTAAGAAAATATTATTTACAGTCTTGGCACAAGGCCTTGACTATGTGGTTATAAAGTCTACCATTATGCATTCTATCATTATGAAAGTGGGTATTGATATTGCATGTGACTATTAGACTAGTAGAATATCTATGAGAATACGTATATGGAATTATTTGATTTTATCTTTTCCTTATTATACTGATGTTTATATTTAAAGGGCTTGTGTTTTATTTTTATACATTTCTTTAAATGTTAATGCTTATTTATGAAAGTTTCTATTATATTATTATCCCTTCTGACATATGAGCTTACCACTTTCTATGTTATAATTTTCTAATGATTTGAAGAAGTATTTATGGTTAACCTATAGGGATTGTATTAGTATATAAGTGTATTCAAAAGGGGACAAAATTTTGTTTATGTTTTTATTTCATTATGTAATGTAAAACATATGAATGTATATATTACTTCCAAGGATACTAAACTGATCGGTATTTTAGGACATGATTCTTGGTATCATGAAAATGTTTTGTAATAATGCACTGTCTTTGGGAAGCTGGGGTCGGGGTGTTACATAGAAACCCTCACCCATGGCTTCGTTTTATAAGAGAGCGTGCCCATGTAATCAGTATACAATTCCAATGTGGGATTCAGGTTCTCCCTTTCCCAAGAAAAATTAATAATATATTATTATTAGTCATTTTAATCAATTAATTAATAATATAATTAAAAAATATATAATTTGGAAATAGTTAAAAATATTTAATATGTTTTAATTATTTACAAATTTAATAATATATAATTAATAAAAAAATAATCTTAATAGGAACATTCCAATAAAAAATAATTATTTAATATTTAATTATGAAAAATATTAATATAATTTTTAAAATTCAAGTAATTAGTAATTGAGTAATATTTAATTACTTATTAAAATGATTAGTTACTTATTTATTTTTAAATTGGTAATTACGTAATAAATAATTATTTATTAATAAATTAGTTAATTAGTTATATATTTATTAATCACTTAATAATTAATTTTTTACAAATAATTAATGAATAATTATTTAGTTAATTAGTAATATATTTATTAATTGTATATTTTTTAATTATATAATAATTAATTAGTGAATTTTTAATATAATAATTAATTATAATTGTTAGTTATTAATTATATACAAATTAGTTAGAAAATTTGTAAAATGATTATTAATTATATAATAGTTAATTACTCAAAAAGCTCACCCATGGGCTAGGAAACCCATTAATTAACATTTATTAAGATAAAAAGTACAATAGATAGAAAATACAGAAAGGTATATTAAAAATAGTAAAAAAATTTATGTTTTGACTGAAAGATGGAAGGGGGCCTATCGAATTTCATTCATAATTTTCGAAATATTTTTCACCTACAAACATTTAAAAAATGTAAATTAACACACAAAAAACATATTGTTTGTAGGTTTGAATGGAGAATACCACTACAAGGATTCATTATGAATATCAAACACGGTCATGTGTAGGTTGGACCCTCACCGCCACTCAAATGAGAAAGATAAGCCACTGCATCCACAACTCAATGTTGGAAGACCCAAATCCAACTTAGAAGATGAGCCCAATTTCTCAAGTACACTCAATGTGGTTTAAAAAATATGGATATAGGGGTCGGTAATCATGGAAGCTAATGTTGTGTGAGGAATAAGAATCCCATGGTATAATATAATAGAGAAACAAGAAAATATTGAATGAAATGAAACGAGAAGGAAAAATTTAAAATTATGCCAATAAATATAATATATAAATATATTTATAATAATAAGAATAATATAAATTTAATTTATTTGTAATTATTGTTATTTATTACTAATAAATATGCCAATACATATATATATATACGTGTATATATTCATAATAATTGAACAATGTGTATATATATTTATGTTCATATTTATAATTATACTAAAAATGGAAAAAATTTATATTTATGGCTGATATTTAAATTTTTATGTCCTATGGCATTGTTGTAGGTGACTGGTGTGAGAATGGTGGAATTTTTAATGTCTCAGAACATCCATGTATTATTTTTAAAAAATTATATTGGATTATTTCAAGATTAGGCGCTGAGATGGTACATGATTCCGAGGATTGGGGTGCCCGAAATAAATTTTAGAACTATTTTTGAGTTGATACAAAATATGGCATGTGATTGGTTTTAGTAACTTCTAAACGATTTCTTGGATAATGAATCATTTTAGCACCATTGAATTCAAAAAAAATAGTTTAACTTAGCTAGGGCATAACATTAATTGGTGTGGGTCGATTGGAGAATTTTTTTTTGGATGTTATTAAAGATGAATAAAGAAGTAAACATAAAAAGATATTTTTTCCTTTTAACATTACATAGTGACACAGTTTCCTATTTTTTTTATTAATAAAAAATCATGGCATGCTATAACACATTGATGGGGAAACATGTTTTCAATTCTCTTTAATTAAATAGGAATTTAGGGTGCACGATAAACCATGGAAACACATATAACCTCTAGAGAAATGAAATTGGTGGAACCATCTCATTAGAAGATGATGAATGACACAGAATGATGGGTCACCACAAAAAAACCTCATCTTCGAAGGATCTCTGTAGTGATGATGATAGAATGATCGATCTTCGTTAGTGAGTGATCCAAATGCATGTAGGGGTTGCCTTTTGAATTATTTCCCCATTATTGTTTTTAATGATGAACAAAACTGACAAAAGAAAATGTTAATGCATTATTCGATCATTCTTGCGAGATGGTTAGACTGTGAGATTTATGGGATTAAACAATTTTGACTATCATTGTTACTTTTTCCCTTTTCATAATGGGAAGAAAAGGCCGAACCGAATAGGTGTGACGTTCGTTCTTTGGGTTTTCGTGTTGTTTTCTCCTAAACCATTCTATTATTCTTTGTCGACAGATTCATGTTGTCATGTCGAAGTTTTCCAAGATATTTGGAACTTGGATGGACCTTCAGAGAAATGATAAGTTGGTTTAGAGACCTGTTTATTAAATACAGTTACCCCAGGATTTCAAGGGTGTGCCAATTTCAAAAAACGGGGCACCAGATGAGAAAATGACATCTATAGCGCAGAGAATTCCAGTGGTGTGTAGTGGCATGGCTCATCTTCATGGTGGATTTGATGGGTGTGGTCCAGCGGTACTGTGCCGGGGGAAGAGGCCCACGACTGTGCGCGGTGACCAGGGCCACTGACATGGCTACCAATAAGTGTCGTGACTGTGATGCGGCAGGTGGTCACAGTTTAGCAAGACCGTGGGGGGCCACGTAGTGGATGTCCATGTTGAACGCAGTTTCCAACCTCATCGATCAAGATAGGACACAGTAGTGGATGCATATTGGTGGACCAAACTGGCCTTCCCGATCAAGGAAAGCTATTGTAGGCAGACCTGGCCAAGTAGGGGAGGTCTACCGGGAGGGTCGGGCCAGCGGGCCCCAGGTCGAGTATGTTCGGTCTGACCGAGTCATACCGAACATGGACCCAATCGACCCCTTTTATCTATAGGACATTAATGTTCAATCTAAAGGTTTGTTTCATTATAAATTTTCATTATTCGACCATCCCGGTGAGGTGTACCTTTTGAGATACTGTGTGGGATGCTTTGTGGATTTTGGCATGTGAAATTTTTTGTTTTGAGGATCAGGTGCTCCTGGAATGAGCATGCTTAGAGAGGAATCCAGTGTCTTGAAATGACCAATATAGAGTGTCTCGTGATCCTACAAAGACTAGGTATCCTATGCCTACATAGTGTGTTTTTTCTATGTAGTGTATCTCATGCGCCTATATATAGTGTGTCTTCGACACCTACATGAAGTGTGTCTCCTTCACCTATGCAGAGTGTGTCTCTTATGCCTTTATAGAGTGTGCTTCCTATGAATACCTAGAGTTTTTATCAACTGATTTTGAAAATATCATTTCTTTCTTATAATTTGTATGTCATATACATATAATAATGTGATCTAACTCAAATGACTCATTTGACTATACTCTTTAGAGGCTACACTTCGTGTACCACTTTGGTAGTCTGCTTTCTATATTTCATTGTGGCACACCATTATGGTTTGGGGTTCCTACTATGTATTATATTAATCACCCATGCATGGGCTTCGGCCGCATGTGTCATGTCTTTTGAAAAAGGCTCAAATTTTTTATCAGAGTCTTAGTGTGGCGGATAGAGGTGGTACTTTGAGGGAGGCCCGACAGATGAGGTGCATTATAGTGACATCTATAATCTTTTATACGTACCCTTTACATAGGGAATTTGGAAGATTGATTTGAGAAGATTTTACTTCCCTTTTGTTGCGCAAATATACTTGACACCATTACTTTTAGTTTGTATTATTAAATTGAGGTGGGTTTTCTTAATAGTATACATGCATGTCTCCTCAGTGTATTTGGTATCAAATTTTTTTGTGGATAATGGGGAATGTGTATAGGTACATGGAAAAATACCTCCGACTTGAGGTATATACCTACTTGGAACTCATCCCCAGCCCATGGCCATTTTGATGTGAGCTTGGGGTATTCACTACATATGCTCTAAAAGAAGGGTCATGAGGAGAGTGGTATCAGAGGAGGCTGGTTCCATCTTTAAACCAATTGGCTTTGAATTTGTGTTAGGGAAACATTGTTAAGTGTTTTGAGTTTAGATTTTAGGCTAGGGAGTATAGTGTTAGTGTGATAACTAACATATCCAAACCCAAGGACAATAAATTCTTCATTTAGACTCAGTTCATGAAAACACTTATTGCATGAAACATATTGTAATTGAGTTATTTCTCAGGTCCTTAAAGAGTCAGAGATAACTCACCATGTTTACTCTATTAATCATGGTATATCTTGTTCAGTTTCATGATGCTTATACATAGGCAACCAACCCGGATTCTGAGGTGGGGCCACTAGGATAGTGTACTGAGCGATGAGGAATCAGTGCATGGATAGATTCTGGAGATAGCACCTCCTAGTTGTGTGCCGGTGATAACCCCACCTGTAGAGTAGCAGTTCATACCTATTTTACTAGTAGAGGATGCATGTTGGATTAGTGAATTGCATGAGATTCAGAGATATTGACCTCCCAGGTTTTGAGGTTTGACAATTCCATAGGTATTCGAGGATTGGATGGAGGTGGTTACATGAGTTTTTCAACTAGTGAGGGCGCCTCTCGACCAGATGGTGGTCCTAGCCAGGATCCTTAATCAGGGATCTATGGGGAGATAGTTCCTCTTGAGGATATAGATGCATGAGGTTGTGACCCTCTCCAAGACAGACATTGAGCCCCTCTTCAAAGGAGGAGTTCTTTCTAGTGATGTTATGCTCTATGTGTATACAAGAGATGCTACACCTAAATCAAGGTAGTCGGACAGTAGCTAAGTACTAAATGAGAAACACAAATCCTTCTCACTACTCGATATACATGGTGCATGACCAGTTCTTCTGTGCTCAAACCATCGAGTAGGGGATACATCGAGGTATCATGGTGTCTTTGATATCCTTTATCATTATGAAATATGAAGGGGTTCTAGAGCTATGTATACTTGTATATATCAGTATAGAAGAGTAGGCCCCGAGGATTGGAGCTACCACTAGGAATCATATAGTCGAGTCATCAACAACAGGTAGCTGAAATCTAATAAATGGGTCTAAGAGGACCATGTTGTCTAGGGTATGACCCTAGGATTTTGGATCCGTAGTGCAGGGATTCCAAGGAAGAACATGTTAGTCGATGGAGTGGTTATTCCACTCATGCGGTGCTTGGGGACATATTGTTAGACATTTTCTGACTATCCATTTAATAGACAAGTGGGTGCTCGATGGAATGACAAGGGTGTGGTAGATGAAGGAATATGATGGTCATCCATGCGGCAGATGTGAATGAAGTGGAGGAAGAGAAGAAGGAGGTGGGAATAGGATTGAGGTACCACCACCACCACACATAGGTGGTCCACCATGGGCTCAGTGAGCTCGTGGATAGGGGAGATCCCGACATATAAAAATGGAGTCCTACAAACCTGATTTTACAGAAATGATTAGAGTAATGATATATGTCTTCTTCACAATAGATGCAGTTCTTATATACACAGATTCTAGTAACTCTTTCCATTCCACAAACCATGTTTGTAACCTAGATATTTTGATAGAGTCATTGGTTAAATTTAGTATGTTTAGAGATTCTAATGGGAATGGATTCGATGATCAAACACTGGTACATACGGTGTGAGGTTACACTTGGAGGTGATAGTTTTTTTTGGGATTCTCCTAGTAGTGGTGTCGAGGACTTATGACATAATTCTAGTTATGGAATAGTTATCCATAGTCCATGCTCTGAATGACTATTTTAGGCGTAAAGTGCACTGTGTCTGTAAAAAGAGGACCAATTTTTCCTTTTTTGTATAAAATGAAACCATAGAATTGAAAAATGGAATTTCATGTATACGTTCGATTCAGTCACACATAAGTTTTCTAGCATGATTCTCGATGCAGTTGATGATATGGGTCCTCAGTTTCAGGAAGGGGTGGATGAGTATGAGGACATCATTTCAGAAGATATTCCAGGATTACCGCATCATAAGGAGGTAGTTTTTTTCCTTGATCTATTCCTTAGTATTACACCAATACCTAAACATGCATATCATATGGCTCCCATAGAGCTTTGAGATTTGAGGGTACAGCTGGTGGATTTCAAGATTAAGGGCTTCGTGAGGCTCATGGTTTCACCATGGGAATCCCTAGTATTGTTTTCCATGAATGAGGATGGGATATTAAGGTTTTGTGTGGACATTCAGCCCCTAAATCAGGTGACCGTGAAGAAAATGAATCCACTAATAAGGATTGATGTCCTCTTAGATTTGATTATGGGAGGAATATTATTATCGAAAGAGACCATATATTAGAGTATCAAAAGCTTCATGTACGGAATGAGGACATTCTGAAGAAGGATTTCAGATATCCTTACAACCACTACGAGTATATAGTGATGTCATTTGGAGTTACGAAATCCACATTACTGTTCATAGAACACATGAATTGGAAATTCAAACATTATTTATACTTCTTTTAGTGTTCTTCATTGGTGACATCCTCGTGTACTTGGTATCTGGGGAGGATCACAGAATACACTTGTGGATGGTCCTGGACTTACTCTGAGAGCACCAGCTTTATGGGATGATCTTGAAGAGATAGTTATATCTATGAGAATTTTCCGTTATTGGAAAAAACATATTAGAAATTGGAGTTCAAGTGGATCTGGTAAATAATGAGGTTATGATTTCTTGGGAGCCACCCAAGAGTGTTACAAAAGTAAACACTTTGATTGGGTTGGCTAGGTAATATAAAAGGATTCTACCTGAATATTACAGAGTAGCAATACCCATGAAAATATTAACATGAACGTTTAATATTTTTTTTTGTAGATAGGGAAATTATTGGATATTTATTAGTAGTTGAATAAAATAACAAATAGTGATCTTATCCTGATAATTCTAGTGTAGGGTTTCAAGTACATAATCTACTATGATGCATTATGAACCGAGAATAGTTGTGTCCTGATGGAGAGGTAGGTGGTGGTTTACCATGGTTCACGGTACTTGAGGAAAATGATTTAAACTACCTGACCCATGATCTATATTTGGTAGTCACAGTATTCACTTTGATGATATTGAGATAATACCATATGGTTGAGTGATTTATCGTCTACTCAGACAAAAAAAGTCTCAGTTATATATTCTCTCCGAAATATTTGATCATGATACTATGGCTATGACAATTGTTCCTTGAGTACTATGAAATTGAGATATTATATACTCCAAGGAAGGGGACTGTGGTGGCCGATGATCTCATTTGAAGACCAAGTTTGCATCTATTGAACGACGCCTCAGATCTGCTGGCCACATTATATATATCCTTCATAAATGAAGATAGTGGTTCTAATATCTGAACATTGATACATACCCCTCCACTATTACAATGTTTTAGGGAGTAAAATATCAGAGATAATGACTATGAGGTTCTACATGCTCAGATGTCCACCATGAATTTCCCTGATATTTTTTCGATAGCTGGAGAGAACATCTTTCTCGTAAGAGGACGCATAATTTTACCAGCAGCATTAAATGAGGAGGTGTTCAGGGAGTTAAATACATCCCCTTTAGAAGTACATTTATGTGTCTCAAAGATGTACTAGGAGCTCCGATAACAGTTATGGTGGCAGGAGATGAAAAAGGAAGTGGCAATGTTTGTTTCCAGATGCCTCACTTATTAGCAACTGAAGTATGGGTATAGGTTCTAGCATATTTGACTCAAAATCATGAGGTGATGGTGTGAAAGTGACATGAGATATCGATGGACATCGTGGTGGGTTTACCATGAATGCCTAAAGGACATGATACCATCTGGGTGATCATTGAACAACTCCCTAGGTTGGTACACATCCTATCTATTTAGGAGTAGGGTTCAATAATGATCTTCAGATGCCTCTACATGCATGAGATAGTTTGGCTCCATGGGGTGCCGTTAATGATCATTTCAAATCATGATGTACAATTTACATCATGGTGTGGAATTGATTTCAAACTGCATTTGGGACTCAGTTGTGCTCGAGAACATCATTTAATCCCAAAAACAATTGCTAGATAGAGAGGACCATCAATGTTCTAGGGGAAATTCTACATGATTACATCTTTGAATTTGAACACAGTTGGGAGGATCACCTAAATTTTTTGGGTATATGTTCAACAACAGCTACCACTCCACCATCGATATGGAAAAATTCAAGGCCTTCTACGGGAAAACATGCAAGCCACTACGTTGTTGGGATGACCCCAGAGTGTTAGCACTAATCGACTCAAAGTTGGTACAAGCTACTACTCAGACGGTAAATATCATCTAGTACAAGATGAAGACTTTACATAGCATTCAGAAGTACTGTGCTGACCGGAAATTGAGAACCTTTGAGTTTGAGTAGGGAGACGTTGTTTTATTTCAGGTCTCTCGTCGATGAGGGATATTGATATTTGGCCAGGGAGGAATGTTATCTCTGATGTTTATCATACCCTTTTAGATACTGTGTAGAGTCAGTGAGGTGGCATAATGCTTGAATCTACCTCAGTAGTTATACTTGGTGTACGATGTATTCCACATATCACAGCTAAAGAGATACATGCTTGACCCATGACACATCATTGACTGGGGTGATCTATATATTGAATACATGGAAACATTCACAGAGTACATGGTAGAGATAATGGATTGACATGAGAGGATCCTTCATGGATACTCGACTCCTCTGTTGTGCTTTCGGTGGTAGTAATAAAATATTCTGGAGAGCACAAGGGAGCATGGAACTTAGATTTGGGCTCTGTATCCCCATTTACTTTTTTAGCTCATGAGTTGGATTTTAGGAATGTAAATAGTTATGTTGGGGTGAATGGAACATCCAAGAATTTTCATGTAATTTTTTTTGAAAATTATATGGGATTATTTAGAGACCAGGAATATAGATAGAACTCAATTGTGAGGTCTAGGTTATTGGAATAAATGGTTGAACAATTTTTCAGTTTATTAAAAATAACATGTGTGAATGGTTCTAGTAAATTCTAAATGGGTTCTCAGATTAAAAATTCAAGAGAACCATTGAATTTAGAATAATTAGTTTAACATAGGTAACATAAAACCTTGAATATTTTGGGTCGACTGTGGAAAATATATTTGGACATTTTTAATGAAGAATAAAAAAGAAAATGTAAATTATTTTTTGTTTTCATTTATCGTTTAACGGGGTCTCGGAATCCCATTTACTTTCATAATGTAAAAGAGTGATGAAGCTGCAAAATAATTTTGGGGTGGTGTGTTTTCCATTATCCTAAGGTAAATAGAAATTTAGGGATAAAACCTAACACTGGAATTCCTTGTATGCTCTAGAGAGAAGACATTGGCACAACTCTCCCACTTGAGGATGATGAATGGTGAAAATTGATGGATCACCAATGAAAAAAATCCATCCTCTTCAAATGATCTCACCAATGACGATGACCCAATGATTGATATTCATCATCATGTTATTTAAACCAAGACAAGGATTTTATTTTGATTTATTTTCCAATTATTGTTTTAAATTATGAATGTGGACCAACCCAGGAATTGGTTGATCAGTGGTTCAATCATTTTTTCAAGATGGTTAGACTGTGGGATTAAATGGGATTAAACATTTGGGATTATCATTTTTTTGTTTCATGAACCTTTTCTAATGGGATGAAAAAAGGATGAAATGATCATGGATGTCATTTTTTCTTCATGTATTCCTCGGGTTTTCTCCTACGAATTTCTTGTGTTCTTCACTGCCGGAACCATGTGGTCGCTTTGGGATTTTCTAGTATGTTTTTAAATTGTTCGGATCCCCATAATGATGAAATAATGATTTGGATCCTCCATTAGTAAAGAAGATGACCGAAGGATCTCAAGGTAGTCCTAATTTCAAAAACAACGACACCGTGGGAGATTAAATGGTCTGCAGAGCCGAGCTCGTTGGTGGCGGTGCTGATGGCATAGTGGCTCCCCGATAGGGTAGCGACAATGGGAGCTGTCCAGTGGGGTCGTGCTAGTGGAAGGGGCCCACAATTCACTAATGTAGGTGAAGAATGGGGAATCCAATATGGAACATCGTGGGGTCTGAATCATGAGACTGTAAGACACAGACAATAGGATTGAATTGGGAAGACACTTTTCATTTATTATAATTATTAGATGGGATGTGCCCCTAAATGTCTCCTGGGCTAGGTTTTCCTCTTGATGTCACCGCTCCTTCACTGTGTAAGATACGACGTTTCTCCTCGTGATCGGTTGGTTTGTGGAGGATATCCGTGGTCGTGGTGCCATGTGGGTTTGTGGTCATCTCTTTGATGTGGAGTTTCACTATGGGTTTCAGTGGTTGCTGGTTCAGATCTGCGGGTGTAAGATTAGTCTGCGTCGACGACATACTCTTCAGAGTGCTCCTGGTGTTGTTCTCGGCTTCTCGCTGTTGTCCTGTGGTGAGATTTTTTCAGTGTTTGGGGGTTGCGCTTGTTAGTCGACGGTTGGTGGGGTTCCTCCTCTTCTCTAGTGAGTTCGATGGGGTTTTGTTGTGTCCAATGTGGTCGTTTGTTCTGGTGGCGGCGGGATCATCCGATATAGGGTGATTCTGTGGTGTCGTTTCATGCGCGATTTGATTTGGTTTTTGGTGAAATTTCTTTTGATCTTCTTGATTTTTACTATTCGTAATGGTTGCTGGGGTGGAGGTTTTGTTGTTTTTTCACGGAGGTTTGTTCCTCCGACGGTGATGGTTTTTATAGTCACTGGTGAAGCTCGCCCGTGGATGATGATGGTCGCCGGTGAAGATGACGACGAGAGCCGATGAACCTCACTAATGTTCCAGTGAATTTGGGATTGTTAGTCGCCTCAGGGGAATTTCTTGAGGCTGATGATTCAGTTGAAGGTGATCATAGGTTTCGAGGCCGATGCATGGGTTCGTGGCTCGTGGTGCGCGACTTGAGGTCCTTTCTCGTCTCGTACGGTGGCAGGTGCGCGGATCATGGGTGTTTCTCACTGATTTGGTTTTTGAAATTTGAAATTTTGAAATTTGAATGTTTTGAAATTTGAATGTAATGGATTCTTGGTTGTGGTGTCATTGAGGCGTGTTGTTCTATAATGGGTACTGGCAACCTGGAAACCGACTATTTGAAATGGGAAAAAAATGATTAGAAGTATATAATAGGAATGAAGTGGGACCCCGCACTAGCTAACATGGGGCAGGTCACGTGGTGGGGACATGGCATCAGATGCATCTAGGTGGACTGAACAGGACCGCTCGAGTGGGTTGGGATGGTGTAGGGGTGACAGGCTGGTAGAACAGGTTGGGCCTAGCCTAGGAGGGCCATGTCAACTGGAACAGGACCCAACCGGCCACTTTTCACTAAAATGTACATTAAATTTAAACAATATGTATGTTTCATGATCGATTAAAGGCTTTGGGACCCTCATGATGAGTTAGTCCTTTTGGAATGTTGTACATGAGTTTTAGTAGATTTTGGCGAATGACCTTTTTGGATCGAGGAGTAGGTATCCCAGAATGAACATTCTAAGAGGGGAATGTAGTGGGTGGTTGTGACCTATATAGAGTGTGTCTATTTTTATTTCGAATAAGCATCGAATTTCTTTGTGTTTTTATTTTTCATAAATAAGATTATGTGAGATGGATCTAATGAATCTCTTTATTATAATTCATAGAGGCTAAGCTTTATATACCTCTTTACTAGTCTTCATTTTGTACTAGTTTTTGGTATACCTTAGTGGTTACCAGTCCCTACTATGCTTGGTGTTACCCACCCCTCCATAGGAATCTACAACATGTTCCATGTATTCTGCATATGAATAATAGTTTTGATGAGATCCTTGGTGGTCTGGACACAGGTGGTACTTAGAGGGAGGCCCGACAGATGAGGTCCACTTCAGCGGCATCCGATATCTTTTGTACCTACCATTCAGGGAGGGTTTTCGAGAGATGGATTCAAGTACAATATAGTTTTCATTTATTGGGCTTGTATACTATCCTCATTTACATTCAGTTCTTTCTGTTTATTCGGTGTGGGTTTTCTTAGTATTATACATTCATGTCTCCTCACTTTTTTTAGATTCAGTATTTTTTCATAGATACAGGTGTGTCTATACATTTACATGGGAAACTTCCACCCACAAGTGGGATATGACTACTCGTCACTAGTCGTCAACCCCGAGCCTTTGGGAGGAGGGCATGGGTTAGTCACGACATGAGCCCCATGGGATGGGTCGTGACAGAATTAGATTATGGGAACTGGATTTTTATCCAATATTTGTGGGTTAAAATTATAAGAATATTCAACAAATAGTTTTTTAATTGGAGTTATACTAATGTGTGATGGTAAGGGGATGCTAAAGGAACATTAATAAATACATTTAATGTCAAATATGTATATTGAAGGTGTTGTACATTCAAGATAAAGAATAAGGTTTCTAGAAAATGATGGTGTCTACAGAATTCATATGGGGTGAGAATTTCTTGTAAAAGATAAAAGAAAAATGAGGGATAAATGAAAAGGTTTTGGAGATTGACCCCATCATCGAGAGACTTATGAAATAATTTTGGATACATTGTAGGGAAGTGAGATGTAACAGATTAAGAAGCATAAAATCAATGGGAAACCAGATGTACTCTTTAGCTTTTATTTGTTATAGATTTGTAATTAGACATTGGTGAATTTCATGATGAATTTTGGATAATCTATTTAAATGAAGATATTTTATAGAATCAGTATATCTAATCTAAATTTACTTGTCCAATCATTTCGAAATTAAAAATAACTTCATCTTCTGAAGTGAATAAATACATTTTTTCATCCCGCTAAGTCAAATACACTAACCAGGGGGGTTAATCAGGGTATGATAGTTTAAAAATACATCCCATTAGGATCTTATATAATAATTAAAAAACACAATTCTCTCATTCTTCCATACTAAAGTGTGATCATAAATGAAATCATGTATTGTACATAGAGATTTTTCATTGTCCACCATCATGGGGCTACGTCTGAGGAACAAACAACAAAAATGTGCCGATATGCAAAATTAACTAAGGTTCACTACCAAAATACAAGTTTTGGTATATATCCCTTCTATGTACAGACTAACTACCTTTATTGGGATTAGGGTTAATTTACTGCTTTCTCAAGGGTCACTCCCTAAGTCACTTTCATTAGATTACAACTTGTCGATAGGATCACTGTATTCCTTTTTATTTTCTCACTTCTTTTGAAGGGATACAATCATAATTTATAAACATATAGGTACCTCCATTATCACTATTTAATATATCATCAGTTGTAAATGGATTCTAAATTGAAGCTATAATTTTATCCACATATTACTACCACATTAACATAGATTTACAAGGAATATTTTATCTTTCATTCATTCTTTGGCTGTATTGTGTGAAAATTTAATTCATTTCATAAACTATTTATGAATTTCCATGAAAAAACCTCTTCAATGAATCTACATTTTTATATAATACTCCCTTCTTATGTACAACTCCCTTTGACAGTAATTTTTATGCTATTCAAGGGTTTGATTTTCTCCAATAGTTTATCTCCAGAAATGATTAGGGATGCAATCTATTTGGGGGATTTTCCAACCCTATGAATAATATCATTATGTATATTTTTTCCAAGAATAAATCCTCTTAGAGAGCATAAATCCTCACTATTCATTAAATTGGGCATGTAAGCCTCTTTTATGCTGATCACTTCATCATTATTTCACATGTGCGTACAAACCACCATTTGTACAAAAAATAAATCGTTCAATAGAATACTTAAGTTTTTTATTTTAATATACTAGTCATAGAACTCCACTTGTGAAAAAAAATTATATCCTCCTTCAATTTTGTGCATAATATCTTTTTCCAAAAACAATATTCTCCATTCTCTAGATTTTGGACCCAAAAAATAGGTAAATACTAGAAAATAACACCACCTTGTATGAGAAATTTCTATACCACCTCCAAAGAATCCATTCCATTGTCTTGGATCATTGTCAACATAAATTTCAACAATCACACTATATCTACAAAACTAATCACGGAAACCCACATTTTTAACTAACACAACCAACACAGAAACACTGGAATCATACCTATATGTATTTTTTCCACCAATATCCTCTTTTTTTTATCGAAAAATCTTCACATGTTGATATTTCATTAATGTTTCTTCCATATTATACCTATATTCGCTTATTTTGATATAGATAGTGACCAAATATTAAATTAGGATGTACTCTAAGCCCACAGGATACATGCTTGATGTGATGAATAATAGTACCATAGAAATATCAACAATGAAACATTTTATTCCTGAAACCACTCAACGGCTTTCATTAAGAACTCCATCTACCATAATATATATCATTTCATAAATCACTTTTACCATTATAAAATCTTATACTACCCTTACTTTAGTAGTTGGGTTATCATGCCACATTATTCATAATGATGTCCATGCTAATCTATGACAGTCATGTTTTGAAATGAAAAAATATTTCCAAGATAGTCTTTAATAGACATGACCATGAAATATTCTAAAATTACACCAAATATCATCGTATCATATAAGAAATCCCCCTATATCAATGAACCCCTAACATCTTTTCCTCTATCGTGATTAAGAAAATTTCTTTCTTAAATGGGCATATCACCGCTATCAGCAAAACTGAAGGACTACTTTGTAGTGGTCCGGAATAGGGTAATGAGCACATATGGTCTCATTGGGTGGAAACAGACCATTCCTCTGGGAGAGGGGGTCTTACATCAAATCTTTTTCTTGTGAAGGGACTAGAATTAATTCACATATCCATTCAATGCATTTCAAATGCCTCTTTGGGTATGGTCTTTCTCAAAATGACCACAACCTATAGTTTATATTAACATACTCCAACCTCATAGGCCCATGCTCCATATTCTCCTTAATATAGTGATATTTGATTTCAACGTTCTTTGTCCTTCAGTGATGGACTGGGTCTGTTCTATATTTTTTTACACATGGATTATCATAATGGATTTTGATTAGACAATTCACATAAAATCTCATATCATTAAGATACTCATTAATGCACAATATTTGTGTCAATTTTTGAGTAGTCACAATATATTCAATTTCACTAGTTTTCATAGAAATGAAATCTTGTTTCTTGATTATCCACGAAATAAACAATTCACAAAAATTGAATGCACCAACATATATTAATTTTATATCATATGCTAAATCATCTTTATCTACCTCAGTATAGCCTAATAAATCTTTCATATATTTTTCATTATAATGAATAAATAAACCAACTATTCCATAGATATATTGATGTATTCTTTTCATTGTATGCAACTGTATTTTATTAGGATTGTTTTTATATATTTTTTCATTTCATTTGATAAAAAAAATATGGGGTCTTATCTCTGTCAAGTACAATTGAATACAAATTATTTTCCTATATTATGTGACATTTACTACATTTCATTCATCATCACACGACAATTTCATCTGGGTTCACTACTATAAAACATGGCTTTAACTGCACTCTCATTTATTAATGCTAGAAAAATGTGAAGATAAATCAATCATTTTCAATGTTAGGATAAGCGCTGATAAAAGAGAACATTTATCATCAATTTATATTATCATTAATAAAGGTTCTTCTTTCTCAACACTTTATTAGCGGTAATAAAGATCCAAAATAAAAAGAAATAGTTATATAAATAAAAATATATTTTTACAATTTCAGCAATTAAATAACTATTATTATAAATGAATAAATTGAATATACATTAATATATATTTTAATAATTAAAATATATTATATATTGAAAATATAAATATAAAAAATGAATAAAATAAAATAATTAAACAAATAAAACGTTTAAATTATTAGATTACGAAAAATATTAAACATTTAATTAATTAAATTATTATTTATAAAAATAAATAAACTTAATATAAATATAAATAGATTATAAATTTTAATAAATAGTATATATTAAATATATATATCATGAATAGATTTTAATAATCAAAAACATTATAATAGAAAAAATAAAATTATTATTTAAAAATTTATTAATGGAATAATTGGAAATAAAATTGAGATATTATAATATATTTTAATTATAAATATAAATAAATAATATATATTAAATATATATATATATATTTTATATAATGTTAATTTATACATATTTGTGTCTTACTGATTTTTATAGTTGTTTGTTTTTTAAATTTAACATATATCAAATGTTTTTTGTTACATTGATTTCATGTACATATATATATGTAATAAATAATTTTTTACACAAACTCACACAAAAATATATTTACGCAATATATAGAAACACATACACCTAATATATATGCAATTTATTCAAATTTTAGTTTATTTTAGAATTTCATTATAACATGGTACATTTATTACATTATGTTTTTAATCAATCAATTTTATTTATTTATTTTTAACAATATTAAATATAGTTTATTCAAATTTATATTTTTTTATTTTTTTATTTCATTTGTGAATATGATCATTTTTCCTTATTTTTTTATATTTATTTAATTATCATGTTTTAGTATTTTCAATATGAATTCATCTTTAATTAAATAAATATATATATATGTATATATACAAATTTATTTAATAATTTGTATTTAATTAACAAAATATATACATTTTTTCAATATTTATAATGAGTACTCATTCTGAATTATTCAATTTCACTCATTTTTGAAATGCATGTTTTTATGAATATATATACACTAATAATGTTAAAAATGTATTTCAATATAAATATTTATAAATAAATATGTTTTTACATATATATATATATACTCTATTTATAAATTTATAATTTTATAATTTTTAAAATAAATAATAATTAGTTTCCAATAAGTAATTATAAAATTATAAATAAATAATTATATTTTTAGATAATTATAAAATTATAGGAAATTTATTTAAATAAATATATTTATAAATCCTTTATCAAATATAATATTTTTCTGATGGTAAAATGATTATTTATCATCACTTTTTTAGTTCTAATTAATATAGATCTTTATCAGTGATAAAAAGGCGGTATTATAAAAAATTTATCAATGCTAAAACATTAGTGCAGATAAATATTTCTTTTAACTATGCTATGAATGAACTGATAAATATACATTTTATCAACACATATCAATTTAATGCTAATAATAGTGATATTTATCAGTGATGTTTTGAAAGAGTTTTTAAAATTGTCCCTAATCTATTTAAAAGAACACTAACCGTGACTTAGTCACTCACAATACTCAAGCTCTCATAGAAATCCTCTAATCCCAGTGTTACTCATCTACGTTCCTTTAGATGAATCAATGCTAGAATAAAATGTATGATATTTTCTACTTTTCCTATATTGTGGTCTGACTTTTTATGTTCCAGGTTTTGTGTTTTCCACCATTCATAATCATGATTAACCATACATCTCATTTCCTCACCCCTGAAATACAAAGAGTTTTTCAATTTCAACTTTTTCCTCTATATAAATGGTTTCCAAGAAAGATAAGGACGTTTTCAATTGGAATGGTCTGTCAACATATGTGTATAGTCTTATATGCATAAAAAATTGAATTTTCACAACACACTGCTGTAATGGTAATGATATCATCATACTGTACCATTGAAACAATAATTTAGCGATCGAGAAGTGCATCTGAGGTGATGTACTAAATTGAATTGGATACTATTTGGGTATACTAGGTCAAAAATGTTAAAAAATGGAATTAAAGTGAAACTAGGGATATCAGTATTGATTATATCCAAAAGAAAAAGCATTCATGACATAAGAAGTTATCCATAAAAATTTCTGGTTAACATAATTATGATGAATAATTGAGTTACCATATGACACCTAGTCTGTTTTTTTTGTTTTTTTCTTTACCTATGTTCTTGATTCTCATGCCTCTTATTTATGAGTTTATTGGTTGTAATGGATAAGAATATATGAAATATCATGTTCATATAATCCTTTGTTTAATTTTTTTCCATAATCAAATATAAATATATATTAACAAAATCATGTATAATAAATAAATAGTGTATTCTAATTTACTTATTAGTGATGATTATGTTTATATAACTTACTAATTGTTTTAGATTATTTAGTAACAAACATTATCAAAAATATTATTTACATGTTTCAGATATATATTTAAAATAATGCGACTATCATATTTTAAAAAATGTTAAAAGTACCACAAGGCTTATTTAAAATGAAATAATTGAGAGATAGGGGTAGGGGTTCACATTTAATATAGATTAGTTTGATCCTATTTCAAAATGATTATTTTTTTGGATGGGGAAATATATTTCAATCTAAAATATTAATATAGAATAAGTCTCCAGTATGACCCCTAGATCTCCATTGGAAGGATACAAGGAACATCCTATGTATGATATAACATAAATTGATCCCCACGAAATAGAGGTAATTGTAGATATACTTCATTCTATGTGGTATAATTGTTAATGAAAAGAAAATATTATTTTATATGGTTCCTATAATAATTTATGGTAATTTATAATAATTATAAATATATGATTGAATTGAATATATTCATTTAATTTAAAAGTGTTAATAAATCTTGATCAATACATAGAATAAGTTAATAAATTCACCCTTTAAATGGATGCATGTTGTTGGAGGGATATTATGGTGGATTGAATATATATCTAAAATTGGATGGTGGGGAATCCATGAGTATATAGAAGTGATTTCGAAGGTAGGTGGGGTGAATTTAATTTCCTCAAGCCCTTTAGAGTGAAGGTGTTCTGATTCTACATCAACTGAGGAGACATATTGAGTGATTCTATTAGTGTAGGTTCCTAGGAATTGTTAAACCTTATTTCCAATTTGATGTGAAAAAATTATATAAATGTGGTCGGTTAGGTAATGTCTAATGGTCCTTTTGAGTTTCTCCTTCTAGGAAGGGTCATTTGATATGATTGTTAGATTATTTATTGTTTATTAGTAAATGGATGATTCTAGATAGGGTTATTCTATAGTGATATGTACAATCAAAGCATATTATACTATTGTTGACGTTCTTTGGACACAAAAGCATCTTATTATTTATTTATGATTATCTTATATTATATATGGGGCTAAGCTAATAAATTATTCATAATGTTGTTAACATCAATATTATTTATAATTAAACATATGGGAAATGATTAATTAGTGTAAATTTTATTAATTATTATATTATACATATATCTCTCCCCATTTCTCAATCCTACACAATGCCACACCTTCTCTGTAAACTCATCTCACCGTTTTATGAGACCACTAAGAACTGAAAATCCATCCACTACTGCTAAATAAGAAAACTACACATAACAGTCATAATCAACATAAATATTAATTAATAAAAAAGGACTATGGGTTTCCCAAATATGGTTGTGTAAATAAGGATAAATTTTGGTAAGATAAATATAAAATACAATACATTCCAGGTATAAAAGTCCAAAATTTCACGAATCTTGAATGAAAATTATTACTATCTTGAACAAAGATATAATACTTCAACACTGTAGTACTACTAACATTCACTACATTTATTTAATACATCTTGAGATGTGTGAATACCTACCATCTTTTGATGAAGGATTTGAATCCCTTATTCAATTTAGAATTCCCCCATAACTGTGGTTCTAAAGTTCCTTAATGAAATACCACCGCTAAAATTGTATTCATTAATCTCTGTCAAAGCTGCTATAATGTGTTTGAATACTCTTTCTCCTAAGTCATTCATTAAATTATTCAGCCTTTAATCCTACTCATTTACTACTTCTAGGGAACAAAATAAATGATAGAAAAAATTAATCAATTCAAAATGAATAAATTTTTTCAGTTTTTTTATATGAATTTTCTTATTCGGATCACTCGGTTGCTTTTTACAAAACTTCACTAGAAATTAATTTTAATTTTATAGCGGTTACAGTAGATCTTATTATAACTACATAGTTATACATACATAGATGAGAATACTACTATGAAGAGTTAACTAATCTGCCTCTCGAACGTATTCCTCCTATAATGAGAAGAGCTCTATGGCCTTTTTTTCACCTTCATATTCTATATTTTTTATCTTGGATGTTTCAAGAAATGGTTATTTGTTAGGTTCTTCTATATAAATCCCTCCAATTACCACACAAGATAGTGTCTCCTATAATCCCTACCAATAAAAGAATGATTTCATAGGAAGTGGAAAGGAATAAATGTTTTTTGAGTGGAATTAAATTGCTGAGAGTGGATGTCGTGTGGATTAGAATGTCTATTCCATCATTTTTATTGTAATATGTTAATATCCATAATTAAAATTGCATTTAATTTTTTTTACTCTTAGTGTAAACTCTAATTTCATCACCCAAATAGTTATTATTTCATTTTGTTACTTTAAGATCCTCCCCCATTGATCCTATGTTTATTGAACTACCCTGAGTAGTGTTCATCTGAAATGATCACCAGTACATGGTATGGGATGAATTTTGGTTAGAGTATTTCAAGAAACCTAGGTGGATGTCTACAAATTATGCGAGATAAATATCATTCTTGATGATATAATAATAACTATTTTAGAGTTATTTCATCAAGTAAATTTGGAATGGAAATAATGAGAGGAAGGCTAGATTATAAAAAGGAGTCCAATCCATTATAAAGAGATCATTGAAAATCAACACTTGAGGATGAATTAAATAGAGGTAGTTAAGTTTATTTTTATTGGAGTATTGATGTATTAAATCCATGATTGATATTGTAACACTTTTCATGTAATATGAATGAAAATGAGGACTTTTATGCATAGAGTGTATTATATTATTTTTTAAGTAAATTTAAATGTTTAACTACTAATGTAGACAATTTATTCTGAACATGATGATGTTACCAATACTGATGATTAAAATACTCTTGATTATGAAACTGTAGAATTTGAAGGGGATCAATAAGATGTTGATGAAAAAAACAACAACAATTTATCTTTATAGTGGTGAAGAAAATTATCATGGAATGTAGTTAGCATATAAAATTTGAGGTTTGTTGGAATTGATGTGTAAAACCTATTGACCCCATTAATTAAATGACCATTAGTTAGCATGGGGTAATAAATATGATGAATGTACCTATTTATAATGATTCATGGTGTCGCATTCAACCTGTAATAATGGAAATCATTTGGAATGATATAACATATATGTGACTATATTCATTCTCTATTGTCCCCGCTATATTTAAGTGTAATCATTACCCCAAACCGTATACCTTACCTAGTGTAATAAATTTTTTCATTACTCTTTCTCCTAAATGTTATACAAACAACTTCATATAATTTTATATTTCTAAAATTCAATAGGGTACAGTTGTAATTTATTTTTATATGTCAACACCCATGTACTGTAGTGCTGTGATGGGTATAATATATAATATCCCATGACATCAACAAAACAATTTATGACACTAGGTATTGAGGTAGCTTGTGACCCCACTATAATGTTTCATATTCCACTTGATGGTCTATATATTACATTGGTCGAATATTCGATTGGAGCTTTCATATCATGAATTTATAATCATATAAGGATGCATGAGGTATATCTTTAACAAATTTTTTTATATAAAAACATGTATCATTTTATGACAGATGTTTTGATGTATGGTATGATATTATAGATAGATAAATCAATAGAGAAATGATAGGTCAAGTATAGATAATCTAGTGAACTAACTCTGAAAAAAAATTAAATTTCAAGCGTACCTTCTCCCCACCAGTTTCATACCAATATTTGTTTCATTACAACTTCATAATGAGTCTATATTTAATGATAAAACTATGTATTACATTGTATATAAATAACACAATATAGATATTCCTTCATATCTATAATCGGTCTCGAGACTCTAATGGAGATTATCATGGATGAATGACTGTGTGCCTCAGTTGTGAATACATATATATTGTGAATTTTTATTATATATATGTCCAAATACTGAAGTAATATGTTTATTAAAGTAATTAACTATTTATATTTTTTACATGGATTAATATTACAACTATTTAAAGGTAAGATCATGTGAAGCATTATTTGGATTCATTAATAGATGTATGATTTTTATTCCAGAACTTACATTGAATAAGAAAGTAATAAAGAAGAAAATAAGATGATTTACATCAAGCATTTAATAAAAAATCATCAGATTGTAGACACTTTTTTTCCTAAAATGTATTTCAAAACTCCACAATCTAATCACTTAAAAAATATTTTTAATTTTTCTATTATATAAATTCATTAGGACTCTATAAATACATAAAGTAGTCTATATAGAAACCCTTAATGATTAATTATTAGATCTGATACATGGATATGCTACCAACTGAACACACATGATGTCTATTTCCAATATATAAAACACTTGTATCAACATTTTATATATAAACATCAAATAATATGTTTAGAAATTATTTTAAAAATATATTTTTTATGATAGGGTTGTCTCTTAATATAGGCTAGATCATGGAATGAAGTTGGTTCCTAAAGGGTAAAGCATGTACAATACTAAAAATAGAAATAGATTAAGTTATATATAGAAATATATAAATATCAAATCACTTAAAAAAATTTATTATTTATTTCAATGTTTCTATATTGTATGAAGCAAGATTATGGCATCGATTGTGGATATTAGGTTTGTAAATTTAACAGAGAAATCCCAAATCATGAAAATATAAGAATCCCCCAGCATTCAATTTCAGATCGTAATTACAATTCTATTAAATATATTTCACAATATTTATCTGTCTATATTTTCTCATCACTATAATTATTTTTTGACAAAACAAGATAATAAAATTAAGAAATAAATTTTTTTATATATGAGTGTGCATCATATATATTTTTATAATATATTACGAAAATGAATTTTGGTGATTACATTATATATTAGTGATATAGTTCATGTTATGACCTTCGAATGATAATTTGGAAGTAAAGAATTAGTGTCAAGAATATTATATGTTATTTTATATCTATTTCTCATGGAGAATTATAATAGAGGAAATGAATTCGATAAAAATAGTAGAAATTATAACGGTAAATCTCTTTGGCAATGGTGGAGGTGGAGGTGGAGGAGGAGGTTGAAGTGAATGCTATAGTAGAGGTGGAGGCACTGTCAGTGATGTAGTTAGAGACTATCATAGAGGAGAAGGTACATGGGAATAATGATGTTGAGGTTGGGTTAGAGGAGGATAAGAAGTGATGGATTAGAAAATATAATAGTGTTGGAAAATTATGTAGAATGTAGATCAAACCATGATTTTGTTTCAGAACAATTTTTTTAAAAGTTCAAACACAACACTTTTCAAATAAGATATGATCTATTGAGAATGTATTTTAGTTGAATTATCAAATAATTTTTTTCTCCACATTTTAAGTGATTTTAAAAATGGTATTAATCCACATATAAGATCATTCATTGAATGAAGCTTCAATATCTCCACTATGGTTATTGAAGCAACATCTATTCAACTCAAAATCATGGAAAATGTATATAATCCAACTTTATTGTTTGAATAAATATGTGTGCACTAAACCATTGAATCCATCATGTGTATGAATGATCTATTATAGGAAAATATCATTGATATATCACGATCATCCGTGAGGGATGGTGTCAATGTGTCATTTATTAGTTTTAAATTATAATTGTAAAACAAAAATGTGTCCCCCACAAAAAACCGAGAAAACACACTTGGTTTATCGTGGTAATTTTGGAAAATAATTCATAATTCATTTGTGACATTTATGAATGAATATCATGTAAAATCCACAAAAAATTCCATAATAATGACTCAATGTGTGTGTCTCATATTATGAAATGAAGTATTAATAAAAAACACAAGTGGCATAATCAAAACTAATGAAACACAAAGTATTATTTTGATACAGTTGGAAAAAATTCCACATTACAGTAGTGACATGTAGGAATAAACATCACCTCAATATGACACATAGTGTGACTGTTATGACTCAAAATGAATCTTTTTATTGAAAATTGACATTATATTTAGTGAAAAAACAACTAAAATACTCAAAACTGAGAAAAAAAATTCGAAAAAAAATTTAATTTAGGAAAATGATTCATATGTAATTTTTGATGTGTATGAATTATCAACACCTCAATATGACACCTAGAGTGATAGGTATGACTCCATGCGACTAATATCTATTTAATGTTGAAATTTAATATAATAAAGTGTCACTCACTGAAAACTAAAATAATAAGATGATATTGTCAAGATAGTTTGGGAAATGATTATTAATTAAGTTCTGATGTTTGTGAACCAGTCTCATGTCAATCCCACACATGATGTCATCTGGATGGTTTAATGTGAATGTTTCTTGTTTAAAGTAATATTTTAGTAAAAAAATAGGTGACATAGAATAAACTAAGGAATCACATTGTGATTCTTTTAATACATTAGGAAAATGATCAATAAGTCATTGGTGATGTGTAGAAATCTATCTCCCCTCCATCTAACATATAATGTGACTTGTGTGACTCTAAGTGTGTCTTCTAATTCAAAATTTACATTAGTTTTAGAGAAAAGCAATTGAAATACCTAAAATAGATAAAACACATTCAAATTAATGGGTACATTAGTAAAATATCCATAAATCATTTTTGATGTATAATAATAAACATATCCTTAATCTAATGCATGGTGTGAAAGATATTATTCAAACAATCTATTATCAATTTAAAATTGATATTTTAATACAAAAAATATTCAAGGACTAAAAATTTAGAAAATACATATGTATAGTCTTTATAATTTTGAGAAATAAATCATAATTAATAAGGCAATTGTATGAAATAGTCTCATGTAAAACCCACACTTGATGCCACCTATACGGCTCAAAGTGTGTGTTTCATATTTAAAATTACATTTTGGTAAAAAATTCAAGTGGCATACTCAAAATAGAGGAAAAAAATAGGATTGTTTTGATAATTTATGAAATTGATCCCTAGGTCATTTGGGACATGTATAAATTATCCTCACCTAAATTCGACAGACGGTGTGATTTATTATGAATCCAAGTGATTCTTTTAATTCAAATTGACATTAAATTTATTAAAAAAATCACTAACATAATAAAGAACTAGATTAAAAGAATTTATATTGTTTTGGAACTTTACTACAATAATAAATAATCCATATGTGATTAATTATAATAAGCCAAACATGTATCTGATGGATGGTGTGAATAGTATAATACAAAGTGTTTTATATTAGTTTAAAATTGAAATTTTAATACAAAACAATATCTCCCAATAAAAACCTAGAAAACACACTTTTAATGTTTGGATAATTTGGGAAAAAATTCATAATTCATTTTTAATGTGTATGAATTAGTCTCATATCAAACCCACACATAATTCCCCCAGTATGGATCAAGGTGTCAATTTCTATTTTAAAGTGACATTTTATTAAAAAATATATGTGGCATACCCAAAATCAATGAAATACATTATTATTGTTTGAAAACATTTGTAATATGTTTCATATGTCATTTTTGATGTGTAGAAATCTTCCTCAGCTCAGTTTGAATAATGGTGTGACTAGTATGTCTCCATGTGTGTCTTTTTTTTCAAAATGGACAATAATTTTAGTAAAAAAACAACTGGCATACTCAAAATAGATGAAATAAATTTTTTTTGATTTATTACATTAGTAAAATGTTCCATAAGACATTTGTGAAATTTAGAAATCTACTTCAACTATTTCTGATGCACGGTGTGACAGATATGACTCCAAGTGACTGTTATGAGTTTAACATTGACATTTTAATAAAAAAAGTATAACTCAGTAAAAAAACGAAAACACACTAAAATTTTAATGATAATTTGTGGTAATGATAATTTATTTGTAATTTGTATGAATCATTCTCATGTAAAACCCATACACAATTCTAGTCGTATGGATAAAAGAGTGTGCTTGTAGTTTAAAATAACATTTAAAAAAACACATATGGCATAATCAAAACTGAGGAAATACATTATGAATATTTTGATATATTAAGAAAATGGTCCATTAGTCATAATATAAGTGTATTAATCATACTAACCTCAATATGATGCACGTTGTGACTGATATGACTCCATGTGCAGCTTTTTATTCAAAATTGAAATTAATTTTTGTTTTAAAAACAACCAACACACTCAAAACCGAGAAAAACCATTAAGTTTGTATTAGTACTTTAAAAATACATTCTAATAGTCATTTTTTGATTTCTGGTAATCTGCATCGCCTCAATCTGATGCATGGTGTGACTGGTATGACTCCAATTTCATCATTTATTCAAAAATGACATTAATTTTAGTGAAAAAACAAATAAAATACAAAAAACTAATAAAACACAATTTGATTATTTTGGAACATAATAAAACTATCCATTAATATTTTTTGATGTGTAGGAATCATCTTCATCTTAATCTAATATACAGTGTCACCGGTATGACTCCGAGTGCATTTTTTTCAAATCTGACATTAATTTTAATAAAAAAAATAGACATACTCAAAACTATGAAAATGAATTTTTATTTTGTTAGTACACTAATAAAACCATCCATATGTCATTTTTGATGTCTAGGAATCATTCACACCTCAATTGGACTCACGGTGTGATCGATATGACTCTAAGTGTGCCTTTTTATTCCAAATTTACAATTATTTTATTAAAAAACAACCAACATACATCTAATAGTTTTTTTTATGTATTTGTGTTAGAAATGTTATTGAATTTAAATTCAGTATTTTTATATTATTTTGTTAGTTTTTGTTGCTGTTTCTCTTGATTTATTGGGTTTCTATTGTACGCTGCATCAATTTTTGATGTTGATTATGTTATAGCATCACACTAAAATTCTAACCTTTACCAGCACTTTTTAAATCCATGATAAAGGTATCCTTTATTAGTTATTTTTAATGCAAGGATAATGGAATATTTATCTGCACTAATAAAGTGCCTCTTTATAAGTGCAAAATTAATAAAAAGAAAAAAGGTGTTCTTTATCAGTGATTTTAAAATCACTAATAAATTTTTTTCAGGACATTTATTTTTTATGATAATGCTACCCTTTATTAGTGCTTCTCTATCCCTCATAAATGACTTTTCTTTTTAATCCTACTATGTTATTCAGCTCTTTAATAATGATAATAAAGGCATATTCTTGCACTATTAATGGAGTTATTTATAGTAGTGGTAGATATGAAATTTTTCATCCCCTTGGAATTCTACATTTCATATATCCTCAAGACCTCCATGTAATATTTAGGATAAGGAATGAATGTTCCATTATTTTCATATTTCACCTGTAAAACAATTAAAAAATTCTATTCACTAATGAATGACATTTGAAAATCAATTTTCATGAATTCAAAAAACAATGTATGCACTATGATTCATATAATCCACCAAATATTATTTCATGAACATATACTAACAATGTCATGCTTTGATTATTTTAATTTCTGACATAGATATTGTAATCTACTACACCATGATGAAAACTGATCTTCTTAAAAAATTGATCCAGTCTTGAATGTCGTGATCTTGGTGCTTACTTCAACCCTATAAAGTAAATTTCATAATCAAAAACCCCTACTAAAATATTCACGAATAAGAAAACTATCTCCTTCACAATATAAACATCATCATCCAAAACAACATTCCGAAATTTAAAATTAACATCCTTCTAGAAAATGATGTCCTTTATTTTCTCTACAATGACTATGAATAATCTGATTGTCACTAGAATTGCAATAGGTTCAAATTTTTCATCATCATCATGAACCTCTATCTAGGTGTACACTCTTCCCATTTGTCATTATTTTTTTGCATAAAAAAATATCTTCATTTAATTTTTTTCAAAATAAAATTTTTTGAATGATAGCATTTTGGTTTGTGGGTCTTGAAACAATATCCCAAGTCTTCTTTTTCTCAATTTGGTCAATGTATTCATTCATATCCAAAACCCAATTCTCAAATAAAGATGCTTCATCAAAACCATTTGGATCTACCTATGATATGATTGATGTATGATATAGAGTCTTAATCCTCATTGTCTAAAATGGTGTTGTATGAAGACAAAATTTATTCTTTCTATCAATTTCAAGTATTCTAATTAGTTTCTATTTAGATACTAATTTATTCCCATCCATCTCATTATCCAAATATTCATTTTAATGAGCCTCTATAACTAGAACATCCCATGATTTGGTTATCTCTTTGTCATTATCCTCTTGAGTCTAATCATTTATTTGTTTAATATTCTTTTCATTCACTAACATAGTTACATAATATCTAAAAACTAACTTTTCTAGTCCATTATTGAAGAATTTATATTATTTATTTGAGTATCCAATTGATATCCATTAATCACTATGGGATTCAAACATCTGGTGTTTCTCTTTATTGAGAATGAAACACATACTTTTAAATAATCGAATGAACATAAATTCTATCATCTTTACATTCCAAATCTCATATGGATTATTTTCTAGTTCTGGACAAAATAACAATATATTTGATGTGTATACTATGTTCATCCCTTCTTGTTTCTAAAAAAATACCTGGAAAGTATTTGTCAATGAGAATTGTTCTAGACATGTTGTTGATAATTAGATATATTCTCTCAACCACTCCATTATTCTATGGGGTTTATACAGATGATACATGGTACATTATCCCTTGTTTCATGAGATAATCATCGACTTGGAACCTTTTGAAATCCATTCCATCATATTTTTTAATCTCTTATATTGAATGACCCAACATCTTCTTAACTTCTCTTTAATATTTTTTTATGCAAGTGAACACTTAATATTTTTGGGTGATGACAGGAACACATGCAATTATACTAAAATCATCAATAAAGTGAATATAAAATGTCCCCCAACAATATATCTTGGTTAAATAGGTCTCCACACATCAATTTTCCCCATATTAAGAACATTTTCCTTCTCCCTTTTTTCATACTTGTATTTCAAAGGATCTTCCACTGTTGACAAGCATCACATGTACGAGTACCAACACATGATAATTTAGGGAGGTATCGAGTATCATCATAGTTCAGTAGATCTTCCATGGATTATTGGATAAAAAAATACAACTTCACATCTCTTTTCTTTTCCCAAAACTTGGAATTTCCCCTGACAACAATGTTTATACCTTCACCATTACCAAATATTTTGATACCAACATTATTGTACTTGATTCCACTCACCTAATCACTATTTTCTATCATATGAAAACTGAATACACTATCAATAATCCATATTCCAATGGAATATGATGCTTTATATGTAATCTCTAAAATCACTACACTCTCAGCCCTTTTTTTGTCCATGTTTTTGAATTCATACCCACTATGGATTGATAATATTTATCTTCCACAGTGTATGATGGACTATCTTTATCTTGCAACACTGCAAACTTATTTTTAATTTTCATCTATCTTGATGGTATATTGAATTACTTCTTGTGACCAATTTGTTTCTACTTCAGTATATTCCTCCTCATTGTTGATGTATAGTATTTGGGAATGTTTCCAAATCCATCACACCAAAAACAATGGCCCCTGAAAAATTTTCTAGATAATTTCACTCTTTTTGGATACAATTTTTGTTCTTTTTCACTTCGTAATCTCTTTGATATGAGACAAAATATTCGTGAGTGTCCCATTATTGAAAATCAATAACACCTGATGTGCGGTACAGTCTTATGCTTCACATCTACACCACAGGTTCTTCCTAGGGTTCTTTTAATATTACGACTCTATTTCAAACTCAAATCAATAATCATTTTTAGAGCAGGTGTTTGCAGTTTGACATTAATCATCATACTTATTTGTATTTGATCAACCATTATATGAGCCTTATCATTTTCATTTGACTATTTCTTTTGTTCTACTAGACCTTTATACTCTGCCTACATCTTCTATATTTCCTGGAGGATATGCTTTCCTGATATCATATGGAGAGTTAATAGATTTTTGTTATCCTTAACACATCATCATTGACGAAAAACCTCCTCTTCTATATATTTATTATAAATTAGTTGATTTCATTTAACATTAATCCAACTATAGATTTATCTCATATTCTTCAATATTCAGCTTGTGATCAATAGCCTTTTTTGATCACTTTATATTGAGGAACTCAGTATTTCAATTTCATTACTAAACGTAGATATCTCCTTCCTTCTGCTGCATACATAGATTTCTATCATGAACCACTTTTTTTTCATTCATTGTTTTGGCACTCCAAACATCTACTTATTCTAGATTTTCTTCTAATTTATCTTGATTGTCAACTCTTGATTCAAATTCTCATTCATCATTTTTACTTTCATCCCTATTGGGTAATTTTTGACAACTTCCACCATAGCATTCTATTCATGATCCATGCTTTTTTCCAACACCTCTAACTCAAATTCTTCCAAACTGTTATCTTTTTTAAAAGAATGCGCTTATCTCTAAATAAATTTTTCATTACCTTCAAATAGGTTGAATACATAATTTTGGGAATTTAAAATTCATCATATTAATCTTCATGAAGCATTGTGGATAACCTTGATCCACGATGTCCAACCTTTTCACATCTTAATAATTTAAGAGTTAGTTTCAATTTGAAACTTTTTTTCCAATTTAGAGATTTGAGGAAAGGAATTAAATCACCTCATTCATCACTTCCTCTTCTTGAACATCTTCAATGGTGAAATTATTCATAGCCATGAACTCCACTTCTTTAGACATCCCTTTTTCCATAGACTCATTGTCATCATCCTTCAGATATTTATCTTCTAATATTGAAATATTTGGATTATATCAAGGTGGTAGTTTTCTCATAATTTGATTAATAATACGTATATATTTCATAATTTATCTGAGGTCATGAATGTCATCCACCAAAATTATTATAGAATCAAAGAATTTTTCAACAGAACAATTGTGATGCTTTATGAGATCCTCATATTTGTTCCATAAAACAATCATCTTTGATTCTATGTTGTTTGAGTCACCCTAATATATGTTCAAAAAAAGATCCCTAATAGATTGTGATGAATTAAATGACATCACATTTATATATATATCATTTGATAGGGATCCCCCTAAAGCATTTACCTTTTTTGTACCAACATCCAATTCCACGATATATGCTTCTCATAAATAATGACTATTGATATTGGCTAATATTCCAAGAATATATGGTATAAATACATATATTCATAATGATAATATGTTTTAATAAAAATGATTCTTTGATAACATAAAATTTTTTCCATCGTATATCATAATAATTTTATGACTGAAATCATCCATTTCTTCTATCAATAGAGTGCTACTTAATTTCAACCTTAAATATTTGATACAAATTTTTAGGCCTACTATGTCAAATACCATTATAGGTGTGGGGGTGAATCAAGGAAAGACATTTTGAAACTAATTCTCATTCAGATCTTGTTGAATAATTTAAAAACACTATTCTCTTCATCTCCCTTAATAATGTATGAAGAGAAATAAACTCACGTGTGAGACCAGATAATTTTACATATATTACCCCCACTAGGATATATCCATGGTTCATACAATGATTATATCATGATGTACTGAATTTACTTAGGCTCACTACCAAAATAAAAAGTTTACAATAGATCACTTTTATGCCTAGTCTAACTACCTTTAAAGGTTTTAGGGCTAGCTCACTTAATTCCAAAGGGTCACTCCCATTGACTCTTTCTTTAGCTCACTATCAATGGAAATGATCATAAGATTCATCTTTCTTTGGTCAAATCTCTTGAATGTGATCCATTCATAGTTTATGGAGATATAGTGTAACACCCCAAGCTTCCACGGTACATTTCCCTTTGAATAATATTGTAACTTGTGTTGTACGCAACATTGAGTTCTAACACACCACAACCAATAAAACTAGCCGTTATGAATATTAATACCCACTTTTTGGAATTTTATATATTTAATCGTTCAAAATTAACTTCATTTTGGGATTCATAATATCGAAATTATCTTAGGGTGAATTTTTAGTATTTTTATGGAAACTATCAATTTTTGATGAAAAGTGAAAAACACTCAGTCATTATTTAAAACCAACATTTTATTTAAATAATAATTTATTTGATTTAAATTTATTTTAGGTCAAAATAGATACATAATACCTATATATGTTCAATTTAATTCATTGGATTCAGTATATAAAAATTTTATATATATAAAAATTTTATTGAACTTTTTCCCGTCTTTTACCTACCTCCAATGAGTATTTGTAAATTTACATAAAACATAATTTTGCCACTAATTTGAGTTGAATTTTAAAAATCCGAGATACACAGTTAATATCTTGGAGTAAAATGTGTTTCAATAAGATAAAAATACTTTTCGGTGAATAGATACTTTTTACTTTTATTTACCACGGTTAAAAAATAGTTTAATTAAGGGTAAAAATAATATTATTATTACCTTAACACTTGTCCAAATTCTAGTGGATAAGTATAATTAGACCAAAAAATATTTTAGGAATAAAATACGAACCTCTTTGGTCCACTTGGACTAGATGTGGACATTTTTTATTAAATAGTTCAATGAAGAGTTAAAAGTGTTAAATTCAATGTTTAATATCTAAATAATTTTTAATATAGCATTAAAAATTATAAAAATTCAACTATAAATATTTATTAGAAAGATAAAAATATTTCAAACATAATGGTATTTTATTTATATTTTTTAGACATTAAATAATTTAATTTATTTATGACAAAATGATGATGCAGTAATTACCTAATTAATGAAATATTAAAATAATTGATATTATAAATACTCAAATAAATGTTATTTGAGAATTTTTATGAATTACACTAATTTTATAGATTAATATGACATATTAGGGTTGGTTTGATAAATTGTTTTCAATGTAATAATTCTTTGATGAATTTAGTAAAAACAAAATACCAAATAGTTTCAAAATTGACATAAAAGAGTTTTTTAAACAAATAGTATATTATTAATTGTTATTATAGTTTTGAAAATATATGGTTCGGAAAAAAGACTTATATATTTATATTTGTATCACTAATGAACCACTTGAAGTTTTTTTGGAAGTATATAGTACATTTATTAACCATATAATATAAAAATAAAAACAGACATGGTAAATGTCAAACTATTTAACTAAGAGTTAAATCTAAAAGATAAGGTTAATATAGTGACCAAAACATGTCTAAAACCTATTTTCTGGTGGTTTTCGACCCATAACCACATTATCCTATAAATAATCCACTTTTGATGCATTATAAACCGAAGAACTGTTTTATTATAAATGAATATTTCAAGCTTTTCCTAAGGTGCCCCTCACTCCTCTTATAAAAGGTCACTCGCCCTTCTCCCTAACTAACACCACTAAAGAAATTTGGCTTGGCTAAACCCTATCCAAATACCCTATAAACTGTCCTAACTTTATCCTAGAGGCCTTACATTAGTCATAAATCCAACCTATAGAGAAAATTTGATCAAATCCAAAGGAAGATCCCAAAGAAGATGTAAATATTTCATCACCTCTTTCAAGTTTCTTTCTTCTTCCACTTCCTCTTTCAATGTTGTTTACATTCGTAAATCATATCTACAATATATTCTATATATTTTGACTTGATTATAAATATGGTACAACCATATTCATCATTATATCCATCCATTGATTGAAATGTCACCATACGTGCGTACATACGACTTACTGTCTCCACATCGTGGTGTAATTATTATTAAATAAATTATTATATGTATGGGTATAATAATGATTTATAATTGATGTAAATAATAAATATAACATGATAATTATTATTTATATATGATATACTATCCAATTATATATTATTTTAATATCAAAATAATGATATTGTCGTTCGTGCGTATTTGTGGATTAACATCTCCACGAACGCGATGATATTCATTCCACATCATATCCATTCAAGAATAATTTTCATTATATTTTTAAAAATAATTTTTTAAGACTTAATATAATTATTAAGTGGAATATGATATATCATATCCATAAAAAACATTACTTACTTAACAAATCATATAAATGAAAACGAATCAATCAACACACAAAACAACGATAATAATAAGATATTATTAACAAATCAATGTTAAAAGATTATATATGATATCATATTAATATATACGATTCTGTTTATAATTTAATAACAATTATTTCATCATTATATAATAGGTTAACCTACCCTCGACCAAGGAAAAGTACACGTTAAGGCTTAATTTCACGATCACTTTATTATCAGAGGTTGTTTTTACGTAAGTATCTTCTTGGGGACTCTTTATCACCCACATTCGTGTTTTCATAAAAAATGTATTTAAAAAACATTGTTACTATTTAATAGACAATGGGATAAAGTCATTTATAACCTTATCTTACCTTATATTTTTTTAATGTAATATTTCCATCATTTTCCAAACAAGGTACTTTTTGACCTTTTCGACAAAATTAAGGTAAGAATGTTTTTAACTTAAATTGCGAGTGTAGATACTTTTTTCCATTATAACATCGTCGAAGCATCCCTTACAAGATTAAAAAAAAATTCAAAATAAATTTTTTCATTATAATTATGTGACTCTTAAATGATTTCAAAATAGAAATAGATATTTCCCTAAAAAAGTTTTTGATTTCATCTATGTCAAAATCATTTGAAGGATTTTAAGCTTATTTGATGTTTATTTATTATGACAAAAATATTCCATATCGTATTTAAGGTTTTGTGATATTTTTTACTATGAAAGATTTATTTTTATCCCATTCATGGTTTATGGATAACATATTTAAATTTTGTATCCTAGTTTTAATATGAATGTTTATGTTTTGTTTGAACAGTTTCATGAGAGGAATGTATTTGACTTAGTAAGTGACGGGTGGATCCCGCTATAGCTCATGGATGCTTTAGTAGGTCTCATGAGACAAACTAGTGTCTTGACACAAGGCCTTAACAAAATCTTATTTGTAGTATTGGAACAAGGTCTTGACTATGTGGTTATGAAAGTATGACATTATGGATTTCATCATTATGAATATTTTTATATATATTTAGTGGGATTATTCGACTAGTAGAATATCCATGTGAGTAATTAAATGGATTTATTTTGATTTATATTGTCCATATTATGATGAATTTAATGTTGAAAAGGATTTTTTTAGTTCTATACATTTCTTTGAATGTTTATGCTTATTTATGAAAGTTTCTGTTATATTGTTATCCTTACAAACCATCTAAGCTCCTCCCTTTCTATTTATTATTTTTTTAGGGATGAAAAGAAGTATATTATGACAGACCTGTATGGATAGTCTATGGGATCTCATTGTTGTCCATTGAAACAATATTGTATCTGTTTTCCCTTTTATGATGTAATGTAAACCTTATGAATGTACCTAGTACTTCGAAGCCGACTAAACTAATCGGTCATTCGTTACTTGACCTTTTGTGATCACGCCAATGTTATGTAATAATTCACTGACTCTAGGTAACTGGGGTCAGGGCATTATAGTTGGTATCAAAGGATGTTTAGTACAAACTGTGGAATCTAGATTTAGATAAACTCTTATTAGAGAATATTACCCTAAGATAGAATTTGAGAATTAGTATATAAGAACATCCTAGAATTTTGGTATTGTATATATTTTGTGACTTTTACAATAAATACATCTATATTTGGATACATGTAGGTAGAGGTGGCACTAGCACAGATATACCTAGGGGTAAACCCCAAAAACACCGCTTTGAGCTAGACTCGAACGTGAACTAGTGCACGACAACATGCCTCGTTGCACTCTTGGTTACGACACTCCCCCGGGATATACATAGGATAATTTTTATTTTCCTTAAAAACCATTATGAAGGGTTTATGAGTATATACATCCTAAAAACATTTGTTTTATGATTATGGATTATATCCATAAAATGTTCATTTTATGTTATGTATTTTACATGTTTGGAATTATGTATTCTAATTCATAATCTAATCTAGTTTATTTCATTGTTTAGAAATGGTACCTAGGATAAGGAATGGAAACCGTATCAATGTACCCTCTCCATGTAGGGTTTTCCTGTTAATCAAGATAATTATAGTGGAGATGGTGATGCAACTGGTGGTGATCAAAAAATCACCATACTGGGAAAACTCACTCATGTTATGAATAATAACCTTACTTATATTAATCACCTTGATCGGCAGTGTGGAGGATAAATGTTAGATCGCTTAATGAGGAAACAAACACCAAAATTAAATGTGGGTAAAAGTACACTATAGGTTGAGAAATAGATAAATTCTTTATAGAAAACATTCCACGCCTTGGGGAGTAGTGAAATGGAAAAAGTTGTAATGACAGTTTACCACCTCACTGGAGATGCTGATCAACAGTGGTCATTGATTCAAATATAAAGGAAGATGATGATGTATCAAATATGGATGGGAGGGGGTTTAATGATATTTTCTATGAAAAATACTTTCCTCATGAACATCGACCAGATATGGAAAGACAATTTATGAGTCAGAGGAAAAAGGAGGATGAGAATGTCATAATGTATGAAGCTAACCTTTTAAGGTTAGTGAGGCATGCTGCAAATTATATATGTAACCCAAGAAGTAATATTGATCATTTATTTGACGGGTTAAAATGATTTATCCACTGAGAATTAGTCTCACAATCCTTCTCGTTGTATGAAGATATTGTCTCATGTGCTCTCAAGAAAGAAAAAGAATTTTCTAGGTCTTACGACTCAAAAGAAAAGCAATAGAAGAAGAGATCTGCTGAACATTCTAAAAATAAAAAAAAGGGTAATAAGTGAAAAGTTCAATATCCATCATGTAGTAAAAGTGGGAAGTAACACCCTGAAACTTGTCTCAAGGGAATGTGTGTCCATTAAAAGTGTGGTGAAAAAGGCCACCAAGATTGTGATTGCAAGGAGAAGAAAGAGGCTATCGATGTTTAACGCTACAATGGTAAATAAAGGGGGTATTATGAAAATAATGTACTAATAGGCAGGGTAACATACCTCAAAAGAGGCCAAGGGATCAAGGCCATACTTATTATATCACTACTACTGAGGTTGAAGCCCTGAAATACGTAGTGACCGGTAATTTTAGGGTTTCCTCAAGTTTATCCAAGTCATTATTTGATTCTGGATCATCGCATTGATTCATATCTTCCAGGTTTTCTAATAAAATTAGATATTTCCCATTTGATTTATCATGGGATTTGTTAGTCAAAAATCATTAGGAAAGTATCATTGCTACAAGGTTTTGTGAATCAGTTCCCAATAGGGAATATAAATGTTTTTTATCTGCTGATCACATCATCATACCCATGATTGAATATCATATAATCCTCGGTATGGATTGTCTATCAAACAATGATGAAAAAATTTATTGCAAGAAATAAGATACTATTTTTTATGACAATGATAAAGAACACCTTATCTTTAGAGTAGAATCATCACCACCTAATTCTTATCTAGATCCACCCCCAGTAGCTCAACCAAATTAAATTATTTGGGTGGAAGAGAAAGAAATAACTATGTGTGAGGAAAAGAATATTCAAATAGACGATTCACCTATTGTGAGATAATATGTTGATGTGTTTCTAAATGATTTACCTTGACATCCCCCATAATGATAAAGGGAGTTTCCATTGATTTATTTTATGGATCAAGGCCCATATCAAAGACCTCTTATGGAATGTCCAATGTAGAATTAGTGGAACTAAAGAAAAAAAATAGAGGAATTGAGTAATAAGGGATTTATTTTCCCTAGTGTTTCTCCATGTGAATCCCCTGTCCTTTTTGTTAAGAAGAAAGATGGATCTATGAGGTTGTGCATTAAATATAGGGCGATCAATGCTATAAAAATAGAGAATAAGTATCTATTACCTCGCATTGATGATTTATTCGAGCAACTTCATAGAGCTCAATACTTTTCAAAGACTGGCCTTCGATCTGGATATCATCAATTACGTGTGAAGAAGGAAGATATTCCAAAAACATCATTTTGAACTAGGTACGAGCATTACGAGTTTATAGTTATGCCTTTTCTATTGACTAATGCACCCTCTATCATCATGGATCTAATGAATAGAGTTTTCAAGAAATATTTTGATGACTTTGTAGTGGTTTTTATTGATGATATCATGGCATACATAAAAAGGTAATAAGATCATGAGAATCACTTGCACATTATTATAATGACACTTAGAAGATATGATTTATATGGGAAGTTTAGAAAGTGTAAATTCTGGCTTCAGGAGATTACTTTTCTTGCCCATATTGTCTCTTAGTATGGAATATCTGTTTTTACATCTAAGACAAAAACAATGCAATAATGTCTAGCACTGATGATTAAAACTAAAGTATGAAATTTTATTGGATTAGTAGGTTATTATCGTCATTTCATCAAAAATGTTTCCCGATTAGCTAACCCATTAACCAAGATCACACACAATGGGGTTAAATTTGTTTTGGACAAAAGAATGTGAATAATGTTTTCAAGAACTAATGAAAAGATTATTCAATGATCATATATTGTCTCAACCATTGGTGAATGATAGTTATGTTATTTATAGTGCTGCATCAATGAAAGGACTTTGTTGTGTCCCTATTAAAAATGATAGGGTTATTTCCTACACATCACGAAAGCTGAAAATTCATGAGCAAAAATATCTTACTCATGATCTTGAGTTAGCATCTATAATATTTTCTTTGATTATTTGGATACACTCTCTCTAATGTAAAAAATTTGAGATTTATACTGATCAGAAGAGTTTGAAGTATATTTTCTCTCAAAAAGAAATCATCATGAGGCAAAGGAGATGGCTTGAATTAATCAAGGATTATGATTGCACAATACACTACAACCCGAGGAAGAAAAATAAGGTAGAAGATACTTTGAGAAGAAAATATCATGGATTTTTGAACAATAAGAGAGTTGAAAAGGATCATGTATACATGGATATAGTAAATATGGATATAGGGATAACCATGGAAGGTGAAACCTCATTGTTTTTTTCAAATGGTTTCCAAATCATCATTACTAGAAAGGATAAAATGTTCTCAAGCTGATGATGAGAAGTTTCAAAAGAAGATTAAAGATGTGATTAATGGGATATTGAGTGAATTCATAAATGAAGATGAAAATTTTGAAATTTGGGAAGAGACTTTGTGTTCTTGATATACCTGATCTAAAAATAGAATTGTTGGATGATTCTCATAACACCAATTTCTCTATACACCGTGGGAGTAACAATACATATAAAGATTTGAAGGAACATTTTTGGTGGGACAACCTGAAGAGGGATATTACTGATTTTGTGTCAAGATGTATGGTTTGTCAATAAGTGAATGCTAGAAGGAAACAACCGAAAGGAGTCATGAAATCTCTTCCCATACCTGAGTGAAAATGGGATAATATTACGATGGAAATTGTCATGGGACTACCAAATACTCCAAGAAGGAATGATGCAATATGGTTCATTTTTGATCGTCTTACCAAGTCAACAAATTTTCATAATATAAGTGAAGATTTACCACTTGAACATTTAGAAAGACAATATATTAATGATGTTGTAAGACTTCACAGAGTTCCACTATTAATTGTTTCTGATCGTGATCCATGTTTTAGATCAAGAATCAAGAAAAGTCTTCAGAAATCCGAAGATACTAAACTTCATTTGAGCACTACCTACCACCCCCCAAATTGATGGACAATCAGAACAGACTATTCAAATGTTAGAAGACATGTTGAGATCATGCTCACATGACCATCTAGGTATGTGGGATCAATATTTTCCATTGGTAGAATTTTCCTCTTACAATAGATTCCAGTCAAGTATTTAGATGGCACCATATGAATCATTATAGGGAAAGAGATGTCGTACACCAACCTATTGGGATGATAGTGGTGAAAGAAAACTTGTAGGCCCAAAACATGTGGAAGAAACGATGTAAAAGGTGAAGGTAATCCAAAACCACATCAAAGCATCTCAAAGTAGGCAGAAGGACTATGCTGATAACAGAAGGAAGCATTTGGAATTTGAGGTTGGAGATCTTATTTTCTTGAAGGTATCTCCATGGAGGGTGTCATACGTTTCAGTAAGAATGGAAAATTGCGTCCTAGCTACATCAGACCTTTAGAAATTCTTGAACTAATTGAGGCTGTAGATTACCATTTGGAAATGCCGCCAAGTCTTTCCAAAGATCATGATGTATTCCACATGTCACTATTGAGAAAATACATGCATGACCCAACGTATGTACTCACCGTTGAGGAATTATAACTAGAACCTGATCTGTATTATTGTGAAGATCATGTCATGGTTCTTGGTATAAGAGAAAAAGTGTCAACAATCCAGACGACTCGTCTGGTAAAAGTTCTATGGATAAACCATAAAATAGAAGAGGCAACATGGGAACCCGAGGAACATATAATGAAGAACCACTAGTGTCTTTTTACGCTGTAATACTCTAGAAATTTCCAGGTGAAATTATTTGATGGAGGGGATAATGTAACACCCCAATCTTCCATGATATGTTTCCCTTTAAATAATACAGTAGCTTATGTTGTACGCAACTTCGAGTTCAAACACACCAAAACCAATCAAACAAGTAGTTATAAATATTAATACCCAATTTTTAAATTTTTATATATTTTATCATTCAAAATGGAATTCATTTTTGGATTTGAAATATCAAAATTAGCTTAGGATGAATTTTTTGTATTTTCTAAAAAAGTTCAATTTTCTATGAATAATGAAAAACCCTGAATCATTATTTAAAACTTAATTTTTATTTAAATTTATTTTTGGTCGATATAGATAGATAATATTTATATTTGTTAAATTTAATTCATTGGAGTCAGTTTATAATTATTTTAGATATATAGAAATTTTATTGAATTTTCTACCTTCTTTTACCTACCTTCTAAGAGTATTTGAAAATTTATATAAAACATAATTTTACTGCTCTTGTGAGTTGAATTTAGAAAATCCAAGAGATGCGGTTAATATTAAGGAGTAAAATTTGGTTCAATAAGATAAAAATAATTTTTTTTGAATAATAACTTTTTACTTTTATTTACCACGGTTAAAAGTAAATAGGGTAATTAAGGGTAAAAATGATATTATTATTACCCTAAAACATGTAATAATTCTATTGGTTAAGTATTTTTAGACCAAAAAACCATAGGAATAAAATATGAACCTATTTGGTACACTTTGATTAGATTAGGACATTTATTAATATTTAATTCAAAGAAGAGTTTAAAGTGTTGAATTCAATGTTTAATAACTAAACCATTTTTAATATAGGGTTAAACATAAGATAAATTCGACTATAATTATTAATTAGAAATATAAAATGATTTTCTATATAATGGTATTTTATTTATATTTTTTTGACATAAAATAATTTAATATATTAATGACACAATGATGAGGAATTAATTACCAAATTAATGAAATATTAAAATAAATGATATTATAAATATCTAAATAAATGTTATTTGAGGCATTTTATGAATTTCGAAATTCCTTTATGGATTTTCCTCCATGTCTCGGCTATTCCCCATAGAACATGATAATAAGTAGATGAATTTTCATATGCTTCCGAATGAAATTGAAGAATGTATTTGGAATCCTACAAAATCTATTCGTTTTTTCATGGATCAGATATATCATGGCGAATGATTCTTCTGAACAAATTATGTCTTCCACAATAGAATTTAATAATTGAGATTTTGAGTAATTTTTTACACTAATTATCTAAGTTAATATGATAATTTATGGTTGTTTAAAAGAATTTTTATCAGAGTAATAATGTTGTTATGAATTTAGAAAAAACAAAATACAAAATAGTGTCAAAATTGACATAAATGAGTTTTTAAAACAAATATTATATTATTAATTGTTATTAAATTTATAAAAATATAAGGTTCAGCTAGAAGATTTATATAACTATAGGTGTATCATTAATGACCTTCTTGGGGTTCACTTGGAAGTATATAGTATGTTAATTAATCATATAATATCAAAATACAATGAGACATGGAACATGTCAAACTATTTAACTAAGTGTTAAATATAAAATATAATGTTTATTTAGTGACCCAAACCTATCTAAAACATATTGGGGGAGTGGTTTTGACCCATCCCCACCTTATCATTTAAATAATCTACTTTGGAGAAATTAGAAAGCGAAAATGATTTTATTATAAAATAATATTTCTATCTTTTCCTAAGCTGCCCCTCACAGCTCTTATGAAAGGTCACTCCATATTCTCTCTAAATCACACCATAAATTCCATTTGGATCAGCCAAACCCTACCCAAAAACCCTCTAAACATTCCTCCCTTTATCCTAGAGTCCTTACTAAAGTCAGAAAGCCATCCTATTGATCCCTTTTGATCAAGTCAAAAGGAAGAACTCGAATAAGAGGTAAATATTTCAACACCACTTTCAGGTTCCTTTCTTCTTACACTTCCTCTTTCTTTGTTATTTCCATTATAAAATAATAACTTCATTATCTTCTATATATTGTGATTATATTATAAATATGGTACATCCTTATTCATTATTCTCTCAATCGTTTGAATTACACGTCACCATACATGCGTATGTATGGCTTACCCTCTACACGTCGTTGTGTAATTGTTATTCAATACATTATTATTTGGATGGTTATAATAATGATGTTTAATTGATGTAAATAATAAATATAACATGATAATGATTCTGTATATATGATATAACATCCAATTATATATTATTTTAATACCAAAAGAATGATATTGTGCTCGTGTGTACATACAGATTACCATCTCCAATAACGCGATGAGATTCATTCCCCATCGTATCCATTCAAGACTAATTTTCATTAGATGATTAAAAACAATTTTTAAAGACTTAATATCATTATAAATCTGAATAAGATACATCATATCCATAAAAACATTAATTACGTATCAAATCTTATAATGGAAAACGAATCAGTTAATACCCGAAATGAAGATATTACTAATATATTATTAACAAAGGAATGTTAAAAGATCATATATGATATAATATTAAAATATATGATTACTTGATAATTTAATAACAATTATTTCACCATTATACCAGATGATAACCTACCCTAGACCCTGGAAAAGTACAAGGTTAGGTTTAATTTCACAATCTATTTTTTATATGAGGTTGTTTTTACGTAAGTATTTACTAAGACCTCTTTATCATCCACATCCTTGTTTCCATAAAAAAATGATTTAAAAACATTTTTAATATTTACTAGACTATGGGATAAAGACATTTATACCCTTATTTTACCTTATATGTTTTTTGAAAGAAATCTTTCTGTCATTTTCCAAACAGGGTACCATTTTCCTTTTTTGACAAAGTTAAGGTAAGAATTTTTTTAACTTATATGGCGGGTGCTGCTACTTTCTTCCGATATAACATCATCGATGCTTCCCTTATAAGATTATTAAAATATTTTAAAAATACATTTTTTCAGTATATTTATGTGAGTCTTAAATTATTTCAAAATATAAATTGATACATCCTTAATTTTTTTTGATTTAATCCATATTAAAATCCTTTGATGGATTTTAATATTATTTGATGTTGATTTATTATGATACAAAACATCCATATTGTATTGAATGTTTTTTTATATTTATTACTTTGGATGTGTTATTTTTATTCCACTCATGGTTTATGGATAATGTATTGACATTAATTATGCTAGTTTTAATAAGAATGTTTATGTCATGTTTAAACCTTTTCATGTGGGGAATGCATTGGACTTGGTAAGTGAATGGTGGAGCCTGCTATAGATCCTCAATTTATTAGTAGGTATCATTGGACAAACTAGTGCCTTGTCAAATGGCCTTAACAGAATCTTATTTTTAGTCTTGGCACAAGGCCTTGACTATGTGGTTATGAAAGTCTGGCATTATGCATTCCATTATTATGAATGTGGCTATTGATAATGCATTTTTATTATTTTACTAGTAGAATATCCATGTGAGTAAGTAAATGGAATTATTTTGATTTATATTTTCCATATTATGATGATGTTTATGTTGAGAAGGATTTTGTTTTAGTTATATATATTACCTTAAATGTTTATTCTTATTTATAAGAGTTTCTACTATATTGTTATCCTTACTGAGAATATGAGCTCACCACTTTCTATGTTTTATTTTTCTCAGATTGGATTGATATATATTATGACTGACCTGCAGGGATAGTCTATGGGATCTTAGTGTTGTCCATGGAAACAATGTTGTAGCAGTTTTCCATTTTATGATGTAATGTAAATCTTATGAATGTCTCTAGTACTTCCAGGGCTACTAAACTAATCGTTCTTTCAATACATGATCATTTGTGATCATGCCAATGCTATTTAACCATGCACGGAATCTGGGTAAATGGGGTCAGGGCATTACATGTAGGTTTCTTTATTATCACTAATTAATAAATCCTTTGTTGTGTGTGTATTCTATATTTCTGCTCCAATTTCACCGAATGATGAATATAACTTTACTACAAATTTACTAGGAAATTAAATATTTCATGAAGACAATAAGTTTCTTATGTGAAACATTAATACCTTTCATGAAACATTTATGATTTTTCTTTAAAAAGCATATTGAGTGAATCTCCCATGTTATGTAAAACTCAATTCTGACACCCAACTCGCTTTTCCTAGTATTATTTTGTGATTCAGAGCCTTGATTTTCATTATGGGTTGATCTACTCAAATGAGGGGGTAGCTACCTATTTATGGGCTCAAACAAACCCATGCATAAAATACTAAAATTTCTTTCTTTGTGCACATAAGACCCTATTTTAGTGCGTGAAACCTCATTTGACATATCATTGTGCACATAAGACTCTTTCACACTAATCACTTCATCTATTAATCAGTTGGCCATGAAAACCACCTTTCTCACAGAAAAACATCATTATTATGATTCCATTATTTTCAACATTTTAATTTTCTGATCACAGAAATCTAATTTTGAACAACATTTATACTAAACATTAATATTGTGAGATAATTCCTTTGTAAAAAAAACTTTTCTCCATTCTCTAGATTTTGGACCAAAAAATTACTAAACCCTAGGAAACATCACCACCTTGTATAAGATCGTTTTAACTACATCTAAAGGCTCTATACATTTTCCTTGTATAATTGCAAATATTTCTTGTCAATAATATCTCTAGATCTCCCCAAATGATCGTAGAAACCATATTTTTCAACAAACACAATCAGCCGAAAGACACTATAATTTTACCTTGAGGTATTTACCCAACATTTTTGTACATGGAAGACATCATATAAATTTTATTACAATACAATCCTATCAATTGAATTTTTCAATTCCCAATTTTTTTAATTTGTACTAAATTCATATTTCATAAAATGAATATTTTAGCTATAAAATTGAAATAACTAACCTATTTATTTTTTTCATCTTCCTTTCAATTATAATGGTTTATTTTTTATTAATCTAGTAAAAAATTGTCAATCTTCTTCATATTTTTCACCCCATTAATTAATTTATGCTTGTTTTTATTATTTGGTTGTAATTATTATTCAAATTTTAGATTGCATTACAATTTCCTTCCTTGTGGATATGATAACATACTTACTACATTCATGTAGTTTTAGAAATTTAATTTGATCTAGTTAATAATGATTTTTCAATATTGTTGGGGAATGATTTGACTAACTAAAAATATAAAAAAAGTTATTAAACCCAGAAAATAGAAAATCAGAATATCTAAAAAAATAAAAATAAAAACAACATGAGTGAAGAAAAAATATAAATATCTGGGATGATACTGATAAATTCTTCAGTGCATGTACAATGGATATGTTAACCGAAATCTAGAACCTGTAAAATATGAAATTGAAAAACCATATGAGATTTATGAAATGAAAAATCTAAAATGGATATTTTATAGAAAGTGATGTTGATATAAATTAACCAAAATTAATCCATGAAAATATTTAATGACCTAAGATGATAGAGTATCAAATCCATCAATTTTCTTGTAATTCTTATTCAATTATACCAACACATAGGGAATGAATATATTAGAAGATGTTGTATTACATTTCAATGTTACCTTCATTCAATGTAAATCCTAATGAACGATCTTTATCATTTATTAGAGATTTCAACAACATTTTACAACTAATACTATAGTAAGGGTTGAGTGAGAATGTGTTTTACATTCTAGTTTTCCCATTCTAAAAAAATCTATATTCAAGCAATTTTTTTAGGGCCTTGATGAAAAAATTTAAAAAAATGGGGAAAATCCAAATCTCCATCTTAATGAAATTATATCCAAGGAGACATAATATAGAATTGAGTAAAAAATCACAATATTTTACAAAAAAAATTGGAGAGAATTTTCTTGAAGCCTATTATTGGTTCAAAGGCTAGATTATGAAGTTTCATCATCATAAAAACCCATTACACTAAATCATGGATGCCTTCAATTAAGGTATTTCACATACCTATCAAAACATGGTTGAATAATCTACTAGAGGAAATGAAACAAGGAAAAGTGATGTAGATATTTTAAAACTCTTCTATTCTATAGCTCTTAATTCAAAAAGTAAATATTTATAGGTAAAGAGAGTGAATTGGAGAGAGACTTACACTAGTCTGTAGTTTGAACGGAAGGCTCCATTTTATGACATAAAATATAAACTCTAGTACTTAATGATTAAAAATGTATAATAATATGAAAATAAAGTTGGAAATCAAAACCAAGTCTAATATATAATATAATATTGTCAATATAAAATAATTTGTGGACACATATGTTTCTAATGTCCAAAAATTGATATGCCATAACAAACACAAGATGATTATAATTTTTCTAGATATAATTAAAAAACATGATATAGATGGCCCATTTAAAATAAATATTACCCTTTATATGTGAAGAACCCCAAATTTTCTTATAGGGAAATAGGAGTGATTAGAAAATAATTAACTGACATTTTATTTCCACATAAATAAATAGAACAATTTTAAAATCAAGAGAAGGATAAAACTACTCTTTCTCAAGATGATGTTAAAGATATTTTTTAAAATTTGATGGGTAAACAAGATTCCCAATATGCTCCACATGATTATCATAAGGTCTAGAATGATGAAAGAAAGGAAAAAATATAACTATAGATAGATCAATTTTCTAGATACATTGGTTTAATAGATAATTTTATGTTTCCTAATATGAATGAGACAAATACAAGGTAGACTCTCATGATTGTGTTTAATTGTATTTGATTAAAAACCTAATATGATATTTTAGTTGACTCTAGATGTGTACAAATTGAGAATATTGAAGAATATGTACACCCAAATATGAGAAAAACACAATCTTGAATTGTGGAATTCAATATTATAAAATAAGATAATCAAGATTTTCCCCCTGAAAATAAAGGAGAAAATGACTAAAAAATGTAAAATAATAATGGAAAATAACAGATTTTGTTAGGAATTTGAGATATTAATTTTTTTACATGAATTTTTTCAATTCATCATTTTACTAAAATGATTGAAATCCAAGAAACAAAATACCATAATTGTTTAAATTTCATGGAGTGTTGAACAATATCAATATGAACATTCATTTAATCCAATCATAAATCATATTATATTATATATAACATCAATCAATAAAATCATTTAAAATAAAAAACATTAATTTTTTTTGTAACTTACGGCCTCACTGAAGAGTGAAATACAATCATTTTCTAGAAAATACCACCAAATAAAAATGATCTAATGTTTTTTCATAAATTTTACCTATGGTTAACTCTATAAGTTTAATTTTATTTCAAATATTGGGGTATGTAATGACCTAATCCCTTTATCATTGTTCTGATAAATAGAATTATGAAAATTAAAACCCATGAATCCTGTTATAAAATTAGATGACTACTCCTTTTTATATTCTAAATGAATAGTTGAGGGAATATAAGATAAGATTGGAGATTAGTTTTTACAAATTTATTTTCTCAAATAATAAATTTAATGTGAAAATTATGTCCAAATAATCAATTGAAATACTATTTTAGCTATACTAGTAGATTTTATTGTGGTTTTTAAGTGTCAAAATATTATTAGTTTTGGAAAAAAGATTGAATTCAATGTGTTAAAAAATATATTTGTAATCTAGAAATAACTATTCAGACATATAGTTTTTAGAAAATGAAAATAAATTTGACCATTTAAAGGATATTTCGAAATAATATTCATCTATGGGATTCTAATTGAATATTAAGCACTTGAAAAAGAAGAAGAAATTTTCAAACTAGATTTAGTAAAAGTAACACGTGAAGAAGATGAAAATAACTTTTACAATATTTTGAATATTCAACGAATGTGTATATCAGTAATTTTCAATATCTAGAATGTAGTGTTCTTCCAGCTCTAGAATCTTATCACAAAGATGAATGTTTTAGTTTAGATCATAGAAACATTCTAGATGACGTTCAAACTAATTTCCCTTCAAAAAATAATGTTGTGAAATTTTATTTGGTTATGGGGGTGTTGTTAAAACAAAATAAGGTTTTTCATTGATATATTTTCTAATATATGATATCTAAATTCATGATATTATGTGGTCCACCATAAATTAGGGTGATTTTTTTAAAATATAGTTTTACGATTCCAAATTTTTCTAGTTTATAGAACCATTTTAATAGATATGTACATGTTCATTTACCTACCAGACCCAAGAGTCTTTCTTCATCTGAGAATAACCCATCATTGGAACATAAAACCCTCCCTTAACATAATAAAAACACATTTTTTAGTGGAAAGAAAATAATTAATTTTAATATCTCTACTGAACTGAATGAATGTCGATGGGAAAAATTAATGGATGCTATTAAGAAGTTGAAAGCTATAATATGTTGGTGTAAAATTGATATCAAATGGATTACCCCTTATTTGTTATGGAATAAGATTCCGATGTAAAAATACAAAAAACATGGAGTATAATTCCAAAGAATAATGAAACAATACATTGAAGTTAACATGATAGAAGAGGAAAATATAGTGCTATATTATGGGATTATCCATCCCAATTTATATAGTTATTTGTTCATATTGGTTCAAGTATCACAAAAAAAAGTGGGATTTACTCTCATAGAAAATGAAAATAATGAAAATATCCTTTTCAGGAATGAAAATAACTAATGATTCAATATAGATAAAATAATGATGAATTTTGAAATAAATACATTATTTTTCCATTCCGTCTAAAGATCAATTTTTTAGAGACAATATAGAAACAAAATTTTCTTTTTATGGATTACACTTTTGTTTACAAAAGGATTTCAATAGCCCCATAAGTTCATCATAAAATTAAATTAACATTTCTATTTGGGTTATTTTCTTACTAAAAATATTATTTTGAGTGCGTTGGTGAATCAACAAGTTTTTAGATGGGTGTGATGAATATATTTCCCCGCCAAATTTATAGAATCAATGATATTTTCATATATGACCTATTTATTTTCAACATTTATTTTTATAGTTGTTTAGAAAATATAGAATTTGGATTACAAATATTCCATGAGAATATCTTATTTATATCATTAAAATAATTCCAATTTATGGACAAAAAATGAAATATTTTTGGTACATAATGTGTTTAAGATGGGTTAAGAGGATGATAATACCATTCTTGTGGCCATTTAGAGTCTCCACTCCTATTAATATCAATGGTGGTTTATGTTTTCATGGGCATGATGGTTTTTATAATTATTTTATTAGGGAACATTCAGAAATTACAAATACCCAATGTTCAATATTGGATGATGATGCACCCTTTGATTTGAATAAAATTTTCTCCAATAATTTAATATTTTATTGTAAAAACTCACTTAAATAGTCATCATCATTGCACCTGATTGGAAAATTCTATTTGAAAATATATGTGATGAAATTTATATATTAATTGGAGTGGCATTAAGATGGAGTGAAATGAATTTGAGTTTATTGTATTATTTTTGTAAAATGACATATGATTCTAAAAATAATTACCTCACTAATATAAAGAATTTTTTGGCTATATTCTTATCTCTGGAAAAATTTATGTTGCTTCTAAAAGGTCATACATAATATTTTTTAAATGATAATTTGTCTGTGAAATATATTATAGCAATGAATGAGTCCAAATCTATACTCATTTGGTGGATAACATTCCTACATGGGTTTTGTTTAGTGATTACTGATAATAATTAAAATGGAATTTTTTTGAATTTTATATTTATAAGTTGGATGATACTCAGTGTGATGATATGAGGGAGAATAATTCTTCTTTATTTTATGAAAAGGTTATCGTTGTTTCAATTAAGAAGTATTTTTTGTATGAAAAATTTTCTATCATCTTGGTAGAATGTTTTGACCCTACATATTATATATATTATCAAATTAATTCTTTAATATCTAAAAATATGTACTATTTATGGGACCACACTTTCATTTATAGGATGTTTTAGGATGGAATCCTGAGGAGGTGTGTGTTGGAAGAATAATTGATACATATTCTTGAGTTTGTTTACATGAAAAAATGGAAAGGTCATCATATAGGTGAGAGAATAGGCAACAAATTCCACCAATCTATATATTATTGGCATATGTAGTTCAATGATGTTAGATATGTAGTGGTGGGTTATGATTGTGTGTATAAGTTTAGTAAATGATGGAAGGAATGATGATTATACTCTAAATGTTATTTTAAATGTATGTATTTTTATTTTTAGGTGTAATGTCCCAACCCGGTATCCATAAACGAGTGACCCAAGATAGTTGGTCACGTGACCTCAAGCACACCTCCACATACTTTAAAGGCTGATCACTAACAGTGAGGGTAAAATATATAATATGGGGAGACTATACCCTCTTTATTAATTTATAAAAATATTGAAAATAATAATAACCAAATCAAAAAACTAGTAACAAAAAAATACCTTAACCAATACAGAGTAGTATAACATGGTAAACCAAAATATGAAAAACGTATCCAATCAAAATCATATGATATTTCATGGAATATATGCATCAAGATTCAATATGAAAAACCAAAATAAGTACACACAAAAAACTGCAAAGATAGTATCTACATCGTCTATGGTTCTCTCATCAATGCTCTATCCCAACTCAATCGTCTAACATTGGGATCTTTCCCATATCCAATCATGAAAAAATGATTTCTATTCCAGTACCAACAATGTATAATGAGTATGGTATGAGTAAAACACTGTAGACTATTATCAATGGTGTCAAAATCAATATTCAGTTTATAATAATTTATGTAATTTTATAGATAATAATTTACAATAAAAAAGGTAAACAATTTTAAAAATTAGTTACTCATTAATTAACCACATTATTACTCAACATCATGATATAACTTGAATGATTAATACTTTTATTATCCCATGCCAATGTCTGGACAATATCACAAAGGGAAATCAAAATTCATTATATAATGGGTTTATATTATTCATTTAATTCCAATTTCATACAATGGATACTTATAAACCTATTCCAATGAAAATATTAGGGGCCTAAAAATTATATTTATCACCCTATGGATATTTAGAGAATTACTACATATCTAACACCTCATGTGTATTTGGAGCATCAGCCCATGTCTGAAACAATAATTTATGAATGCATGAATTTGTTCCTATAACGTCATGCCTATCTCCCTGTGGGTATTTGGAGCATCAATTCTTATCTCACACCCCATTTATAAATCAATAACACATATATCACATATATTACATTCGTCAAGGTAAAAATTCATTAATCATGTTATCAAATACTCACATCATGGGTCACCATTTCATTTTCTCATAAATATCACGCTTCTTCATATAAATACCATGTGGTAATATGAAGAAATCACTATCAAACCATTTATCAAAAAATTATCATAATATACATTAAACCATAAAGATTAATCCATCCAACCCTCTAATTCCAATTATCAATCAATTACATAATCCCATTAAATAACTGATTCCATAATCACATCATTCATTAATTTCATAACCTCATTATTCCACCAATTCAATAAAAAAATTTAATTAATTAGATAATTAATAAATTAAATTAATGAATAATTTTGTGAACATGTAAATTTAAATTAAAAATTAAAATAAATAAAATTATTATTCAAGACTATAGGAATTAAATTTTACATTACCATCCTGAATTTCTATGACATACATAAACAAAACCACATATACCTTAATTAAATTATATCAATAAAGAACATAATGACATGGTTAATCTTGGACCCAAACCTATGAACATGGTCTTATAGAGTAAAAACCAACAAAACTAAGATCTAAACCATCTATAATAGAGAACAAATCATTTATCTTCATCCAGAATGAGAGAAAATAGAGAAGGAAATTCAAATAGAGAAGAAATCATATACCAATGGATATGTTATGAATCCAAAAATAATTTATTAATCATGAAATGGGTTTGTGGGGAAATTTAATTCTTATAGGAGTTCCCAAAAATAAAGGAATGAAGTTAGGGAAAGGTCAGGTTGAGTAGGGGTTAAAACTTGGGAGTTCCATAATTTTTTATAAATTTTTATTGTACAAATAAAACGAGCATACATGGTTTCTGAGGAAGGGGAACATATTTATCAAAATCATGTTCCATAATTATGATATTATCTATATGGTTGCATCATTTATCCTAATTGGGAATGAAATATCAAAAACATTGTTCCAACCATACAAATTCTCTTGTATTCGGTTGTCATAATTTGGGGAGGGTGGCCTCACAGTTGGTCTAAATCCTGAACAAACATTTCTCAATACACTTTCCTACCCAAATTCTTCCGTTTTTTAGGATACCACCCCAATGTAAAACTGAAACATGATATTATATAATAAGGCTCAAAGAGTATTATAAATTATATTGATACATATTCAAAAAATATTATAATAATACAATCTCCCTCCCATATAACAGCTCATCCTCTTGATGTACTCTAAAGAATCTCTAGGATTATGAGGTAAAATAATTTGCCAATGAGGCTGCTTATCTAATTCTCTCTCCCGTGATTAATTTTGAACACGTCCATGTTACTACAATACTCAAACTATTCTTATGGTGTTCCCCCATAACATAATCTATTTGTGATCCATTACATGAATCATATTCTCTTCAAATGAAATGTGAACCTCAATCTCAACATCATAAACATCGATCACATGAGAATTTTTGGGGTGATACTTATGATATTTTGACTCATGAATGATATTATTTATATCACTATACCTTTATAGAAGATATAATTATTATGAAACTTTCTTGATCCTATGAAAAATCTCAAAGGAACGACAAACCTGGGAAACAACATTTAATGTATCTGAATCCTATAGTAAGAAAATATTGGTGACACATAAAGGAACAGATGACCACCCTTGTAAACTCAAGGGGTCATCAACATTGATCATCATTTGAAATCTATATACCTAATTCCTTATAAATACATTTATTAATCAAATAAACCCAATCTTATGTATCCTCAATGAGAATCAGTCCAAACAAACCATATTCACCTTGCTCTATCAATTATAGAGTTGATCGGCATGGCCTAATATAAATTTACTCTTATGGTTCTATCTGAATTTTTTCCAAGTAAATACTGTTTTATATGAAATCAATGAGATATATGCGTTTCTCCAAGGATTTACCAATGTAAATAACACACTCCCATGTAATATCCTACAAAACATTGTTGTACATTCCAATTATCTATCTATCTGTTGGTGGAAAGTCATATTCAGATATACCTGTGAACCATGCGACTTATATAGACTATTCATTATTATTGATGGGAAATATGGGTCCTAGTTTGAAAATATATTCTATGGTACCCCATATTGATAGAATATATATCAAACATACAATTATTCAAACTGATCAACTAGGAGACTCTTTTGGATAGGAGTTAAATGAGATACTTTCATTAACTGATCCACAATATCCTAAATATCATATTTTTTTAGTGTATTAATTGGGATACCAACAATAATGTATTTTGTAATGTTATCCCAAAAATAATATAGAATGGGAACATGTTGTATAAACCCACTGGTTCATTGAAAATCAATCCCCACTTTTTGAAATGTGTAGCATCATGTCACAAACCATATAATTTTTCCTTCATGTCCGACTTCCAATACTATTTATGTAAGTCACAATACATTTTCTTCAAACCCAAAAGAATGCCCATGCTGAGGAATGAAATTAATTCATCCATTCCACTCATATACTTATAGGAACAAAATCAATATTTATGACAAATATGATTTCATATTCATCTACAGTGCAATGTGAATTCAAACCCCCACCTTCATGATATTCCCCCATAGCTAGACACTCAAAATACTCAAGCTTCCACTCCATAATTGGGGTCAAAAGTGTGTATTACACTAATACTGAGATGAGGTTCACCTTCTACTAGTTCTCCTAATCCACAACATTTATTTCATCCGGCATGGTAATCACCTTATACTCATAACTAGACATAAAAACTTCACGATTCTATATCTCCCTACTCAAAGAAACTACATTAATGATTCACTTATATTGTGTACATTCTTACTAAAAATCCAACATGTTCATATAATAAACACATATATCTTTCTAGATATTTATACTTCGATGATTAATGATATACTTTATGATCTTGTGATGGGTTAACATACTAAAAGTTTCTCTAAATAGGTAAATTTTCCAACACATTACGTCATACACCACCACTACTAAGTCGATATTATGTGTAGTGTAAGTTCCTTTATATGGAAATATTATCCATGAACCATATGCCAAACCTTGATCTCCATAAATCATGGATTATCCATGTATTACATTCTATGAATAGTATAACACCATATACTCTTCACCCATCTGACATAGGTTCATGATTTGTGTTGTAGTCAAACAATTCTTTAACATCTAGAAAGAATTTTAACATGATCTAGTTCATATAAACATTTTACCATTGATGGTAAAGATTGAATGTTCTTATTCCAAGAATAAATAGTCTTATACATACATCCAATAATAACACATTAACCCCATTAATCTAAAGATATCTAAAACATTCTTTGGTTGTTCCCTAGAAACAACTACCTACAACTTCTCTAGGTCTACTTATAGAAATTTGTTTGTGATGATATGGGAAAAAAATATACCCATTCAACAAAAAATTTACAATTATATATATTTTTGAATAGCTTATGATCTCTCACCTTAATCAATATGATATCATGTTTTTGTTCATGATCGTAAAGAGTTATGTTGTATACCATGATGTCATTCAAAAAAAAACTACCATCTAATCTAGGTATGGTTGGATGATTTAGTTTACCAATGCCAGTAACTTACTAGGTTCATTAGTCTATCTGAATGACATCATGACTAAATTTTATTTCCCATATATACTTTTGATGTTTTTTAATGATATATCAGATGGAGGAACTATCAACTATTGAAATTCCAATCTGAGGTCCATCTTAGAGAAAGAACAATATCCTCTTAACAGATTGAAGAGATAATTGATATGTATAAGAGGATGTCTATAATAAACCATCCTTAAAGATATGTAATTATATTTTTTTTTGGTCTAGAAATAACATTATTGGATATTTTCAGTAATTTTTTTTAATTAATTAGTAAAAACCCTTACAAAAAATAGTAATATATTACATGTGGACACTTGTACTCAGTATCAACTTTTTTCCACAAAAGTAAACCCTTTTTAAATAAAACATGATTTCTTTTCATGAAAAATCATCAATAAAATCATCATGATGTCTTTATTGTCCATAAAAATCATTAGACCTATGAAAAAAATTTTAAAAAAAATTATGAGAAAAAATATCAATAAATGAAATAAATGATATAAGGAATACACTAGTACCTGAATACTTCTAAACTCATGATTTTTTTCAAAAAATTATACATTCCACCAAAAACAAACTCTATATCTTGCATCATAAAATCATAAAATTAAATTAGAACATAATAGAAGTCATAAAACATAGACATAACTTGTGAAATCCAAATCATTCTTATATTTTATCTTTCTCATAAACATAGTGAGTAACCTTCATAGTTACGTTTGGAATACAAAGAATAGTATATTACTGAAATCTCTTAAGAGAAACATATAATGTTAACTCAATCTCATTAATGAATGAAATGGAGAGCTATCGCAAGATCACCCACCCTCAGATTATTATAGAACCAGCTGTATACATAAATATTTTCCATGAAGAAAAAAATAATCACAATGCATAAATAATTTATAAATTAATAAAAAAAAATCACTTTGATGTCACATTTCTTTTTTAAATGTCGCACACTCAAAGATGAAAACACCATATTTGAAAATTAAAGTGTAAATTGTAATGTAAACATAAGAAAATTTAGGTGACGTAAAATAGATAAATTTGGTTCATGTCGTATATGTTCGAAACATTTTGTTTTATTGAAATAAGCAATCCATTTTTAAAACATAATTAAAACATTAAAAAAATATTTTTTTAATCTAACTATTCCACACCAATTTGATTATTTGTAAAGTAAGAATCATGTTAATATATATATTTCAACATAAATAAATCATTTACCACCATTTTGAACATATAGAAATAAATCATAATGTTTTAGAATAATAAATCTTTAAACCATTAAAAAAGATGTATTAGTTAAAGAGGCACTATCCATGGGTCTGAATCATCACATAAAATATTCATACTCGAAAATAAAAAATATAGGTTAATTTATAATTCATTATAAATCTTATTCATGTATATTATTAATTTTATATCACTTATTAACATGATATAAAAATTACATAATTATTTATGTTCATGTTGGACGTTTGGTTGATATTTGGTACTTAAGTTGAAAATGAAGTTTCTATGGTTTGAAAAGTCCACGTGGTTATAAGTAGATGAACTCTAGGATAACATTAAAAAAAAATTAATCATATTTATAAATCAATTTTAAATTTAAATCCAGTTATAAATTACTGTTATGAAAAATAAACAATGTTATAATCATGGAGATGGCAGGTCGTATATACACGTAGCAATGTTTTCCATTTTTTTTGATCATTATGGTAAGAAGGTAAGTACTATTTTGTCTATATTTAATTATAATAACATCGTAAATATTATATTAATATTTTAAATTTAAATATATATAGCATATAATTGATGTTTTTAATGAAAACGAACCACATCTCTTCAAGGAGGTGATAGTTCACACGTACACACGAGCGACGTTGTCATTTTTTGTTCATAGAATGTAAGAACATAATTGATTTATTGTAGACTTGAAATGATTAATATTTCATTTATATAACAAATTAATATTAATTTCATAATTTTATGATATAATTACTGATAGTGATGAAAAACTAATTATATTTTTTAGCGAGGCGGTAGTCTACTGTACACTAGAATGAAACATTCATTTATGATTAGATTAAATTTTTGATGGATTCAGGTAATTATACTGACATATTAACATCCCCATATATTTAGTATATCAGTGTAATTATTTCAACATGGTTAAACTATAATTGAATATGTGCAAGAAGGAATAATATTAAAATACAAAAATAAAATGATACTTCTTCTTCAGTTGAAAACCTTTCAAGAACATCTTAACACCAATAAATATGAGTTTCCACCTAAAATAAGGCCTCAAGAGAGTGTAGAGTTATTATAGGAATGGTTTTGGGTAGGGATTGGATGAATCAAGACATTTATGAGGTACAAGTAATAGAGATGAATGTGTACCTTTTTCTAAGAGAGGTGAGGGGACCATTGGAATCTCTTAAATTATTAAAATAATATAAAATAATTTTTAACTCCAAATAACTCGAAATTGAGTAATATTTTTGAAAATATGAGGATATTTTGAAATATTATAAACTAATAATATTTAGATATTTTTTTATTTTAGTGTAAAACATATAATTTATTCTTAAAAAAATTATCTATTTTAATTTTTATTTTAGTAAGAAAAATTTGTTCAGTAATAGGTTATTGATTTTAAATATATGTGGTAAATTTTAAATAAAAGGAAACATTATGAAATTTTAGGCCTTTACAAAGTAAATTTTTAATTTTTTTAATATTATAATGGAATTTAAATTATTTAATGAAATATTATTTTTATAAAATGTCACTATTTTCAAATTTTTAACTATTAATTTCATTAAATATTAATAGGATTTAAAAAAAGAGATAAATTTTAAAAACCCACTTAAAATACTTATAAAATGTAATATTCTTCTATAAAATTCTTGAACTACCAAAATTAATTAAAATTATATTTATTTTAATATTTATCATATAATATATTTGAAATATCAATTTATAATATAATTATTGTATCACTGTTATGTCTTTAGTTATGGTAATTATATAATCTCTAAAAATTATAAATAAATTACCATGATGAAGATGAATTTATTATAATTCTGGATAGAACTTATTATTTATGTTTTTTTATATTTTTTCAGTATATTAAAATTATTATACTTATAAGAAATAAGATTGTGAACTTTTTTCACTTCCATGTCACTTCCAATTGTATTAACAATATTTATATCACATTCATGGAAAAAGGCTACAAAATGAGGCAATTATTATCTATAGGTGTTAAGGGTCAATGATTACTAATAAAATATGATTTTGGAAGGTGTTATGGTAATTTTATTGTCCTTATCATATTATTTGTTACCCTAATTTACTATATTTACCTTTAACTGTGGTAAATAAAAATTTCCACAATTACTATTTACTATATCAAAAAAAAAAAAAAATTTACCAATTTATATAATTTTGATCCAATGTTTCAATATATAGAATCTATTTTTATAAATCCAAAAAAAATGTTGTAATTAAATTCAAATTAATCATAATGATTAAATTAGAAAGCATATTGATTTAAAAAGTAAAAACCATCAAAAGATTGATATGTGTTTATATCCATTTTCAATCTAAAATGACATTCGATAACCAAAATTTGATTAAATGATAAAATAATAATCTAATTTTACATTATATGAAATTAAAATGATAAAATAAAAATATAAATAAATAACATGAAAAGTAATTTGGACTATAACATATTATTTTCCACTATTAATAAAAATATTTATATTATTAGAAAGATAAAAAAAGATTAACCAATATAAATTTCAATTCCCCTCTTCAAAATAAGAATATTATTTTTCCAAATAAAATTTAAAAATTCGATACAATTAGGAATTAAATTGTTTTCGCCATCAAATGGTGATAAAAATGCATTTAGTTGTAAAATAACACTTTTATGCCTAAAATTGGATTTATTTTAATAAAATGTATATGAAACATATAATAAGACTATTAAATATTAGATTTAATTATTATTTAATTAATAAAATTTAAAAATATTGATTTTGTTATTTTATAAACACAATCATTCCTACTAAAATAGTTTTTCCTAGAAAGAAATCTTTAATATTCAACTATTTTTTATTTTCATTTATAATTAATTTTTTAACAAATGAATCATTATATATAAATGTGTAAAACCTATTTTCATAATTAAATTATTACTATTATGTCCAATTATTCCAACAACTAGGATTTAATAGTAACATTTAAATAAAAATATTTAGTAGTTATTTTATGCACAATGTAGTGTATCATTTACGATATCAAATAATGTGTTTCATTATTAACGCTCAGGATGTGACTTTATCCCCCACTTTTGAAATTTCATTGTCCTAATTTTATTTTAGGATTGTTAACTATGGTATGAATTATTAAAATACCTTCATCACAATCCCAAATCCGATGAAGGATTAATAAAACATCCAAATTAAAAGAACGAATACAAAGTAGAAAGGTTAACTGAGACATCACATAATAGGTATTCATGTATGAAAAAATGTATGTGGATGAAAAAATAACTATTATGTTCTGATGGAGAGTGATAGAAAAAACTGTTAAGGGAACGATAAAAATCAAAAAATTATAAATATTTTATTGGTTATAAGGATATTGATTTTGTAGTAGAATAAGTAATCTAAAATTATTTTTAAGATGAATCAACTAAAATTGAAGAATTAATTTAATTCACTGATTGATAACATTAGTAAATATACATACATAAAAACTAGTGTTTCAACCTTTAATCAAATTCAACCACAAACTCATATTTCCCCCAAAATAGTGAGTATTATAGATAAATTTTTCTCACCTGAAACACTATAATCAACTTCTATAGAATCACATAATCCTAAAAATATTAATTATATAATTATAATATCATGAAACATTAAGGAAAACCAATATTTTTAGTATAACTTAATTCTCTAAATTGGATAAGCCTCTATATGATAAAAACAAACATTTTCTCGAAAATTGTACACTGATACCCAAAGATCAACATAGACCATTCAACAGAACAATATCCTTAAAATTCTTCAAAAATATTTTATAATATGATTAATATAAAAAAAATACATTGTCACATAATCTTCCTACAAATTTTTTGACATTTCTCTCTATATAGAATCATCCACTATTAATGTCTCATGCCAAAAATTTAATATCCTAATCACATATTATCCATGATAGGTTAATAATTTCCATAAATAACCTAATTCTTTATAAATACATAATTAAAATCATATATTATTCCAATATAAAAATAAAATTTCACATCTCAAATAATATACAAGTGAATTATTTTTTCCTTGATCATATAAGATTCTGAATACAGTTAACATCTTCTAACTTAAAAATCATCACATAATCTCGGAATCATTTTTCTAATCTAATAATAACTTTGTTCCCAATATCATCTTATTTTTATTACATATACTCATTTAACTCAAAATAAAAAGTCATACTGACCAGGACTTCACATTTTCAAGTGCTATCTGATGCACCTTTTTCACCCTTTGATTGTGGGTTCGATTCCTACAACTTTTTCTAATACAACAGGTTGTCACCCATCATGAAGGATTTAAATTTCATAAAAATATTAATACATATATCATTACAAAAATTATATCCCCAAAAATATCCATAACAGGTTTTAACCTCAAATGACATCTCATTCCAACCATTTTTATCCAAAAAATAATAAATATTATTACCTAAAAATGAATGACTTTAAAAATACCTTTAGGAACCTTAATATTTTAGAACCTAAATCATAAAGAGGGGGTTATAAGATATTTTAGATATAATCATCCTTAAAATTTAAAACCAGTTATGATATTCCAAACACATAAGAACACTTAAATATCTTGAAAACTGTCTAAACCATCCTTTGATACCATTTACCCATACATTTCAATAAAACAAAACTTATTCTGTTGTTTTTGAACAAAAATTATCATTTGAGTTTATATTTATTTTAGAGGTTAGGTAATTCATAAAAACCATTAAAAATTAGAAACACACATTACATGTGGAAACTTAGTCCCAGTATAAACGTGTTCCAAAAAAGTAATCCCTTTTAAAATAAAACACGATATTGTTTCAGGACACATATTAATGAACATATAAATAAGTCATATAAAACCATTTTCAAAACCCATAAATAAATGATATCTATTGATAAGAATAGATCATTAAAACATTTATAATAATGTTTTAGATAAAGAGTCACATACCTTAAGTCTGACTCATCACGTACATTCATTATATTATTGAATAATATACTTATGTATATTTATAAATTCTTGATAACATTTTTGATTTTTTTTATTCATTTTACATCACTTTATACCATGATATAACAATTACAAAATTATTTATGTTCACGTACGATGTTTTTTTTATATTCACTACTTGAGTTGAAAATAAACATTGAATGATTTTAATTGTCCATGTTGTCATAAGAACATCATCCACAGAAAAATATTAATGAAATTGTTATCTTTTTTTCATAAATTAGACTTTTATGTCAATCAGTTATGTATTTTTGTGAAAAATGAACAATTTTATAATTATGGAGACAGTATGAAGTATATACACATATGTAATGTTTCCTATTTTTAAATAGTTGTTAAAGAAAGAAGTTATGTAAAATTTTATCTTTCCATAATGATCCAAGAATCATTAATATAATATTAATTATTTATATATAATTATATAGATCATATAATTTATGTAGTTAAGTTGAATGATATGACTTAGTGGAGGGGTTTGTTCACACAATCACACGAACGACATTATCATTTTTTTGTTTTTGGAAGGTAAGAAATTAATTGATAAATTTTTATATTAAAATGATTAATATATAATGAATATCACATTGGAACATTAATTTCATCATTATAACTGGTTATTCATGAAGGTGATGAAAAATAATCTATATCACTTCATGAAGAGGTAGTCCACCTTACACACAATGATTTATTCATTTCCCAATTGATAAAATTGGAGATGTATTGAGGTGATGATATTGAAATAATAAAAATATATTATATTTAGAACACATGTGTTATTATTTAATAATTTTTTATGTATATTTAGAGAAGTCAATGAAAGAATAATATAAAAAATACATAAACAAAACGATACCTCTAATTTGGTTGTCACCATTGACGAAAAAGTTAACACCTTTATGTACGATGTTATGCATAAAATAATCCCTCAAGAGAGTAGGAAGGTATTTTAGTAAGGGTTTTGAAGAGTTATAAGCTGATAAAAAAAGATTTATGTGGTGTAATTAATAGAGAAGAATCAATACCTTTTTATAGGAGAGGAGAGAGTACCCTTCATAATACTTAATATAATAAATTAATTAAAATTAACTTTTAAATAAATATGAATCCAAATTAAGTTATGTGTAATATAATATGAAGATATTTTTAAATAATCTGAACAAATTATAATTTGACATTTTTTAATTTCATATTAAACCTTATCATTTCATTTTACCATTAATTATTCTATATTAAATTTAAATGTGGTAAAAAAATTTAAAACATTAATAGACAATATATTTTACATATATGGGGTCTATTTATAGTAAATGGACACTTAATGAACATTCATACCTTATCATAGCCACCTATTAATATTTAGAGATATTTTATATTTTAATATAATTTAATGAAAAATTATTTTTATAAAATATCAATAGTGCCAAAATTGATAATATTTATTTCATTGAATTTAAATAAAATACAAAAAGAGGGATAAATTATAAATATACTATTTAATAGATTTATAATATGTCATATTCACCTATAAAATTCATTTATTGTAATAATTAATTCAAATTATATTTATTTTAATATTTTTCATATCATTAATTTGATATTTCGATTAATAAAATAAGAATTCTCAACCTATTCTATTAGTATTTATGGTAATTATTTAATCTATAAAAAATATAAATAAATTACCATGATATAGAAAATTTTATTTTCATTCTAGATACCATTTCATAACTATTTTTTATTTGATTCTCACTATATTTAAATTATTATAATTATAATAAATAAAAGGGTTATATTTTTCCACATTCAGGTCACTTTTTTTGTTTTAATAATATTAATATCACGTTCATGAAAAAAGTCCATTAAATGACTACTTTAAAATAATTAGGTGCTTATGGTATATGGATACACATCAAATAAGATTTTGGTAGGTATTAGGGTAATTTTATTTTCCTTATCTTACTATTTGTTACCCAAATTTACACGATTTACCTTAATCCATGATATATAAAAATTACCATAGTTACATTTCATAATATCCAAAAAAAAAGTAAAATACTAAAATAATTTGAAATAAATGATTTCAAATATGAAAAAAAAATTAATGTTTAAAATACTTAAGTTACATGAAATATAAATAAAACTATTCTCGTCGACAAAATTTCAAAGTGTGTTAAAAAACTAAAAACCATCTAATGATTGACTTTTTTATATCCAATTTCTCGGTTAAATATCCGAAAATGAAAAAAAATTGGATTTGAGGATAAAATAAAATAAAATTATTATTTAAAATCAAATAAAAGGATAATCGATAAAAATAAATAAATTAGACAAAAAACTATTGTTGAATTAATATGCAATATTTTTATCTATTCATTAATATACTATAATTATTATAAAAATACCAAAACATTAACGGAAGTAAAATTATAGGTCCCTATTCTAAATTATAAATTTATTTTTTAAATAGAATTTAAAATATTGAATAAATTATTTTTAAAATGGGTTCTCTATTAAAAGGTGGTAAGAATGACTTTTTTGGAAAAATACTCATTTTTGCATAAAATTTGATTTATTCTTATATAATTTCTAGAAAACATATAAAAATAACATAAAATATTATATTAAATTTATATTTCATTAATATAATCAAAAATATTTATTTTTTAATTAATAAACACAATCATTCATAATTAAATAAGATTGCATAAAAACATATCCATTATATTCAACTATTTTTTTATTTTCCTTTCCATTTAATTTTTTAACCAAAGAATCATTATATAAACATGGGTAACCCATATTTTTATAATTCAATAAACACTATTCATTCTCGTTATTCGAATGGATAGTTTTTAATGATAGGATTTATATAACAATATTTATTAGTTTTTTAAGCTCAATGTGGCATATCATGTATGTTATTTAACATTGTGTTTCATTAATAAAAATCAGGTTGTTACATTCTCCCCATATTGAAAATTGTATCCTCAAAATTTTGATTTGGGTTTTGTAACTAAAGTATGAAATTTGAAAATACCTTTATCACAATCCCACATATGATAAAGTATTAATAAGACCTAATCGTTAAAATAAATAAAGGGAAGTAAACATAGAGTAATATACATACCTGAATAAAGGAGATTTGTCTATTAATCAAATTCAACCGAAAACTCATCTTTTTATGTATATGATGAGTATTCTTGTTGAAATTTTCATTCTTGAAATAGTAGAATCCTCTTCTTGAGAATAAAATAATCCAAAAAATAACATCTATATATTTATCGTTTCTTGAAACATTAATAAAATAACATGTCTATGATAAGATAATTATCGAAAAATTAATTAACAATTATATGATAAAAACTACATTAATCACAAAAATTCATCCTTGATACCCAAAAATCAACATAGTCCATTAAACAAATAATTATCCCTAAAATTACTTAAAAATACTATAGTCTAACATTGAATCCCCTAAATTACATCATCAGATAATTTTCGAAGGTAAATTTTAACATTTATCTCTAAATAAAGGCAAAAAATTTAAATGTATCCTACCAAAAAGTAAATAATCAAATAAAATATTCCCTTTGGTAGGATAATCATTACCATAAGTAAAATAATTCTACATAATTACACATTTAAAATCATAGATTCTTCTAAAATACAACTACTCATTTACATCTAAAATAATCCCCATAATATTACATTTTCCATGGTCATATAGGATTCCAAAAATAGTGAACGCCATCCGAAATAAATTTCAACACATAATCCCAAATAATTATTCCAATATAATAATTATTTTTTAATAATATCACCTATTTTATTCTATAAACTCATTTAACTAAAAATAAAAAACTGTACTAACCAGGTTTTAAAGTATGATAGTGGTAGGCGATTCACCATTATTTTCATTCGGTTGTGGGTTCGATTCCTACTACCTTTTTTGACATTATGGGTTTTCTTCAATCCAACAATTTTTTATGTTTTGAAACATATATAATACTTATAAAATTCCAAAAAATCCCCCAAATAATTATAATATGGTTTAACCTCAGCTGTTATCTCATACCATTCATTTTTCATCCCAAAAGTAAAAAAGTATTATTACCTCAATAAATGAATGTTTCAAAATATTCGATTAGTTACATTAAAGATTCAAAAAAAAATCATAAAAAGTTATTTTAAATAAATTATACTTATGATCCACCATAAAATTATAAAACAAGGATGTTGCCCCTATCTCTTAAAAAAACACATTAATATCCAAATTTGTCTAAACTATATATTAATATCAATTATAAATAGTTGTCCTTAAAGATAACCTATTCTAGTGTTTTTAACTGGAATTTCAATTTGAGGATCTTTTTAGATTATAGTTTTAGAAAATTCATAAAATCTTTTATAAAGTAGACCCAATCATTACATGTGGACAATAATACTCGTTATCAACTTTTTCCACCAAAGGTAACTCTTTTAAAATAAAAAATGACTTCTTTTCAAGACACATATCAAATTCCTTCTTAATGAAATTAAATTTTTCCATACAAATATTAAGACCGGTGAAAAACATTATTATTCCTAGGATTATCCCAAAAAGGCTAGTAAGGGACATAAAATAAATAAATAAAATTTTTGTCCATGAATACTTCTAAATTCATGAAAACATTTTCACAATGTTCTATTTTCACCGATAAAACATAAACTCTTTAGCTTACATCCATAAATCCTTTGGTTCCAATAAAACATCATTGAAATGAAATAGAATTAATGTAACATGTTGTATCTATATTATTCTTATATTGTGGAATTCATAACTACATATGGAGTAACCTTTATTGTAATGTTTGGAATCCCCCCCCACAATATATTCCCAAATTTTCTTCTGAGAAAACCAACCAGTTAACTTTGTCTCATTACCCAATACATAAGAGAGATATAATGGGATCACCTAACCCATGTTAAATATAAAACCAACCATATAAAATAATTATTTTCAATAACCCAAAAAACTCAGAACACAGAAATAATTCATAAATGAATAATAAATTTTCCACAATGAAATCACATGTCATTTTTAAAAATCTGGGCACTCATAAAAGAAAAAAATTTATTTGAATATACAAGTGTAAAAGTTTAAAGAAAAAATTAAAACATTAAAGTGAAAAAAATATAAAAATTTGGTTCATGGAATATATTTAAAAAACATTCCAATTCATTTAAATAATCAATCAATTTTTAAAAATCAATTACAATATTAAAAAAATATGATTTCTGAATTATAGTATCACATAGAACATTTAATCTTTTAAAATGAAATAAAACATTATTATATTAATTTATATATTAATAAATTCGTTAAAACCATTTTTAAATCTTGTATATAAATAATAATTATTGTGAAGAATAATTCTTTAAAATATTTAAAATTATGTTTTAGTTAAAGATTTCCTTACCTTGAGATTGACTGATCATGTTAAATCATTATATTAATAAATAGTAAATATAGGTTTATATCTGTTTTTATTAGAATGTTTTTCACGTTTATTATTCATATTATATCAATTATTATTGTAATATATAAATTACATAATTAGTTATGTTTAGGTCAGATATTTTGTTGATATTCGTTACATGAGTGAAAAACGGACTTGGTATAATGTTAATATACCGTGTGGTAATAATTTAATCATCTACAAAATAAAAATAAATAAATTATTATCATTTTTTATACATAAATTTTTTTTATATAAAATAATTATGTATTTTTATGAGAAATGATTAATGTTATAATGATTTAGACGGTAGGCCATATGTACTCATGAGAACCATTTTCTATTTTTCATTGATCGTTATGGAATATTGTTAGGTATAATTTTATTTTTCCAGAGATAAAATAAGATCATTAATATAAAAATAATAATTTAAATATATTTATATTTATATATATCAAACAAGTGATGTAGTTAACAAAAATAAATCACATCGCTTTGTAGAGGATATAGTAAACATATACGCACAAACAAAATTTTTATTCATTATGTGCCTGGAAAGTAAAAATATAATCGATATATTATTTCCATTTAATTATTAATATGTGATGAATATCACATATGAATGATAATCCATCATTATAACTAGTCATTAAAGATAGTGATTAATAATGAACTATATCGGTTCACGAGGCGGTAGTCTTCCGTATACACAAATGAAAATTCAATTTACAATTGGATTAAATTAGATGTGGAACCAGGTGATGATATTAACATAATAAAATTACAATATATTTAGGATACTGGTTGTATTTTTTCAGCATAGACTGTATAGAATTTATTAAGTTGAAGAATGATTAATATATTAATACATAATGAAATCAATACCACTTCTTAAGTTGATTACCTTTGAGGAATAACATAATACCTCTAATGAGGGAGTTCATCCCAAAATAAGGCCTCAAGAGAGTGGGGATTGTTACTATAAATTATTGGGGTATGGTTTTTTCAAACCAAAATGTTTACGAGGTGTATGCAATTGATAATAATGTGTGCTTTTTTATATGAGGGGGAACCCTTGGAATCTCTTCAAATATTAAATTAACATAAATTATTTGTTAACTCTAAATGTCTACAAATTAAGTTATGTCAAAGATAAGATAAGGATTGTTTGAAATAATCCCAACCAATAATATATAGACATGTTTTTATATCAGGTTAAATCATATCATTTTGTTTTACACTTTAGTATTCTATTTTAATTTTTATTGCGGTAACAACATTTTAAACATTAAAAGGATATAAATTATGTTTATATTGGGTAAATTAACCATAAATGGAAAAGTAATGAACATTTTGACATTATCATATTCACTTTGAAATTGTTAAATATTTTTATGATTTAAAAATAATTTAATAAAGTATTATTTTTATTAAAAATTAATAGTGTCAAATTTGACATTATTCATTTCATTGAATTATAATAAAATCCAAAAGGAGATATAAAATCATAAAAACTCATTTAATAGAGTTATAGTATGTAATATTCACATATATAATTTCTTTGGTACCCTAATTAATTCAAATTATATATATTTTAAGTTTTTTTATTATTTATATCATATTTCTATTTATAAAATAATTATTTTATCAATTTTCCTTCAGTATTTTGGGTAATTATTTAATTAAAAAAAATTATAAATAAATTTTCATGAATTATATAAATTAATTATATATCTAGAGAAAATTTATTATAAAAAATTTATTATATTTATCACTATATTAAAATTTGATATACGTATAGGAAATAATAGGGTGGAATTTTGACACATTTATGTCACTTTGTTTTATTAATAAAATTTATATCAAATTCATGGATAATATCAATTAAATGATTAAATTACGATACTTATGTTTTAAGAGTCGTGATTTACTCATCTATTGTTTTTTCATGTGTTAGGATGATTTTATTGTCCTTACCATATTATTTTTTACCCTAATTTACATGATTTACCTTTAACTGCGATAAATAAAAATTTACATAGTTAATATTCATAATTTTAAAAAGAAATAAATGTAATGCATTAAAATAATTTGGATCCATTTATTAACACTGTGGAATAAAATTTCTAAAATTCAGAACATAATTCGTTTCATAATTAAATGTAAATTAATCTTGTTGACAAAATGAGTAAGCTAGTTATTCTAAAAAGTAAATACCATAAAAAGGTAAACATGTGTTTATATCCAATTTCAATGTGAAATTACATAAAATTGATAAAATTATATTTAATGATAAAAAATTTATCTAATAATACATCAAAAACCATAAATAGATAACATTGTAAAATAAATAAATAATATGAAAAATTAGTTTTGAACTAAAATGCAGTATTTTTTCATTATTCATTAAAATAAGAATATTACCAATAAAATACCAACCACTTATCCCTATTAGTATTTGATGTCCCACAACAAAAAGAAAGGTTATTTTGTGAAATATAATTTATAAAATCATAATGAAATTGGGTTAAGATGATTTCTCCATCAAAAGGCGGTAAAATGCATTTTAAAAAAATACTACTTTTATGAGTAAAATTGGATTTGTGAATATTAAATTTCAAAAAAACATATAATATGAAATATAAATATATGATTAAATTTGTATTTCATTAATATAATTTAAAAAGTGTGATTTGAATAATTTATAAGCACATTCATTAAAAGTTAATTATTTACTCATAAAAACACATGCTTTATATTAAATTGCTTTTTATATTCATTTGTAATTAACTTGTTTTCAAATGAATCATTCTATAAATAGGTGTAACCTCTATTTTCATAATTCAATTTATACAATTCACACTTTTTATTCTAACAACTATTTTTAATGGAAACATTTAAATTTCAATATTTTTAAGTTATTTTATATACGGTGTGACTTATCATGTATGTTATTGAAAATATTATTTCTTTCATAAAACTCTGAATGATATAATATTTTTTCATTAATGTGATTCAGTTAAATATTTTGTAATGAACCCATAATCGTAATATTTCCTCATCCTTCATAAAAAACAAGACTAGATAACCCTAAGAAAACATACCTAGATGGTTAAATATGCTCTCTATCAATACATACCATTGTGACTTGATATCTAGCAACTCTTTTAGTACCATTCTATATGGTGGAATATAATCTGGCTCTACTATATGAATAAGATCAATTGTAAACCCAACATCCCTCTTAGGTTGAAGCATTGATCAGTCCTCATGAAACTAATACAATAACTGATCCACTATTTATGGTTAGAAATCATTCTTATTACCACTTCCATTAATAAACATATATGAAACCACAACACTGATATTCTGTAGTTTCTAATCAATTGACCATTCATGGCACCCTTGGATATCCCACTATCTTTGATGAACATAATTTTCACCATTAAGAGATATAATTGTCACTCTCCCGTACTAAAAATATATATGGGCTTAGTAATTTTCCAATCAGTCAAAACCCAAAACTAAGTAAATGACTTACATATCAAGGATGTGGATATTCCAATGAAAATCATATTACACTACCTTGAGATAACACCCTGCACATAAATATATAACTGTATATGGTCAAACCTCTCCATCCATAAGTATATGATGAAATTCATGAAATTATCCAACACATCATCCATGTGATGCCATCTACTTCCATAGAGCTACACCACTCTACTGATTTGAGCTCTCTTTCCCTCACTTCAGACAACAATTGCCTCGACCATAATGGCTACTATAACTCTAACGGCTGGAATAATATGGGAAAGGATATCCCCTTTTAGCACTCTAATTCTATATATCTCCGCGATCATTACCAAGTTATCATGTGTTCTAATAGAAACATAATAGATTCCTTATACCACCATAAGCATGGAAATACACAATGGTCATGGGAATATCATATAAATGTGACTAGCCTACCACTTTATTGGTAGATATCTCATGAAATTTCATGAGTGATTGATCCTTCCCCCTAGACAGTATTAATTCTATATCGCAGTTGACAATCTCCCAGTTTTGTTTCCTACCCTCATAAGACCTAACTCTCTACCATCTAGAAGAATCAACTTATCTTCCACTAGAATTCCTCTTTACTTCCACCTTAGATATATAATGGCTATTGAAAACTTTATAAAACATCTCCACTAAATGATTTTACCCTGGGACATAATTTATCAACAAATCCCATCCAAAACCCCATTTTCTTATAGTATCCTTATCTTCGTCCAATGATGGGAAAAATAATTGTAGATATCTAAAGAGAACATTATAGTCCATCACAGAGATACTCCCATGGGTCAAACTCATATTCACTAATTCCCTCTCCCTCTTGATCATATTACGGGAATCTTTTATAAGAACCCCTCCTAAATTTCATTCCACTAAATATTCTCCAACATCCCCTTCTGAGGTTGGATTCCCACTAGTGATTCTATTGACCATGTAACATATAAGACACCAAATTAAGTCTGTTATCAATTTCATTCTATATGTGGTCAAGGATCATCTGGATAGAGTCAATCTAGAAGTCATCTACCTCAGGTCCACACTCTTTGTTCAAAGTGTGAGGGTGATGCAACTGGAACTCATATATCATGTATGATCTACACATTACAACTCGACTTAAGTATCTTTCCATAAACATCATAAAAAGATAAAATTTATCTTTTAAATTCACCCTAGCTCCATCACTACGAACTATCAGTGG